>CM057453.1:514482500-515082500 GCA_016271365.2 Neoceratodus forsteri | reverse complement strand
TGAAAAGTACCCTCGTGGCAGTAAGGCTAGCTGCCCTATAAATTTCAAGCCATTACCACAATGCAGAACACTATCCGCAAAATGAAAAGTGTGTCGCACAATATCTCTGCAACAACTACATTTTCTGACACCTAAACACCATAATTCACATGTACAAGACATCCCCTCAACACCTTCCAAATTTCAAGTTAAAACACCAAACCATTTCCGAGATATTTCAATTTAAAGTTTAGCAGCTTTAAAAATTCGTTGATCATGATAATCGACCGAGAATTCACGATCAAAGATCATCTTTGATCATGAGGGGACATCTGGTCATGAAATTTGGGCTATCTGGTCCATCCCAGAGACATCTGGTCCAGCAAAAATCTAGCCATCTCATCCTGCCCTCACAAACAAAGCTCGCGATCAAAGAATCTCGCAATCAAAAAATTTGCAGGCTCGTGACCAAAGAATTTGCAGGCTCACAATCAAAGAATTAAAAAACATTAAAACTCCATTTTTTGACACAACTACATTAAACCACAGACATGGCTCGATAGAGGGAAGCCCCCTGAGCAAAACCCATCCTAGTTTGACTTCACAAGTCACTCCTGGGCTGAGATATTTGATTTTTTCCAACTGAAAAATCTAGTAATCATATCCCTCCCTCACAAATGAAGATCACGATCAAAGAATCTCATGATTAAAAAATTTGCAGCCTCACGATCAAAGATCGTTCGCAAGCCGCGATCAAAGAATTTAAACATTTAAAACTATATTTTTTGACATAAGTACATCAAACCACAGGCATGGCTTGACAGAGGGAAGCCCCCTGAGCAAAACCCACCCAAGTTTTACTTCAGAAGTCACCCCTGGGCTGAGATATTTGTTTTTTCCAACCCCAAACTGAAAACAAGATGGCGGCCATCGTGATCAATAAATTTCTCATGAGCAAAGATTCTTTGATTGCAAGCCTGCAAATTCTTTAATCATAAGGAGTGACCAGAAGCCCAACACCTCATTCCTCTTTTGCAAAATAACCATATAGATTTTCTCATAGACTTATAATGGGAGCTAAAAAGTTTAATAACTTTTGAATGGATTATTATTTTTTCAACAAACAAAAAGTAGCATGTTCTTTGACCCAAGCTCTTTCTACATGCCACGTTTCAGACTGGCAGACCAGACAGTGGCCGTGCAGCATCACAGACAAAATCAAAAAAACTGTCCACAGAACTGGCGAAAAGTGCATTTTTCAGCATTTTGGTGTGCAAAACCCATAAGTACGGCCGAAACGCAACTTGGCAGATCAAGATATCTGCCATGCCCCACTTCGCATACCACATTTCATGCAAATCCATTGAACAGGTCCAAAGTTATTAATGTGCAAACTTTTAAGTTTAACATAGAAGTGCTTTCATAACCCTTAATATAGGGCACGACCACACCCAATAATTAATACATATATATATATATATATATATATATATATATATATATATATATATATATATATAGAGAGAGAGAGAGAGAGAGAGAGAGAGATTATGAATAACCAAAACTCTGGACATAAAAAGTACTTTTTTAGTCTCACTTTTAGTGTAGGTTTCAGGTTCTAATCCTGCCACTAACTCAAATCATGGATTGTAGTCTGGCTTATAAAAAAATAATTCTAATTTGGGAAATTTTTCACTGAGAGTATTAGAAAGCACTGGAATGTGCTGGAAGTAGATAAAGATAAAAATTTAAGAGGAATTGTGGGGCAGAAACCTGTTATCTCTTACAAAAGAGGTAACAATCTATCAGATCTTCTTACACATAGCATGTATGTAAAAAACAGTGAAGGGAATAGAACATGGTTACCTTAGAAGCTAGTAGAATGCCACAAGTGTGGATATTGTAGTATTTATAAATTTTGTCAATAGGGAATGAAATTTCAACATCCGACTCTAAACAACAAAAGTATAACCATTAAACATTTCATTAATTGTTCTACGACACATGTTGTCTATGTTGATCAATGCACATGTCCATATATATATCTATATATATATATATAGAGAGATATATATATATGTTGGATGAACAAAAAGAACATTAAGGGAAAGAATGCAGGAACATGTACAAGCAATTCATAAGGAAAAGGCTATCACGCCGATTGGGATTCATTTTTAGAAATGTCATCAAAAAGATTCAAAGCATTTTAAATTTATGGGGATGGATTACATTGCAGAGAATAGCAGAAGAGGGGATAGCATGAATAAATTATCACAATGTGAACAAAGATGGATTTACGCAGTGAGGGCCTTACATCGCAATGGTCTGAATGACAATTTAGACATCACAGTAATTTTGTAACCCCTTCCCTTTTCCTTTTTTTTCTCCCTCCCACATTATTATGGACATATGTGTGTTTTTTTTTTCCTTAGGCGTGTATAATGTGAAAAATTTCCCAAATTATATATATTTTTTATAAAACAGACTGTAATCCATGATTTGAGTAAGTGGCAGGATTAGAACCTGCCACCTACATTAAAAGTGAGACTAAAAAAGTACATTTTATGTACAGAGTTTTGGTTATTCATAAGCACTCTCTCTATATATTAATATATGTATGCATATAATTTGTGTAATATACCCCCAAATTTTTTTTGAGTAAGTGGTGGGATTAGAATCTTCCACTTGTGAATTCATAAATTATAATGGACAAAGTGGATTCTATGCCTGGCTTGCTATTTATATAGCAAGTGGGAGATTTGCAACTAACACTTCTGGAAATGTCTGTTTTCTCCCTACTTGATTTAATACTGAACGTATTCTTGATTAATTGGCTTTATAAAGTATATAGCATCATTTATGGAGCCTTGTATAAGTTTTGTACATGCACTGTTTTTGTGCATGAGTTCTACTGTTCAGGTATTTATATATCTACTGTGTGATATTGTCACTTTTGATACACTGATATTCTTCAAAATTATCTTGCACTGTCACTTTAACTTTTTATGACTGAAAAGAGCACTGGTAGCACTCAAGCCACAACCCCTTGAAAAAGGGTCATGAGTTAGACCAGAAGCACCAGGAAAAGTAGCCGCGGACTCCTTTGCATTTATGCATAAATTTTGCAGACTTATTTATTTCTCACTTTCACCAGCTGCTACTTTGATATTTTGTGTTTTTGGTTGATTTAAGAAGTAAGCACCCATCGTCAGCAATGCACTCCTAATCATGTGTTTGACTACTACAGACTCAACTGGAGTTGTAATTTTGGGAGCAGTCGCAGCTCGTTCACGTTAATTGGCAGATGGAGCGTGTCAGCAAAAGTCAGCGGTTCTATTTGTTTGCTTGCTTTTTCCTCCATTTCCTTGCAGTGGGATTTTGAATTAATGACCACGTTTTTGCAAGTAATTATATTCTACTTTTGTAAAGTGGACAAACAGAGAGTGTTTACAGGAGGTTTGCGGCTTCATTTATCACTTGTTCTCTCCCTTACTACTTTGCAACGGGACACTAAAATTTGACTGCATTTTTGCGAGTAAGAATTTCAGCAATTTCCTTTCTGGTGCTGTAAATACAAGAGGACAGCAGATAACCAAAGATTTCAAGAAAGTGCCGAATATGAAGGATGCATCATACACAATGGGACGGTCAGTGTTTTTTATGTCTTGAGCCCGTGGCTACATCAGTCAGATGCCGACAACTACAAGGCTCCAACAATAAAGGTCAGACTGTTGTTAATCCTGGTATAAGTACCAACTTCAAAATAGTTGTCCAACAAATAGAAAAACTAAAGTTCAAGGAAATCAACATATACTATAACAAGTGCTGTCTGAGTAATTATAAAAGCAAAGGTTGGGCACCACGAGGGCTATGGTTTGAAAAAGTACCAAGTGGGGGCTTCCTAAATGATATATATCAAATGAGATGGGAATCAGCCCTCACTTTGTGTTCCAGTACTTTAGCGGACACCCTAGTGGATATGGACACTGAACTACATGAAACAGTATCAACAGACATTGATAATATAACAGCAGAAGTTATGAAACATAAGGATCATCATTTATTTCATAAATTTGAAGCAAACCTCAACAGAAAGTTGCTTGAACATGAAAAGGAAGTTATCAGTAGAAAAGAGGTGAAAACAGCAAGGGACACATGTGACTATAAGTTAAATCAAGTCTTTTAATGGCAAAGACCTGAAAAATCCACAGAAGCAATTTTAGTGGATGCTCTCAATCACGTGGAAGATCTAAGAATAGGAAAAACAACAATACAAACACTAATAATAAAAAAAAGAGTGAATAATCCCCCAGGTGCCTCTGGTGGCACTTCAAACCCAGGGTCAAATACCCCACAAGATAAATCTTCTAACAGCCAAGTCAATCACAACCAAAACAAGTAACCTTTGATGCTAGTACCAAACAAAGCACAAAAAAGGGAGGAAAACCAGATGTGGCAGAAGGGGGAAGGGCACAAGACAGAGTGTCAGTGAATTTGAGAAGCAAGATCTTCAAATAATAAATCTTTCTGAAATATGCTCAACTCCAGCACAGACCAGTGTTCTTCAAAGGGGGTTATCATTTGTTCCACAGCCAAAGGTCAATCAATTTGAAATGTATATGGACATTAAGAAATTGATTAGGAAATTATGCCTTCAAAAGTTTTTTGCACAAAAGAAACACACTTTAGAGCGATCCACAGAAGATGTAAATTCATTTTCCAACCATGATGGTACTTTAGATATTTTGGAACAACTATGGAATGAAGCTTTACAAAATGATATACTTTTGGCAATCACAGAAGTACCATCCGAAATAAATGTGGTGAGCAAAGCACAGTTTAAACCAAAATCTACTTTCAGCCCCACAACCTCTATTTCTTCAGCTATCAGTACATGTGATGCATTAACAATGAAAGACTTTGAAAGCCTGTTTTCATCCAAATGGTCCTTCTTGCCTAATAACTTGACACAAGAAGAACAAACAACCTTAAAAGAACTTAGGGACATTAAAAATATTGAAATCAAGGAAGCTGATGAGGGGGGAAAGATTGTCATTATGGACAAAATGATGTACGAGGCTGAAATCTATAGACAGCTAGATAATGTAACCAGCTATAGACGTTTAAGAGAAAATCCAACTCAAGCAATTAAAACAAAACTAGTTCATTTTTTAACTGACTCTGTACATAGTGTTACATTACTGGAAAAGGATATATGACTGTTGATTTTCCAGTAAGACCAATGATTTACATGTTGCCAAAGATTCATAAGGACCAGGCTGGACCCCCAGGATGTCCAATAATTTCAGGAATGGGTTCCCTAACAGAAAAAGTTTCCATCTTTGTTGATTTTTATTTAAAACAACTAGCGCTGCTGCAAAGATCCTATATTGGGATTCTATGGACGTCCTTTCTAAAATAGAGGGCCTGGCCTGGTTCTCTGAATATATTAGGCTCAATATCGATGTGACTAGTCTCTACACATCGATTCAACATCACCTAGGAATTCAAGCCTTAGACTATCATTTACACACTAATAGGGCAGCACCTGGTTTCCCTCTGATTTTTTGATTGAAGCAGTACATTTTATTTTACATAATAACTATTTTATTTTTGATTAAAAGTTTTATTTACAGACTACCGGTGGAGCAATAGAGACCACCATGGCCCCATCTTATGCAAATTTGTTTATAGCATGGTGGGAGGAAACCCTAACCTTTAACAAATCCAGGAATCCATACAGCAATGATATCATTTTCTGTGGCAGATTTATTGATGACCTTTTGGTTGTATGGAAGGGTAATATTGCATCAGCTTCATTGTTTGTGTTTTTCTAAACGTAAATGACATTGGTCTTCAGTTTACTTTTAAAGCACACTACTCCACTGTTTGTTTTTTAGATTTACAATTGGAAGGAACAGATGGCACTGCAGGTTCAAGCTGTACATACAGAAAGCCAACTGCAGGCAATATGTTATTGCATGCCACAAGTGCACCTCCTGCACATGTTAAAAGGGGAATTCCGTATGGGCAGTTTACTTGTCCTAGACAAAACTGGAGTAATTTAGATAAATTTGAAAAGGAAAGCATGGAGTTAAAATGTAGATTTCTTGCAAGGGGTTATTCAGAAACACAAGTTGAGCAAGCTTATTTAAAAGCCAGATCCATGAGTAGGGATATCCTTTTGAAATCTAGGGACAGAGCGAATCCAACTTTGGATGCTCAGCCTATAATTTTTGTTACACAATACAATAGGATTAGTAACAAAATAACTGAGAGTATTAGAAAGCTCTGGAATGTGCTGGAAGCATATAAAGATTTAAAAGGAATTGTGGGGCAGAAACCTGTTATCTCTTACAAAAGAGGTAACAATCTATCAGATCTTCTTACACATAGCATATGTAAAAACAGTGAAGAGACTAGAACATGGTTACCTCAGAAGCCAGTAGGATGCCATAAGTGTGGACATTGTAGTATTTGTAAATTTTGTCAACAGGGAATGAAATTTCAACATCCAAATCTAAACAACAAAAGTATAACCATTAAACATTTAATTTAATTGTTTCTACGATACATGTAGTCTATTTTGTTCAATGGACATGTCTATATAAATATATATATATATGTAAGTTCAATGAACAAAAAGAACATTAAGGGAAAGAATGCAGGAACATGTACGAGCAATTCATAAGGAAGAGGCTATCACACTGATTGGGATTCAGTTTGAGAAATTTCATCAAAAAGATTCAAAGCATTTTAAATTTATGGGGATGGATTACATTCCAGAGAATAGCAGAGGAGGGGATAGCGTGAATAAATTATCACAATGTGAACAAAGATGGATTTACGCAATGAGGGCCTTATATCGCAATGGTCTGAATGACAATTTAGACATCACAGTATTTTTGTAATCCCCCCTTTTTTCCTTTTTTTCCCTCCTCCCCATTATTATGGACATATGTATTTTTCCTTAGGAGTGTATAATGTGAAACATTTCCCAAATTAGATATATTTTTATAAAACAGACTATAATCCATGATTTGAGAAAGTGGCAGGGTTAGAACCTGCCATCTACCTTAAAAGTGAGACTAAAAAAGTACATTTTATGTCCAGAGTTTTGGTTATTCATAATCACTCTCTATATTAATATATGTATACATATAATTTGTGTAATACCTGTATTAAAAAAACAATTATTTGAGTAAGTGGTGGGATTAGAACCTGCCACTTGTGAATTCAAAAATTATAATGGGCAAAGTGGATTCTATGCATGGCTTATTTATATAGCAAGTGAGAGATGTGCAACTAACGCTTCTACAAATGTCTGTTTTCTCCCTACTTGATTTAATACTGAAAGTATACTTGATTAATTGGCTTTATAAAGTATATAGCATCATTTATGGAGTCTTGTATAAGTTTTGTACCTGCACTGTTTTTGTGCATGAGTTGTACTGTTCAGGTATTTATATATCTATTGTGTGATATTGTCACTTTTGATACACCGATGTTCTTTACAATTATCTTGCACTGTCACTTTAAATTTTTATGAATAAAAAGAGCACTGGTAGCACTCAGGCCACAACCCCTTGAGAAAGGGTCACGAGTTAGACCTGAAGCGCCAGGAAAAGTAGCCACGGGCTCCTTTGCATTTATGCAGTAAATTTTGCCGACTTATTTATTTCTCACTTTTACCAGCTGCTACTTTGATATTTTGTGTTTTTGGTTTATTTAAGATGTAAGCACCCGTCATCAGCAGTGCACTCCTAATCATGTGTTTGATAGCATTCATAAATGAGTTTGGCAATTTTGGAGGCATATAAAGAAAACATATTGTTGAATAGTGGTAAGTGTGCTTATGTCCACAATACACAGGTTTTTTTAAAACAGAACTATTTCCTATAGTAATTCTTTGTGCACGTGGAGCCCCAGTTTCACTTTTCAAACAAGAATTACCATTAGAAATTCCCTTCCAGCTTTGCTGCAATGTCACTTATAAAGACATTAAAGAGGAATGGTGAGCCCCGAGGTATCCCTTTGGTCACCTTGCCTTCCTTGGTGTACTCTATTTACCATCACCCCCTGTTGCTTATCCCTTAACCAATTTCTTACACAGTTTACTACCTTTGGACCCACCCCTACACTGTCCAGTTTCCTTATGAGACTCCTATGGTGTCAAATTCCTTATTAAAATCAAAGAAGGCCGTGCCCACTGCCCCACCCTGATCAATTTCCCTTGTCACCCAGTCAAATTAATCTATCAGATTTGTCTGAAATGAGCCTCCCCCCCCATGAATCTATGCTGCCCTGGGTCTTGCAATCTGCTAGATTCAGGATACTTCACAATCCTTTAATTTAGCAGTGACTCCATTAGCATTTCCATTACTAAAGTCAGACTAATTGGCCTATCATTGCCATCTCCCTCCTCCAGTTCCAGGAACCACACCTGTTTCCACTGAGTTGTTGAATAGAACTGTCAGAGGCGCAGCCAGTACCTCCCAAAGCTCCCTCAGTACCTGCTTTGGGTGTACTCTGTCTTGCTTCATAGATCTGCCCACTGTTAGATTTGCAAGTCCCTTTAGGACTCTGTCCTCCAAAAATGGACTTGTGACTACCTCCCTCCCTCCCCACGGTGCTTCTTCTGCTTCTATGTGGACCACCCCCTTTTCCTTCCTCTATGAAGACTGAACAAAAGTATTTTTTACAATATCTAGGGTTTCCCAGTCCTGTTCTGCATAGCCCCCCACCCTTCTTAACCTCACGGCCCTTCCTCTAGTCTTCCTTTTATTACAGACTCCGCCTACTTGGGCTGTGTGGCTGGGTGTTTTTGTTTGTCTCTGTCAATAGTTTAGTTTTGTGGATTTTCATGTGTTTTGGCTTGGAGGAACTAGACCATTCTTGGATATATGATCTATGAAAGTTTCCTGGACTAAGAAACTGGAAAACATCACCAGCAGATATTGGGATTCTCATTATAAAATCAACTTTTTTGGAAGTCATCACAATCAAAGTAAGCTAAGAAATTCTACAAGCTCTGACCTGGGAAGTGCAAACTGAATCCACATTTCCATCTACCTTGTTGCTAAAGGGAACTGCATGTCTTTGAGAACCATTCACAACTATTTAAACAAAGGGAAGACACTGACAAAGGGTTTTAACTTCCTGCATATGCCCCAGGCCAGTGTTCAGGAATTTAACACATCCTTTGTCTTGTTACCGTAGATCGAACAGTTTACTGGTCATTTTCCTGTGGATTTGATTATTTTACATCATTTGGCAATGGGGCAAATCCTCCCCCTGGAGGCACACCACCGAAATTGATCTGTCCCTGCTCATGTGTGAGCCTTGGGTTTACCCATGTAAGCCTCCTCCTGTCTTTTCTATCTCTCTCCATTTGTTATCCACTGTGTCAACTTCCTCTCTCCTCCTACCCCACGCAACCCCCCACTGTAAGCAGCTTGACATCCTACCTTCATTATGGAACCATGGCACATACCCTTTATTTCTATCTGAGGCACCCCATTACTAAGGACTGGGTGCAAACAACTGCCCTGACTGGAAAAATCATATTTGAGCACATGTCGTTAGCAACCCTCCTTTGTTGGGACCCTAGGCGACTGCACTGTATCCAAACTTGCAGCATGCAGAGGAAAGATGTTACATGGTATGAGCTACGGGAGATATCCCTCAAACTGCTGCTCCTCCTACTTCTCATGTCTGGTGGGATCCACCCAAACCCTGGCCCTGGCTCAAACATTAAGATAAAGCCTGCAAAAACTGAAAACGGGCTATCCATTGTTACCCTAAATATCTGCAGCCTCTAAGCTGGCATCTCTTCAAGCCTTTATTGGACAACATAATCCTGACATACTTGTAATTGTTGAGACCTGGCTAACACCTAGCACTCCAGATCATGCAATTTCGCTCCAAGGCTACAACCTTTTCAGACTTGACCGGGTAAAAAGAAAGGGGGGCGGATGTGTTATCTATATAAAGGACTACCTCTAGTGCCACCTTGCCAGTTTCTCCCCAGAAAACACCCTAGTACAACTTCTCCCTGTCAAGCTTCTCCTTGGTGCCCATAACAAAGTGCTTACCGTGGCTGCAGTCTATATCCCCCCTAAAGACCCACGAGCCGGGCTCCAGTCTATCCTTGAATTTGCAAGATTACAACCTCCTGACTCTGAGCTCCTCCTTCTCGGTGATTTCAATATAAATTGGCTTGCTGAGATATCGGACCCAGCAGGGATACTATCCTAGCAACCAACCTAACACAGATGGTCAACTCCCCTACTAGAAACAACTACAAGACTGGAACCAGCACTCTCATTGACTGGATTCTTACTAATCGCCCCGACCGGATAAAAAACACC
Source organism: Neoceratodus forsteri (assembly GCA_016271365.2). Taxonomy (NCBI): domain Eukaryota; kingdom Metazoa; phylum Chordata; order Ceratodontiformes; family Ceratodontidae; genus Neoceratodus; species Neoceratodus forsteri. Next base: position 515,072,151 of record CM057453.1, on the reverse strand, counting down.
ACCGTTCTCTCCGACTTCCTTAGTGACCACTCCCCTGTTATCTGTATCTGGACAAATAAGTTCCACAAACCACCTCCTAAAACCATCCTAAGTCGAATGCTACCGCACAGAAACCTTGCTAAGCTAAAGACCTGCCTACTACAACAAGACTGGTCCCTATCTACAATACACTGGATGTGGGTGCTGCCCTAGACTTCTTCATTAAAACTTTCAACACTGCCTGTGACACCTATGCACCTTTCAAAAAATGTAAAATCAAAGCCCTCTCTAATCCCTGGCTAACAGCCAAACTACTGGCTCAGCTTAAAGCACGTGACCATCTTTGGGCTATAGCCAGGGCCACAGGCCCCATAACAGTCTCACTTAACTATAAACAGGCGTGCAACTTATGCACTTCACAAATCAGGCAAATGAACTCCTATTTCAAGAATGCTCTAGAAACCACCTGGGGTGTCGGGGATCCTTCTGGGACAATATCGTAATATTGCAGACGAAACAGTCTAAATCCTTTCCCATGGCAATGAACATTGATGGCTCCACTACCCGTGACCCTAAGACTATGGCGATGCCTAAATAAAACCTTCACTGACCTCAGTGGTGTCCTCTCACCAGACTTCGTCCAGGACTTGTCAGTTCCAAACTCAGTATCCCAAACCACCTCGCCAGACAAACCGCTATTTCACTTTAAAATAGTTAAGACATATGAAGCCTACAGATACATAAAAAAGGCCTGCTCTAAATCTAGAAATAGCAGGTACACCATTGATCTAAAACTTCTGTCCCTCACCTTGGAAGAAGTGATCCACCCCCTCACCAAAATTCTCAACCTCTCCCTGTGCTAAAGTCAATTCCCCAACACATGGAAGGCCGCTATAGTCACACCAGTGCATAAAGGGGGCGACAAATCCACACCAGGGAACTATTGGCCCATATCTATACTTCCACCCCTCTCCAAAGCTCTTGAACGGATCGTGGCGGATCAACTATCAGACTACCTGCAAAAGTACGATCTACTCTGCATTCAGCAACACGGATTTAGGAAAGGACACAGTACATCAACGGCCCTACTTGATTTCTCTAGTGAAACTCACAAAGCCTTAGATAAGGGTTATTTAACCAGAGCTGTTTTCATAGACCTCACAAAGGCCTTTGACACTGTTCACCATAGCCTTCTAATCTCTCTTCTGCTCAACATTGGGCTAGCCAAGGGACCTAAAGCCTGGGTAAAAAGTTACCTGGCACAACGTTCTCAAACAGTAAAAATCTCTGAGGTTCTCCCTGACTCCAAACTGGTCCTCTCTGGTGTCCCCAGGGCTCAATTTTAGGTCCTCTCCTCTTCAGCCTATTTCTAAACTTGCTTCCCAAATCCTGCCCTGAAAAAATAATACTCTATGCTGATGACGCTGTAATTCTTTCCTCCCATAAGGATCCAAATCCACTACGACAGAGCTTGCAGCTTGCTTTCTCATGTGTTGAAAAGTGGTTCCTTGAGCACAAACTGGTCCTAAATAAGAAAAAAACAAAAGTCATGCTTTTTGCCAGTCATCAAAACAGAAATAGGCATACTCCACTCATCATAAAAACTTCTCTTGGAAATACACTAGAACAAGTGAACACCTTCAAATACCTTGGTATCACTTTTGATGAATGTCTTATTTTTGTGGCCCATATCGATAACACTGCAAAACAGTGCACCAACGCATTGGAATTTTGTGCCGGAACCGTCAATTTTTCAACCAAGCTGCCTTGAGGATTGCTGTTCAAAGCTCCATCATCTCAATCATAGACTATGGTCTAATTGTCTATGGCTCAGCTACCACTGCACTAAGCGCATCTCAGCAGCACTAAACAAAACCTGTTGACTCCTCACTGGAGCACAGAGATGGACCCACACTTGTGACCTCTACATGAAACCAATTGTTGCATCTTTCCAGCGCCTCATGTATCTCACCTGCGAGATGGCAAAAATCAGTCTTGGAACTCACTCCTCCATGTATCCGGGACCTGCTCTGCCTGAACAATGGCTTTCGTACCACCAGGCGATCTGACCAACCTTTCCTTGTCCCTAGATGCGGACTGCTCAGGGACAAAGATACTCATATACCGTGCCCCTACCTGGGTACAATGCCCTTAACCTGCCCTCCCTATCCTCCACGACATTGGAGCTTTCAAATCTATACTTCACTCTCACCTCACAGCCTCCAGCTCCTGTGAATGCTTTGACTAAGTCTCATCCCACTGAGTGCACCTCATTTGTTTCACTCAACCACCATGGTCTCCTCTTTGACAAAGACAACTAAGTACCACTAACCTGGTTCTGTCTTCTCCTAAACTTCTTATTTCTCCCTCTCTTCTCTCTCAAGCTCTCCAATCCTTATTCCTTGCCCTTGACACTGCCTCTGAGTTCCTTTTTCTTTTCTGTACATAAATGTCACTGTTTAAGTTGTGGCCTTGTTAAACGGCCTACTGATTGTTTGTAACACTGTCTACTATGTTTTTGTACTTAATGACGTGGAACCTTTGTAAAAGAGCCTTGGCTCAAAGGTATTAATTCCTAGAACAATAAACTTCAAACTTATGTACAGTGTCTAAAAAAGGTCTTATCCCCTTTAGTTACACCTTCAGCTATTCTTTCCTTCGTTTGCTCCTTTGTGCTCCTCACCACTTTCCCTGCTTCCCTCTGCTTCTCTCTATATACCTCCCTATCCTCTTTCCTCTGTGACTCTATACTTTGTGAATGCTACCTTTTTGCCATTACATTTTCAGCCACTTCCTTTAAGAACCATACCAGTCTCCTTTTTCCTCCTGTTTTTGCTCCCTTCCTTTGTGCAGAGGCTGGTTGCCTTCACTATACCTTCCTTTAATTTAGCACACTGTTCCTCCACCCCACCCAAGCCATTCCTGCTAGGTTGTGTCTTAGACAGTTATCCATTTTTCTAATCTGCCCCCCTTCCCCACTTTGTACTACCACTGTTACTAAATTTTAATTATTCTATGAACAAAATTAAGTTTATGTAACTGTCTGTAAATGTATTAGAAACATTTACTTGTCCTTATAATGTAATGCATTAAATGCTGTTGCTAGGTTAAGAAGTCACATGACAATGCCCAGGGCATTAGGGTTTCTGACCATAACACCCTGCTCTGTAGGGACTGACAGGCATCAGGGGTGTGACTTGTTAGTGTCAACAGTAATGCTCACGCCATTCCACCCCCATCCCCACCCTGCAGCCAGTGACAGGTATCAAGGTGTGCCTTTGACTCTTCAGCCCCAAAGTTCATGCCATTTTCTTATTCAGTACTGTACCCATTTCAGCGTATTTCCTTATGGAATGGGGTGAGTGTAAAGCTTGAACACCCCAAAGTACTCCTCGACACTTGTCTGTGTCTGCAGGGTAGGGTGAGGTGAAATGGCATGAGCCTTATGGGCAATGACCCAAAGGCACACCCCAATGCCTGTCCATGTATTAAAAGCATTTACTTGTCCTTATAATGTAATGCATTAAATGCTGTTGCTAGACTAAGAAGTCACATAACAACGCCCAGGGCATTAGAGTTTCTGACCATAACACCCTGCCCTGTAGGGACTGACAGGCATCAGGGGTGTGTCTTGGGATTGTCAACAGTTATGGGCAATGACCCAAAGGCACACCCCAATGCCTGTCCATCTCTGGATGGTGGGGGTTGGGTTGGTGTCACTTCAATACTTCACTGCCATTCCTATTCTGCCTGTCTCCTCTGTGTGTCTCTTTCTCTGTCTCTCTATCTATATGCCTATGTAATTATCTATCTTTCTATCAATTGCATGTATCGCTATTTTTACCTATTTCTAAAACAAACCTGCATATCACATTTGCCTGCACTCTGAGCACATTTTTATGAAACTGTGCATATTTGTACTCCACTTCTGCATAGACCTCATATTTTCCTAATATTCCCATTATCACAAGCATAACTACCTTACCCTTATCAAAAGCAACCCCCTCTGAAAGTTACTATCACATTTTCTCTATTAACAGTCCATAATTACACCTGACTTCCTGACGTCAACACATTGCTTAAATATAACTTACATCACCACATGGACAAAAACCCTGTTTCTCTAAAAAAAAAAAAAAAAACTGTAAATAATCAAAAGGATGAACATATGCCGGCCATTACTTTTTCATGTACTGCTACCTTCAGTACCATCATGGGGATTTGCATATGTTTCCCGTGATGCTTTGTATTATTGGGGTATGTGCAATTGTGTTTTCTTTAAAATTTGGCTGTCCAGCCAATATCATCTGGGATAACACATACCTCAGTGACATTTGCTCTGGGGTTCTTTTGTAAACCTATATTGCTTCCTGTTTCTTCCATTAAAATGTACACCTCCATATATTTTTCTAATAATGTGTATGCCTTCCTTAGAACAGAAACTAAAACAAATCTTACTACTTTCAAATCATTGTGTTGTTTCTGCATACCTCCTTAACAATTCCATACAACTTCCCTAACTTCATTACGTAGCCGTGGTGGATCTGACCAGATCTTGTCTATTTGCCCCTGGCTCCTTTTACTTTCACTTTTTGCAGCTCTTGTTCCTCTCCCCTTTGTTTTCTACCACACTGTTTTTTCTCTGTTTTGCACCTTGGGGAATTTTCCTCTCCTCAGGTCCTCACTTTTCTCTGTTTCAATCTGTGGAGGAGGGGCAGTTTATGCCTCCTTTTTTTCTTCTACCACACCCCTCAACTAGTTGAAAATTTTTATCAAAGTAGCATTTAAACCATCCGCTGAGGACTGTGGTTTCCCTCCCAGTATAGGCCCTTATCCCTCCAGATTGGTCTCTGGTCCCCAGTATAGCTGAACCCCTCTTCTCTACACCATTCATTCAACCGCAAGTTGAAGCTCTGCCTCTCCCTTGGTCGTAGACAAGGCAGCGCCTCAACAAAAGCCACATAATGCACTACCTGCCCAAGACCCTTGCCCAGCTCCCTAAAATCTCCCTACACAATCCAAGCCCCATCCTTATCCAGGTTATTAGTTCCCAGGTAAACAATGACATCTAGCTCTTCCTTGTCCCTCTGCTTGCTTAATGATTCCAAGGACCCATTTTCCATTCCTCCAAGCCAAGGCACCACATAAGCACCTCACCTTCTTCTTTCCCTCCCTTCATGTCCCCATATCTACCCCCTAATGATCAGGTCCCTCACAAGAAGTTGCTGTTCCCTTGGCTGGAGTCCTCTACCTCCTACCTCGGGGCCTCCCCTAAGAAGAACCCCAACATCTTCCTTGGCCATTACTGTGGGTGCCTCCTCAAGGCAGTCCCATCCCACCAGAGCCTCCAAACAGTTTTGTAGTGGCAAATGTGCCCCTGACCAAGCACCTACCCTCCCAGAGACCACTGAAGTTCAGCTGGCCCTTCTTGTGAGCATCCTCTGGGGCAACAGTGGTAAACTTGGTGGCCCCTGGGTGGGGGAAGAAGTCCCCAAAATTGTAGCCAGCTTGGCCTGGAGTTCAGTGACCTCCTCTCTCAGCCTAGTGAGGTGCATGCAGATGGGGCAACACCTCAGTCCCCAGAAGTTCTCTCTGAAAACTGCAGCTCTGCAACCACAGAACTGCACCACTCCCAAAATTCCCATTTCCTCACTCATCACTTTTACTGGAATTTACTTACTTTGTAACCTTTCCCTAGATAGGGTGTTTCTGGTTTTCCCCTTTTGCACTTTAATTAACCACTAGATATTGTTACCCTAGATAAGGTGATTTTAGTTTCCCCCATGTTGTTCTACTTTTATCCCCTTCTACCCTTGCCTTAGATTGAGTGTATCCTCTTTTCCCACACAACAAATTATTCTAGTTGTCCCCTTTTTATTCTACCTTTACCTCTTTGTACCCTTACCCTAGATAGGGTGTTCCTTTTTTTCCAACACAGCAGGTAGTTACTGTCTTTATGGACTGCTATCTTTCTGCTGTTACCTCTTACCTTCCTCTATCACTCACTTACACAGGCAGCAGCAAATAAACAGGTACTTCACCTTATCTTAGTGGACCAGCAGCGTGCCCTGTGTGCCTACTGTTGCCTGTGGGTGCCTGCCAATACTGAAAATGGCAATCTTGTTTGACTCCTACTCTGCTCCACTCATGTGCTGGGACACAAGCATAATGGGACATGCTGGAGTGGCTGAATTTAAATATCCAGCAGCTTCCTCATCACCTTAGATTGGGTGGGGATTGTCACATGGTCGTCTGTTCCACTGCTGCCCCCAAAATGGCTGTCATCTACTTCTTGCTTAGCCCCTGTTGCAGAAAACAAGAAAACTGAACACAAGCTGGTTATTTTATTTTTTTGTAAAGTTATAGACCCAAAAACCTTGTAATCAGTTCCTGTTTTGAACACTGACCTCCCTCCATGAAAAGCACACTGAATGAGCACTTCCTTGAAATTTAAATGTCCAGCAGCTTCCTGGTCACCTCTGATTGGCGGAGGTTTGTCAGATGGCTGTCTGTTCCTCTGCTCCCTCCAAGATGGCTTCCATCTTCTTCCTGCTCAGCCCCTATTACAGAAAATAAGAAAACTGCACACCAGAAGGCAATTTAATTTTTTGTAAAGTTAGAACCAAAAACCTTGTACTTGGTTCCAGTTCTGAGCACTAACCTCTATCCTGGCAGAAGTGAACTGAACGAGTGCTTGCCTTAAGATTTAAAAGCCTATCAGCATCCTGGTTACATCTGATTGGCCGACGCTTGTCAGGCAGCCATCTGTTTCTCTGCTTTTCTCAAGATGGGTGGCTTAGGAGGTACTATGTTGCTTGTTGGAAGACGTGTGGTCTGCCTGGCTGGCAATGGCATTGATGCTGAATTAAGAGTCCGGGTCTGTCAGTCTGGATGCATGCAATGGAGCTGGAGGTGGCAGTGGCCCATGTTATTGTGTGCATTTAATTGTACAGTGTTCAGTGATTGTCTAGTTTGTTTGTAGGCATCACATCAAAGAGGGCTGAGGCAGTAATGGAATAGACACAGGAAACAGCTGCATAACTTGGGAAAAGAAAAATGACACAGAAAAATAAACGCGAATCATAAAGAAAAGGTGTCAACTGATATGAAGGAAAAGATGGACAGAACACATAGCTTTTTATGCTTCATCCTCATCTAGGAAGCAGCCCACACAGTCTTCCAGACTGGAGTTGCCCCCACATGGGAATTCTTTCTCCTTCCATGCTTCATCTACCTCAGTAGAAGGCAATTTTCTAATGCAGACAACCTCATGCTCTTCAGGTTCATCTTCACCACTGCCACCTTCATGTGGAAGGCATGCTGATATGATTGTGCTGCATGGAATATGCCCTGCATTCATTTTAATAAATGTTGGCATGTCAACATTTCTAGGTGATTTGTACACCTGTCCCACACAATGACCCCTGCTGAACTGAATACCCATTCCACACTGACACTTGAAGGTGAACAACTCAGACATTTAATTGCCGTTGAGGTCAATGCTGGGCAATCAGTGACCTCCAGTATAGCAAGGGCTCATTCAGGATAGTAAGGTGCCTGGGGTCTGCCAAATATGCATCCACCATGCGTTTCACTGCCCCCAATCCTGCTGCCTCATTAGCTTCCTCCTCTTTCACTACGTCTTCAAGTGTCACCAGGTACAAAACATCCCAAAATGGATTTGTTGGGATTATCTCTTCTAACTTGCATGTTTTCTCAGCCTCATTATCATGCGAGGTAGTAGCAACACTGGATCTTTGTTGAGTTTCATGTTGTACCTTAGATAACAGTGACTTTACTTTCTGTGCCCCATGTACCTATCTTTTTAGAAAATTCAGGCACATTTCTGACCTAACCATGCCCACCTTCAATTATTGATGCCGGACCACATTTATAACATGGGTTTAGTGTAACCCCTATTTGGCGCTATCCCAAGGGCTACTACCCCTGCCTGATTTACCACTAACAGGTTGAGGGGCCTGATTCTGATGGTGGGTGCCTCCACCCAGAGGTCAGGGTTTGCAATAGTTAAACTAACTTAGTCACAGCCCTCTGGGACACTACAACCCCCCTTTCTTCCCACTAGTGGCCCACACAATATATCAAAATTACCTTCACAGTATACACTTACCCCCAGGACTGGTTCGGTCAGTGTGACTCCTAGGACTCCCTGTAAAACAAGATGATACAGTGCAAAAACCACAGTACAATACTTTAACATAGACGAATACCTCAGGCAGTGTAACTTTGCTGAAACAAACAGATCTGATTTATTTAGGGGGATATAACAAGGACAGGGGGAAATCAGGTTAATTAGTTTAAACACGTTAATAATCACAGTACTGTGCACATATTTCAGAATCCCAAATGTTCCAAATGTCACTCTTACTGGGTACCCAGGCAATAAGAGGCTAGTCTATTTGGTGCAGCTGGTTGGGACCCTGAAGATGGAAAATGCATGCACAACACCCAAATTGTAATCCGGAGCCAGTAGGCTCAATTCGTGAAGAAAGAAAGGAAAAGTAATCAAATGGAACACTTGCAATTAGATGATGGCAGGGAGCTACCCTGATTTGTACTCACAAATTCAATGCTGAAACTGAATGAAAGGCAGATTGTCCTGGATTGCCAGGAGGAACAGACCATGTGGACAAGGTCCTTGTGACTGGACCCCACGGCAGTTCAGAGCAAATGGATGTAGTCTGGATTAAGCTGGGGTTTACTTGCAGCTTCATGCACTCAATTCACTGTACAGGGGATTTGAAATGTGAGTCCCCACAAGCACTACACACATTTATATGGAAAAAGAAAGTACTATACCAGGCAGGCTGCTTCTCTATCCCCATCGCAATTACTGCACAATACCCGGGAGAACACACAGCAGATTCAGTTCCTGACAGACCGAGCGCGATTCAGCAATTTCTCCAGTCTTCTACAGGGTGAGCCTGGTTTCTACTCTTCAGATCTCCTTGATTCTCTTCACAGGTCAGATTCAGTCCGAACAAGCAGTTGCACAAGCTGCTGACGAGCTTGAGACGCCTGCGTTTCCAGATAAAACTAGCACGAGGAGCACAGGGCTCCTTCCCTCTTCACAGCCAGAGCTAAACTGAAACTCCAGTAGACAAAACTGGGCACTTCCTTTGAGTTCCTCCCAGTTCTTGGCTGGATTGGCTGTCACTCACAATAGACTCCCCCTGTTGGTGCAAAAAGGCACCGAAGTCCAAACTACATTTCCCAGAGTCACTGCCCATACAATCCTCTTGTGGCTGGCTCAGATTACGAGTCCAAGTTCTGATTCGTCCACAGGCACCATTTTAGAGCTCTCTTAACCCACACTGATTGGTCCAGTTCAGCAGTTCAAGACTAGAGTGGGGAACTAGGCAAACACAGTTCTGATTGCAAAGAAAAGCAGGTTAGACAAACTGTATTTTCATTATTACTCTAAATGATTTCTGGCAAATAGTTACATCTTTCAGATAGGTTCCCTTTGCACTCCTAGCGACTGCAAAAACAGAGCGAATTGGCAGCAGCTGGAGTGGAACTCAAGCAGAGAAACACACAGTCCCCCCATACAAACTAATTATGTCTGCAAGCAGACAGCTCTTAAAGAGACAGTACCAGATGTTCTAAAAACACTCAGATAAATGGCTTAAACGCCAAACACCATTCAGGCTCGGAGCATTCAAGCAAGCTCCTGGAAGTCTTTTGGGAACCTCCATTAGCAGGGGGGTTACATTAGCATGCCAGCAATCCCAAAATCTACAGACTGCAGAATGTTGAATATATGGATTTTGTAGTCCAAGACATGGAGCATGTGTTCCATTAAGGCACAACTTCCAGTATCACCACTTGCCTCCAGCACCTGTTGTACATTCAACAGTGTATGCATCAGCACACATAGAACTGGTATAGCCTGACTGATTCAGGCAGTGTGCCCACTCACTGACTGTGTTGCATGCTTAAATGGCCTGAGAATCATGATCAGGCCATCCATTAGTCAACACTGGCCTGTTGTCAGAGACACGGATACTCAGGAACTATCAATGCTTGTCAGTAGCAGCAAAAATTTGAAGATAGTGTTATCCTACTAAGTCATGTACAATGTCAACTTCCATCTGGTGATAACTTCCAGCATCATACAGTGCTGAGGCAGTTTGTTTTGCATCTGTTGATGCCTGAGATGGTTATGGGCCTTTCCAGAATGAGAAAAGTAGGCACAGATATGACAGAGAAACAGTCAATATGGGTTCAGTATCAGGATATGCTAGAAAATCCTGCTCTATGGACCCTATGCACAAAAGTTGTGGATAGGATATGAGCCACATAACCCTAGCGCATAGCCCACCCACACCTGGCCATGCACACTGCACTCCCTGCATGCTATCCATGTCCCCACTATGCCCCTCCTATGTACAGTAGATGGAACACTGGCCAAATGTGCAGCTCTGCATGGGGACAGGCCAAAGACTGATGTGGGGGGTGTCCACACTCCGTGCCATTCACGAAGGTGCAGGTGCCTTGCACAGTGGGGCAATGGCTACACCTTCTGGAAGGCAGCTGTAAGTGGTACATGTCTTCCCCAGATGCCGCCACTGGTCACAGCAGGGAGGGTGAGGGTCAACAGACTCCTCACTGTGGCTTCCCCTGTCGTTGGGGCACATTGGGTGGGTGGGGGACTGTCACCTGAGGGTCCCCTACTCCTCGGTGCTGTGGGAGCATTGGCACCCGTAGATATCATGGTGCCCAAAGGGCCCAAGGGATCCAGTGAGGGTCCTGGGATGGGTAGCCAATTGGCTGCCTGCCCTGGTCTGCAGCTGCACGCCTGCCCACAAATCTGTGAGCCGGGGGGAAGGGGACATGGCCGCATAAGGGAGCCAGGCGGGGACCATGTGCATGAATGCAGTCCATGTGTGGATCTCCTGCAGGTGCAGAGCTGCATAGGGGGATACGTGCTATTCACGCATACCCCCTCCTGTGCTAGTGCATAGAGCCAATGAGATTAAGACTGTGTGCCAGACATGACACCCTGAGAAACACCCCATCACTGATGCATTTTGCTACATTTGAGCCATTATCACTCACAATGAAGGCAATAACTTGACCAATCCCAAAGGTTCTGGGCGCTGAACATAAATAAGAACATACAGCAGTTAATTAAAACAAATAATAAAATCTCATTAAAACCATAACAAAGTTGGTATTCAGAAGTATTAAAAGGTTTCCAGAGGTCAGTCTTTAAGGGACTGGCCAGAACTAAAGATAGCATCATCAGTCAAAAGCCAGGCTGAAGAGGTGGGCCTTTAGCCTCCCCTTAAACACCTCAATTGAGGGAGCCTCCCAGACTGCAAATGGAAATGAGTTCCACCAGGTCACCACAGACAGTGAAAGCACGATCTCCTGAGGTCCTGATCCAGACCCAGGGAACATATCCAGGAGGCCCCTCGAGGAGGAGGAGAGAAGGGAGCGAGCAGAGGACACCAGTGTCAGGAGCTCAGACAAGTAACCAGGACCCAGTCCATATAGGGCCTTAAAAGTGAGAAGACCAACCCTGAAAAGGACCCTCCACCTGACCAGGCAGCCAGTGCAGAGCACACAGGACCGGAGTCACATGACTGGACCTTGAAAGGCCTGTCAGTAACTGGGCTGCTGTATTCTTCACTAACTGAAGTCTGCAAAGGGACCCTCCCATGACCCAAAGTACAGAGCAGTGCAGTAATTGAGCCTAGAAGTCAGAGAGGCATGCGCTAGTGTTGGCAGGTCCTCAGGTGGAATGAGGGGCTTAATCCTGGCAATGTTCCACGAGTGGTAAGAGCCACTGCTGACTACCGATGACGCTTGATCTTCAAAGGTCAATCTGCAATCAAGGATCATGCACAGATTTTGCTTCCTCAAAGAAACCACCAATGGAGCAGACTCCAGAACAAGTCCAGAGTCAGCCCCTGGTGGCAACCCATCACGCCTGTGACTAGGCTCGATCACCAGCACCTCAGTCTTGGCCGGGTTGAGTCTCAGCCAGCTGGAAGCCATTCAGTCATTGATTTTAGCCAGACAGTTGCTAAGCATGTCGAAAGCTCCTGATGTTCTGGGTGCAAAAGACAAATACAGTTGGGTGTCATCTGCAAAGCAGTGAAACTCCACACTGTATTGTCAAATGATCTCGCCCAAGGGCAGCATGTACACTGCAAACAACATCGGAGACAAGATCAAGCCCATGGGTACTCCACAGGACAGAGGTATTGGGGAGGAAGAGAAATTCCCCATCACCACTGGCTGCACTCTGTCCAAGAGATAGGACTCAAACTATTTGATGACGGTACTGGCGAGTCCACAAAACTCAGAGCCGATCAAGAAGCACGACGTGATCCACAGTGTCCAAAGCTGAGGAGAGATCAAGGAGTACAAGAACTGACCTGTCTTCTCTATCTCTAGCCCTAAGCAGATCATTATTTACTCTCACTAGAGCAGTTTCAGTGCTATGTCTGGCCGAAAACCTAACTGGAAAGGCTCATAGATATACGAGGACACCAGGCGATCCTCAAGCTGTTGTGCCACCAATTTCTCAACAATCTTGCTCAAAGAAGGCAGGTTGGAGATTGGATGGCATTTACCAGGATGTCTGGGTCAAGGGAAGATTTCTTAAGGAGGGGCTTCACCAATGCTTCTTTGAAAGCAACTGGGAAGACCCCCTCCCCTCCGCCGTCTTGCACCTGGCAATCCTGACAAACACTGGGCCAATGGCATCGACACATCCTATTAAGAAATGCATCAGTGCCGGGTCCACTTCACAAAAGGTGTGTTTCAGCTCTAAGATAACCTTAGTCACTTCAGACACCTCCACTGGCCTAAACTCCTCCCAAGCAGACTAAGTACCTCTGAAACTCCCGACTTGATCACTGCCAAGTGCAAGCCTCCCTGGTGGAATCCCCGACCTGATGGCTGACACTATCGGAGAAAAACAGAGCAAACTCTTCACATAAAGTGGTTGAAAAGGCTTTTCAGCCAAAGACAGGCAGGATGTAAAAGCCTGTCCACGGTCCGAAACAGCTGAGATGGTCTATTTTTCCCAGCAGCAATTTCCATGGACAGAAATTCTGCCTTCTTACGGGAAATCACCCCCGGCACTCAACATAGTGAGAACATAAGGCCAGCATGTCAGCCTTCAGCCTGATCTTCCGCCAGCAACGCTCCAACTTCCAACCCCTGATCTTCATCACCTTGAGATCACCACCAAACCAACGGGATCTCAAGTGAGAGGATCTGGGTCATATACGGACTGGTGCAATGGTATCTAGAGCTTCGGCAACCACCCTATTATAGGTGGCCATTGCCTCTCCAGTACCAATTGCACATGCTGCATGAAACACACTTTCAGTGAATGGGGGTGCAGCCACTCATCAGTCTCAGGCAGGAGCAGTTCTAGAATTTTTCTGACCCATGAGTGATCTAGTTACACTCTTCATTGCCAGCGTGGCATGCTGGCAAATACCTGGAGTGTTGCTACCTCTGCAATTGGGCTTAGTACCATTTTTGTCCCAAATACAGCCAATTAGTACACCAGGTACCTGTGCCCAATGTGCTGCAATGCACAGATAGGACCTACCAGCTGTTTGGCCACTGGTCCATATATCCATACTGAGATGTATGGAATGCAGCAGGGCATGGATTACCATGTATGACACCATCCCTTACAGTTCAAGAATTACATATGTACAAAAATGTATTCTTGAAGAAATTTGCCATTTGGGACAGGCACAGGCCATCAACCTTCCAAATCCCATGTTCTCCACAAAAGAGAATGGCAGTAGATTAATTGCCATCATTTCAGCTGTTGCCAAAACATCAAAGCATAGAAACATAAACAATTATGGCAGAAAAAGAACAATGGTCCATCCAGTCTGCTTGTGGTATGCTATCTAACCCTGTCAGCTATAGTCCATCCAGGATACTAGTCCTGTCCATCCACCCCTCCCATTCTCCAACACTTTGTCATCCCAAGCAACCACAATACCGTTCAATCTGTCCAGCCAGGCTTGAAAACATTTATGGTTTTAACACCTACCGCCTCAGTAAAGTGTGCCAGAGTTTCACCCCCCTTTCTGTAAAATAATGCTTCATCATGTCCCTCCTGAACCTTCCTCCTGTCAGTTTCCACTCTTGCCATCTTGATCTCAAACCATTACTCATGTTAAATAATTCCCTGCAGTCTACCTTGTTAATTCATTTGAGGGACCTGAAGGCCTCTATCCTATCCGTCCTCTCTCTTCCAGCTTCCAGTCAGTACATATTCAGTGCCTTTGGGCACTCCTGTTAAGATGTGCCCTGTTGGCCCTGAATCATCTTTGTCACACTTTGGTGCACTGTCTCCAGCCAGACCTAATCTTTCCTCAGGTGGGAGTCCAGAACTGGGCACAATACTCCAGGTGAGGCCTCACCAATGATCTATAAAGGGGTAAAATTACCTCTTTCCTTCTGCTGTCAATACCTCTCCCAATACACCCCAGCATAATGTTTTCCTTACCATAGGCTTTGATTTGATTGTCTGAGGGTGTCACTGATGATAGCTCCTAGGTCCCATTCTTTAGCTGTAGTGCTGTGTCTTACCTCACCCATCCAGTACTCAGTCCTGGGGTTCTTGTTCATCACCTTGTACTTTTTGGTGTTGAATTTCAACTGCCAAATCTTAGAAAATGTTTCTAGTCTTTGCAGGTCACACTGCATATCCCTAATTCCCTCATCACTTTCCACCCTCCCACAGAGCCTAGTACCATGTATGAAGAGAGACAATCTGCCATGGATTCATTCTCCAATGTCATTTCAATTCAAGAAGTGCAAGATAATGCATATGGGGCACAAAAACCCTGGCACAATATATTAGTTGGGGGGTGAGGATATAGCATGCACCAAGCAGGAAAGGGATCTTGGGGTTATCATCTCTGATGACCTCAAGGTAGGGAAACAGTGTGACAAGGCAGCAGGTAAAGCAAATAGGATGCTGGGATGTATAGGCAGGGGCATCACCAGCAGGAAAGGGAGGTCATAATTCCATATACAAGACACTAGTGAGGTCCCACCTGGAGTACAGTGTACAGTTCTGGAGACCATACCTCACGTAAGGACATAGACAGGTAGAGAAGGTTCAGAGGAGGGCAACAAAGATGGTGCATGGATTGCATCACAAATTCTATGAAGACAGGTTGAAGGAACTGAACATGTACTCCCTGGAGGAGAGGAAGGAGAGAGGGATATGACAGAGACATACAAGTATCTTACAGGGAGGAACAGGGTGCAGGAAAACACTATTTTAAGTGAAAAGATGTTCCAGGACTAGAGGGCATGGGATGAAGTTGGAGGAGGACGATTCAGAGGAAACATGAGAAAGAATTTCTTCACAGAACGGGTGGTGGACAGGTGGAACACCCTGCCAGAGGAAGTGGTGGGGGCTGAAACAATTACGGGATTTAAGAATGCATGGGATAGACATAAAGGAATTCTGAAGGTCAGGGGTAAGGTGCAACAGACTTCTAGGAAAACAAACTGAACTTACAAGCTCAAATGGGCAGACTGGGTGGGCCATAGGCCCTTATCTGCCGACACTGTCTATGTATCTATGTATGTATCTATGTCATTGATGAACATATTGAAGAGGGCAAGGCCTCGAACAGATCCCTGTGGTACCCATTTGAGACTTTCCTCACTACTGACCTGATCCCATTTACCACAGCCCCTGCTGCCTTTCCTATAGCCAGTTATCTACCCATCTTACTATGACCCTACCCATGCCCAGATCCTCCAGCATCTTCAGCAAACATCTGAGATATGAGTCGAAGGCCTTGCTGAATTCAAAGTAGAGGAAATCCATGGCATAGCCCCTATCCAGTGTCCTCATCACCCAGTTAAAGAAGACTATCAGGTTGGTTTGACAAGACCTCCCTGTCACAAACCTGTGCTGTTTACTATCTTAGAGGTCAATGCTCTCCAGGTAGTCCACAAGGTCTTCTTTGACCTGTGACTCCATCAATTTCCCTAAAACTGAGGTAAGACTGACAGGTTTGTAGTTCCCACCTGTTGCTTGTCCCTTGCCTTATGGAGTGGAACTACACCTTCCACCCTTCAGTCCATTGGTACTACCAATGTAGGTAATGAGGTATTGAACAACCTTCCAGAGGTTCTGCTAGTTATGCTGCCAGTTTCCTGAGCACCCTTGGGTGCATCTCATCTGGTCCCAGGGCCTTATCTATCTTTAGGACAGCTGGCCCTTTCTGGACCCTTTCACTTGTACATACTGGCTGCCTCATCTCCGGGATCCCCTTTTGCGGTCCATTTGATGCCACTATCTGGCAGGGCTTGCCATCTTCTCTAGTGAAGACAGAACAGAAGTAATCATTTAGAATGGCAGCCCTTTGCCTTTCCTCCTCTACCATCCTACCCCCCCCCGATAGCATAACAATTCTCCCTCCTTTTTTCCTTGTTTTGTCTAATATACCGGATGCATTCAGTTCATGTGCAATAGCATGATTGGGTGGGTATTTGAACTGATGCTCAAACATGCTATACAGCATAGGCTGGACCTTTCTAGTTATTAGGCAACCAAACAGCTGAACTCATCATGGCGGCATGGTTAGTGAGGTAGTATTTGACTCTTGGTTCACAGGTGCTGCTTGAATGAAAGCAGTGATCTGGGGTGTTTTCTGCAGTGGTGTTAATTGTGATTTGGTGTCTCTGGGTGATACTACTTAACCACAACTACTGCTATGACCAATACTAGGCAGTACCACAGATGCTTCCTCATCTCTATGATAGTCCTCCTCACTCATCCCTCCCTTCACTGGGTACTTCCTTGCAACTTCTGGATGCCTTGATACATTATAATGATAGGGGAGAGGAATCCCCAGTGCTGTCTTCCTTCTGTTTTTAAGACCAATTTAACAGGTGCTTGGACTTTAGGTGCCTTTGTTGCCAACCAGTGCCTAGATGTCTGACCTATCTTCCCCCCAACTCGCTCTGGACACAGCTGACAGATAGCAACTGATTCATCAGCTGGCTTCAGTATATAAAAATCCCAAACAAGGGATTTGGTGCCTTGATTTAAGATGATGGTGAGGAGTGGAACAGGGGAGGGGAAGAGGTGGAAATGGATATTTTTGGGGATGATTTCTGTTATGAACTTCAACACTGGATGACTGATGTGTAATAGGCTTATCAGTAGGAAGAACAACTGATGTAGTATGGGGGGGAAGTACCTTGGTAGTCGCACGGGTTAGCGGTGGCAAATCCCTACATCTTCAGCAGTACCACCTTTCATCTTTTTCTTTTCTGATTCACCTACAGGATCCAAATCATCATCCGCGCAGCCGCTGATATCATCCTCCACCTCCTGAGCTCTGTCTTCATCATCATTGCTTTGTCCAGACTCTTACTCCCTCTCATCATCCAGAGTCTGACACACATTTTTCAGTTTAGTCTTTTCTGACTCTGCAGTAGCTACATCTCCCAGCTCAGGCTCTGACTCATGCTTCAGTTCCACATTCTTATTTGGGAGTGGCAAGCTATCATCAAGATCAGGTTCAGCATGACTACCACAGATGATGCTACTGTTGACATAGTGTTTTTTAACTGCAAAACCATTTTGCCCCACAGAACTTCAGCACTTATTTGCCACCTCCCTGGCACCTGTCCTTATACATTTTGTTTTTGCCTGGTCCCCCCAGAAGCTCAGCCGAGTTCCGTCCACTATCTTCAAATTCCCAGGCTTACCCCCCCCCCGGGCAGGGCCCATTGGACACTGGGTAGGCAACATCTGGCTTACCCCCTAGGTCAGGGACACAGGAGGGGGCCCCCTGGTGGACAAGGGTCGGCAGCAGGGACGGCGACAAAGCGAGCATAATGCTTTGGGGCTGGTGTGTTTTCTTTGCTGCAAGGATCCCGGGGCGCGGACATGCATTGATGACCACCATCTCCCCCGATGTGTGGTACTGGCCGGCAGTACCACCAGCCTCCAGAGGTCTGCAATGTGCTGTACACTCAACCTCCCTCCCAGAGAAGAAGAGCAGTCACTGGGATGCTCAATCCCCCCCGGCTGGCCGTCTGACTCCTGAGTCCAATCCCCAACCCGGATGTTGGGTTCCCAAGTGGACGCCTTGCCGCTGTGCCAGCGGGCAGGCCACTGGCACCTGTCCTTTTAGAAGAGCATCTCTTCCCTGTCATACTTAATATTCTGATTTATAATATGGTGATGAAAATAATTTAAAGAAAGCCTGCAGGACAACTAACTAGCAGCAGCAGACAACACCTCCCCAGAGGGATTAGCAGTGTGACCTACAAAATAAGAAAGAAAAAAAAACAGTTTACTGAGCTAACAGTAGTTAGTAAAACCAGCAATAAAAAAATTTTATTTTTAATTTTTTTAACACAACTGGGATTAACACGATACACACAACAGGGGTAATTAACAAGTTAGCATAACAAAGTGACAAAACACTTTAAGAACTAGATAACTAAAATTAATATAGACAGTGACTGACACAATACAAGACTGAGCAAAAAAATGAGAACTCTCACACTGACTAGTGCTCCTCAAAAAGACTCCTGACCTTTCTTGGCTGCCTTGTTAACTGAATAGATGTCCGCTCCCCCACAGCAGTGCTTCATTACAAACAAAACAAAACCACAATTTTAAACTAAATAATCAACAAAAACAAACAACACAAATCTAGCAGCACAAGGCCATCTAGAACAATTTGTGAGCAATTTGGTTTCAAAAGGCTTTGTTTTCATTCAGATTTTAAAGTTTTTTTTTGTTTGTTTGGGGTTTTTATTTTGCTCAGACAAGCAGGGACAGACTCCTCCCCTACTCTGCCATCAAAAGACTGCACAGAAGACAGCTTCCTCATGGCATACAGCTCATTCAGGACCATGTGACCTTCAATCCCATAGTACATTGGAAACTTGCCTGTGGGTCCCACTGCACCAGAGAAGTTTCTAAATTTGCAGTTTGCAAAGTTATTTTCCCATACTGTGAACTGGCACTTTGCAAGGCAGATTTACCTCATGAAATGCATAGAATTCACAAATTAATTTGTGAAGCAAATTTTCCAACTTTGCACACCACTAAGGGTAAGTTATTAATCTAATAATAGTTCCTTACATATATGAATGTGCTTGTGCCAGTGGACACCCAAGAAAATGCTGTATGTCTATCAGAAAAATGTGAATCTGAAATACAAGGAATGTGTCTGAGATAAAAATAAAAGAGTCTGAGAATTATTCTGCTGCCAGTGCCAAGCCTATTCTGAGACAGTAGAGGGGCTGGGAGGTAATAGAGACTTAGGGGTCATGGTCAGAACATCAAAAGTTGGGCACAGTGATAATTTGCACACAGAAATGTGGCTTCCATTTCTAAAATCTACCTACTGCAAAGTGCATCATTAAAACTAAAAGCCTGATCATTATCTATATCCACCAACTGTTTAAGAACTTCAGCCTGGTAGTTAGTCTTACTCAAAATTACAGTGCTACAGTACCCACATTTTAAAGACCTTAATTTCAAGGCCTTTCATAGCCTTTATTTCCTTGTGCACACGTTTCCTTAAATTCAACATGCTAACAAATCCATGTGTATGCAGTTTCTCTCCTTTTTATGTTTGCTTGCACGCATGTGCAAGAAACATAGTGCCTTCAGCGGAGATTTCGGAGGTGTGTCACCTCCTCCTCCAATTCAGGCACTGTGCTGGCAGGCGCGGCCCCTGTAAGCCAATGCATTTTGGAGCTGTCTATGACACGCTCCAAAATGCAGTAACATACAGTTGAATGGGGAGCTACGCTTGATGAGCAGCGATAAGAAGCTGCTCACGCGCATCCCGCGCTGGCGTGCACGCCCGCACGCAGTGTATAGCCGGCAAAATTGCCCAATCCCGTCAGAGCTGGTCGTCTCTCTCCCCTCCCAATGGTTGATCCACCCCAAGCGTGGCAATCCGTCATGTTGCCGATGGGGTGCCCAATCCCGTCGGCTGAGAACGCCCCCCTCCCCAAAGTCCTTGTGCCATGCAGGGCCCACCCAGCGTGGCAAGCGATCCCTGCGTTTTTGGTTTTGCCGACGGGGTGCCCAATCCCGTCGGCTGAACGGCCCCTCAAAGTCGTTGTGCCACTCTGGGAGCCCACCCCAAGCGTGGCAAGCGGTCCCATGACGTCTTTTTGTTTTAACCTAAAAACAAAAACAGTCCTGGCCGTCTCCAGAACCCCCCTCCCACAACCGCACCCACCCACTGGCTCAGCCTCCACACCCCTCACCCCATACTTACCTCCGGACTCCGGTACGACGATCTTCGGTGGACCGGAGACGTCTGCACTCTTCAAAGCCGACCGCGAACTGAGGAAATGCGGTAAGCTGTATAATGGCCTAGATAGGAGGGGTTCAACTTTGTGCATAGCTCGGGCATTTTGGAATTTTGCAAATTTTCAACATGGGGTTTTGGGACCCCTTCTCGCGAATGATGTCACTGTCATGGCGTTATTCGGGCTCGAAGGTGATTTCGCGCAGTGACTGCAAAATCACCCTTCAGGATCGAATACCACCATGACAGTGACATCATTCATGAGAAGGGGGCCCAAAACCCCCATGTTGAAAATTTGGTGCAAAAATTCCAAAAAATGACTGTTTAATGAGCATGCGTCACGCAGTTCCTACGCAGGCTCGTAAGTTCGCGAAATTTCAATATTTTCACTCCAGATTTTCAACATTGCCATTTCACCACACTGTCTTATGAGTAGTATAGCTGTCATTTTTCACATCTCACCCAAAATGTGTTTCCACCAATGTAGCGCAGAATGGCGCAGTCGGTGTGCGAAATCAATGTACGGGACAAATTAAGAAAATCACAGTGACACTGTTCATGAGCAGAGGTCTTGAAATGGCTATGTTGAAAATTTGGTGAAAAATTCCTAAAAACTACTGTTTTCACGGCGTCGTTGCGCGGTTCCTACATACGCTCATAGGTTTTGAATTTTCAATATTTCCTCCGGATTTTCTAACATTGCCATTTTTCCACACCTTCTTATGAGTAGTATAGCTGTCATTTTTCACATCTCACCCAAAATGTGTTTCACGTCATGTAGCGCACAATCATAGTCGCTTGTGCGAACTCAATGTATGGACACATTAAGAAAATCACAGTGTCACTGTTCATGAGCAGAGATCTTAAAATGGCAATGTTGAAAATTTGGTGACAAATTCCTAAAAATGACTGTTTCACAGTGTGCATTGCACAGTTCCCATGCTGCCTTTCGTGGGTTTACCAATTGTCAATATTTCCACTCCAGATTTCCAACATTGCCATTTTCCACACCTCCTTATGAGCAGTACAGCTGTCATTTTCACATCCTGCCCACAAACATGTTTCCCCATAGCGCATACAATGGCGCAGTCGGTGCGCAAACTCAATGCATGGGACACATTAACAAAACCACAGTGACACTATTCATGAGCAGAGGTCTTAAAATGGCTATGTTGAAAACTTGGTGAAAAATTCCTAAAATGACTTTTACTGCGTCGTTGCACAGTTCCTATGCATGCTCGTAAGTTCTAAATTTAATATTTTCCTCTAGATTTTCAACATGTCCATTTTATTAAACTTCCTTATGAACAGTACAACTGCAATTTTCATATGTCACCCAAAATGTGTTATCGCACATGTGGCGCACAATGGTGCTGTTGGTGTCGAAAGCAATGTTTAGGACAGATTAAGAAAATCACAGTTACACTGTTCATGAGCAGAGGTCTTAAAATGGCTATGTTGAAAATTTGGTGACAAAAGTCCATAAAATGACTGTGTTACAGTGAGCATTGTGCAGTTTCCACGCATCCTCGTTAGTTCATGACTTTGTAATATTTTCAGTCCAGATTTTCACTAGTGGCATTTTTCAGCACTTCCTTATGAACAGTACAGCTGCCATTTTCACAACATGGCGAAGTGTTTTCACACTTTCAGTGCAGAGATGCGTGGTCGCTGTGGGAAATCATTGTTCGGCACAGATAAAGAAAATCACAGTGACACTGTTCATGATCGGAGGCGCCAAAATGCCTGAGTTGACAATCTGCTATAAAATATCCCCAACCTACTTATATAACGGGTGTGCGTTGCACAGTTTTTATGTACGCTCGTGACTTCACCATTTTTTTAAATACTTTTGCTACACATTTGCAACATAGCCATTTTTACACCTCCCCATGAAAGAGTACAGCTGTCATTTTTTACAGCCTGTTCAGAATATTTTTGCACCTGTGGTGCTAAATCCCGTAGTCACTGTGCATAAGCAGCTTTCGGCTACCAAACTGATATTCCCCCTGTTCATGAGGTGGGGTCACAAAACAAACATGTTGAAGATTTGGAGTTAAAATACCAATGAATGCCTGAGGTATTCGGCTTTTCAACTAAATCGCCCACCCCTATAGAGAATGACAGGAATCAGGGGTGTGACTTGGGATTTTTGCCTGTGATGCTCATACCATTCCACACCCTGCAGTCACTGAGAGGCATTGAGGTATGCCTTGGACTCTTCGGCCCCAAACTTCACCCCATTCTCCTATATCGCACCCATCTCACCGTATTTCCTAATGAAATGGGATGCGCATAAGGGCCAAAGACCCCAAGGAGCACGTCACACTTGTCAGTCTCTGCAGAGTGGGGTGTGGTGAAATGGCGTGGCCGTTATGCCTGATGACCCAAATGCACACCCCAATGCCTGTCACTCTCTGCAGGGTGGTGGTGGGGTTGGCTTTAGTTCAATACTTCACTGCCATTCCTATTACGCAGCTCTGTAACTTCTACACTACCACTGCCAATGCCAGTAAGCAAACATTCGGCATTGACAAATGCTTGTTGTCTTAGAGAGCCTAAGTATAAATTATGCTATTGCCACTTTCACATATTGCTACTCTGCTTAAAATGGCAGCAATGCTCTCTCCCTTCCCCCTGTTTGGTGTCAAAGTACCTTGTGCTAGTACAAAAATATGAATATGCGAAAATTGCCAGTAGAAAAAGGTCTTATGGTCTATCTATTCTGCTTGAGTTTGCAGACCTCCCCAGTATCTACTGATGGATCCACCCCCTCATTATTATCTACACCTCCATCCCCTTTGATGTTCCTCTCCCCCCACCTTACCTCCTCTACATGCAGTTTTCCCTTTTACCCTGCCCCAGCCTCTTTTGAAGCTATCTACAGTCTTCTGAGAGACAACTTCCTCCACAAACTCATTCCTCCAATCCAGTAGTGTAAGTGAAACACACTAAACAAAACCAAATTAGAATAGGATAGGATAGGATAGAATAGGACAGGCAGGATAGGATAAGAACTTTATTTATATTGAACCTTTCAATAGCTCAAAGCGCTTTACAATACAAGTATTAATTCATGTTACAAATAATACATAATTCCAGTTCATAATTATAAGAAAGGTACAAACATATTCCATACAGTAAATGGAGCTGATCAGTCTCCTGAGAGGATTGTCTGAACAGCCAGGTTATTAGTTGGGATTTAAAACGTTCCACTGAAGGGCAGTGCAGATGGATTTTGGCACAATATTCAAAAGTCTCAGTGCAGCTACAGAAAATGCTCAGTCCCCAGCACGTTCCCTTCAAAAACTTTCTAAAACAATTAGTAAACAAGCATTTGTCAATGCCATATGTTTGCATGCTTGTATTTGCTGTGTAGCTGTATGCCACTGATAGTGCGAAGGCGATAATAAATTAATAATGCAAGTAATGAGGGTAAAATTAGCATAACTAGGGAATGTAGAGGTTCACATTCTTAAACCTTCACCTTAATTCTTCAGAATACTAGTTTGTTTTTGTTTTTTGGGTTTCTTGTTTGCCCTAGCATATGAATATGACAGATGTAATTTATGAAATGTGACCCAGAACATTGTTTTGTGGAATGACAGTGAAAACAAGTTTTGGAGGGGGATTTGATATAACATCTGCCATGTTCATCAAAGGGGGTTAAAAACATGAATATGTTGAAAATGTGGGTTAAAAAGTAAAAATACTGCACAGTTATCAGCAAACATTGAAAAATCTCAGTGTTTGTTCATAAGTTATTTTTTTCAATTTTGAGGGTTTACCAGTTAGGATCCCCTTCAACCATGGCTAATGCCACTTCCCTATTCTGGAGCTCAGGTCCCGTCCTTTTCTGCCTGCCTTGAATGCTACACTGTTGCCACCAAAGACAAAGGAGGAGGTGCCTGCGTGGCAAACAAGGAGTATGAGGAGTCCTCCTTGCACGTGAAGGCCAGTGGTGCTTCCTTCTTCCAGTGAGGCTCACAGTTTTCTCTTGATTTGGCTCTCAACTATCTCAAATATCAGCATGCTGAAAGTTTGCATCACTGATGGATCATGGATTGCATCCCCACCCACCTGGTGTTTAGCCTGTTGACAGCACTGCCACCTATAGTCATGAGTTTGGGGTGCAAAGCAGGTTTGCCAGCAAGGAAAGTGTCTCCCCAGCTATTGTACTATTGTGCTGCTGATGGAGGTCTTCAAAATAAATAATTATTGATTTAACCGTGCCCACTAAAACATGTAGGTTAAGTAACTGAACTACTCAGTCTATAAGGAATTAGCTGAACACCTGATTCTGGCAACCTTAAGACGAGTTTAGCAGTCATAAGCAGTTAGCAGTCATGTGCAGTTAGTGGCAGATTTTTTTGAACCCATGCATAGTTACAGCAGAACAGTTCTAAACTAGTAATTCTTTCCATCTAGATGTCTAGTCATTATACATTCACCACAAGAAATGTGTGGAAATAAATGTTATATTATGTTGTACATACAGTAGACAAATTTGGATCCCACTGAAATTTTATGTGTATGTCATTGGATATTAACCAGGATATTTGCTTTACACTGTTGTGAGAGCATGTCTTCGTGATATATGTAATTACGTAACTTGTATATTTTTTATAATTGTAACACTATTTAAAGCTAAACAGGATCGCCTTGAAAATAGGCCTATGCTCCTAATGGTGTAAATTTCTAAATTCCTGTATAAAAATAAAGATTTTACTACTATTTTCAAGTGTATATATGTTGTACAAAATGTCTCTTATGGTATATGAATGTCATCTTGTGAAGTTTGGATCAGAGGACTGCAAAGCTGAGCAGATTCTGCCTGCCTGAATTATGCAAGATAACACTCATACCATCCATTACTCAGTACTGTGATATATCCATTTACTCACTGATTTAGTAAAAGACTGGCAGAAATATAGATCTGCAAGAAGTCTATGCCTCCAGTCTAGAGATTAATTTCCATCTGTTTGCCAAGAAGAACCTGCTACATCCACATACAGTGCGTTGCAGATTCGGTACCATCCTCAATACTGTCACATCTACAAAGTAGCAGATTGTTTATAGTATTTGTAAACTTCAGTTCTGTTTCTAGCACAATTTAATTTTCACACCCAGAGCTCACCAGACCTTTGCAGGCTTGCCCTCCTCTGGTAAAGATGTCATTTCAGCAGCTTACAAGGCAACCTGAATAACCCACCAACTGTGAGACAGCTGCATCCACTGCAGAAAGATGTATTTCAAGCTCCAATATCACAAGGACAGGCAGTCTAATGCTATCTATAATTTCTAACTGATTGCAGGTAAAACACCTGCAATTAGCTTGTTGAAAGGGCACTAAATTTATTTTCTGCTAGTGTCACACTGCAGTCGTAAAAGGCTCTGGAGGGAATTAAATGCTTATAGTTAAATTAGGTCAGTCTGAACTAATCTCATAGTTATTTCAATGTCTTGATTTAGAAAAGATTGTAAATGTAGGCAATATAAAATTATTAAAGAAGTAGTTTAGCTGAGAGGGTTTTTAACAGGCAGTTGCCACTTGAAGTAAATTAACAATCAGCTTGCTTGTTGTCATTCAGTTTACGGGTATTGATGAAATGATTGTTAACTAATAACTCTGCTTTTTAAGGTGTACTTCCTATGCTGTGTACCACATTGTTTTCTTGATTTTCTTTTGTCTTCTCCTTTGACACACTCATTGTGGCATTCCTAAATTGGTTGGGGTGGTTTTCAGCTGTTGGGACATCAGTAACCCTGCCCTACTGTGAGCACTGTGTTGACTATGAGAAAACAGATGTCAGCTAATAGGGCAGCAGAACAGAGAATGATAAGCAAAGACAGGGACCAGCCATAATTCTCGTCTTGAGTATCAAATTATTTTGTATGACATACAATTGTAATGTCTTCAATAGGCAGGGGGCCAGGCAAGGCGGCATTTATTTTTAAGGCACTCTTTTCAATAGACTCAGGGTGCCATACAGGGAAAATATACTAAAATGTTATGTTAATAAAACAATATATAAGGATATAAATATAATAAATAACACATTAGGCAAGTTGAAAAAAATGGGGTTTTAAAGCACCCTTAAAGGCATCCACTGAGCAGGCAGAATGAACAGTGGGGGAAGAGAATTCCATAACATTTGTGCAGCAATCCCAACTGCCATCACAGACAGTTTTAGAGGGGATTGCTAACAGGTCCACATCAGTGGAGAGGAGAGGATGGACAGCAGTGTAAGAAGACACAAGCTGTTTCAGTTATTCAGGATCCAAACTATGTAGGGCCAGGCTTTGTATGTTAACAAGCAGATCTTGAAGTTGATGAACCACTGAATTGGCAGCCAGTGCAGAGTGTGCAGAACCAGAGTGATGTGCTCATTCTGAGATGTTCCCACCACCAGGTGGGCTGCAGTATTCTGGTCCAGCTGCAGGTGGAGCACCAAACCTCCAGGTAGCCCAAGTTGAGAGCACTGCAATAATCCAGCCTTGATGTGACAAAGATATGGACTATAATCATCAGGTCCCCAGGCACAAGACATGCCGAGGAGGAGGTCGAGAGGGTGCTTCTCAGCCCTCCCCCACATCACCGAAGGGAGTCCCGACCCCCCTGCACAGAACTATACCCCGAGGAGCGGAGGTCGCAGGGTGCTTCTCAGCCCTCCCCCACATCGCCGAAGGGAGTCCCGACCCCCCTGCACAGAACTATACCCCGAGGACCGGAGGTCGCGAGGGTGCTTCTCAGCCCTCCCCCACATCGCCGAAGGGAGTCCCGACCCCCCTGCACAGAACTATACCCCGAGGAGCCGGAGGTCGCGAGGGTGCTTCTCAGCCTCCCCACATCACTGAAGGGAGTCCCCACCCTCTGCACAGAACTATACCCGAGGAGCGGAGGTCGCAGGGTGCTTCTCAGCCCTCCCCCACATCGCCAAGGAGTCCCACCCCTGCACAGGTAATAGCCCTTTTCCAACGCATGAAGAAAAGCTAACGCCTGCCTGCATTGCGGCAACTGAAACTGCATGTTGGCCTTTTAGTGGAATTTAAAATATCTCTCCGCGAAAGCCAGGACTGTAATAATTTGAGCGCTTTTCAGCCACATAGTAAAGATAGAGCAGATTTGTTAAATTACTGTCTATGTCCCTGCTCTGTGTTTCCTGCATTTTACCCTGTTACATGAAATGGGACTGTGTTCCTCCCCTTGAATTAAGTTATTCTGATTTAGATGGGTTTTCCACTTATTCAAGCCGCCTGGTAGCCCCACTGTTATTTGTATTGTCCCCTTGAGTTTTTGCCAGTATCCCAAATCACTTTATGCACTGCGAGTTGCACAGAAGCTGGTAATCTGCCCCACGCCCTGTTTAATTACAGCGTGCAGAGGCTCAGCCCTCCACCCTATCCCTAGCTCATATCCCTCTCTGCTTTGTCCTGTCCCCACTCTCCCCCCGCCCCCATACCTATTTTAATCCTTGCCTCTTCTCTCCTTTCCTTCCAGAACTATACCCCGAGGAGCGGAGGTCGCGAGGGTGCTTTTCAGCCCTCCCCCACATCGCTGAAGGGAGTCCCGACCCCCCTGCACAGGTAATAGCCCTTTTTCCAACGCGTGAAGAAAAGCCAGCGTCTGCCTGCATTGCGGCAACTGAAACTGCGTGTTGGCACCTTTTTGAGTCGAATTTAAAATATCTCTCCAAGCCAAACGCCAGGACTGTAATAATTTGAAGCGCTTTTCAGCCACACAGTAAAGATAGAGCAGATTTGTTAAATTACTGTCTATGTCCCTGCTCTGTGTTTCCTGCATTTTACCCTGTTACATGAAATGGGACTGTGTTCCTCCCCTTGAATTAAGTTATTCTGATTTAGATGGGTTTTCCACTTATTCAAGCCGCCTGGTAGCCCCACTGTTATTTGTATTGTCCCCTTGAGTTTTTGCCAGTATCCCAAATCACTTTATGCACTGCGAGTTGCACAGAAGCTGGTAATCTGCCCCACGCCCTGTTAATTACAGCGCCAGAGGCTCAGCCCTCCACCCTATCCTAGCTCATTCCCTCTCTGCTTTGTCCTGTCCCCTCTCCTCCCCACCCCATACCTATTTTAATCCTTGCCTCTTCTCCCTTTCCTTCCAGAACTATACCCCGAGGGAGGCGGAGTCGAGGTGCTTCTCAACCCTCCCCCACATCTCCGAAGGGTCCGACCCCCCTGCACAGGTAATAGCCTTTCCAGCAGCGTGAGAAGAAAGCCACGTCTGCCTACATTACGGCAACTGAAACTGCGTGTTGGCGCCTTTTTGAGTCGAATTTAAAATATCTCTCTGAGCCAAACGCCAGGACTGTAATAATTTGAAGCGCTTTTCAGCCACATTAGCCCCACCGAACGCTGTGCGTTTGGCTCCCCACCACCACCCTTGCTCGGCTCTCCAATTTATAGGGAAGTGAGGTCAGGTGATCGGCTGAAATATCCTATCAGCCAACTTTACCAGCAGCAGGTTATACAAACTGTACACTAGTGGCCGCTGCAGCATCTATCCCTCTCTCCGTAGTGGCTATGAACACTTTACTACTTGCTATCCTCCTACTTGCCTGGACCCCACAGCTCGCCCCACTACCCCCCCTAGTGGCACCCAACCCTTACCATTATAACTTTTGCACCATCCCCTCAGCCATCAAAGGTACACACAGATTCTGTAACCCCATGAGCCTCCGTACCAGACAATCTGAACCCTTGGCCATTATTTTTCTCATGCTAAACTTAACCCACACTCGCACACCAGGCATACGCTGCACCTCTAGTGTCCTCCCCTGACCCCCTGCCCCCACCACCCCCCCATCCTCCCTAATGCTCCCCTCTCCCTTAAGCTACTTTCCTGTATTACTCCTAGCCTTCCCATCCCACCACCAAAGCAAACGTCTCTCAACCTACCAGTTACAGTGTCTCTCATCAAAACTCTGTATGCTGGCCCTCCTACGGCACACCCTCCTACTCCTCCTTGTATCTGGTAACATCCACCCCAACCCAGGTCCACCCCGTAAGATTGCCTCCCCTAAAAGCCTGGAGGGGCGGCTGCGGCTTGCTACCCTAAATATCTGCAGCCTTCCCAAAAAACACACACCCCTCCAAGGCTGGATCGCTCAGCATGCTCCTGACATACTTGCACTCTCTGAGACCTGGTTCACTGACAAGATACCCAGTGAAGCGGTCTCCCTCCCTAATTATGCTCTCTTCCGGGCAGATAGGCCCAGCAAGAGAGGCGGGGGCTGTGCAATGTATGTCAAATCCTCTCTCAATGCCACTGAAGTCCATACACCAGCATCACAATACGGTGCCCAGGTACTCACAATAAAACTCAGCCTGGGTACCAAAACACTCCACATCATCTCGGCCTACATCCCCCCCAGAAATCAAAAACTCGCATTTGACTCTATTCTCCAAATCATCTCCCATCTACCCAACACTAGCGAAGTCATCGTTATGGGGGATTTCAATGTAAACTGGTTATCCCTGGCCTCTTCCAGCTACAAAGATGCCGCCCGGGCCTTTGATCTCACCCAACTAGTCGCCTCCCCCACCAGAAGGGACTTCAGATCCGGGACCTCCACCCTCCTGGACCTCATCTTCACCAACCGGCGGAAATCTCCAAACTACAGTACTCTCTGATGCTATCAGCGACCACTCTCAGTTACTGTGTGGTGGTCGCAAGTTGCCCCCAGCACCCCCTAAAATCTCCTGGCAACGTAGACTCAAACAGGGCGGTTTAAAGAACCTTAAAGCCCACCTAACCAACAGCAACTGGCTCCCCATTTACACTGCCCAGTCAGTTGACTTCGCTCTGGCTCACTTTATAACCACCTTCAACAAAGCCTGTGACTTATACGCCCCCTTTTCTAAGCTAGTTATGAAATCCAGATCCACACCTTGGATCACACCCCCTCTACTAAGCCGGCTCCAGCAAAGAGATAACCTCTGGCACAAAGCCATAGACTCCCAAAGCACCCTGGATAGACAACTCTACAGGGAGGCCCGCAATAAATGTACATGGGCTTTGCGGCAGGCGAAAGCCCACTACTACCAACACACCCTAACCTCTACCTGGGGTGATGGGAAAAAATTTTGGGATAACATAAAGGAACTCAGTGGCAAATCTCACTCCCCCATCCCCACGCAACTCACTATTAATGGTGAGGTCACTCAAGATCATCCCACTATCGCTGAAGCCCTTAACTCGGCCTTCTCGGATCTATCCCACATCCTCCCTCCTAACTCCCCCCTCAACTCGAGTTCTACCAATAACCCCCCCTTCCGGCTCCGAGTCATCACCTACCACGAGGCAAAATGCTATATTACCAGGGCCATCTCTCATACCCGCTACAGCAATGACTCCCTTGATCTTAAACTCCTGAGGCTCTCCCTTGATGCCACTCTACCACACCTCACTAAAATTCTTAACCTCTCGCTCTGCCTAGGCCAGTTCCCCTCTACCTGGAAGAGAGCCATAATCACGCCCATCCTGAAGGGTGGTGACCCCACCAACACCAGCAACTACAGACCCATCTCAATACTTCCACCTCTCTCCAAAGCCCTAGAAAGAATAGTCTCTGACCAGTTAACCGAACACCTATCTAAGCATATGCTCCTCAGCCAGGAGCAGCATGGTTTCCGCTCAGGTCATAGTACCATCACCGCTCTCACAGAGCTCACCTCATTCCTACATGAAGCCCTCGACCATGGCTCAATTGCCGGGGCCATATATGTGGACCTAACCAAGGCCTTCGACACGGTCAATCACGAGCTTCTGCTTCAAGTCCTCCCTAAACTAAATGTGGTCCCAGAGACATTGACCTGGTTCAAGGATTACCTCACAGGCCGCTCGCAACAAGTCAGGATATGCTCCACCCTCTCCACCCCTAAAACAGTTTCCTCAGGGGTCCCTCAGGGGTCAATCCTAGGCCCACTGCTGTTCACCCTCTTCCTAAACTCCCTCCCTAAGGCTTGCAGTGGTCAGTTGCTCCTCTATGCCGATGATGCGGTTCTGTTCTGGAAACACCCCCACCCTACCGCCCTCCAGCAGGCCTTCAAAGGCACTTCCGGGAACTAGAGACCTGGTTCTCTGAACACCGCCTAATTATCAACTATAATAAAACTAAGTCTATGATTTTGCCCACACTAAAGTCCTCATAGTCAGTCTGCTCTCCTCATCAGAACGCTCTAGGTGCCCCTCTGGAACAAGTTTCCAATTTCAAATACCTAGGTGTCACTCTAGACACCTCCTCTCTTACCAGGGGCATGCCCAAATTCTCTCCTCCTCTATCAGCTCTCTGGTAGGCATCCTGTATCGGCTCAAGCACTGCTTCACCCTCAGGCGATGCAGCTCGCAGTCACCTCCTCCATCCTCTCCCTGGTGGACTACGGGATCACTATATACGGCTCTGCTGAACCCACCTCCCTGAACAGGATAAACATTGTCCTGAACAAAGCCTGCCGCCTAGTCACTGGTTGTGATAGGCTAACCCACACCTGTGATCTCTATGCGTTATCTGGTTGGTTAAACTTCCAACATCGATTACAGTTCCACACCTGCATCCTTGCAAAAAAGATACACCTTCACCTAGCCCCCGTCGGACTTTTCCCTTTAATCAGCCCTGCACCTCACAGGTGCAATACAAGACTCGCCGCAAGCTCCCCCTTCCTTGTACCTCAATGTAGAACTTCCCTGGGGCAAATATCCTTCCGATACCGAGCCCCTCTCTGGCTCAATGCATTACCACACTCACTCTCACAGACCCACAGCATCTCTCAATTCAAAACAGGCCTCAAAGCTCACCTCCTTGAGAGAGCCATATGTGACTGCGGCTAACTCTGCTCACCCAGTTAACTGCCCTCCCTCCCCCGCACTATTCTCAACTCAGGGCCACACAAGGCCCCACGTATCTCACCAAGAATCCCAGCCTGGGTATCCCAGGATTGCTGCCTAACTTCCTCAACAGTCATTAAGTTTTACCTGGACTGCTCCTTAGATTTTGTTATGTATATTCTGCCTGTTCCAAGTGTGTCCTCTACTGTAGTTGTCTACCCTCCACCCTTTGTAACCGACGTGGAGCCTTTGCAAAAGAGTCTGTGACTCAAAGGGTTGTAATTCTGATTGTTTCCAATAAAGTTGAAAGTTGAAAGTTGATCCAGGTGATATTACCCAGATGAAAAAAGTCACTTCGAACCACAGCCAACACCTGCCATTCCAGTGTAAGCCTGTGGTATACAGTGACCTCCAGATTCCTCACCACATTCGCAGCTCAAAGTGTACTGCCATTTAAAGATGGCAATATGGCATATCCACTAATCACTGCTTACCCTGTTCAACAAACATTGCCTCTGCCTTACTTGTATTAAGGCTCAGCCAGTTGGTGGTCATCTAGTCATTGATTTCACAAAGGCAATTCTCCAACACTGATGCCACTTTATTCCCATCAGGTGCTGAGGACAGATATAGCTGAGAATCATCTGCATAAAAGTGAAACTCAATGCCATAGACAAGGTGGCGGAAATGTTGTGGGTTTCGGGCAGCAGAGGAAGAGGCGGTTAGTGATATCGAAGTCGTCCAGTGCAGGAGACACCCTGGGCATAAGCGGTGACTGGGGAGAAGCCAGATGTGTTTGGTTTCTGTGCCCAGGATTCCCACCAGACTGAGTGGGCAGGTAGCTAGAGGACTAGTCATGTGCTCTAATCCTCTTCAGGCAGTGCTATGCAATGCCAGGTCAATGAGAAACAAGACCGCTATTTTTTGAGACTTGATTTCTTCTGTCAACATGGCTTGCATTACGGAGACCTGGTTGGGTGATGATGCTGGCTCAGTTCTTGGGGCTGGCGTTTCCCCCCAGGTATTCCATGGTGCACTGCCCAAGGAAGGATCATAGGGGTGAGAGAGTGGCCATTGTTTTTTGAGCCAGCCTGGGCTTCTTGGTGTACCCAGTCAGTAGCACTCGCTCTTTTGAGTGTGTTGCCATTCACGGGGGTACAGGTACAGGCTGCAGGATTCTCTTTATTTACCAACCCCCTGGGGCAGGGGGAGATTTCCTGCTGGAGATAGTGGACTTCATCATCGACCAGGTGTTGGAGTCCCACAGATGTTTAATTCTGAGGGACTTCAATACGTGGATCGACAATGAATCCTCCAGTTGATGCAGTCTCTAGGCCTGTCACAAGTAGTTGCTTCTGCTACCCACCAGCTTGGCCACACACTCGATCTGGTGTTCCAGCTAGGTCTTAAGGTTCATTACCTCAAGATTGACCATGTCATTTGGTCTGATCATTACACCGTGGAGTTCACATTTGGGGCCCCCCTGAGAGTCCCACTCCTGTGGAAATGGTCAGCTATCGCCCTTTAAGGGGCTTGGACCCAGCGGGACTGTTGGCGGTAGTTGATCTTTCTAGAGTTGACGTGGCATGTGCGACTGGCACCAGGGAGGTGGTCGCTACCTATAACAGGGGGGTTTCCAATGCCCTCGATGCCATCGCACCAGTCAGTTTATGACCCAGATCTTTGCACATGAGATCCCCTTGGTTTGATGGGGACCTCAGAGTGCTGAAGATCAGGAGTTGGACATTGGAGCATTGCTGGCGGAAGACCCGGCTGGAAGCTGACAAGCTGGCTCTACATGCCCATTATGGTGAGTACCAGAGGGAAATCTCCTATAAGAAGGCAGAATTCCTGTCCAGGGAGACTGCTGTGGGGAGGAAGAGACCTTCTCAGCTGTTTCGAACTGTAGACAGTCTTTTACACCCAGCCTGTCTGCAGCAGAAAAAAGCTTTTTCAACTACTTTATGTTAAGAGTTTGCTCTGTTCTTCTCTGACAGAGTGTCGGCCATCCGGTTGGGAATTCCGCCAGTTAGGCTTTTGCCTAGCAGTAGTCAGGCTGGGGGGAATAGAGGCATTCTACCTATCTGGGAAGAGTTTAGGCCAGTTGAGGTGTCCGAAGTGACTAAGGCGATCGTAGAGCTGAAGCACACGTTTTGTGAACTGGACCCAGCCCCGACACGGTTCTTAATGGGATGTGTTGAGGTTGTCAGCCTGGTGTTCGCCAGGATTGTCAGATATTCGATGGTGGAGGGTTTTTTCCCAGTTGCTTTGAAAAAGGCACTGGTTAGGCCCCTCCTGAAGAAATCTACCCTCAACCCTGATGCCTGGCGAATTACCAACCTATCTCCAACCTGCCTTTTTTGAGCAAGGTTGTTGAGAAGTTGGTGGCTCAACAGCTCGAGGATCACCTGGTGTCCACGGACATTTATGAGCCATTTCAGTCAGGTTTTCGGGCCAGACACAACACAGAAACAGCTATAGTGAGGGTGCATAATGATCTGTTCAGGGCTAGAGATAGAGGAGACAGGTCAATTCTTATACTCTTCGATCTCTCCTCAGCTTTTGACACTGTGGATCATGTTATGTTACTGGATCAGCTCTGTGAATTTTGTGGACTCACCGGTACTGTCATCAGGTGGTTTCAGTCCTATCTCTCAAACAGAATGCAGCTGGTGGTGATGGGGAATTTCTCCTCCTCCCCAATGCCTCTGTCTTGTGGAGTACCACAGGGCTCGATCCTGTCACCGATGTTGTTCGCAGAGTATATGCTGCCCCTGGGTGAGATTATTCGACAATACAATGTGGAGTTTCACTGCAATGCGGATGATACCCGACTCTATTTGTCATTTGCTCTAGGAACATGAGGAGCTGTGGTTGTGCTTAACACCCGCCTGACTAAAATGAATGACTGGATGGCTTCCAGCTGGCTGAGACTCAGCCCGGCAAAGACAGAGGTGCTGGTGATCGAGTCAGTTCACGGGCATGATGGATTGCTGCCCGGGGTGGCTTCCAGTCTTGTGCTGGGATCTGCTCCATTGACAGTTTCCACAAGGGTGTGGAACCTGAGCGTGATCCTTGACAGCAGGCTGACTTTTGAAGATCAGGTGTCATCTGTTGTCAGTAGTGGTTTTTACCATCTACAGAATATTGCCCAGATTAAGCCCCTCGTTCCGTCTGAGGACCTGCTGATGCTGGTATATGCCTTTGTCTCCTCCAGACTCGACTGCAATGCTCTTTACTTCGGGGTCACAGGAGGGACCCTTTGCAGGCTGCAGCTAGTGCAGAGTGTGGTGGCTCAGTTACTGACTGGCCTTTCAAGGCTTAGTCATGTGACCCCTGTCCTGTGTGCTCTGCACTGGCTGCCAGTCAGGTGGAGGGTCCTTTTCAAGGTAGGGCTTCTCACCTACCAGGCCTTAAACAGACTGGTCCCTCGCTATCTGTCTGAGCTCCTAACACCAGTGACCTCTGCCCGCTCCCTCCGTGCCTCTTCGAGGGGCCTCCTGGCTGTTCCCAGGGTACAGCTCAAGACTTCTGGGGATCAAGATTTCAGTATCTCTGGGCCGTCCCTGTGGAACACTTTACTATCTGCAGTCCGGGAGGCCCCCTCGGTGGAGGCTTTAACATGGAAACTGAAGGCACACCTTTTTGGCCTGGCATTTAATGAATCCTGAATTTTATCATGTTGCCATGCCCCAATTAATTCAGTTTTACTTGTTTTATGTGCTAATTGTATTTATACTATTTTATACTTATGTTTTTTTTCACTTTATCTTTTTATTGAAATTTGAGTATATAAAAAAAGCACACGTCTTATACAATAGAAGAATTTCCTCCATATAAGGTATAAAATATCAGTTAAACACAGTATTTAGGGTAAACATATAGGAGAAGCCTTGTATACACGTATTGATAATAAAACACAAACCTAGACAGGTTATAAGTGGAAAGCAGAAGGGTTACAATCAATAGGGTATTATAGAATCAGAAATGGTATATACTTATGTTTTTAATGTTTATTTTATTGTACTGTGAGGCACCCAGAGCCCCCAGGATTGGGCGCCATACAAATAAATTTGCCTTGCCATATTTTCTTATGACCTCACCCAGCAGCAGCATGTACATGGCAAACAACAAGGGGGGGGGATGGATCACGCCTTGACACACTTCAGAGTTAAACACGGCAGTTCTCAAAATGGAAATACCTACAATGACTTCCTATGCTGTCCTGGTAAGATAGGACTCAAACGAGTTTGAAACCATGCTGGTGATTACCATGTAGTGCCACATGCAATCCAACAGCATGCCATGGTCCACCCTGTCAAATGATGATGAGATATCAAGTAGGGCCAAAAATGACCAGACCCCTCTGTCTCTCGTATTGAGATCATGAAACATACTTGACAAGAGTAGGTTCCATGCTGTTGTGGGGTCTAAATCCCAACCAGAGAGGCTCGTAGATGTCAAATTGTTCCAGGTGAGCCTCAAGCTGTGCCACCACCACCTAATTGATATCCCTCCCCAGAAAGGGAAGGTTCAAAACAGGCCTAAAATTCATGATATGCAAAGCAGACAAGTAGCTGAGGCAGCAAGGTTGGGGCCAAAAGCAAAACAGTACTCATTAACTTGCAGAACAACTTGACTCCATGAGCACCACTCCACAAATATGACCACGCTAAATGTTACGGTAACTAGATAAACACTTTATTAAACAAAAATAATAAATGCTGACAGCAGTAAGTTAAAAACACACCATCCCTCTGTGGCCGCAGAGTGGGGGTGCATTTTTAGCTTACTACTGTCAAGATTTAATATTCTTATTTAGTAAAATGTTTATCGAATACTACAACATTAACATGAAATAAATGTTATGGAAGTGGTATCCATGGAAGCTGAGCTGTCCTGCAAGCCTGTGTTCATGAGCGGGCAGGGACTGTTTGCACGGTGGAACAGAGACCCAATTGCTCAGCAGGAGCAGCCTAGCTCCTCAGTGATGCAAACAAGAACAGTAATGCTGAAGCACTCCAGGAGACCACAATTCAGATAATTAAATCCACAGACAAGTGCTGATGCTTCAAAAACATTTATTGTGGCAAAACAAGGACTGAGAAAAGTAGGAAGCTCCTATACTGTATGATAATATGGGTTATCAGTCCTTTTTAAACTTAAATGGGAGATTATTTATATATACTGATTGTGTTGTTTGTATGTGGATTATTTTTATATATGTATTTTAAATGAATTTTTTGTGTTTTTGTACAGCGCCCAGAGCCTCTGGGATTGGGCGCCAGAAAAATAAAATTTGCCCTACCTTGTCTTGCCTTTACCTATAGTCTCAACAAACCCCAGCACTCCAACTATAGTCTTCATGAGGCAGCTGGGTTCAGCCAGGATTTAAAAGATGGAAACTCTGTGTAAATCATTTCCTTGGACTTCTGCAAAGAATAAAATAATCTCATTTTGCGAGAATAATGTCATTTCTCCTGTCATGTACAACTTATCTTCCAACCGCTCTACTGTTTGTTAATTGATTAAACTGGAAGATGTCTGTGATCCTTTAGCATAAAAATATTTATTTCTCTATGCAGTTCTCAGCTACTGTTTAAATAAAGTATGTTGCCTGCTGAGTGATGAACAACATTATGAAAAATGTGGATCTGTTTCAAGTTATCTGAACCAACCTCAACTTGCTACTTTTTACTGTAACTCCCTCCCAACTGGAGGGCTTACCTAGTGCTCCTTCATGGGAGCCATAGCAGCCACTTTGCAGCTGCTTGCTCCCGGCCTCTCTTTCATTCTCAATCTCCATGGGACTTAGGCAGGGGACCAGGAAACCAGCAGAGCTACTCTGTTCTTTCAACCTGAAGTTGCACATCCATAACCACAGCCAGAGCTGGCGACACAGACTTGAGAAATGGATTAACATGCCTGCGATGTGGGACCAGGTTAAAACTGAATTCTTTGTCTCCCTGCCAGACAGCCAGTGGGAAGTGCATCGAAGAAGACACAGTTTGCATGGAGCGGAGTGTAGAGGTATTCATAGATGCTCACATCACCAGTCTGATCCCAACAGCTCTTCATGGGTTCAACAACATTAAAAGACTTACACACCTTATTTGGTGCCATTTAGCACTACTGAGAAGGCCAGAACCTACAACAAGGGATAGAGAGTCTATAATATCATAAAACTGCCTCAAATGAATGGGGACCACCATGTTGTTGATTCTCTGGACCAACAGACTTGTAGGAATGGGCCATAGATCTTCTGAGGACTGAGGAGCCAAGAAGGAGGCAGCTGAGCCTCACATGACCATTACAACCAGTCAGAGCAGTGACTTGCAGACAGAGAGGCCGACATGAAAGGAATGCCACAGAGAAAGGGCAGCAAATGGACTATCAGTGGTTTCTGTTGCTAGAGAACCTCTTCTTGTGACTGAATAGAAGGTATATTGGTACTTGAAGAAGTGGGAATGCTGCTGAATGCTCATCCAGCTTAAATCTGACAGACCAACAGAGACAGACAGACATGCTTTTCACAGCTCAGCTGCTGAGTTGTGCAACTAGAGGTTCCTGCCAGAGACTCTGAGTTCATATTCAGAGCCGCAAGTCTCATGTGCTCACCTGGGTCTTTATCTCTTGGAAACACAGAAGCGTAGATGATGATGGCAGAAAGAATGAAGGTCTGTCCAGCCTGCCTAGATTACCCTGTCATTCCCAGGATATATTGTTTCTGTGGAGTTCTCACTTACACTATTCCCTTTTTGTCTGTGTTTCCCTCCCTCCCTCCCCACTTCTAGCTGAGTAGCTAATAGTGGAAGGACCCCCGGGAAAGGAGATGGGATCTGGGGCCTGGTGTTGCTAGATGCGGCCTACCTCATGACCCCTGGCACCGGGGTAGGCCTTGGGGCAGAGTCCTTTGTGCGGTCCCTGGCTGCTATGAGTTGGGTGCGGAGTGTGGTGAGAGACTGCATCATGGGAAGCAGTGGTGGCAGCCGGTCCCTGGTAACCCTGTTTCAGCCCATATCCAGTGGCCTGGGTGCAGTCACAGAGGGAGGAACAGTATCGCATGTTTATCTCCAGTCCTCTGGGCTTGTATTTTGGGGGGCTACTATGTAGGGCACTGTGTGCCATAGGGTCCTACATTTCCTGGGAATTAAGTGGGCAGGATGGCAAGGCCTCTGGGGGAGAGGGAGGAGAGAGAGAGAGAGAGAGAGAGAGACAGAGAGAGAATGAGAATGGGAATTGAGCACCTAGCACATTTGTGAAGCCATTGGGACCTCAAAGATTGGTGCAGAAGTGGAGGCTGTAAAATGGTTCAGGGACTTGTGTCTGCTACTGCCATCATTGGCTCCCAAGAAAACTGTTTCGAGAAACTGTGCCATGAAGATCTTTGGGTCTGCACAGAAGATGTACCCGCCTGCTCCATGAAGCTGTGATTGCCTTTTAGTTATTAAATCAATTGTTGTTTATTCTTTATCTGTGCCTGGATAGTCAACTTATTTAGTGGCTAACCAGCTTACCTCCTAGCTCAGGACCTGTTCGCTGCCCGGTGTGACCAAGTCGATCTGCTGTGAACCCCCACGAGTCGCCTGCTCTCTGGCAGCATCTATACCCAGGTATGAACTTTTATTCTTTTGGACAGTGTTTGCTGTGTTGTGGAGTGTCCCCTTCCCATTTTAAAACCTGGAATACCCCTAGACGTGGGGAAGGGAGCTTACATGCAGATAAAAATGTTCATGAAATTTCCCACAAAAAATAAAATGACAGACTTTGAGCACATATAATATTAGGACAATTCATCCCAATGTCATGAAATTTGGCACATTTTTAGAACACGTATCATCAAGTAATCATGTCATAGTTACGATCTCTGGCCCAACAGATGGCTGAGGAAATGCAGATAAACATTTTCATAAAATGTCCACAAAAAATAAAGTGACAGAGTTTGAGCACCTATAATTTTGAGACAATCCATCCTAATTTCATTTGTTACTGCTCTCTCCTAAATCACTCTTACTTCCTTGCCAATAATGATTAAGTTCACCATCTACCCTATGTTCCTTTGCCTCTCCCAGTAGCATGTCTCCCCTTTCCCCCTCTAATCCACCTCTGTCCTGGCCCTAGCAGCTTCCCCCTCCCCTCCAATCCCAATGTTTCATCTCGACAAGGCCAGACCTCCTCTCTTATCCTCCCCTGTAATGGCTGTAGCAATCACCTCCCGTCCCTCCCCCAACCCTGTATCTTCAATTGACAAGGCTGGACCTGGCTGCCCTCGTATCCTCTATGTTTTGTTTGACTAAACAATTACTGCCTATGCTACTTCTCTATTTACTCAGTAGCATCATTTTTTTCTT
Source organism: Neoceratodus forsteri (assembly GCA_016271365.2). Classification (NCBI taxonomy): domain Eukaryota; kingdom Metazoa; phylum Chordata; order Ceratodontiformes; family Ceratodontidae; genus Neoceratodus; species Neoceratodus forsteri. The sequence goes on along the minus strand of CM057453.1, from coordinate 515,031,640 downwards.
TAGTTGTTCTGTGACTAATTATGCCCAGTTTGTTGTTTGTATTGTTGTTTTTGATTTGTTGGCCACTCAGCGGATGCCTGCACTACCCCCAAAGCAGCCACTATTCCGCTTCAAAGAGGTATCTGAAACGGATGCTAGGAAATACCTAGAAAAGGTACTCGGAACATCAAGGCTCACCGGAGACTCCCTGGACCTTAAAGTTGTTCACCTGGCACTAAATGAACTCCTAGAACCAATAACCAACATAATTAATCTGTCCCACTGTTACTCCCAATTGCCCCAATGATGGAAATCTGCAACAGTAACCCCCCGTACACAAAATTGTGGACCAGACCTTACATTGCAACTACAGACCAATTTCCACACTCTCGCCACTCTCCAAGGCTCTTGAATGGCCTGCGGCTGACCAGATGGTGGAATACTTTAACCAACACCAACTTCTGTGTTCACAGCAACATGGATTTTGGGGTGGCCACAGTACCATTACAGCCTTACTCAAATTTACCAGATTCATCCATAATGCCTTAGAACATGGCCACCTGGTAGGGGCAGTCTCCATTAACCTATCAAAGGCGTTTGATATGGTGCATCATGCGCTCCTCCATGAACAACTGTCTGGCATTAATCTTGCTCCAGAAAGCATGAGCTGGTTCAGCAGCTACTTGAGCCACCGCTCCCAGCAAGTCAGGATTGGGGAAGTCCTCTCAGACAGCTAGCCTGTCAGATCTGGTGTACCATAAGGGTCAATTCTGGGACCTTTGCTGTTCAGTGTGTTCCTAAACAATCTCCCATCCTCCTATCACTGTTGTATGCTCCTATATGTTGATGATGCGGTCATGTTTACCAGCAACCCATGTCCTGAACTTCTTGAGGCAGATCTTCAAAGAGGCTTCGCATCTGCGGAAATGTGGTTTAAAGAGGAAAGACTGGTTATGAATTATAAAAAGACGAAGACCATGCTTTACTCCACAGCTCAAAACAAGCTAAAAAACTACCCCCTGGCAATAAGGAATGACAGCAGCATGACACTGGAGCTAGTCCCTCATTTTAAATACCTGGGGGTAACAATAGACTCCTCTCTGTCCTCCTCCCAGCATATTGATATCACTGCAAGGGCTATTAATACAAGAATCGGGATCCTCTACTGGCATACACACTGTCTAACTCACAAAGCACTAAATCTGGCAATCAGCAGCTCTGTTGTCTCCCTCATAGATTATAGACTGCCTGTCTATGGATTTACAACTGACACGGCCCTTCAATGCATTGCAGTTGCCCTAAACAAAGCCTGCCATCTACTCACAGATGCACCGAGACTCACGCACACCTGTGACCTTTATACTCGGGTTGGCTGGCTTCAACTGAGTGGCAGAATTTGGTATCAAACCTGCCTCATAGCCAAAAAAGTCTCCTTGAAACTGCTTCCATCAGGGGTTCAGAACCTGCTGTCTTTGACTTCAAGAACCAGACATACCAGCCCTGCAGGGCTATCCAATCCCCCCAAGCCCTGATCCTGATTCTATTAAGAAAGAAGCCTTCGTAGGTTAGTGGCACCCCCCCAGCCCTGATGCCCCGATGCCCAAAATATTCATACATAGCTCCCCTACCAGCCCCAATCCCTTCAAGCATTCATAAATAGCCTCCCTCTCCACCTTGATCCCCGAAAATATACATTTTTAACAAACTCATTACTTCTGTGTTCTGTTGTATAATATAGCCCTGGTGGTCTAGTGGCCCCCAGCCCCCCATCCAACAGTGCCTGACCACCCCGCTCCCCCCAACCCATATCCATCCGGCGACTGGCACAACCCACCTCTCACCACCATGGCCAGCCACTGACTGAGCTCTGTATGAGGACGTACTATAAATAGTACCCGCTCAGTGAATGAAAGCAGCTGTCATTCACTGAGCACATAGTATTTACAGTACATGCTCCTACTGAGCTCAGTTGATGGCTAGCTGTGGTGGTGAGAGGTGGGCTGTGCCAGTCACCAGCTGGGTATGGGTCAGAGGGAGCGGGGTGGTCAAGCACTGTTGGGTGGGGGCCACATGACAACCAGGGCTATATTACACAATAGAACACAGAAGTAATGAGTTTGTTAAAAATTGATTATTTTGGGGATCGAGGCTGGGAAGGAGGTTATTTATTAATATTTGGAGGGATCGAGGCTGGGAGGGGGGCTATATATGTATATTTGGGGCATCAGGGCTGGGGGGGGCGCTAGCCCATGAGGGCTTCTTTCTTAATTCAATTGGGATCGGGGCTTGAGGGGTCAGATTGCCCTGTGGGGTTATTAAATATATATTATTAGGGATTGGGGCATGGGGGTCCAATAGCCCTGTGGGGCTGTAGTGTTATTATTATATTGGGGGATTGGGACTGGGTGAGTCCCCTAGCCCACAAGGGCTTGATTATTGATGAAATGGGGAATTGGGAATGGGGAGGCTTCTGTGTGTTCGTGGGGGGGGCTACATGGCTTACTTACACTTGCTGCACATTGGCACAACCCCCGGTGGATGGCAAAGTACACTTACACCAGCTCATGGCTGGGCTACCTACCACCATCTGTGGTTTGCCTCCTGAATGCCTGGACACCATTCTGTACCTCTCTCGGTGCCAAGAAGCCTGCTGCCACCGGCCCTCTGGGCACAAGCATCAGGCGTCCTTGTAGCCCACTGGGCTACCTACCACCATCTGTGGTTCACCTCCTGCATGCCTGGACACCACTCTGCATGTCTCTCGGTGCCAAGAATCCTGCTGCCACCAGCCCCCTGGACACAAGCATCAGGCATTTTTTAGCCCACTGGGCTACCTACCACCATCTGTGGTTCTCCTCCTGCACACCTGGACACCACTCTGCACCCCTCTCGGTGCCAAGAAGCCTGCTGCCACCGGCCCCCTGGACACAAGCATCAGGTACAGCCTATACACAGCCCCGGCCTCCACAGCTGCTGCTTCTGCTGCCGAATTTTTCAAAAATCAGCACCTTTCCCTGGAAAAGTCCTCATTGGTTATTCCTGAGCAGGAGCATCCTGACTGACTGCCCAACAAACTGGCATTTTGCTCTCCTGATACCGGACTCAGCTCTTAGATATTAAGCTAGTGAATTAATTTGGTCTGCCTTTGTTCAAACAATCTGGAACTGGCAAAGAAGTATATTTGTTTTTATTCTCCCTCCTAAAGCTCAGCTGAATCCCTGCACTTTGGGGATCCTGTCTCCCTGCTAGCACAGATTTTCAGCTTCAGTGTGCCAAGTGACATAGGTTCCGCCCTGCAGAGTTTTCCCTGTGTCACTGTTTAGATCCATCTTTTGAACTGTATTTAACTTGGTATCTCTGTTGCTGTGTCTAAGATTATTAGATTACAGGATTTACAGGACTTCAGAATTTCAGGATTTCTTTGCTGAAAGTCTCCATAGCCAGCTGATTTGTTTTATTTGAATCCAGTGCAGCTACCAATTTAATTTGTCCCTTTGTTTTGCACCCCCGACTGTGACCCCCTTGTTTTACAAATCTCAGTTACAGAGCTGGAGCCTAGCTGTCTGCTTCCTGCCCTCTGATTTGACCCTGTTTTAGTAAATTGCAGCTCTTTGTGTGTGTGCTAATTTTATTTTCACTCCCACCACTTCAGAGTGCTATTTAATCCCTGTGCTGTCCCTCTTTTAACAGGCGTACTTGTAGCCCACTGGGCTACCTACCGCCATCTGCGGTTCGCCTCCTGCACACCTGGACACCACTCTGCACCTCTCTCAGTGCCAAGAAGCCTGCTGCCACTGGCCTCCTGGACACAAGCATCAGGTACAGCCTATACAAAGCCCCAGCCTGCACAGCTGCTGCTTCTGCTGCCAAATTTTTTGCCCATCACTCCCCCTCCCAGGCCACCTTTAAATACACTTAAGCTCCTCCCTCCCCTACCCTGTCCTGCCCCCATTGGCTTCCAATAGTAGAATTCAGGAGCTCAAAGCTAGCTGTCTCCCCATCTCTTTTGTTGATCTCCCTCTCTCTCTCGCTCTCTCTCTCTTAATCTCTTAAAGCTTCCCAACTGGTCTGCTGCTCTCACCCAGCACTGCTCATGCAAAAGTGTCCTAGACCTGCATTTTGGACTCCAAAGTTTTCACCTCCTCTCTACCAACGTCCGCTGTCTCCATGAACCTGCCCTAATTCACACTGCTTGTGATCTCCCTAGTACCCGCCCTGGTCACGTTCTTAGCTTGACCTTGGATAGTGTGGCGCCTGTTGAAATCGGCCCCATTGTCTCTGTCTAGCTGCCCACACTCCTCCCTTACTGCTACTCTGATCCTCCTTATTACAGCACCTTTCCACGCCCCCCAATTACCTACACAACTATGTATAACAAGTATTTTACCCTAACCACCACTTCTCTGATTTTCCCTTAGGCTAGTCCCAGGTCGGCGCCAAGCTAGAAAGTTCTAGCTGGCTCCAATTGATCAGTACTCCTCAATTAGTGTATTTTCACTCCTGCCCACCCTCCCCCTTCCACCTCATAGGTCCTAAGCTGCTTTGTTCAAAGGTATACGTGGATTCTGCTAGTACACACCTCATCTCTGAAGGAATATGGCCCTTATTGCTGGTAGGCCTCATGGCCAATTTTATGCCTTTTTTGCTAGCTCCCTGCATAGGGACCCATCCTTCATTTGGGAATGCCCCACCATGTAATGATGTCCCCTTTACCGATTCTTTCATGTTCTCATCACTGGCCTACCCTTTTCTGCTGCCATGGCACATTGGAACTTCATTACGGATGTTTAATATGTGCATTGGACTTAGCAAATCCCAACAGCTACACCTTTCCCACTTATGGCACCAGGCCAGGGTACTTCTACATGCAACCTTGGGAGCACTTGGCTTACGCTTAAACTGTGATATGCCTTGCCCACCTCATCAGAACAAATGGGCTTGGGCACGATCTGTTAAGCTTGTGTTGAAAGCCCTTAAAATGATACTATTCATGCTTCTGCTCTGTTCTGGCAGCGTCTAACTGAACCTAGGCCCATCACTACCTATCTCTGCTCCTTGTGACCTTATCAACCTAAAAGGTCTAAGTATCCTCCATATTAATGTGTGCAGCCTCCTAAGTGAGTTAGATGCCATTCAGGCTTGGATTACACACATGAAACCTGACATCCCGGTGGCTTCTGAGACCTGACTCAAGCCCACTACCCTGGACTCTGAGGTCAACTTATCTGAATATAATACCTTTCGTGCAGACAGATGGACTAGAGGTTGGGGGTTTGCCATCTACGTATTGGAAAAATATAACATTTCTATTACAGACGCCTCATCATTGCCGAAAGAGTTTGAAAGCCTCACGATCAAAGTCCAACTCTCAACCACCTTGGCCTTGCACATCATAGGATGCTACAGGCCTCCCTCTGTAGGGCTTCAACTGTTAAGTCACCTTTCCCACTCTCTTAGTGTGCTGCAGTCTGAAGTCATAATCCTGGGTGACTGTAACCTGGATTGGCTGTCGGACTCCTTCAAACCCTTAAAAACTCTATGTGACTCATTCGGACTTACTCAGATTGTCTCAGAAGTGACCCATCCAAATAAAAAGAACCCAAATAAAAGCTCCCTACTAGACATTATTCTAATAAACAAGTCGCACCTCTTCTCACATTCTGGAGTCTTCTTCACTGATCTCAGCAACCACTGCTTTATTGCTTGCATAAGAGCAGCACCCAAGCCTATTTTTAATTCCAGGTTCACAATCAGGAGATATTTACGTAATTTAGTGCCACAAGCCTTCCTTTCGGACTTACAAAACTCTTTGCTATGGCAGGACTTCTACCTAGCCAAGACAGTAGAAACGGCATATGAGACCTTCCATACTATTGTCCATGGAGCTATTGACAGACATGCCCCCTTGATCAAAGCACATATGAAGAAAAAGACTCTCCCTTAGTTTACATGTCAACTGAAGTCAGTTTTGCTCAACAGGGACAAGATCTGGAAAAAAGCGCGTAAATCAAAGCGTCAGTCGGATTGGGCTGATTTTAGGGCAGCCAGAAACCTCTGCACAAAGCTTGTCAGAAACACTAAGGCTAACTACTTCCAGTCAACTCTGGACTCCTCCACCAAGGACCCTGCCAAATTGTGGCAAACCCTTTGAGATATTCAAGGTCATGCTTCATCAGGTTCTCTCCCTACCAAGATCTTATATGAAGGATCCCTCATTACTGAGAAGGCAGAAATCCTTGACTGCTTTAATAATCATTTTATTACCGCAGGTATGGCCTTTGACATTTCACCTGTGAATAACCTACTTACCCAGTTCTCATCACAAGGACCAGCAAGCCCTCTCCCTGTCCACAGTGCTCCTGTCATGGGTTTCTCCTTCCAACCGGTAACTTACAAGGAAGTGGATGACCTACTCCTTCAGCTGGATGCCAGAAAAAGCGCAGGAGCGGACCTCATTGGCCTTTTTTTCCTAAAGATCGGTCACCAAGTGCTGACAGCTCCATTAACACACCTCTTTAATATGTTCCTCTGCTTGGGTAAACTCCCTTCTGTCTGGAAGACTGCCCAAGTTTTACCACTTTTCAAATTAGGAGACCCCAGAGACCCAAATAACTACAGGCCACTCTCTTTACTTCCCACCATATCAAAACTGCTGGAGAAATTAGTGAATTGCCAACTTAGAAACTACATTGATTCCTCAAATCTGCCAAACCCTGTGCAATCAGGCTTTAGGCCATGCCATAGCACAATCACAGCTCTGGCTAAAGTCACAAACAACTGGGACAGAGCCCTTGACTTAAAGAATCATGTATGCATGTTATTCCTCGACTTAAGCAAGGCCTTCGATACTGTCGACCATGCATTGCTCTTAGTTACTCTCCACAACATTGGTCTGGATGCACCTTCCCTAAAACAGTTCTCATGCTAGCTGGCAGAGCGGATGCAGCAAGTAAAGGCAGTAGGAGATCACTCCACTCAAACAGATTAGCAGAGCTATACCTCAAGGCTCCATCTTGGGGCCCTTACTTTTCTCACTTTATATCAACAACATCGACCGTGGAATTAATCTTTCCAGTGTACATCTCTTTGCGAATGACATGGTCCTTTACACTGCCAGGCCTACTCCCGAAAGTGCCTGCTTGGACTTGCAAGCAGATTTCCCTTACGCTGCAACAAAACTTTCTGAGTCAAAAGCTCCTATTGAATACCAAAAAGACCAAGGCCATGCTGTTATCCCCAATGACCAAGTCCATAAACTCTCTTAAGCATGACAATATTCCCACTATCACCACCCTGCTTGGCGAGTCACTTGACTATGTGACCAAGTTCAAGTACCTAGGTATGTGGAGTGACAACAGACTTTCTTTTGCTAATCTTATAGATGAGCTCTCAAAAAAACTAAGACAGAGGCTTGGACTTTTTTTAAGACTCAAGCATCTGCTTACCCCAGGAAGCCAGAAAAAGCTTAGTACAAACCACATTCCTAGCTATCTTGGACTATGCAGACTTCCTGTATGACCAAGTCCCCAAAACTGCCCTATCTAAGCTTGACACCCTTTATCATAGGGCCTTACATTTCATCTCAGGTGTGGCATATAATACCCATCACTGTGTACTCTATTCCACAGTAGGATGGACCTCACTTACGATCAGGAGGCAAAGGAACGCTATACTTTGGACCTATAGATTTATATCCAAGATACTACCCTCCTACATTTCTGACTGTCTGCCCTCCTGCACCTTATGAAACTATGCCTTGAGAAGCCATTCGTACATCTCACTAGCTGTGCCTAAAGTCTTTTCCCGTTTTGGCAGAGCCTTCTTCAGCTAAGTGCTGCCCCAGCTGTGGAACAACATCCAGAAATCCATTAAATTGGTGCATCCTATTGGTTTTGTGGAATTTAAGTCACTCTATTTGAGATACTTCTAGGAGCCTTGACAATGCCCTCCCTGTCACTAAACTGTAGCCATACATTGCTATTCTTACAGTCAACCCTTGACACTTTCTATCCTCTTGTTAGAATTACCCTAAGCTATGTTCCTGGATTCATCCTTGCTCTTTCTACTTGCTGCTGATCTCCCAGTTTGCACTGTCACTAGCATTAACTCTGCTCTACTAGAGCTATCAGTGTCTAAAATCACTGGTTCGGCACATTGGTGCTGACTTTCTTCTACCTCTCTACTGTACTGTACTGTACTGTACTGTACTGTACTGTTTACTGGGATGAGGCTTCACCTTACGACCGGGCCTCATTAATTATCCTTGTACCTTGTTTTTATTGCTATGTATTGTATTACTATGCCCATTTGTGCTATATGTTCTATTGTGCTACTGTATTATTTATTCTGTACCTACCAGGCCCTCCTTGAAAATGAGCTTGCTCAATGGAGTTTCACCTAGCTAATAAAAGATTGATTGATTGATTGACTGATTGTCCTCTGTTTTTTTTTTTAGAATCCCAAATTAGGGAATGTGGCAGCCGCCCTTTGTGAATAGGGCACAGATGCAGCTGTAAATCCCCTTGCTCTATCTCGCAGCCGAGGTTGTGGCGCAACCATGGCGCAAGTCCACTTTGGCACAAGCAGCCTGAGTCTTGTCGCAGGCTGCTTTTGAGAATCCTGCGTAGTGCAACTAGTGGCACAAAGTGCTACTTGCATCATTCCTGTTGGTGCAAGTCACTTTGTGCCATGTGCAACCTTTTAAGAATCCATCCCCCTGTGTTCGAGCGCTCCAATTTCTTTAAATCTATCTCAGTACTGTTTAACTCTTCCTGTGCACTATAACAATTTTAGCAACATTCTTTCCCCTTTCTCTCCTGGACTGTAAAGCACTTTGGAATACAGCCTGTATGAAAGCCACTACAATGTGTAAAATCAAATTTCTTTCCTTTTCTTTTCTTCCTTTCCATCTCACATTCCAAAATTGTTGGGATAAGCAATTGCTGTTGTTTACCCAGGAAGGTAGAGTGAGGCAAAATAATAGTAATTGCTTACTGGATAAATAAACCGCATAAATGCAACTAGTGGATTTTTAAATAAGCTGAAAAGTGATGATGGAGCTTTTTTGTAACAGATGTTGAAACCTCAAGCTAACCAATTATTCATGTGACTGGCTTTGATGGAAAAAAATGTCTATTTTGAATACAATACTGTAGTACAGTGAGATCATCTTTGGGGCACCACACGCAAATTCACATATGTTTTTATACTGTAGGATACAGTTAGCCTGATCAATTTCAGTTCATATATGTATGAAGTAGAATGCTACCTACCTAGTCTAATATTGGCATTGATGTATGGAGAGCAACACCTTTTTTGCCTTGTTGGACAAATTACTTTTTGACCCAGTACAAAGCATCAAGTTTGGTGTTCACGTTGCTGGCTAGTTTAGAAATAGTCATTCATGGATAGGCTTTGATCAAGAAAAGACCCTAAATATTTGTAATTTCTGACATTGTTAAAGTGAGTACCATCACTAAAAGTAACAAACAAGTTAGTACTCAGAGTTATCAGCAGGTCCCAGAAAATATGGTTCCCCTGTGGAAGACACAAAAGCATAGAGGCATGTGTGCGGGCATCCATATACAACAAGCCTGTGTCTGAATCAAAAGGCTTCCATGGCAACTAGTAACCTTGAGAGTGGAACTTGAAAGGTCTCTTGATTGTGATGGAAACCCTGAGATTCGGACACAGGCTTGTCTGTGTATGGATGCACATACACAATCTTTTATAGTGTAAGGGCACCATTAGTACAAGCCTGTGTCCAGAAAGTTAAAACACTAAGGTTCCCCCTGCTTTGCTCTGCTCCCACCCATATTGTAGCAGTTCTGTCAGGCACCTCTCACTGCTGGGTCTGCCTCTCTGTCACTGCGACAGCCACTCCATCAAGCACACTTCCTTTATCTGGCTGCTCATTATGGCACTCACTGCTAAAGCCCAACTGTTCACCACTTGACCTCCCAGAGACCATGGCTTTCATGATCAGCAACATTTTTTTGTTTCTATGAGTGTCAGCGATCAGAGGCATGGTTTGAAGAAGGCAGCCACACAAAGACATTCTCTGCTGTTGTGCTGCAGTAGTGACACATCCAGAGTGAAGCACAGCATCATGACGTTGCTACTGCAGTATAACAGGGAAATTCTAGGCATGGGTTTCTATTGCTGATTGCATTCCAACATACACTATATAGAAACATAGAAGGAACATGTTCCACTACAAGTCATGGGAGGAGAAAAGTATCAAAATGTTGGCCATATGATGTAAGGTGGCAATGTGATAATACTGATATTCAGAAGAAATTTAATTTGAAAGAGAAAGAAATTCTAACTACCTCCAGCTCATTCACGTTACCATGATTGCATGCCCACACTTTGCTATACAACAGTGTCACAATACTAAGTTGGTTAAATTGATTGAATTCTTAAAGAAAAGACACACAACCAGATTAATATATAAATATTTATTAGAATTAAACCAACACCAATTGAAGAGCATAATGGCAAGGAAGAGAGCCTAATATGATTTTGGAATAGGATGAGCGGGAAAACATTTAGAACAATTTATATCAATTTTGCAAACTGGGTACTCATAGACTTACACAGATGAAGATAATACACACTTACTGGGCACCTATAAAGCAAAAAAAAAAAACGGGATAGGTACCAGTGACATATGTTACAAATATCAGCTTCAACTCAGTAATGTTAAACATGCATCTTAGGACTGTGCTAAAATTAAACCATTGTGGGATATAACTAAAGAAAATGTCAGTGTGAAGTTGGAGTTGGGTGATGCCTTCTGTCCTGAAAGTTGCTTATTGGGGAAAGTTCCACCAGAGCTGATTAGACTGATGAAGTACTGGATATTCATGATAGCAGTGTGCATGAGGAAACTGGCTCTGAGAATCTGGGGAAAAAAATCACACATCCTGAATGGTACAACTGTATTCTCAATGGTCTTCATTTAGAAAAAGTTTCAGCAAGTATGCAAAACAGACTGAATTTATTTAATGGAAAATGGGGAACACTATATAATATTCTTACGAGTAGTGCAGACCACATTAATCAACAACACTTTGTACTAATCGTCCCTCTTATTATATATTATATAGCTTTAAATTTGTAGCCAGCACAAGATTCTTAATAGTATGTATATTGATCTAGACAACCAAATATCACTTTAGAAATGTATTCTTTTGCTATTAGAGGAACCATTTTTGTATGTATGTATCTATGTGTTTAATGTATTTATGTGTTTCATTTTAAATATTTCAAGAAAAAGTTTTAATTAAAAAAAGGAAACATAAACAATGATGGCACGGAGATCATGTAATGTCTGCAGCGCCATAGCAGCTCATCTCAGGAGCTCCTACTACTCTGCTCACCCATCTAATTATTCCAGCAATCTAATCGTATTTTTTGAGCGCAATAACTACTCAGTGCGGTTGCTACCTGCTTACTGTCACTGGCTGAATCTTCTGAGCATTGACATTGGCATATATTCGCCATAGTGGAGACAGATATGAAGCAGGCCCCACTCTGCCATACTTCTCCAGTGACTCCAGAGAAGTCAACTAAAAAATCTAAGGCACAAGCTATACAATCCTCTAAACAATCTGGACTCTCGTCCTCTTCTGTATCTTTGACTGAGAATCACTTCTTGCAAGAATTGATGCCATTTAAGGAAACACTCCCTGACATCGCTGCAGAGTTAAAATCCTCAGGTCTGATATGGGGGACTTGGGCTGCAGAATTACAGACACAGAGGCCCACACCACATCCCTAGAGGGCTGGTGTGAAAGAACAGATTGGGAGATCACCAAGCTAAGACAACAAATTACTAAATTACAACTAAAAATCGAAGATTTGGAGGGCTACAGTCACAGGAATAATATCTTGATATTCGGTCTACCTGAGGCCAAGGAAGGGACTTCCACGATTGTCTTCTTACAAAAATTGCTGGCTAAAGTGGTAGGTCCCTCTCCACACAATCCTGTCTACCAGCTTGAGAGGGCTGATCACTCCCTCTGTCCTCGACCTCCTGAGCATTTACCTCCCAGACCTATCATTGTCAAGTTTCTAAGTTACTTAGAAAAACAACATGTGCTGGCTAAAACGAGTGAGCTACAAGTGATTCTATGGGAAGGGAAACACCTTCATATCACCCAAGACCTACTACTGGAAACCAGACAAAAAAGAGATGCCTTTCATCTGATAGTAACTTAATTGCTGCTGGCATTAAATTTAAAGTGGTGTATCCAGCTTGCCTACAGCCTTTAATCACTGGCTCCTGGCACTCGTTCGATACTCCAGACCAAGCCTCTAAAGAAATAACCAGCCACTTACCTGACCTGTTTAAAGACACTTGAACAGCTCCGGATTATCATCACTGGTTTTTCCTCCTTGATAGATGCTAAATGCACATATCTAGATTGTTTCTTCTTTCTCCTTCTGTCACCTACAGTGGACCTGGCTGCCTCAGAGATGTTTTGTGGTTTTCCACCCGAGGATGGTTTTCTCTACCCTTCTCCCAGCAATGGATAGACACTATTCTGGTGATACCCAGTGTATACCTGGCCTGGTTTTCGGTGGGGGATACTAGGATCTACTGTAAATGATTTAGGGGCCACTTTGGACTGTTCACTTGATCCCTAAGAGTTGGGAACATTAGTCTCAAGTTTGAGTTTCAAGGGGGGCGAGATTCAGGCAGAGCCGGTCCCACTTTGTTTATGTTCCCACCAGAACCAACCCAAACTGCATCATAATGCCGGACTCCCTGGGACACAAGTGAGTTATTATGCCCTCCCTTTTTCCATTTCTTTTCACTTGTATGGCTTCTGTTTGTGGGTTGTGATCTCTAAATTTACCTGTGGTACATTATTTTATTTGGATCCCATGGATGGTGACCCTGCAGTGAACAATGTACCCCTGCTATCTGGTATTGCTCTGAGCTGTTCTGCTGTTCACCCACTCGCTGAGGATGATGTGGTTATTTATGCCTACTTTCCTTATACTTGTCTGTTGTTTACTGATACTACTCTCCCCCCTGCACTTCATTTCTCTATTTTACACCCTCACTCACCTCAATACTGCCTCATCTCTTCCCCCTTCCTTTTTTCTAGTATTATTTATCCTTCTCAATCTCTTCAGCTCTCATTCAGATGAATCTCTCATGTAGGGTGAACACCAGTTCAGCCAGATAGTGGCAATGACCTAAAGCTGATTTGTTCTTAGGTTGGCCTGCCTTCAGGCCTTTCTTAATAATATTGAGCATTCCCTTAGTGGGTTAGCAACTGATGTTGAGTGGATGATGGGTGGGGGGGGGGCTGTCAGAATGGTTGTAGTTCCTGTGGGCTGACACTCTTCACATACTGGCTAGTTGGGGGGTTGGTCCTACGCCGTCTCCATTTTGCTTTATACCCTTCACAATACAGTGGTATGAAAGTAGGACCTAGGAAATCATGGAAGGAGTGATCCCATAATGTTCAATTAGTCATAAACTACCTCTTTCTCACTCTCCCTAGTTTCTTGATGTTTGCTTAATTTTAATACCTCTTAAGTATGGAGAGGGGTTCCATAGGGTCTTGGGGTTAAGGTGCATCCTTTTTTCTTATACATATTGTTTACTGGGGACCTGGGCAACTAGGATGACTGATGTATATAGTTATGTGGAGAGGGATTGTGGGGTAAGGTTAGAAGGGATACTAGTACAGTACATTGGCTATTCAGATCGCTTAACACAAGCATCTAGGTTTGAGGGTTCTATGACCTGTCTAGCCATGATTCTAGAGTCCTGGCCTACTAGGGAACAGGGGTGGTTAGGGGGATGAATGGAGGGAGGGGGTTCCACCCACATTACCCAGTTGGACGTTTAGCTAAATGACCTTGTTAAAAACTACTATGGTCCTTTTTCTTACCATAGTTAATAACTGTCTTAAAATATTGGTTGCTCTTGAAAGACTGCTAGTGGGTGAGATGGGGGTTGGGGGGCTGGGATGGAGTATGCCTAGTAATACATGTTGATGGCTCTACATTTACTGAGTATTATGAATATGGCTAATAAAGTTATTAAAATGCTAACTTGCAATGTCAGGGGAGCTAGAGAGTGACTCAAAAGGTACCAAATGCTTAAGCACCTCACCCTACTCAAAGTCCGTATCATTTTTCTCCAAAAAACTTATCTTCTTACCCACGAAGCTATTTGGCTACGTAGACAAGGCATCAATCAGGTGTTCACTTCTGGTGACTCAACCTCTAGCAAGGGTGTTGCAAGCCTAATAAATCACAGTATCTCCTTTCAGGCAGACCAAGTTATCTCTGACCCACTGGGAAGGTATGTCTTTGTCAAAGGCCTCCTAGACCATCGGGAAGTAATATTGGGTACCATTTATGGTCCAGTAGGGGGGGAACCGGTTTTCCTCATGGACTTAGCAGATCAGCTGGCCCTTTCCTCTCATCTCCCTTAATCGTAGGAGGTGACTGGAATATCCCTCTCACACAGGACTTAGACCATTCCAATCAATCTCTTAGACCTCTATGTCCCACTCAAAGAGCCCTAGGTAAATTTATGGATTCGCTTGGTCTCTGTGAACCATGGCAGTCTCAATCTGTCCAGCAGAACCTATTCCTATTACTCTATTGTCCATCACACCTCATCCAGGTTAGACTATATTCTCACTAGTCTATCACTGTTACCTGGATTGTGTAATGTGGGCCTTGAACATATCATTCTCTCAGATCACACAGCTGCTTGGCTTTTACTCACGCCTTCTATGGATCTACAGCGGGACTATCTGAAAGCTAAACACTGAACTCCTCAAGGATGAATTAATTGTTTCCAAAACAAAATCTCTTATTTAATCCTATACTAAGTCTAACCAAAATTCAGTTCCCAGAGGTGATCATGAGTGGTGTGCTTTGAAATGTTTTCTGCGTGGTGAACTCATCCATTTCACCTTTAAATGGAAAAGACTCCATGAGTCAGAAGCTGTCTCCTTGCTAAATCAAATACGATCTCTTGAATAGTCTCTATCTTCCTCTTCTTCCCCAGACTCTTTAACTACTCTTTAGTCCCTTCAGGACAAATACTTTGACCTTCTGAGTGAGAAGGCAGAGTATGCCATTCTAAAAACTCAGCCCAAATATATTGAACAGGCGGTTGCTTGCTCTTCGTCTGAGAAAGCTGGAAAGCTCTAAAATTGTCACTTCTATCTCAACTCCAGATGGCACCATTAAAATCCTTCCCAGAGACATAGTATCAGTCTTTGAAAACTTTTACCGCACATTTTATGGCAGCGCACCTCATCACCATGCTCTGACAAGATGTCGACATACTTAGATGCTATTCCACTTCCCTGGCTTCTGGACTATCACCAAGCCCTTCTTTCCTCTCCCCCTTTTCTATGTTGGAAGTGGTAGCAGCCATTAATAGTTTAACACTGGACAAAGCTCCAGGACCAGATGGCTTCCCCTCTAACTTTCATAAACTTTTTATTAAGGAATTGTCCCCTCTTCTACTCCGTCTTTTTCAATTTATGTTTACAGCCTATTCATTGGACGCCTCACTCCTAAAGCAACTATAGTATTTCTCGTTAAACCAGACAAACCCCCTTCTCAACCAGCTAGCTATCATAACATTTCCCTATTAAACTGTGACATCAAAATTCTCACTAAAATTCTAGCTAAGAGAATACGGAAAGTGTGGTCTTGCTTACTCAGCCCAGGGCAGGTTGGATTTGTTCCGGAAGCTAAACAATACAGCTCAGCTGCTATGAGGTGCATGCACGGTACCAATCCCAGTCAAAAGCAAAACAAACCAGCACAACACCAGCTCTGGCTATAAGGCTTTAATTCAATAAATATAAAACATAAAAGGCAACAGAGCCATAAGGGCAGGCTCCACAGCACAGCACAGCACAGGACACAGTTCCAGGCAGATCCTCAGCAGATCACCTATGTAAACCGAGTCATATTTTTCAAATTGCTAAGTCTTCCTCTATCCCTATGGCCCTAATTTCCCTTGATGCCAAAAAGGCTTTTGATAGAGTTGATTGGACTTTTCTAAGGCTAACCCTGCAAAAAATGGGTTCTCCTCCATATTTCTGAAATGGATTCAAGTAATCTATTCTTCCCCATCAGCCCCTTCATACAGGTACCGACCAGGGTTGCCCCCTGTCCCCTTTCCTTTTCAGTCTATACCTGGAAACCCTAATTAGATAACTCAAAGCATCCCCTAACATACTGGGCATACCAGTCGGAGAATCAGTTTTGCCTCTTTCAGTATATGTGGATCATATTCTCCTACACCTTTCTCACCTCCCCACCTCACTCATTGAAACCTTGAAAGTGATTGATAAGTTTAGTTTATATTCTAATTACAAGCTGAATTGCAATAAAACTGAAATCTTTCCCCTTAATTATTTTACTTACAAATCTAATTTTACTCAATATGGTATACGATGGACCCCCCGGTCTTTCAAATGTCTGGGTGTCTTTTTAACTACTGACCCCTCTCTTTTGAAGAAGCTAAACCTCAATGATTTAGTCACAGTCATACAACAAGACCAGCCAGGATGGAGAGCTGTCCCCTTCTCTCTCTTTGGGGCAGGATAAATATTATTAAAATGAATGTTCTACCCTGACTCTTTTATTCCTTAAACATGCTTAATGTCTGGCTTCCTCTCTTTTTTCTTCAAGCGTATCCACTCACTCATCACGAAATGTATCGGTGAGATAAATCCCACACGTTCATATCTTAAGTTAGGACTCCCCAAAGAATCAGGTGGCCTCAGACTGCCAAATTTCCTGTTGTACTGCTGAGCCAGCCACCTCTACAAATGTGGTAAATGGTTGTCAACTCCTCAAAATGTGATGGATAAGGAATATATCCCCATCTGGCAGCAAATAGAGACTCAATTGTGTCATTCTTTTAATCTTTCGGCATCCACCGTCTTCTTTTCTTCTTGCAAATCCTTGCTGGCCCCCCTAAGTACCTCAATAATTGGTACATCTGTAAAAGTGTTTTCCCAATTATGTGCCTCTGTAAAGATTCTACGTCCCAAAGACACTTTTCAGCCTATCTTATCTAATCCAAACATTAAAACTGGGAATTGCATGCTCTCTTCTAGTTGGCTACCTCAACAGTGTGAGGCTAAGGTATCTGACTTCTATTCCCAGGGCTCACTTCTCACCTCCCCAGAGATCCTGGCGAAGCTCCACCTGGGTCAATCTCATATATTTAAGAATTATCAGTTAAAACATCTGATATTGCAACATTTTGGCCCCGCCACAGAGGCTTCTGTCTTAGACAACTTGTTAACTCAGATACAAGATCTAGCAGCTGGGCCATGGGACTTCCCTCTCTACTCATTTCTTCTTGACACCCTCCATCCTACCCCCTGCTGGCTCCAAGGTATGAGAGGCCCTGATGTCAGATGTTACACTTAATTGGGAGCATCTGGAAGGACCTATATAAATACGTCACCCAGGGCAGGCTGCAACTTACTCTATATCATATCTTAAATAATATGTATTATACTCCTGTCAAATTGGCTAAGATGGGTCGTCTTCCCTCTCCTACCTGTTCCAGATGCAGTAAAGCAGATGGCACACTTTTGCATATGCTTTGATACTGTGAGATGGTCTCCTCTCTATGGGATCTAATTGAAGCATGTGCTGACCCCCTTCTGGGATTGGGTGGTCTCTTCACCCCAGAAGTATGTGTTATAGGGGACTACACACAAATTGTGGTTACAGAAAGGAGAGACCATATTGCTCTCATTTCTTTGGCCATTAAAAAATCAGTCCTTAAACATTGGTTGGATCAAACACTCATCTCATATTGTGAATGGTTGCACAAACTCTCTTTCTGTCTTCAGACGGAATGCCTGATTGCCAGCACTCAAAACAAATTATACCTTTTCAACAGAAAATGGGGCAAACTCTATGCCCTGCACCCAAATTAAAGGTTCCCCATTTTGGTATTTATTTCCTGAGCTCTCTCTGGCTTCCTTTTACACATATAATTTCTAGACTCCTTGTATTCTTAGTTCCTAGTACGAGATTGAGCGGCATACTTTGTGGGAGGGAGGGGGCTTTTCAAAGGGGAGAGGGTGGAGGTTGGGGGAAATGGTATGTTACGTCAAATGTCCTGTTCTATTCATACTGTTTGATGGATGTAACTGAAAACTCAATAAAATGGATTTCATTTAAAAACAAGCATTTGTCAATGCCGAATGTTGATTGCTTATATGTGCTGTTTAGGTATTTGGAAGTGAAAGTACCATGCCTAAGAACTGTCATGTGCCCTCCTCAAAGACATTCACTGTGTCTTTCTGTTCAGTATTCACAGAAGAAGGGGAGGGGCAAGGGCCACAGCAGTTGCAAAGGCGTGAAGAGGTGGACAATAGTCCATTCACAGGCAGAAGAATCCTGCAGAAGGTGAGTAAATTTAAGGTGGACAAAGTGATGGGACCAGATGGCATACACCCAAGGATATTAAAAGAACTGTGAAGGAATAACAGTACCTCTGGTAGCCATGTTCACTGAGTCATTCAACACAGGGTGGTACCAGAGAATTGGAGGAGGGCACATGTGGTCCCTCGATACAAATCCAGCAGTAGGGAGAAGGAGGGAACCACAGGCCAGTCGGCCTCACTTCAGTAGTGGGGAAGATCATGGAGACATTGGTTAAAGAAAGGATAGTGGGGCATCTAGAAGCCATCAGAGGCCAGGACCATAGGCAACATGGATTCACAGTGGGGAGGTCATGTCAGACAAATCTGGTTGATCTCTTTGACTGCGTGGCAAAGGAAGTAAATCAGGGTGGGGCAGTGGACAATGCTTACCTTGATGTAAGCAAAGCCTTTGACACTGTCCCACGTAGGAGGCTGATAAACTAGCCGAGTAAGCTGGGCATGGAGGATAGGGTGGTAAACTGGGTTAAAAATGGGTAACAGACAGGAGACAGAGAGTGGTGGTAAATGGGGTACAGTCTGGGGAGAGGAGGTGACCAGTGGGGTGCTGCAGGGAATGGTCCTGGGGCCAGTCCTGTTCAATGTCTTCATTAGTGACATTGCAGAAGGGCTGAATGGAAAGGTCTGCCTGTTTGCAGATGACTCCAAGATGTATAACACAGTGGATACCCCAGAGGGGGTGGAGAAAATGAGAAGGGATCTGGGGAAGCTTGAGAAATGGTCTGAGGACTGGCAACTGAAGTTCAATTCAAAAAAGTGCAAAATTATGCACCTGGGACACAGAAACCCTGGGGAAAGGTACAGGATGGGGGGAAGGAGTTGATGACAGTCACAAAGAAGGAAAGGGACGGTTTTTTTTTATTTCGGATGACCTGAAAATGTCAAAGTGGTAAGGCAGCTGGGAGGCCAGTGACATGCTGGGGTGCATAGGCAGGGTATCACCAGCATAAGGGTAGTGATGCCATTATATAAAACCATGGTCAGGCTTCACATGGAGTACTGTATGCAGTTCAGGTCGCACCGTAGGATATTAACAGGCTGGAGATGGTCCAGAGAAGGGCAAATGAGATGGTACAGAGCTTGCAACACAAGACTTATGAGGAGAAATTAAGGGAACTCAATATGTACTCACTGGAAGAGAGAGGGAGGAAAGAGGATATATGATAGAAACATTCAAGTACCTCAAGGGTATAAATATAACTGCTGAGAAGCAGGAGACAGCTGCTATAGGCATATGTGCCAGCTTCTGTGTGATATTCTTTGTTCTTATAAAGCTGTAATCTCCAGTATTTCAGTAACCTCATGACCACGCTGCCTTCTTTAAGCAATTTGTAGGTTGATGCCTGGTGTCAGATAGGCAGACAGTCACCAGATTGTGTTGCCATTTGAAAAACTTCATAGAGTGTTCTTTTAATGGTAAACATTTTGCAAGGCTGCTAAGGTCTCACAATTTTTATTATGATTGTATCTCCTTATGTCTGTCCTGTTGGTCCCCCATCCCCACACCCCAACAGTCATCAGTGGCCACAGCTGCAGCCTTCTTCTTGGCAAGATGGTTGATGAGAAACATAGAAACATAGAATTTGACGGCAGATAAGGACAGCTTGGCCCACCTAGTCTGCCCATTTCCCTACCTGATGGATAGCTGCAGATTCTAGTTAATCAACAGCTTACTTTCTCCTCCCAGTAGAGATTGCCTTATGTCTGTCCATGAGCAACTGCCTTCACAGTCTGTGAAGTCTGATGTCTTTAGTGCCACTTATTGGTCATCTTCCAACACAGGCGAAGCGCTGCCAGCCCAAAACTAACTCAGGACAAGCAGGTTTCAAAGTGGGAAGAAATGGAGTGAGCAAGAATCAAGTACTCATTCAGATGTGGTGTCAATTTAAGTTCAGCATACTGGTGTGGACATCAAATAGAACCCCAGTTCTTAAGCAGCCTTATGAAGAGTAAAGGCTTTTCAAAGCACTGGGGTTCTGTTTTACTGTAAGTGGCTGCATCTAATTGGTAATTTACTGTACCTTACATCTGGATGTATGGTAGGCCCAACTTTAAATAAACACTGCAACTGAATTAACACATGGTGCCATAGAAACATAAATTTGTCAGAGAAAAGGACCACTCAGCCATCCCAGTCTGCCCAAGTGTTCTCTACCTACTTGTAACTCCTACCTGTATATGTTACTGCATGTCTTACTCTGCCTGCATCCATCAGGACCTCCTTGTGAATGAGCATGCTTAATGGATTTTTCCTGCAATGAACCTTGAACCTACTCCACTTCCATAGCCCTATTGATCTCTGTTGACCCCTTCCTTCCCCTTTTCTAATATACCCCTATATTTATAACATGCATGCTTCATGCCTCCTACCATTTTAGCTTCCACCACTTCTCCTGGCAGTCGGTTCAAGGCGTCTGTCACAAACCCACTCAGCAGGTCAGCCCTCTACTCCCAAAGTGCCAACCTCCAAGCGCAGTCTTGTGAACAGTTTAACAGAGCAAGTAACCCTCTTGTCTGTTTTGTGAGTTCGGATCAACCTTTGGTCTCAGGTCTTGCAGGGATTCAAACTGTGAACCTCTTGCTAGCGTACCAAATGCACAGGCTCAGATATTTCTGTCTTCGGGGGCCAGATATCTTTGCCTATGGGCACCTAACCAGGTATACAGAGATAAACCATTAAAAACTTTAATAAAGACTTCAGATTTAAAATGCTTCTCTTTCCAGTTTGGTATCACCATTCAAGTGTCTGCTATAACCATATATACTTTTCTTACAAATGAAAGAAATTCAAAAACAGACCAAGTAAGCTCTAAAAAGAGTTTTTACTAAAATAGATAATAATATGTAAAACATACAATACAGAACTATTATATCACAGGACATACAAATATATTAAAAGAGCAAGGTTTTAAACAGTGCAATTCTTACTACAGTACTTAGCCTCTAAATACCTGCTTAAAAGTGCTCAAAGATGTTTCTTTGTCAGAGTCTAGATAAAAGTGTCTCTGAAGGAAAACAGAATAATAATTAAAAAGCTGGTTTTCCCCACCTATTTGCATGGGGTCACCTAGCCCTCCCTGTAAAAATATATAAAAAACATACATCTATAAAAACAGGATGTATTTTCCAAGTATTAAAATCTGCAACCTCAGCTCTTCAAATGACAGTTCTTTGATCTTAATCAGTATCCTCTCTCACACAGGCATCAGAGGAACATTTACAACTTTGCACCAGTTTGTTAAACCTGGTTTCCCCCTCTAACGTCATAAACTTTGCTTTGCCTCTTAACAAAATTAACTTAGAAACATCTGTAATTAGCTTCTGGCCTGCCATGTAACACCTGGTATCTAAAACCTGTTTGTGTGTGATCTCACATGCTGTTTCAGCATTTTCTCATGGCTTTCATCTTTTTAGCTGAAACCTGGGGGGGTGAGCGACAGATTTTCAGCATCTCTCATGACAGACAGTCCATAACCCATTTTGATATTGCAAAAAATGATACTACAGCACTCAGAACTGGCTGTCCATGTCACAATCCTCCCCACCTAGACTGAATTTTGGGGGGGGTCTATCCTCCACATAGGATGAGCTTCCCAAATCAGTTCACTCCTCATAGACCCTAGACAGACCATCAGAGTTCTGTTTTTTCACTCCAGCCCTATGTACGATTGTCAGATCATACCCTTGTAAAGCAAGGTTCCATCTTAGCAATCTGCCATTGTTTTCCCCATCTGCATCAGCCAGACCAGGGGTTGTGGTCAGTCTGCACCACAAAATGTTGCCCATACAAGTATGGCTCTAATTTCTTTAGAGCCCACACTATAATAAGACACTCCTTTTCCACCGTGCAATCGCTTGCTCCCTGGGAAGTAACTTCCTACTCAGGTACACTACTGGGTGATCTGTCCCTTGGCTGGATGTCTGACTCAGTGCCCCAATACCCACATCTGCAGTGTCAGTCTGAACTATAAAGGCTTTGCTATAGTCAGGACTTGTCAAAACAGGAGCACTGCACAGTGCCTCTTTTAGTCTGGTAAAGGCTTCCTCACAGGCTGGGCCCCAGGTAATTTTCTTGGGCATCCTTTTCTTTGTCAGGTCAGATAGGGGAGCAGCCAGGGCACTGTAATTGGGTACAAATTTCCTTTAGTACCCTGCTGTCCCTAGGAAACTGCTAACCTGCTTCTGTGTTTCTGGTCTGGGCCACACCTGGATCACCTCTATCTTTATTTGGTTAGGACGGAGCTGTCCCCGGACTACCATGTGCCCAAGATATGCCACTTCTCCCATGGCCACCTGGCACTTCTTGGCTTTGACAGTGAGCCCGGCCCTCTGTATCCTGCCCAGCACTTCCCTAAGGTGGGATAGGTGTTTCTCCCAGCACGTACTAAAGATGGCAATGTCATCCAGGTACACCACGGCTTACTCCTCAGCACCATTTAACACCTGGTTCACCAACCTTTGGAAAGTGGCTGGGACATTCTTCATTCTGAAAGGCATTACTTTAAACTCAAATAAGCCTATCGGAGTGATGAAGGCTGACCTCTCCCTAGCTCTGCCTGTCAACTCTACCTGCCAATACCCCTTTGTCAGGTGTGAGGTAGGTCACCTCCCAACTTGTCCAGGAGTTCATCCGTCCGGGCATCGGTGGGCGTCTGACTTCTTGACTGCATTCAGTCACGATAGTCAACACAGAAATGAGTCGAGCCACCTGGCTTGGGTACAAGGACTACAGTGAGGCCCAGGAACTGTGGGATCTCTGGATTACCCTAAATCCAGCATCTACTCCACTTCCCTCCTAATGTCCTTTTGGACAGCCTCTGACACCCGATATGCTGTCCGCTGTATGGGCATCTGTGTCCCTGTCTCCACATCATGCATCGATAAGGGAGTTAGTCCAGGCTTGGCGCTAAACAAGGGAGCAAAATCTTCTAAAACCTCCCTTGCTTTCTGGATCTGGCCCAGGGTCAGCTGGGGAGACAATTTTACTACCTCCACAGAGGTCTCCTGTTTACTTTCTTTCAGCAAGTCCAGAAGGGGGTCTCCTTTGTCCATCCCCTCCCCATGACTACACACTGCAAACACCATATCAGCCCTATTTACATATGGCTTCATCATGTTGACATGGTACGTCCTTTCTGTCTGTCTTTGGTCAGGTAACTCCACAATGTAGTTCACATCATTTACCTTTCTAACCACTTTGTACGATCCTGCCCACTCAGCTTGCAGCTTGTCTTTCCAGACCGGAATAAGGACCATGACTTCCTGACCCACCATGTATGAGCGAGCTCTGGCTCTGCAGTCATGCCACACTTTTTGTTTCTGTTGGGCAGCTGCTGGGTTGCTCTGGGCTGTCCCCATAAGCTCCTTCAGCCTTTCCTAAACCTAAGGACGTAATCCACAATGGGAGTTCCTGGGTGGTGTGCTTGCCTTCCCAGTCCTCCCAGATCAAGTCCAGGGACCCATGTACCCAGCGTCCATATAAGAGTTGAAGGGAAAATCCTGTTGACTCTTGGGGCACTTCCATGGTATTCCAAAAACAGGTGGGAAGGTATTTCTCCCAGTTCCTCCCATGCTGTTCAGCAAACACCGGAGCATTGACTTTAGGGTACCATTGAATCATTCCATAAGTCCATTGGCTAGTGGGTGATAAGGTGTTGTGCATCTCTGCACCACCCCACACTTCTTCCATAAACATTTCATCAGGTCCGACATGAAGGAACCCCCTCGATCGGTGATTACCTCCTGCAGAAACCCAACATGGGAGAAAATCCCAAGTAAGGCATCTGCCACTTTGTCTGTCCTCAGAGAGGATAGAGCAACAGCCTCTGGGTGCCAGGTGGCATAATCCACCACAGACAGGATGAATCTCTTCCCTGAGGAGCTGGGGGTATTTAAAGGCCCCACACTATCCATTACCATGCTCTGGAATGGCTCCTCCACTATGGGCAATGGAATCAGGGCGGCTTGAGTTTTCTTGCCTGCCTTCCCTATTTCTTGACACTGGTGACAAGACCTGTAATACTCCTTCACCTGCTGGGTGAAGTTAGGTCAGTAGAAATTCTGGGCCAACTGCTGCATTGTGTGCATGATTCCCAGATGATTAGACAAGGGACTATCATGTGCAATCTTGAGCAACTGCTCATGATATCCCTGGGGAACAACAAGTTGCCTGCCTAGCATCCCTCCCTCTGTCTGTACTGCCTGAGTATACATAAGTCCATTTTCCCAATAAACCTTATGTCTGCCGGCACCTCCCTATGTGCCGTCCAAGTCTGCCCAAGCCCTCAGCTTCTTTAAACTAGGGTCACTCCTCTGAGCAGCTGTAAACCCCTCACATAGTCCTAAGGAATGGGACAGGTCCCCTTCAGTCACGAAACTAGGGTCCCTAGCACTAGTGTCAGGTCCCTCAGGATCACTGTCAATCCTAATCCTCTGACAAGGAGTCAACCCTCTCTCTTTGGAGCAACCCTCTGTAGCTGTGTGGTTACTTGTTACTGGGGAAATTTGTACCCCCTCTTCATTAACCTCCATATCAGGAGACACAGGCTGGGGAAGCGGCCTCTCAGTGGTTTCCACAATGGCTTCTGTGGGGTTCAGGGAACTACAATTTTCCCTTGCCGCTTGGCTATGGGTAACTACACATACCATCCCCTGTTTTAGATTGTTGCCCAGGATCACATCCACTAATGTTTTGGCTACAGCCACCTGTTGCACAGTTCTCCCTGTTTCACCCCAGTCCAGGAGAACACTGGCCAGTGGCAATGTTTTCTCTTCACCAGTAAACTCCTGGACAGTGACATATTTATTGGGTATAAGCTGACCAGGCTGTACCAGATCCCCCTTTACCAAGGTCAGGGATGCCCCAGTGTCTTTAACCCCTGCGTCTGTACACCATTCACCATGACTGGGTGCATGTGTTCCCTCATGTTCACTGGCATGCTTCCAGGGACACACAAGCAACCCCTTCTTTTCTAGCACCCGTTGTGTATTATTGCTCACCTTTTGGGACACTGTCTGGCAATATGCCCAGTTTCTTACGCAACCAACAGTCAGTTCTTCTCGAGAAATCTTTCTCTGAAACCTGGGAGCTAACTGGTTTGGTGGAGGCAGTGAGGGTTTTAGCTGCCCTGAAGGCATGCTCTTCCCTTTCTGCACTGCCACGCCACCCCATTTCTCTCAGAGCAGGTCTGCTCTTGGCATAGCAATCAGGGAGTTCAGCAGCCTCTTGCATTGTTTTGGGATCTCGGTCCTCTAGCCAGGTTTTTAGCTCTGCTGGGCATGCCCAATAAAACTGTTCTAATAAAATCACATTTTCAATTTTATCAACAGAGTTTGCCTCAATTCCTTCCCGCCAACATTTTAAAAACTGACGTTGTTTCATGGCTAGTTCCTCATAGCTCATATCAGGGCTTCTCCTGAGCTTATGGAATTTAGCTCTGTATGATTCAGCGGTTAATTCAAACTTTTTTAACAGTACAGCTTTTAGCTTGCTGTAATTATCACTGTCCTCATTGTCCATTTGACCCAATGCATCACAAGCTTTCCCAGTAAGTAGTGGGGATAGCTGGAAGCTCCAGGACTCCCTAGGAATTTTAGCCTGAATACAAACTTTTTCAAAAGAATTTAAAAAAGCATCCATATCCTCCCCCTCTTTAAACTCTGCTATTAATTTGGAGTTCAATTTGTAACCTAGTCCTGCAGTCCCAGTTAAACCCAAGCCACTTACCTGCTGTGGTGCTGCTGGTCGGAGTCATATCTTCTCCAGTTCATGTTGCCTCTGGTGCTCCTGCTCCTCACGGTCTGCATCTCAGCGTTCTCATTCTCTCTTCTCCTCTGCAGCTTGCTGGCGCTCACGCTCCTCATGGTCTGCCTCCCTCTGTTGTCGCTCTGCCTCTCACTGTTCCCTCTCTGCCTCTCATCATTCCCGCTCTGCCTCTCAGTTCTCCTGCTCCCTCTTCTCCTGGAACTCCAGCTCCATCCCGTGCAACTCAATTTGCAGCCTGTGTACCTCTGGATTCAGGATACTGGTGACCTTCCCCTGCTGCTGTGGCCCTTCACTGACAGTGGCCCTGCTGTCCTCCTCACTGGACCTGGACACAGCACTGGCCACTAGCCCTGCCACACTCAAGGTTTGGTTCTTTCCAGTCAAGGTCCGTGACTCACTGCTCTGGGTATCTGCTACCATTAGGGCATCTATGAGGTTCTGCTTTTTGGCTATCACCTTGAACGGGACTCACCTTTCCCCCCACAACTGCTTCAAGTAATCTACAGTGTGTCTGCTGTAGTCGGAAGCCATCTACTTCTTCCCTCACTACTGCTACTCTAATTGCACTTTAGAGAAAAAAAAATAAAATGGGTAGGAACTGAACTGTACGCCAAGTGATATAGTTCTGTTTCATTTTTAAAATAAAACTCTGCCTTTTCCTTTCTTTGCAAGTGAGCTGACGGTCTCAAGCTGACACAGAACAATAAAAGCTTATAATACCAAAATTATGCCACCGCTGCCAACCAATCTGTCACAAACCCACTCAGCAGGTCAGTCCTCTACTCCCAAAGTGCCAACCTCCAAGCGCAGTCTTGTGAACAGTTTAACAGAGCAAGGTAACCCTCTTGTCTGTTTTGTGAGTTCGAATCAACCTTTGGTCTCAAGTCTTGGAGGGATTCAAACTGTGAACCTCTTGCTAGTGTACCCAATGCACAGGCTCGGATATTTCTGTCTTGGGGGCCAAATATCTTTGCCTGTGGGCACCTAGCCAGGTATACAGAGATGAACCCTTAAAAACTTTAATAAGACCTCAGATTTAAAACTCTTCTCTTTCCAGTTTGGTATCACCATTCAAGCTTATGCCTAGTGTCTGCCATAACCATATATACTTTTCTTACAAATGAAAGAAATTCAAAGACAGACCAAGTAAGCTCTAAAAAGAGTTTTTACTAAAATAGATAATAATATGTAAAACTTACAACAGAGAACTATTATATCACAAGACATACAAATCTATTAAAAGAACAAGGTTTTAAACAGTGCAATTCTTACTACAGTACTTAGTCTCTAAATACCTGCTTAAAAGTGCTCACAGATGTTTCTTTGTCAGAGTCTAGATAAAAGTGTCTCTGAAGGAAAACAGAATAATAATTAAAAAGCTGGTTTTCTCCACCTATTTGCATAAGGTCACCTAGCTCCTCCCTGTCAGAATATATAAAAACATGTATCTATAAAAACAGGATATCTTTTCCAAGTATTAAATTCTGCAACCTTAGCATATTCATGTTTTCCCTCTTAACAAAATTAACTTAGAAACGTCTGTAATTAGGTTCTGGCCTGCCATGTATCACCTGGTATCTAAAGCCTGTGTGTGTGTGATCTCACATGCTGTTTCAGCATTTTCTCATGGCTTTCATCTTCTCAGCTGAAACCTGAGGGGAGGGGAGTGAGCGATAGATGTTCAGCATCTCTCATGAGAGACAGCCCACAACCCATTTTGATATTACAAAAAATGATACTACAGCACTCAGAACTGGCTGTCCACATCACAGTGTCTACCACCCTTTCAGTAAATAAATATTTCTTCAGAGCTATCCTAAATGCCCCTCTCCAGCTTCATTGTATTTCCCTTGGTTTGAGTGCTCATCCTCATTTGAAGGAAACTCCCCAACTGTGCCTTCTTTACCCTGTGAGGTACTTTGTGGTCTTGATCATGCACCTCTGCCCTCCTCTCTTCCAGAGTGTACATGTTGAGATTCTTCAGCCTTTCCTTGTGGGATTCCTGTGAAAATTCTGAACCATTTTAGTTGCCTCCTCTGGAAAACCTCCACCTTATGTCCTTTCTGAAGTGTGGACTCTAAAACTGGACACAGTACTCCAACTGGCGGTATAGCAGGGAGTGATACAATGGCAGCACAACATCCCTCCTCCTCCTACTTGAGATGCCACTCCTTATGCACCCCAGAATCCAATTTGCCCTGTCCATAGCCTTGTCACACTGTACTGCCATCTTGAGGTCCTCTGATATAATAACCTCAAGGACCCTTTCATGTCTAGTGAGTATCAGTACCTCTCCCCATCCTATACCCAGCATCGGGGTTCCTATGCCCTAGGTACATGATTTTATACTTGTTGGCATTGAACCCCAAGTAAGTAAGAAAATGGAATTGATCTGAAATAATTGCAAGCTTTTAAGCAGCTTTTTGGGGAGCGTGTATGTGTGTGAGTTGGAGGGTGCTCTGCTACTACAACTATTTGTTTTTGATTTGGTAAAATGTGTGAACAGACAAACGCTGCTCCCCACTCCATGTGCTATATTGGAGATAAAGAGCCCAAATAGCATTGGGCCAAGCATTGAGCCCTGCGGCACCCCGCTTGTCACTGCTCTGGGTGCCGAGAGCTACCCCACCACCACCACCCTCTGCACCCTCCCTGTAACCAGTTCTCTATTCATTTAGTCAGACCATCTTCCACCTGTACCCCTCCTTCTCCTCATTCTTCTCCTCCTTGGCCTGTGTCCCTCCTTCCGGTAGTCCGCACCCTTACTCCTCCTTATTCTTACCAGGTGGTGGTGCCTTCTGTATTACACTCAGACCCCTCTGTCTGCCCCCTTCCAGGGTTACTACGTCTCTGCCTTTACCTATTTCTAGGGCAGTGACCTCATCAGGCTGTCCTGTCCGGACCTTTCTACCAACCACAGTCTTTTGGCCACCCCCACTCCCCATTTGTTTAAACCCACCTTAGTAGAGGTATACCCCTCTAATCCTGCCTTTTTTTTTTTGCATATTTTCTCACTGGGCTATGGTCGGCTTTGTCATCCCAACCGACCCCCGTAGCCCTGTCCCCAAGATCAGGCCGAGCTGCTCATCTCCAAAGATTACCACTGTGGTGGGGTGGAGAGGAGCTTCCCGGGTTGACCACTGGAGCAGGATCCAGTTGAGGAGGCACCATTTCGGGTGGGCAGGGGGTTGCAAGCTCATGCTGCCTGACCAAAGCCCATTTTCCACTTTTCTCCCTTTTGCAGAGTGCAGGCATGCAATGACGCTTAGGCACAGCGTGCCAATGTCTGCCACATTCCACCATCCTTTACTACACCACTGTAGTAGCGCCCGCAGTAGTCACCAGGGGCCACTACAGAGTGGTGGGTCCCTGGATCCCACCCTGGGATAGGACAGCAGTCCTCTGGATGCTCAATCTTATCCTTCCCTTGCCAACCCCTGGTGGCCCGGGCTTGTGTCCGAACCCAGGTAGCCAGCATGGCGTGAAGTGTGACATCCAGCGCCTCAACCCTCAGCGCCAGTGGCCCGGCCAACAATACTGCCTTTAATACTCCCTCCTCCCTTCCTGCTCCATTGTACCTGTCTCCTGCATACAAGTCACTATTCCCCAGACCCTACCCAGTTAGTCACTAACCCATAATGTTTCATGTGGTACTAATCCTCAGCCACTTGAACTCCTCAAGCCTACCCTTCCTCACCATGCTTGCACATGGAACTGGCAGTAACTCCAAGAATGCCACCGACTTCCCCCCTCACATTGCCTGACCAAGTACTCAAACCTCCCGTCACTACTTCCACAGTGTCACTCACCAAGTCGTTTGTACCCACATGCAACAGTAAATGAGGTTTCTTCCTTCCCTCACTGCATACTTGAGCAGTGCATGCCCTGCTCCTCCTGCAGTCAACCTGGGGACAGCTTCAACACAATTAAGGCTGTGCCTTTCCCCTTTCACCCCATATCACCCATTTCAGCATAGAATCCCCCAGGACCAATACCCCCTACCCTTACCCCATTTCCTTCTAATGCCCTTTCACCACCCAGTATTCATTCTTCCTGTCCTTACCCTGCCAACTGCACCTCTGTGACTTCTGTATCTGTACCTCTACTCACCTTACCCCTTTCTCTGTCTTATTCCTCCCATCCCCATGAACCCTTCCCAGCCTGACTACTTCCTACTGGGCTTCCCATGTCGATATCCCTCCACCCCTGCTGATTTCAAACCCTCTCCTATACCCACTGTTGTCAATTTAGAGCCCCATTCCTTATAACCCGATAGCGATGCCCTCCCATCCTTCCCCCTTCCTGTAGCCTTCTCTCCTTCAGTCACCATCCCTCCCTCCTTCCTTACTAGCCCCCTTCTACCCTTTTTGTCCTCGCTATCTGTTCCCCTACCTGTTGCCATCCCTCTTATGCCCCACGTGTCCTCCCTCCTTCAGTATGTTCCTGCTCCCCCTCTCTGTCCCATAGCAGAGGTTCGAATCTATTCATAGTCAATATCTGTCCTACATCTCTTCCCCCATCGGTTCCCCCCTCCTACTTGTTCCCCTCCATGGCACCCCTGGTCCCTCCCTACCCACAGCCATCTGCTCTCTCACCTGGTACTCCTCATGGTCCCTTCCTCCCACATCAGGAGGCCCCCCGCCCTCGCCTTGGGCACCCCTCCCTTCTTCTCTCTTTTCTGCTACTGCCTCTGATACTGGGGTTGGTTTCAGTCCCTAGTTATTCTTCCTCCACCCCCCTTTGCCATCCCCTATTCCCCCCCTCAGGATGCATACCATACTCATCTGCCCTGCCACTACCTCCTCCCTAACCTCCACAGTTCCTCCCTCAAACTAGCCAGTTATCTACAGACCATACACCCCAATCCTCCAAGCCCAGTCCAGAATCATGGCAGACCCACACCTGTACACCCCTCTAAAGATGCCGCCCTATTGACATGTGGCACCTGCCCCATTTTGGCCCCCATCTTATGTTACGGGCTCTTACTCCCAGGTTCTGTACCCTACTACAACTGTTAGGCCCCTATTTACTCAAATCCACCCCCACACTAGTCCCCTACTGACCCCTTGCCGACCGGGGAAATTCAGTCTCAAATCTCATCCATTAGATACTGTATTACTGTAGCAATCCTAAAACCTCCTTGCCCGTTTTTCACCCCTCGGCTACCATACATTTTGTTCTCAGCTCTCATATAGTTTCACTTAGCTCAATTAAAAATCCTATTGTACTCCAAATATTACTCAGCTCAGTTAGAGAAATAAACAGAACAACTAAATTGGTATTATTACAGCAATCCTAAAGTATCCAATCATTTCCTTGTCTCCAATCCAGAGACCCTGCTGTAATATAGGACCACAGAGGACACTGGGCGGGAAGGTGGGCAACTGTAAAGTCCCGGCAGAGCTCCATTGAGCTAGCTCACTCCCCCTCTCTCACTCGCTCATTCTATTTCTCCCGACGCGGCAGACTGCCCTTTTGTACTGGACTCCTGCTTGCATTGGTGCCTTTTCCTGCCCACAAAGAAATCCACAGCAGTCCCGACAGAGCTCCATTAAGCTCGCTCACTACCCCTCTCTCACTCACTCGTTCTGTTTTCCCAGAGCTGCAGGCTGCCCTTTTGTACTGGGCTCCTGCCTGCATTGGTACCTTTTTCTGCCCACAAAGAAATCTGCAGCAGTCCTGACACAGTTCCATTGAGCTTGCTCACTCCCCCTTTCTCACTAGCTCGTTCTGTTTCTCCCAGTGCTGCAGTTTGCCCTTTTATACTGGGCTCCTGCCTCCATTGGCGCCTTTTTCTGGCCACAGAGAAATCTGTAGCAGTCCCGACAGAGTTCCATTGAGCTTGCTCACTACCCCTCTCTCACTTGCTCATTCTGTTTCTCCCAATGCTGTAGGCTGCCCTTGTACTGGGCCCCTGCCTGCATTGGCACCTTTTTCTGTCTACAAAGAAATCTGCAGCAGTCCCAATAGAGCTCCGTTGAGCTCACTCACTCCCCCTCTCTCACTCGCTCATTCTGTTTCTCCCACCGCTGCAAGCTGCCGTTTTGTACTGGGCCCCTGACTGCATTGATGTCTTTTTCTGCCCACAAAGAAATCCGCAGCAGTCCCAACAGAGCTCCGTTGAGCTCGCTCGTTCCTCCTCCCTCACTCGCTCATTCTGATTCTCCCAGCGCTGCAGACTGCCCTTTTGTACTGGGCTCCTGCCTGTGTTGGCGCCTTTTTCTGCTCTCAAAGAAATCTGCAGCAGTCCCAACAGAGCTCAGTTGAGCTTGGTCACTCCCCCTCTCTCACTCGCTCAATCCTAATCTGTCCGAAACACTGATTTCCCAAAGTGACTGTGCTCTTCTGCGCCGGGCGCAAAAACACATTTCAGCTGTTCATAAGGAAGTGCGAAAAAATGCCAGTGTTGAAAATCTGGTGTAAGAATACTACTAATTTGTGAAGTTACAAGGGTCGTGGAAACTGCACAACACACTCTAAATAACAGTCATTTTATATACTTTCATCACAAAATTTTCAACATAAGCATTTTAGGACCTCTGCTCATGAACAGTGTCACTGTGGTTTTCTTAATGTGTCCCAAACACTGATTTCCCACAGCGACAGCGCTATTCTGCACTGGAAGTGCGAAAATGCATCTCGGCCAGGATGTGATAAATGACAGCTATACTGTTCATAAGGAGGTGTGGGAAAATGCCAGTGTTGAAGATCTGGGTGAAAATATTGCAAATTCACAAAGTTATGAGCATGCGTAGCAACTGGGCAATGCACGCTTGTAAAACAGTCATTTTGGGATGTTTTCTACCAAATTAATTACTCAGCTCAGTTGAGAAATAAGCAGAACAAATAAATATGTATTATTACAGCAATCATAACAGTATAGCTCACTACTTAGCTCAGTTAGAGAAATAAACAGAACAACTTAATCTGTATTATTACAGCGATCCTAAAAGTATCCAGTCATTGCTTTGTCTCCACTCCAAAGACCCTGCTGTAATATAGGACCACAGAGGACCTTGGGTGGCAGGGTGGACAACTCTAAAATCCCGGAAGAGCTCTAGTGAGCTCACTCACTTCCCCTCTCTCACTCGCTCGTTCTATTTCTTCTGACATGGCAGGCTGCCCTTTTGTACTGCACTCTTGCTTGCGTTAGTGCCTTTTTCTGCCCACAAAGAAATCCGTAGCAGTCCCGACACAGCTCCGTTGAGCTCGCTCACTCCCCCTCTCTCACTCGCTCATTCCATTTCTCCAGTGCTGCAGGCTGCCCTTTTGTACTGTGCCCCTGCCTGCACTGATGCCTTGTTCTGCCCACAAAGAAATCTGCAGCAGTCCTGACAGAGCTCCGTTGAGCTCGCTCACTCCCCCTCTCTCACTCGCTCATTCTGTTTCTCCCGGCACTGCAGGTTGCCCTTTTGTACTGGGCTCCTGCCTGCATTGGTGCCTTTTTCTGCCTACAAAGAAATCCGCAGCAGTCCCGACCAAGCTTTATTGAGCTCGCTCACTTCCCCTCCCTCTCGCTTGTTCTATTTCTCCCGGCGCTGCAGGCTGCCCTTTTGTACTGCGTTCCCGCCTGCATTGGTGCCTTTTTCTGCCCACAAAGAAATCTGCAGCAGTCCTGACAGAGCTCAGTAACTCTGTCACTCCCCCCTCTCACTCGCTCGATCTTAATCTGTCCCAAACACTGATTTCCCACAGTGACCGTGCTATTCTCATCCAAGTGCAAAACATATTTTGGCAAGGATGTGAAAATGACAGCTGTACTGTTCATAAAGAGGTGTGAAAAATGCCAGTGTTAAAATGTGACATGAAAAGGGTCACTGGCAAAATCGCGCATCAAAATCGCGTTAACCCATATAGTGCAGTGTTTATCACTCATGCACTCTTTAGCGCATAAGCATTTCAGCTAATCCTAAATAGCATTGCAAATAGATTTTTACTCACTGCTACTCTCTCAGCTTTTCATGTACTGCATTTTGTTAACACTGCAATTTCCTACTATGCCTTAGCACTGTAGTACAACCCATTAAGGTTTCCAAGCACTTCCCCTGCAGTCCTGAGTGTTTGCTCTTGACCTTCCTACGATGTTTCCCAAGGCATTAGTTCCAATGCGCTCTCCCCCTGCAGATGTGATACAAACTAAATATACAATGTGAGTGTCCAATTTGTGCAATTTCATTATGCTGTAAGCTTTGTTTCATACGTCTGCTGTGCTGTGCTTGTGCTCATTTTGTGTTGTGCTTTGTGTCTCACATTTATAACACTTTTGTGCTGTGTTTTGCTTGTGCTTGTGCGATACAGGGCCTACATGGAACATTGAACATAACTTTATTTAATCTTTATTGCGGGCACATGCTGTAGGTCCATGACATTGAGAATATTAGGAAACGGTCATTGCAGGGCCGGGAGTAATACAGAAGAAATTTCTCATTTTTTAGTGTACAGCATAATTCTTCAGGAACTATTGAAGAGGCTGCATCAGCTGGCTCAGGGGAGGCAAGCTGCAGCATGGCGGCTGACCTGACAGTTTGCTTCCAGAAGTGACAAGGCAGGGAGCTGCAATGCAACAGATGGACACAATTCCGATACACCACCAGCTACAATCTGGTGTGTAGTTTCACAACTATTGCTGGCACACTCTTTCATGCTAGCCACAGCATCCTTTTTCTGTAATCAATGATGAATTGGGGACATGATTGTGTTCTCCAGGTTTTTTTTAACACTGTTTCCCCATTCAGATGCAGTCTAACCCCACAATGTCCTTTGTCATATTCCAAACATTTGTAATATGACTTCGTTTCAGTAACTCTTTCCCTCCTGTAAAGAAACCCATCTAGGCAAGCAAGGTCTGTTCCATTTTGGCTCTTTACAAATCTGACTGCCATTTTAGCACGAAGCTGCTCCTGGTTCGGCGAGGCAAGTGACCGCGCGCATGCTGTGCATGATTAAGTACCATGCTGATTTGATTCTGCGCTATACCGACATGTGCGATTATGTATGCGCTATTTTTGATAGAGCGATTTCAGTTGCACGATATTGACCGGATACCGTGTGAAAATATTACAAATTTACGAAGTTACAAGGGTGCGTGGAAACACTCCCGAACACTGATTTCCCACAGCGACCATGCTATTCTGCGCTGGAAGTGCAAAACCACATTTCAGTCAGGATGTGAAAAATGGCAGCTGTGCTGTTCATAAGGAGATGTGAAAAAATGCCAGTGTTGAACATCTGGCATGACAATATTACAAATCTGTGAAGTTACAAGGGTGCATGGAAACTGCATAACGCACACTTGTAACACAGTCATTTGATGGACTATCGTCACCAAATTTTCAACATAGGCATTTTAGGACCTCTGCTCATGAACAGTGTCACTGTCATTTTCTTAATGTGTCCCAAACACTGATTTCCCACAGTGACCGGGCAATTGTGTGCCGCAAGTGTGAAAATACATTTTGGCCAGGATGTGAAAAATGACAGCTGTACTGTTCATAGGGAGGTGCAGAAAATGCCAGTGCTGAAAATCTGGGTGAAAATATTGCAAATTCATGAGATTCTGATGATGCGTAGCAACTCGTAACATACGTTCATAAAACTGCCATTATTTGGATTTTTTCACCAAATTTGCAACATAGGCTTCTTGAGAGCCTACCTCATGAACACTGGCACTGTCATTTCATTAATGGTCCCAAAGGTGATTCCGCGCAGTGACCACGAAATCACCTTTCAGGACCGAATGATGCAATGACAGTAGCTGAACTCATGAGGAGGGGTCCCAATAACTCCATGTTGAAAATTTGATGCCAAAATTCCCAAAAATGCCTGAGATATGCACCAAAGTTGAAAAACCCCTATTTATGCCATTATACAGCTTACCTGCATTTCCTCAGTTCGCGGTCGGCTTTGAGGAGTGCAGGCGTGTTCAGTCACGAGATTGTCACGCCAGGCTCGGAGGTAAGTATAGGGTGAGGGGGTGTGGGGAGGCAGGGCACGCAGAGGGTGGGCACGGGTTGGGAGAGGGCAGGGGAGACCACCAGGGACCATTTTCTTTTCACAGGTTTAAAAAAAAAC
This sequence comes from Neoceratodus forsteri, assembly GCA_016271365.2. Lineage (NCBI taxonomy): Eukaryota > Metazoa > Chordata > Ceratodontiformes > Ceratodontidae > Neoceratodus > Neoceratodus forsteri. The sequence goes on along the minus strand of CM057453.1, from coordinate 514,995,352 downwards.
ATCATCGGGACAGTTTTTCTTTTTCAGGGGCATTTGGCATGCTGGGGTGGGCTCCCAGCATGCCACCTGAGTGTTTGTGGGGATCTGTAGCTGACAGGGGATTGGGCACCCCCATCGGCACATACAGAAGGGGGGGCCACAAGAGCCGAGGGGGATTGGGCACCCCTCTTGGCACAGAACAAAAGGGGGGGACTTCTGCTGATGGGGACTGGGCTCCCCCATTGGCAAGGGGAAGGGGGACTGAAGTCAATGGGGATTGGGCGCCCCGTCGGCAAGCCCTGCAATGAGGGGTCATTCCCTCATTGCCGCGGATGACACTGCAATGACGAGGCAGCCCTTGATCGCAACGGCTAAAATGTCTCAAGGTGGTGGCACGCTGGCTGAACTAGTGTCAGCCACAGCATGCCACCCCTTTGGTGAATGCAGGCCAAGCCTCCAAAGGCAGTAGGGGCATTGACCACAACAGTGCTGTGCCTCCACAGCCTGCTTCTGCAGCAAGCTACCGCAACATGTTTCTTGTGCATGTGCACAATCAACATAAAAAGACAATGATGGCGCAATAATGAACATTAGTTCATCTAGTTTGCCCACAGTACCCTATCCTGTTCCAAGATCTGGTGACTGTACAGGGTTTTTACCCATGCTATCTACACTCATGTTTCTTGCCTTGCTGCTACCCCTCTGGGTTACTATTATGCCCTTAGCTCTGTCCCAACTGTGCTTGAAGCTGTTAATGATTTTGGCAGCCAACCTCTCAGCTGGCTGGCTGTTTCATGGCCCAAGCACTCTTGGAAATCTGAACTTCCTCACGTCTCTCATGACTCTCCCCCTTCCTGCTAGCTTCAGTTCACATCCCTGCATTCTAGATTTCCTATTCCTGCTGAATAGTTCCTTGCAGTTTACTTTGTTCATTCCTTTCAGGAACTTGGCGCTCCCTATCAAATCACTTCTCTCCCTCATGGACTCCAGTGAGTACGTGCTCACTGCCGCAAACCGATCAACATGGGAACTGTTCTGAAGGCCATGGTAATTTTCAGTGCTCTATGCTGTGCTGTATCCAGTCTGTTCCTGCCTTTCCTTAGATGAGACTCTATAACTTGACACATTACTCCAGGCGTGGCCTCACCAGTGTTCTATAGTGAGGTAGTAACAGCTCTTTTCTCCTGCTATTAAAAGTCCTCAGTATACACCCCAGCAGTCTGGTTGCCTTACTGTAGGCCTTCTTTTATTTTCTAGCTTGTTTAAGGGACTCACTCGAGATGACTCCTAGGTCCCTTTCCTCAGTAGTAGGGGCCAGCTTAACCCCTTCCATCCAATATTCCATCCTAGGGTCTTGTTCCGTATGTACAGCATATCACTTTGCACTTTTGTCTTTGAATTCCAACTGCCAAATGTGAGACCACCTAGCAGGCACCTTAGTGACTAGTTCTGAAAAGAAAGAAAACGCTGTGAGGAGCTGCATTAAGGATTTTTGTATAAACAAGAAAATGAGGAGTAAGCTAGTCTCAACTCATCAAATAATTAGCAAATCTTCTTTATTTACATCCAACAGACCATTAGTAAATCAATGGTTTGCTGAAAAGCAACTAATCAGGATAACATCTTTTGTTTTCTAAATAAAACAAATGCAGGAAGACTTCATATGTCAATAAATGTCACAGTGAACCAATCTGTATATTTGAGAAATAGAACATCCATTGCAAAATCAGAGCTAGAATATATTTCAATACTTTTTCATATAAATAAAGGACTGATGTCTTTCTAATCTTAATTTCTTTACATTATTATTTTCAAAATAATAGCAGTGTCAGTGGCTCAGTAGGTATTCACTCGCCTCTGAGGCCGAGAGATCAGAGGGCTGTGGGTTCAGTTCCCACATCTGGCACTAGGGTTAATATCCCAGTACTGACACTGTAATGCAGCATGAGAGGGGTGCTGCATTTCTGAGGTGCCGTCTTTCAGATGAGACGTTAAACCGAGGTCCCATCTGCCTGGATTGGTGGTAGTTCAGGTGGATGTTAAAGATCCCATGGCACTTATCGAAAAGAGTAGGAGAATTTCCCAGGTGTCCTGGCCAAATTTCCCTCATCCACTAAAAATACCACCAACAGCTTAATCTGGTTCAATGTCAGTTGGCATTCATCTGTATCCCCTCCCAGGTCGTGCCTGAAAATAGGCGAGGATTTGCCTAGTGCACTTACCGGTCAACAAAAGCTAAATAAAATAAATAAATAAATAAAATCCAGTAAACAAATAAAACACAGATTCTGTATGTTTATGCCTCATTTCTTTGTTATATCTTGATAAAATAGCTAAACCTAATCCTCCCTATAACAGAAAAATAAAGATGTAGGTGGATGTGTGGCCTGTCATACAGTTAGGATAATGATGGACAGAATAACAAAGCCCAATCACTCACAAAGGATAATCAAAATGTTTTTATTTCTTTTTGAAAAAGTCCCTTGCTTCGACCACATCGAAGAAGATCACACATTTTTCATGGTTTTGAATACCCCTTTTTAGGGAGGCAATATAGCGCAGTGGTTTAAGGCTTTGAGCTGCAAATCTGGAGACCTGGGTTTGAATCCCACAGCCCCCACTTGCATACTGTGTGACCCTGAGCAAGTCACTTAACTTCCCTGTGCTCCCAGGTTGCACCTGTAAACAAGCTTTCAGCTTAGTGTGCTCCTTCTGGTTAAACAATTGGGGGGAAAAAAAGGGAGTGGTTTAAGGCCTACATAGCTATCTTCTCAAACCTTCTTTCCATTCAAAGGGATTCATCCTATGTTTTTTTTCCCAAAAAATCTGTTCACACAAAAGAATAGTATTCCTTACGCACTCCCAAGAGTTCATGGCTTGTGCTTATCAAAGTTTTAGAGTCACAGGTGCTATAAACAATAAAGTAGTCCCCTGCAAACAGCACTTGGGTCCAAAGTCCCTTTTATATCCTCATGAAAGTTAAAGTATGAGAAGCCACAGAGTAAGTTTCCCACACTGCCTTACATGTGCAAATATGCCTCAACCCTATCTCATAGCGAACCTCTCCAGAGGGTAAGAATGGATTTGATGTACACTCAGTCCTTGCCTCCCATGTGAAATGATCTAATCTTTCAACGAAGAGCATGTGGAGAAGCAATGACAGGGTAACAGAAATCAATATCCACATCAAGCAAAATATAAAAATACAGTAATATTACAGTACTCAATGTTAAAAAAAAGAGTTGAGGATGCTAGCAGTCAGTTGGCCACCTGAGCCTGATATACATCTAGGGATTTTAAAGGTGGCGGCAGATGAGATAGCTTAAGTGTCATCTTTCAGGCATGATTAGGTTCTGAGGTAGTGCCAGAAGCTGGGAAGGCTGCAGATACAGTGGCAATAAACAAGGGAGGAAACAAAAGGCACCTATGAAATACAGACCAGTTATTTTAACTGTTAGTTTAAAATCAGTGGCAGGTAAGGTAGTGGAAAGAATACTGAGGGAAATGATAAATGAAATCATCACACAGCAAGTATTGTATAATGAAAACCAACATGGACTCAAGGTCACGATAAACTAACTCGCTGAAATTTCTGGGCTAAGTGATAAGGGCAATAAATACCAGATTACCAGGGATGTAATATACTTAGATTTCACAAAAGCATTTAAAAGGGTACCATGTTACAAATGAACAGGCACAATGCATACCTTACAAATTCCTGATAAGAAAACTAGGTGCATAAAGAAATGATCTAAAGGATAGAAAAAAGGGTTTATGTGTAAGAAGCAAAGCAAGAAGCCTGGCACTGATGCTGCACTGAAAAATAGTCTATAAGTTCATGCAAAACACTTTACTGATTGGCCTAGTTTAAAAAGGCAGAGACAGAGACCACAACAGAAACAGTTTACCAACATGTTGCACCTAAACAGTGGGTACTTCGTTAAAAAGTGAATCTGCTACCCAGTGGATGATCATTTTTATGAAGCAAATTTAATGACATACCAGCACCAGACATTTGACTGCTTATACAAGACGAACTAGTAGTGCAATAATAGTGGTGATGTCAAATACTGTTGCAAACTTGCCCCCGCTAGAATAAATAACCATAACTTAATAAGCAAACACAATTAAGTATAAATTTAAAAACACTTGGATGTCATTCCCAAATGCCTGAAGAAGATTAGTTCATTTATTCAGTAAGATAGATATCCGTTTAGTGTCGAGTTAAACCAGTGCAGCAAAAACAGCAAAGACAATTCAAGCCCAGCAATATAAGCACTGGGGAAAAACAATGACTGGAAACTTCAGTGAGTCATCAAAACAGTGAAATCTTTGTGTGGTGTATGGTGCATCTTCAAGTATATATATTTATGTAAAGGGAGGTATGGAGGAAGAATCCACCCACGTTGGGGATGCAGGGTTGCCCCAGCTTGTAAACTTTGTGTGGAGTTCTCTTACTTTTGCTGTTCTGACACCTCACTGAAGTTTACATAGATGTCTTTCTCCATGCTCATTGCGGGCTTAAATTGTCCTTGCTGTTTTCATGTGAACCATCATTCCATATGACACACTGTTATCCTTTTACTTCATAGAAGTAGTCTTGAAAAAATTAATCTCAAGAAAAATTTTGAAAAAAGGAAGATGTGTAAGTATCATACTCAGGCTGCTATCCGGTGGGATGTTTTGGGACTGAAATGTGGACATAGGGATCTATAAGAGAGCGAGGAGAGAACTAGCAGTACTTCTGGCAGCCATGTTCATAGAGTCTCTAAACACAGGAGTAGTTCTGGAGGACTTGAGGAGGGTGCATGTGGTCCCTCTACACATAATTGGTAGCAAGGAGGTGGCAGGGAACTATAGGCGGTCAGTCTCACCTCAGTAGTGGAAAGGATCATGGAGGCTCTACCTAAGGAAAGAATAGTGGAACACTGGAATCCATTGGTGCCCAGGATCCGAGGCAACATGGTTTCACAGCAGAGAGGTCGTGTCAAACAAATCTGATATATTTCTTTGACTGGGTGATGAGGGAAATAAATCGGGGGAGGTGGACATCACTTACCTTGATTTCAGCAAGGCCTTTGACACCATCCCACATAAAAGGCTGTTTAGCAAATGGGTAGTCTGGGCATGGGGCCATGGTAAACTGGGTAAAGAACTGGTTAACAGACAGAAGGCAGAGGGCAGTGGTAAATAGGATCCAATCTGGGAGAGGGGTGACCAGCAGGGTACCTTAGGGATCAGTCCTTGGGTTAGTCTAAGTTTAATGTCTTTATTAGTGACATTGCCATAGGGTTGGAGGAAGGTCTGCCTGTTTGCCGATGACACCAAGATCTGCAACAGGGTGGATACTCCAGATGGGGTGGAGAGAATGAGGAGGGACCTGGGGAAGCCTGAAAAGTGGTCTGAGGAGGGTCATGTGATGCAGCGGACTGTGTAGCAGCTTCTTGAGCCAGCCCCATTGCCCAGCGTTATTCATAGGTAATTGAACATTCCAGAGAACTTTGAAACCCTTTTCCTGTTGCTAACAATTTCCTGGACCGTCTGAGAACAGAATTAGTTAAAATGTGAACGCCGAAATGCATCTAGCATTTCCAAGGCATGCCCCTCCAGTCTCCCTGGAGAAAATCAGCTAGAGCTCCAGTGCCCAGCAGAGCAGTAGCAGTAAACTGACTATTACAGTGGCCTCCTCTAGTCAGGCATCCAAAGCAACCCCCCTCACTCTTGAGCAATTCCTTAAAGAATTCAAGCCGTTTTGAGAGGACTTAAAGTCCTTAGCCCCTGAAGTTAAACAGATGGCATCTGCGCTCGAGGATCTCTCTACCAGGATGGCAGATCCCGAAACTCGCCTTATTTCCATAGAGAAGCGAGCAGACAGAACGGACAGCGAAGCGGTCAAAAACAGGCACAGAATTAAGAAGCTGGAACATAAAATTGAGGATTTAGAGGGGAGGAGTCACAGAAATAATGTAGTGATAATCGGGATACCGGAAAAAGAAGAGGGTAATAGCACGATCCTGTTCATCCAGAAATTGATTGAATAAATGGCAGGCCCTTCTCCCTTCGGAGTTTCCTACACCATAGAGCGGGCCCATAGAGCCCTAAGACCGATGCCAGCGTTGGGCTCTTCACCCCGACCACTAATATTTAAATTCCTGAATTACCAGGAGAGCAATTATTCTTGGGAAAATTAAGGAATTGCAGGAAGTGCTTGGGAGGGAACAAAATCCAGATAACTCAAGACTTGCCAGCTTATGTGGGACAATGGAGGACTCAGTTCCACCCTATTGTTATGAAGCTAATAGCTGCTGGAGTAAAATTTAGGATGGGTTACCCTACACGTCTACAGGTACTGTTATGTGGATCATGGGCCACATTCGAGGAGGTTAAACCAGCACAAATAGCCCTACAGAAGTCTTTGCTGGATCTTTTTCATGCCCGCTGAAAGGGGTTGCAATGTTCCATATGTTACAGGTATAAGAAGATCTAACGATGGTGGTAATTTCCTTAAAGGACAGTAGTATGTAATCTGTAAGGTCCTGTATGTTAGTCAGACTTTCTGGCTTATTGATCAACCTGGTCCTGGGGTTTCAAACAATAGATCATGATATCCCATAGCGTTATATGGAACCGGACTAAAGCGGCATGGAAATCACAGTACAAAGAATGGGTAGTACCTGTTGAAAAGCCCTATAGTCAGTTTAGGGCCTGACTTTATTTTGTTTCCTAAGATGGACTGAAAATTTAAAGAGACACACTCTGAGTTACAAGAGCCAGTCATGAAGTAACACTTGTTTTGTTGATTTCTGGGAATTGTATGTAATGGCGATAATCCACCAGAAGAGGTGTTCTCTGCACAAGACTGGACATCACCTAATCAGTTTTCTCCTTTATTGATCCCGGAGCAATATGTACTCATGTGGTTGTGGTTTTGTTTACAGAGTCGTGTACATTTCAGGAAAAGAAGAGGATCCTCAAATTTCCTGGATCAAAAACAAAAGGTTTAATTTTAAGTAAAGAAAACAGGTTTGTACAATCCTTCACAGGTATCAAGTTAGAGCAGGAGTTGAGTACAGGTTGGTACTAATTTTGTGGCTCTGGTTGCATTGGAATATTGGCTATTAAACCAATGTAAAAGTGCGATCAGTATATAATGGTGTTTACACTTAATAGATAGTGATTTTTATTCAGGTTTGCAGGTAACAATAGTTTAAACCCAAATTACCTATTATTCTGTTTTGTCATTAGACTGGGCGATGGAGAAGTGGAGTGGAGGGGCACATAGGACAGGCTGTATAGCGTGGTAGGTACAGTAAGGGGAAATTAAGATAGATTAAACGTTAAGGTACAGAAGTAAAATAGTACATAGTTGGATAGTGGGAAAGGGAGGTTGGTAAGTATAGATATGAGCACAACAAAATAAAACACTTGCAACATAGGCAGGCATGGATTATTATGCCTTGCAGGGGCTCCTTTCTAAGAGCCCACTTTGTTATGAGCAATGGCTAATTCCATACGAATAGTTACTTGGAATGTTAAATGGGTGAGGAAAAAAACTAAACAATATCAGGTATTAAAACACCTGAAAATACTAAACATAGACATAGTTTTCATTCAAGAATCACATTTATTGGATTCTGAGGCATCTCAGTTCTGGAGACAACAATTTGGTCATTTTATTGCAGCTGAAAGCACAACTAACAGTTGTGGGGTGATGATCCTTATTCATAGAAGGGTCCTGTTCACTATGACTAATTTGGTTAAAGATCCACAGGGTAGATACTTATTGGTTCAAGGACTACTTTATAACAAAGAAATACTGTTGGGTAGCATTTATGGTCCCAATCAGGACACACCAGGATTTTTTATACAACTTACCCAAGCACTAATTCTGTATATTTCACTCCTATGATTCTCAGGGGGATTTTAACCTGGTTTATGATCTGACCGTAGATAGATCGGTCAGCAGAAAAGGGCTTGTCACCTGCCCAAAGAGCACTAAGGAATTAATTGATCAGATAGGAGTGTGTGACATCTGGAAGGTGTTTCACCCAATGGAGAGGAATATACAGTACTTACACTTCTCCCGCTTCATCTTTCTTCATCCAGAATAGATTACATACTCAATCTCACTCTCTTGTTCCTGGGACTCTTGATACATCAATATTACCTGGTCCCCTTCGGACCATTCCCTGGTTTTAAGCCAGATATCACTAGTATTGTTACTTAAACGAGGTTCCAGATGGAAACTGAATGATCTGTTGTTAAAAGATCCTGGTTCAATTAAAAATATTCAAGAACATATTGAAATGTTTAACGAGTTTAATCAAGACCCCTCGGGGAGACCGGATATGACTTGGTGTGCTTTTAAAGTGTATCTCAGGGGTATTCTTATTAGTTTAGCCACCAAAAAGAAAAAAAAAGTATCTACCTTACATACAGTATGTCCCAGCTGCTATCCCAGATAAGGGCTATTGAAAGAGGCAACTCATCACTCCCTAGTTCAGTTAGACAAGAACTAATTAAATTGTGACCAGGCAGAAGATGGCAGCATAGTTCAGAATCTCTGCAGGAATGACTGTAATCTAACCTCATCCAGCCTTCACCAGACACACTTTGGTACCAACTCCTGTGACCATCCTGTAATCTTACTGCCTGACACAGTTTGTAAGTCATTTTGATCCATCATCTACTTATATTCAATTATTCTACACTGTACTGCAGCACACTAGGCCTCATCCTTCAGCATTATGGCAGATCTCCAAGCAAAGCAAAGCTCACTTGCTAGAGTGGAAGTAATGTTTTCTAAACTGATGGCTGAGATTAATGATCTAAAAACCTCCACCCAACAGAATGCGACCACTCTTTAAACTTTTTGCCAGAAAATTGCATTTAATGAGAAAGCAACTGCCTGTAACACCACTACTATTCATGACCTCCAGGCTACTGTCCGCAATCAAGATCGAACTATTAAATCCCTACAAGCCAAAATTGACGATATTGAAAACCGTAATCGTCACAACAATTTATGATGTTTTGGCTTCCCTGAAGGTGTAGAATTAGGAGACACTACTGCACTTTTATTACATGTGCTGCCTGCAATGCTTAAACTGCCTCCTGACCTAACGTTAATCATTTAGCGGTTTCACCGCACTCTGGGTCCCAGGCCAACATCAGACCAGCGACCAAGACCCATCTTTGCTCGCTTCTTGAACTATTCCCATACAGAATTAATACTAAAACGAGCCAGAGAAATAGGGAAACTTCAATGGCAAGAGTTTAATATTTCCATCTACAGAGACTTTTCAAAAGATTTAACCATCAGAAGGAAGGCCTACAATCCACTTAAACAAATCCTCCACCAAAGAAGCATTAAATTTGCTCTACGTTACCCCGCGACACTATGCCTTTTCTCAGGCTCTTCCTTCAAGGATTTTGAAACCCCTGATGCCTTAGCCAACTATCTGGAGGTCTCTCACTGCAATCTTACCCTGGGAGGTTCAGCAGCAACTGGCAACCCCAACACAGCTTTGGTATCCGCACAGAGGATGGACAACGAGGTACAGGAATGTGGGGAAAGTGTTGCAGAACTCACAGCCCAAGCAGCAATGCCGCAACTGATTTGACCCCAAGGCAATGAACACGGCTGCAAGAGAAGTTTCTGTCAGGGCATTATTCTTCAAGACTTTCATGCTGTTCTAGCAAGGTTTCACCCCAAACAGCCCAGGCTGTAGCCTATCACCTTCAAATCAACCCTTCTATTCCCTTGAGTAATAAGTTTGCTCTCTTGGAGGATGACATGCGCTCCTCGCAGGAGGATCTTTCCAAACAAATTTCAGACGAACAACCCTCTAATTTGGGCCCTGTGCCTCAGGGATGTATTTCTGCTGATACTTCATGGGTAGAACTTGTTGCAAGTTCCCCCCTCAAATCTTTAGAGCCACCAAAAAAGAAACATAGGGCAAAGACCAAAAGCAAGAACATCAATAGCCACAATCCTGTTAATAAATCTAAGGTATCATGAGCTTATATGGTCAGTAATATGGTCACAGTTACTATATCTTGGTAGGTTTTGCTTCCAGGATACTTAAAGGGAGTGCCAGTACACTTTTTCTGCCTAGCCGCCTGCTCTACAGTCTATATTACCTGGTTGCTTTCGCTCCCAGCGGGTGCAGAAAGCAAAGGATGTACATCGAGGTGCAATCAATTTACTTTTCGTTGCAGTGTTTAAACAAGCAGCTTAAAGGTCTTCAAGGGAACTTCGGTATATCAGCAATGCTTTTCTAACCCATTATTTTAGTGTTAGATTTTATACATTACCTCACTAAACAGGCTTTCTGTATCTAGCCTTTTACTCTCCATTTTAGCAGTGTATCAGGTTTATAGTCTTTTGGCTGTTCAGCTGCATATCTTCAATTAGTATGCATCCTGATTATTGCCGTTTCTTTTTTCATATGTGAATTATTATATATTACAAGGCAATTTACCCCTTCCCTCCCCTGATGACAGGTTCTTAAGTATTATTGGCAACTACATTTAATCTATCTCCTTCCCTACGCTCCATTATTCTTACTACCTCCTGTTTACAATATGGAACTATCATTAGCACTCAAAGAGGTGGGCTATGTTTGGTGTACTGTTGCAAAGGATTGTCAATCTACATCTTCCTTATGCTCCTTACTTTATTTGAAGCCTTCAGATATTATAGAAATCCACTGCTGTGTGGTCCCTCCTGTTTTGGGGCTCAGTGGGCCTAGTCTTCTAGACCTAGTCACCCCATATAACACCTATTTAGGCAATTTCCGAGTAATCGGAGATGATCTTTACTGTGACTATCTCTTCTGTCTACAGTTGTCACAGAAGCCTATACCTCTCCACATAATCCCAATTTGCATTTGGCTCAGGGCATAAGGGCTTAAATTGCCCCCCCCCTTCTTCTTTTCCCCTCAATATTGTATTTATTATGTACTTATTCTGTTGCACTGCAAAGTATACTCAGAGTCACTCTAATGTGGGAATGATCTACTTTTCCTTTTATATTTGTTCATTTGCATTCCACCTGGCTCCCTGAATTCCTTGCTCTATGACTAGGCTGTAGTGGCATCTCGTATATGGTTCTTTAATTTACTGTTATTTCAAGTTGATATATCTTGTACTATTACTACTAATGTTTATAAATAAGTTCTGATGTTTAGCTTTATTCTTATACCTTGTCCTGTTAGCTTAGAATTAAGCTTGGGTTATTACAGTCCCTGCCTTTCTTGGTATTATTCCTTTCAGTTTAGCTTATCAGGAATACTTACTTTATTATATTACTGGGATCAGACTTGGGTTTGGGCCGATATTTATAACCAGTTCTCTCTAGTCTCCTCCCTACATCGACGCCCCAGAGTGTGGTGAGAGAGTCTCTTAGCCAGTTGGCTGACTCATATCTCCTCACACCTATAAAACATTTTCTTTGTTATTTAGCTTACTGGTATCGTTGTTGTTCTTAATGACGTTTCTCCTTCCCCATCTCTATTCTAACTTTAATAAGATATCTGTGCTACTCATGTATTGTACATCTCACTTTTTTTGGCTTGAATGTTCCTGCCACTCTCTGCATATACGAAAGCTCTCTGTGTTGTATTCTAATCATCCTCTGCCTCATTTATTTGTCACTTCACACTCCAGCGATTATTCCCTTTCTTTAACATTAACAATATGAGTGACATACTTTTATATACATGGAATGTGAAGGGACTTAATTCTTCTTGTAAGCGGAAGCAACTTCTTTCACATCTCAAAAACATAAAACACACATTGCTTTCCTTCAAGAAACAAAATTATTAGCAGGGGATGTTCAAAGACTTAAAAAAGATTCGGTCAGTCAGATCTACGAATCATCCTATACCTCAAAAAAAAGAAGATTTGCTATTCTTATTCATAAGAGTCTCAAATGGTCCCTTGTAAACTCAATTTCCGATACTGACGGCAGATGGGTGATGGCCACACTGAATACCAACTCTGGTCCTCTTCTGCTTGTTAATGTCTATGCACCCAACTCCAATTCCCCAAAGTTTTTCATAATTTAGCTCAACAGATTCTATCCTTTAACACTGATAATACAGCAGTTATTCTTGGAGGATCTTAACTAAGGTTAGAAGCCAGCATTGACAGAAGTAGCCCACTACAGAGGCCCACCCAGAAGTATTAAAGCCTCTAATTACTAATGCAAGATGTTGGATTAGCTGATGTATGCGCCTCCTTCACCCCGTGATTGAGAATTTACTTTTTACTCCTCTCTACATAAGTCATACAGTAGAATTGACTACTGGTTAGCCTCTCTTGTTATAATGGAAAAAAAATATTGATACATCCTTCTCTCTGATCATAATCTTGGACCATTCCCCTGTCAAATTGCAACTTTTGTGGGGCCCATTAGCACCTAAATCTTCCTATTGGCGGCTAGACCCTCTCCTTCTCAAGGATCTCAATTTCTTACTCATGATCAAAGCACAAATTCAGGACTTCCTCTTTCACAATACCCCAACCGAATCTTCTATGTCCTCTGTATGGGAAGCTCTTAAAGCTACGATTAGTGGGAAAATTATCAGTTATGCTGCACATAGGAAAAGAGTAAGGGAACAACAGCTGGCTGACTTGGAAAAATCTCTTAAGGCTAAAGAGAATTTATACTTTTCTTCTAATAAGCATTGTCCTGATTTTCAACTTCATCTTGAAATTCTTCAACTTAGAGTTAAAATTAACTAATTAATTTCTCGTAAAACTGAACTGGCCTTGTTTAAACTTAAATATAAGTTTTGGAAACACGGTGATAAAAATGGGAAACTCCTCTCTTACCGGCTCAAAGCACAACAAATGGAACTACACATCCTAAGCCTAAAAGATGAACAAGGTACGATTCACTCCAACAACCCCTCTATAAACCATATCATGAAAACCTTACATCAAAAACTATACTCTAACACAAATCCTCCTTCTACTTTACAAATTCAACAGTTCCTTAAATCGTTACATTTTCCTCATTTTTCTGCTCTTGAAACAAATTCTTTAGATGAACCCTTCTTGCTTCTGGAAATCCAGAAAGCTTTGTCTTCCTTGAAATCCGGCAAATCCCCAGGGGGTGAAGGATTCCCTGTCGATTTCTATAAAATGTTTTCCGACACCTTATGTCCCCTTCTTCTTAATGTTTATGAAGAAGCTTCCAATACTGGCAAGCTTCCCCATCTTGCATCAAAGCAATCATAACCCTAATCCTAAGAAAGAAAAGACCCTGCTCATCCCACAAGTTACAGGCCCATCTCTTTATTAAACACGGATGGGAAGATATTTGCTAAACTACTAACTTCTGACTTGAATCCTTGATTCCCAAAGCTAACTTATTGTTGAAGCTGGTTTTATTAAACATAGATCTGGTTCTGATCACCTAGGTTCCTTATTTAATTTAATTCACAAAGCCAAATCCTCAAGACACCAGCTGCAGCCATAGCTATTGATTTCGAGAAGGCCTTTGATTCCTTAAACTAGGACTACCTTCATCAAGTTTTATCTTATTTCAGTCTTTCTCATACCTTTTGCTCCTGTAACAAGCTATTATATAACTCCCTGTTGCTAAAGTACTTACTAATTCCACCCTTTCCTCTTACTTTCATCTAGCAAGGGAACTAGACAAGGCTGTCCCTGTCACCTTCCCTGTTTATTTTAGCTATGGAACCCTGACTGCTTGTTTACATCAATCTTCTGGCATTATGGGCATACCTGTGAGCAATTCAAGATGTTTCTCTCTCCTCGCGGATGACCTCTTAATCTTACTTGAAAACCTGAATGAGGCTGGGCCCTGTTGGTTGATTTGCTTAATAATTTTACTAAATTTCTGGCCTTGCTTTGAAATATGGCAAATCACAAACTATGCCTATAACGACCACTGTAAAACCTTTATGAACATACCTCTTGGATTCCGCTGGTCACCACAGGGTATAACATTTCTAGGAATCAAAATTACTAGTAACTTAGGGAAGATCATGGACATTATAAACCCTTCTTTGATAACATCAAAACAATTCTGGACAGATGGAGCTTCTTAATCTCTCTCTTTCATGGGGACAATTGCAGCCATTAAGATGTCCATTTCTCCCAAAATTCTTTACCTCTTTGCCAATATTCCTTTAGTCTTACCATCCTCCTTTTTTGCTAAAATTGATAAATTAATAGGTAACTTTATCTGGGATGGGAAACCACAGAGATTTAACCACAACAGACTTCAATCACATTGGAAAAAAGGGGGATTCAGACTCCCCGGTTCAAAGGCTACCTCTGGGCTTTCCAAATGGCCCAAACCATTAAATGGTTTCAGAAACCCTCCCTCACTCAACACTATGGGTTGCAATGGAATCCGCATTGTGCCGGGTGAGGTTCCCACTTCTTCATTTTAATCCCATTTCTCTCAACTAAAATCTCACCAAACTATATCATCCTCTGTTCTTTATTGGAAACTAACCACAAATTCCTGAAATCCAATCCAACACCCTGGTTTTATGCCCCCTTATGGGGCAATCCAGTGCTCACTCTAGAAGATCACCCAATTTTCTGTCGTACATGGAGGAACAAATGCATTTTCTTTCTCTGAGATATCTTGGACCAGAATTCACTCACTCTTAGATCATTCTCAGACTTGCAGGTCACATGGAAAGTTCCTAAACAGGACTTCTGGAAGTTTTTACAAATTCAGTCAGCTTATAATTCTCTCTCTAGTTTAGTGTATAGGCATACTCTTCTAAACCCATACATCTAGCACTGGACTAATTTATCAGTAAAATTAAATAGCTCCATTTACAAAGACATTATTGATAATCTACCTGATCAGTCTATACAGGCCAAAAATAAATGGAGTACTCTTCTTAACTACAATATTTCAGACGCACAATGGAGTAATTGTTAGCGTATTGCACATAATACCTTTAAAGATGCCCGTAGTTCTTTAATACAAACTAAAATCCTACATCTTTGGTTCAGAACCCCTCTGTGCTTCAATGAATGGGCCTATTAAATAATAATAATTGCTGGTGCTGCAATTTGGCCAATGGGGATCTAATTCATACCTTGTGGTCTTGTGCTCCCATTAATAAGCTCTGGCATAAAGTCTGTTTACTTGTCTCCAGAGTAACAGGAAAAAATACCTTTTGACCCCAAGCTATTCCTTCTAAGCATCCTTATCCCCAATAGCTCTCTCCTCTCACATGCTCATTTTAGATGGCTAAACATACGTCCTCTTCTGGTCAAACATCTGATTCTTATGAAATGAAATCAACTCTGGTGCCTTCTCTTTCAGATGTTCTCCAAGCCTCTCTTAGTATGCCTCCCTAGACCGATTATCTCATGTTACTCAGAACTGACTCACTTTATATGACAGATGTTGGCAGGATTACTTCAAGTACATCAAACCTAGTTCTTCTAGACCCTAATTCTTAGGGATATTTAGCCCTCCTTTTTATTTTGCTCTAAGATTAGGTTTTCTCAAAACTTTTGTGCACAGATTTCTCTTCTTTTTTCCCATCTTCCCTGCTTTCTCCCTCTCTCCTTCCCTTCTTCCTTGCTTTTTTCTCTCTTATTTCTTTCCTTGCACACTTTTCTCTTACCTTCACCTTTCCATCACTGAACATTGTTCATATTACCACATTTATCGCTTTTTGCAATTTACGGAATGCCTTGCCATAGCCTGCCCTAGCATGTATTTTGTACATGGTTGCTATTTCTGATCCTATAATACCCTATTGATTGTAACCCTTCTGTTCTCCACGTACATACTGTCTAGGTTTGTGTTTTATTATCAATACATGCATATAAGGCTTCTCCAATATGTTTACCCTAAATACTGTGTTTTGTTAAGTGATATTTTATACCTTACATGGAGGATAGTCTTCTATTGTATTAGATGTGTGCTTTCTTATATACTCGAATTTCAATAAAAAGATAAAGTGAAAAAAAAAGAAATAACTAAATTGAGAGATGCCTATATTGAATTGTTAAGAGAGAAAGCTGATTATGATATAATGAAAACACATGCTTCATATACAGATCAAGGGAAAAAGGCTGGATGCCTTTTGGCACTCAGGATTAAACAAATGGAGTCCTCTCATTATATAGCCTCGATAAGTTCTCTAACAGATGACTCCTTAAAAACTAAACCAGAAGATATTATAGAGGAATTTACTAAGTACTATAAAGTTCTATATGGCCTTATGTAATCTCCCCCACTTGAACAGACAGTACAAAGCTATCTGGCTGAGGCAAATTTACCTCAACTCATGGAAGAGCAACATAATAGACTTTTAACCCCTATAATGAGTAGGGAAATTTCTGAAATTATTGGAAATCTGCTGGTGAATAAAAATCCCGGAGTAGATGGATACTCAGCTAATTTCTATAAGAAATTTAAGGATCAATTAATCCCAAAGCTCCTCCCTCTATATCACCAAATCCTCTCAGGAGTAGAAGTAGACTCCACACTGTTTGAGGCACTGATAGTCCTGATACCTAAACCCGATAAAACACCAGAAATTGTAATGAATTATAGACCCATCTCATTAATGAATCAGGATGTTAAAATATTAACTAAATTATTAGCCGATCACCTAAGCCCGGTACTGTCTACCCGGATTGGACCTTAACAGGTCAGATTTATGAAAGGAAGATCTTCTTCGGATCATCTACACACCCTGTCTCATGTCTTCTCGGTGTGCAGGGATGCACCCTTTCCAGCTGCCTTAGTCTCCCTGGATGCCGGGAAGGCATTCAACAGGGTTAACTGGCAATATTTGTTCCAAACTTTGGAAGCATTTGGCTTCTCATTAGATTTCCTAAGTGGATCAGGTCCTTATATAAGTCCCCAACTGCCCATGTTTCAGGCAACGGAGTGACCGCGGGAGTCTTCACACTTCATTCCAGAACTAGACAAGGTGCCCATTATCCCCACTACTATTTAACCTTTATTTGGAACCCTTAATTAATAAACTGTAAAACTGCCAGGCCATTCAAGGTATCCCTATTCAACCATGTGAGATTAAGGTCTCAGCCTATGCAGACGACCTTCTTCTCAACTTTCAAATCCAGTCATGTCCATACCTCCCATGATAGAGATTTTGATGCCTTTAGCAGAGTCTCTAATTATAAATTGAATGTAAGTAAAGCGATAGTTTTCTCTTAATCATAAATTATTCAAAATTGATATTCTGGCACTTGGGCTCAGTTGGAAGCAAGATTCCTTAAGATAGCTAGGCATCAAATTAACTAGACAATCTGAACAAATTATTAAATTATACCTAGACTCTCTAGTCCACACTATAACTCAGGATCTAAATCACTGGGCATCACTCCCGATTTTTTTGAGGGGCAGAATAAATGTAATTAAAATGAATGTTTTCCCATGACTTTTTTAACCCCTTTCATTACTTAACATTTGGCTTCCAATATCCTGGTTCAAAAAAATACAGTCCCTGTTTATCAGATTTATACTTTACAATAAATTCCTTAGGATAGCTTACAACAAGTTGACTGCTCCCAAAGCAGGAGGGGGTTACACCTCCCTCATATAGATTTCTATTTTTGGGCCAGTCATATTAACAAATACTTAAGATGGCTCTCAAAGGGAGATCAGTATCTTGCCCACTTTATCTCAAAATTGAGTTGACTCTGATACGTTCATGGGGTTTAGACCCTGTGGGCTTATCATATATTAGAGAAGGCCTTCTCCCTCTTAAGCTCAAAAACTCTATAACAGCAGTGTCCTTGAAGACTCATGCTCATATCTACCGTTATCTTAAATATGATCATGGTAAGGATAGGAAGCAGCCTTTAGTAGGTAACCTACATTTTAAAATTGATGGAAGGACTATCCCTCCAAACTGGCTACCTGGTTTACAAAATATGCAAATTACTAACTTTATTAATGATAGAGCTTTATGGCTTCTGGCTGGAGAATTTAAGATAAGTGTGTGCCTTCACACAAATATACTTTCAGAATCATCCAGTTGCAGCACTTACTTATACAAACAATTGGTCAGAATCCTGTTTAACAAATAGCATCTCCTTTAGTAAAGAACTGTCTCATTTAAGTGGCTGTCCAAAAGCAGTCTCAAAGATCTATAGCATAATATATCATTGGAAATTCCATGACTGCTTTGGTCCTACCCGATTCTGGAAAACCTTATTCCCAAACCATGTCATTGAATGGCCTATACTTTGGCATAATTGCCATAAATTTGTGACGCAAGATAGATTAAGGCTCATGCAGATGTACATTCTTCACAATGCACATTACTCACCACATAAATTAGCCAAATTGGGTTTAAAACCTTCACCGTTGTGTGCTAGATTCCTTCAAGATGGGGGGACACTATACCATATCTTCTGGTCATGCCCCAAAGTGGTTCCACTCTGGACCAATATCAAACAGTTATCTGACCCCCTATTGGGGTTGAAAGACCTGTTTACCCCAGAGATTTGCCTTTTGGGTGATTTCTCAGGAATTAGGGTCCTTAACCGTAAATACCATATGACTCATATCTATGTCGGTTAAAAAGCTGATATTAAGACATTGGATTGATCAGGAGGAAATTTCTTACAATGAATGGTTGACAGAATTGTTGGCAAACCTGTGAACAGAAAAAGCAATTGCCAACCTGAATAATAGAATGGGAAAGTTTAAAAAAATGTGGGACCCTTTATATACCCTATATTCTTTACAGGGTATAAACCGAATGTATGGCTTGTACTGGATTAACCAGTTGAGTAGTGATCTCAACATGCTTATGAGGAACTGTTACTGAAAATGTTGTAGCTCTATGGGAGTAGGTGGGGAAAAGGGGAGGGGTGGAGAAGTGAGCAGGAGGAAGGGTGGGGGGCAGATGCATTTTGATATGATGACTCATGTACCTTGTAACATGTACAAGTATATCTGCCCTATGTGTAAAAGAAAATAACTTAATAAACTTGAAATTAAAAAAGTGGTCTGAGGTGTAGCAACTCAGGTCAATTCAAAAAGTGCAAAATAATGCACCTGGGAAGGAGAACCCTGGGAGAGAGCTACAGGATGGGGAGTTGCTGATGATCACCAAAGAAGAAAGGAACCTGGGGTTATCATTGCAGATGACCTAAAAGCACTAAAGCAGAGTACAAAGGCTGCAGGGAGGTCCAGTAGCATGCTGGGGTGCATAGGCAGAGGTATCACAAGCAGATGGTGGGAGGCAGTGATGCCATTGAATAAACGCTGGTGAGGCACTGGTGAGGCCTCACCTAGAGTACTGTGAGCACTTCTGGAGGCCTCACCTTCATAAGGACATTGGCTGGGTGGAGACGGTCCAAAGAAGGGTGACTGTGATGGTACAGGGCTTGCAACAGAACACACATGAGGAGAGATTAAAGGACCTCAATAGGTACTCGCTGGAGGAGAGGAGGGATTGGGGGACATGACAGAAACATTCAAGTATCTTAAGGGCATAAACAAGGTGAAGGAAGGAGACATCTTCCAATATAGGAGGAGTACAAGAACGAGGTGGCATGATATGAAATTGGAAGGTGGCAGGTTAGGGGAAATGTGAGGAAGTTTTTCTTCACAGAGGGTGGTGGACTCATGGAATAGTCTGCCAAAGAAGGTGGTATGAGTGAGCATAGTAGAGGGTTTAAACATGCCTGGGACAGACACAAGGGAACCTTTGGGTTTTATGTGATAAGGGCAATTTCTAAATATTGCCGACCTCATACTGCAAATCAAAACTGCCCCATGTCAAAGGTGAGCAGGATAATAGCGACGCCTTATTTTACCTCCCAGTGTTAAAACACTGTAATTTTCTATGCAGGGGCCAAGCCCCAGCACCCATGAGTCTAACGATTATCAACTCCAGGTGGAACAGACCTAGAGGAATATTGAAATTCAAAAAGAAGAATTCTCTCCTGCAGCCAGACCCAGGATCTGAACCGGTCCAGCAGCTGAGGTGGCGGTGGCTCTAGCCACTACACCAAATAGCTAGCTTAGCAGGAGGCTTGGCTAAACAAATGGTTATATCTTGCTCTGGTGAGTGCAGATCACTGCTACACTCACTATATCCTGCCTAGTGCTGTTCTTTCCCACTCACTGTCACTCACGAGCTGTATTATTGAGTCATTCATAATGAGTTGCTTAATAATACTTGCTCATATCACATCATACCAACCTTAGAGATGGGAAGGAGGGATGAAAAGCCATTGACCAGGTAGGGTCAGAGGCCGCAAACTAGGTTGGGTTTACAGGCAGACTGGATGGACCTAGCAGTCCTTATCTGCTGGCAACATCTGTGTTTCAATTTTTCAAACCTAGATGCTTTAGAACTATGATCAGATCTAAATAAGATGTATCAAGGGGCATCAATGGGGTGGTATCTGGTCAAAATAGCATGAACATTGTAGTGTCAGCATTATCGTGTCTCATTCATAGCATGCACTGTAATAGCTTTTAGTGTATTACAGCATGGCTGTGTCTTTAGCACTGATGCAGGTATCTGATAGCGGGGTATCTCTGATGTTGCTACTGTGTTTGTACATGGTGTGGAGTCCTGCTGTGCAGCTTAAAGTTTATGCATGTCCTGTGTTTTTCACTTCCACCACATGTTCTCTTTCTCCACATGTTTGCTCAGATGTGGAGGAATTATATTTAATTTTTGAAGTGCGCGGGGGCAGAGCCCCCTCAGAGTGAAAGTGTGTGGTTGTTTCTGCTGTGGTGTTTCACATAATTTTGTTTGCATTGTACATGACTTTTCTATGAGGTGTTTATTATTTTAATCTTGTTTGAATTAATTTGGTGGACTGATGAATGGGTGTTATAGAAAGTATGTGTGCTTTTGCAACTTCATTTGGTTGGCGTTCCTCATAACCTAGTGTGCTTTATATTCAAATGGCATGATTGTTTCCATTTGATGTCTGTTTCTTTGTGCTGGGAATAAATAGTGACTGTACAATTGCACCGTATTTTTGTTTTGTTATCCTTGAGGTTGTGTCATAGATTGGTTACTTCATTGTCATTGTATATGTGCTTAAAGCTGTATTGTGTTTCAGCTGATTTGCTGGTTCCCTGTTTGAGCACATGCTATTTTGTTTGGTGGTTTTGTACCACACTATGTAATATATGCTATATTAACTTAATTCCAATGGGGGTATATCCTTTAAATGTAGCAAGTATAAATTATTCACTTTAGAGTTAATACATCCATCATATTTACAATATGGGTGATATTGTGCTGCAGGCAGTACACAAAAAAGATTTGGGGGTGATAATCACAATTATAGATTGAGGAGTGTTCCTGATCAATCTGGCACTCCTTTCCTCTGCACATGAGACACTCCTATTCTGTGAAGAGTGTCTCACACGTAACTACCCTGGAAATGGGCAAATTCAGGTAAGGTTTTAAAACAATTAATATATTATTGATTGAGATCGATCAATAATATATTAATAAAACCACCGAGATCACTCTTCACAGTTGTAAGGTGGTCTCACTTTCATTCCTAAGGTATCAGAACCATTGTTATATCCTACAAATGCATGCGAGACCCCTCTTGCAACCATAAGAATAGTCTCAGTGGTAGTATTAACACATTATAAATCTTTAATGCAATTTCAGCCAATCAGCATGCAGAGCCGCTGCCTCTTACCCTGTGTACAGTGTGCTCTCATGTTAGAGTGAAAGAGTGTTCCATTTTATCATCCGGGAAGGACGGCACAATGAATTAAACGAAAAAGACTATTAACTTATTATAAATCACTTAAGCTAAACTTGAGTGATTTTTATTAAGTTAATAGGGCTTCTGAGGGCAGTGTCTCTAGCTCAGGAGAGGAGGGAGTTTGATTCCTGCAGTTTAACTCTAAACTCCCTCTCAATCATGGCAGTTTTTTTTAAAAGGCGAGAAAACAACAAGATAATATTATTACAGCACTTCTGAAATGTGCACTGAAGGCCACCTCCCGTGACTGATTTCACAGCTTATGTCAGCTGCAGGGGCTTGTGGGAAGACAATTACATCATTTTCATTGGCATGCTCTGAGTCAGTGGATCAACAGTTAAAGCTTCAATTGTATGCTGATATCAGTAAAAAGATAACTGCCAGGCAAATTTGTAGTTCCAGAATAGTATCTCCAAGAAGACTGCCTTACTGACAATGTTACTTCCCCTTGAGTCTCCCAGTTGAAGGATGGCACCTCCGGTAATACAGCAGCCATATCCCTGTACAGCATTACAGTGTAATCATGAGATGCAAGCTTCAGTGTTACATTGGAAATGCTCAGGTAGGGAAACTCCCACATCTAGGTTTTTTAGGTCGAGGAACTGTCATTTGTAGGTGACAGATCTCTCTCATATTATTCAATGGAGAAGGATAACAGAGCTGCATGAAATCTCACACAATTTCGTACACAAAGTGCAACTGAATTACTGTGGGCCTTTCCCCAAATAAATCTCTGAAAAGTTTGAACCCACGACTACCAAAAGATAGCACACAGGGGCAGTCCTACAAGGAAAGATTAAGCAGGCTGAACATAAACTAGCTTGAGGCCAGAAGGGCAAGGGAGATACAATATAAACATTTATGTACCCCAAGGGATCATCAGGGTGGACTGCAAGCAACGTTATATTGCAGTTTAGGGATGTGTACTATGGGGCACAAATATGAAGTGGCCAGAGGTAGGGCAGATTCAGGAGCAATGTGAGGAAACTGCACTAGAAAGCAAAAAAGAAATTAACTCAGCTATGCCTCAAGTACTCATCTATATAGGTGCCTCATTTTATATAAATCCCACCTCTCCTCCTAAAAATAATCTGAATACTTGTCAAAAAAACATCCTGGAACTAAGTACAATATGTATTAAAGAAATATCAATGCAGATGATCAGGGCACACAGCCATATTAGGGCATATTTTAATTGGAGTAGCTGCAGGGCCACAGAAACACATATAAAATTCAGTCACTGACTGACCACCTATTTTTAAAGTTTATTTTTCACAGTTTTTAAATAGGATCCTTTTAATGAAAAAAAAAGGACACTGCAGGCATTTAATAAGATAGTAGTTGCAAATACTGAGAACTGCTGTGCTCCTTTTAAGCTGCAAAAACCACAAGAGACAATAAAGTGAACAACTCAAAGTAGTTGTATTAAGTTTCCACCTTGCGAGAGCCCCTAGTGCCTCGGTTTAGTGCATTCAAGGGGGCCACCTTGAAGGCACTAAGCTGAGGCTAAAAGGCTCTCTGAAAGTGAAACTCTAACGCTACTGAGATTCACTGATTTTTTTTTGTGGTTTAAAAGGAGTGCAGCAGTTCTCAGTATTTGCATTCACTTTTGGGGTAGCCGCCCTCTGCTGTGAACTCCTCATACATCGAGTGCGGTTTGAACTTTTTCTTGTCAATTATATAGTAGTGCAGACCACTACCCCAGAAGACTTGAATAAATCTACTCCTTTCACCTAAATCATTCTGTTTCTGAGTCTCCAACAGATATAACATTTTAACTGAAAAAACTTGATGTGACTTACAATTTAGAAGCAGCTTCAGTCACCACGGATAGGGCAATCAGGCTATCTAGCACAGTTTAACCATTGGAACCTTTAGAGCAGCAGCACCAGCATACCCATATGAACGTCACACATAGCCCCCTGTTCCTCACTGTGTCAGCTGCAAACTGGACCGGTCGTTGTCGTGGGCAGGGCAGGCATTGGATGAAGGGGGCCTTTGGGTGAACTGACAAGCACTAGAAGCAGCAGTAACAAAGTCGGCAGTCTATCAAATAAACTGGACTGGACAGGCAGGGTGACTGCACTAAGCAGTCACTGAAAACAGGACCA
The DNA here is from genome assembly GCA_016271365.2 of Neoceratodus forsteri. Lineage (NCBI taxonomy): Eukaryota > Metazoa > Chordata > Ceratodontiformes > Ceratodontidae > Neoceratodus > Neoceratodus forsteri. Next base: position 514,971,512 of record CM057453.1, on the reverse strand, counting down.
GAAACACAGCACCAACACATATGGGCAGTAGAGGGAAACATGGGTAGTGGTCACATCAGGAACTGATACAGTAAACACACTTTCACTTGAAGCCTCTGAACAGTGACATAATGGCTAGAACAAAGAAGTGTTCTCTCACTCTGCCAGGGCAATTAATAGCTAGCTGTTGTGTTCCCAGTCTAAAATAAAGGCATCCCACTCTTCTGCCACCAAACTTCCTCCTGTAATAGGCCACCACTTAACACCTATTTCTGCATTTTAAAACATGTATTTAAAGGTCCATCATCCACTGGCACCCCTTGGACTCCGTAAGAAATAATGGTTGGGAGGCATAATAACATAGTGGTTAAGAGCAGTGAGCTGAAAACTTGGAGACCTGGGTTTAGTCCCACAATCACCACTTGCATACTGTGTAACCATGAGCAAGTCAGTTAACTTCCTTGTGCTCCCAGGATGTACCTGGAAACAAGCCTCAGCTTAGTGTGCCTTTGCTCGCTAAAAACTGTAAAGTGAAAGAAATAATAAAAAAAATTGAAAGCAGCCACAAGGTTTAGTCAAGAAAGAAAAAACATGACACATAAAATAGCAATTAAATCCTCACCTCAGCCCAGATAAAAATCAGTGTGACAGGGATAATGTTCCAATCATTAGGGACTTTTGTCTGTCTGTGAGATTGTCACGCATATCTGCCTCTTGAATCAGCCTCGAGAAAAACACTAGGCAAAGGTGCACAGATTTGAATAAAATGTTTAGGGTAGCATCTGTGACAATTAGTCTGGGCAACTTTAATTCTGCTGAAGGTCAGAAAGGAGGCCATGTGGGGACATGATAAAAACATTCAAGTATATCAAGAGAATACTGCATACAGCTTTTCAATCATTGTCTACAATTATAGGAAGGACATGGGCTCAGGTTGGTAGGGTATGTTCAGAAAGGATGTTAGGAGGAATTTATTCACCACTAGAGTTGTGAAGTAATGGATTAGGTTGCACATGTAAGCACTGCATGAGGATACAGTTGTTGACTAAAGAGGTGGTTCCTGAAACTTAAGAAGCAGATAATGTGGAATGGCTGTGTGTGTGTGTGTGGGGGAAGTTGATCGACCACTATGACTCTAGCAGGAACTGCACTGAGATAGACTGGTGGAGTATTGCGGTGGGCACAAAGCAGACCACTCTGTACACTGGGAAATTATTTTTTCTGCAAAGTTTTCTTAAACGTCCCTTGTCTAATATAATTTACTGAATTTTCAAACCATATCTATGCATTGACATAATTTTTTTTTCTCTTCTACTCTTATTTTCCCTCAATAACATTTTTACTCTTCTACTGTTATTTTCCCTCAGTAACATTTATTCTGGTGGCGGTGTGACAATGCGCATATTTATTAATAATATAAGAAATATATATTATGTGTATTTCCATATCAACTGCATAACTGATGTCCTAAACTAGGATGTTTTACATCTGCTTTGGAAGGTAGATCATTTGGGAGCTTGTAAAGCTCATCAATCCAGGTTTGAGCCACCACCTTCTGTAGAGGGAAATGTGGAAAGGCATAATACATGGTAATTTAAATAATGATATTTATATTTAAAAGAAACATTGAGCACTGAGACATCATCACTATTTTGACTTTTTTTAAATATATAATTGCCGTTTTTATGTTTGGACACATATTCATCCAGTAAATGCTGTTGAACATCAGTTCAAAGTAGTACAACTGTGTAGCAAATCTGGTTACCTGGAGTCACTGAAATACCACACTTGGACTTTTTTTGTTTTTATTTATTTATTTCTTTATTTCTTTATGAGGGAGTGCTACATTATCAGTGTTGTTTTTGTATATGTGGAAACTGGAGTGGTGAGAAGGCAGACAATCTGTGTACAATAGAACTGTTCATCATGGGACTGCAATGGGAGAATTGAACAGGAAACAAAAATTATAAATGACACATGTGACTGTATTCTTAACCCCAATGATAATGAGTCAGTCAATATTGCAATTAATAATGACATAATTCATCTGAATTTTGGCTGTAGACATCAATGCATCAAATCATATGGAGCAATTAAAAGATACAAATCAGTTTATATTTCAATTCTTTGCAAAAAAACATTTTGTTGATGCACCAGTTAGAATAATCTAATGCAACAAAAGTAGAGAAATCTGGCATCAGGGTTTCCAGCCCTAACTCCCCACCTCTACACCACAAGCAGCAAAAAGAGACACCATTAGGGGTTGGATCTCTGGAGACTTTGTGAATCAGTGGTGGAGTTTTCCTTGGGATTGTCAACCGTAATGCTCACCCCATTCCATGAGCAACCACACATGATCTCCTGCAGGCCCTGCATGAAGAAACTACAACAAATTGTATTGGCAACATGTGGTAAGGCGTACTTCTGTACCTTTGAAAAGTATACCACTATGAGGCAGTGGCTTACAGCTGCACCTTGTGCTTCAGATTGGAGGCTATGGGATAGAGAGTTTGGGGAGCAGTAGGGTTATAACTGCAAGGAAGACCTCACCACTGATTTGCCAAGACTCTGGAGACCCACACCCCTAATGTTTTTTTTCCATTTGCTGTTTGCAGAGTAGGGTAGGGTTGGGAAGTTAGGGCTAGAAACCCTAACACCACATCTCACTGCTTTTGTGGCATTAGGTTGCCCTAACTTGTGCATTAACAAACTGTTTTCAAAGAATTCCTTTCTTTGAACAGATGCAGACATGCATGGTCATCTGGGTCATATGCCAAAGACTCTGTTCACCTACTTAAGTGCAGGGCCCTACTGACCCTGCCCTTCTGTACAGTATTGGATGTCACAAATTACCAAAGTTATGAATGTGCATAGGAAAATGTCAACATACCTTAATAACTATTGTTTGTTAATAGTTAAAATAACAAATTTTCAACATTGCCTTGATATGAAACCACCTCAAGAACCCGGTAGTTGAAAATTTTCAAATCTTAACCAAAACGTTATTCCGCAGCACAGATGTAAAAACACATTTTGGCCAGGCTTTGAAAAATGGCAGTTGTCATGTTCATGAGGTGATGTGAAAAAATGGCTAAGTTGAACACTTGGGATCAAAATATTTAAAGTTAACAAAGTTATTAGCATGTGTTGCAAAATTTCAATGTACGCTAATAACTTTGTTGTTTTATAATATTTTGACCTTAAATTTTCAACATACACTTCTTATGACCCCACTTCATGAACAGGGGTTGAAAAAATTTTCAAAATCTGCCTGAAAGATGATTTCACGCAACGAAAATATCATTCCACACCACAGGAGCGGAAACACATTTTGGCCAATATTTGAAAAATGCCAGTTGTTTCATTCATGAGGAGATACGAAAAAATGGCAATGTTGAAACTTTGGGGTCAAAATATTTACAATTACCAGCATTATGAGCGTTCATTGCAAAAGTTCAATGTATACTCATAACTTTGCTACTTTTAAATATTTTGACCCAAATTTTCAACATAGTCTTCTTATCACCCCATCACGTGAACAAGGGTGGTGAAAATGTTTAAATTCTGCCCCAAAGGTGATTTTGACAAGAGACTAGGAAAACACCTTTAAGTCCTGATTTGCATAATTCTGACACCACTGGTCAAGAGATGCGGTCCCAAAAACACCATGTTGAAAGTCTGGGCTCAAAATATACAAAAATGGTAAACTTGTCCATAAAGTTCAAAAGCCCACTGAAATGCATTGAACTCGCTTACCTTGGTAATATTGCAGTTAGGCGGTTCCGGCAGCAAGACATGTCTTCAATCAGAGAGTGGATCTTCACCATGGGACATCCTCAGGTGAGTGATGGTGTGTGGGGATGTGGGGTGGGTTCAGAGTGGTTGGAGCTGAGTGGGAGGTCAAGATGGCAAGGTCAAAATGGCTGGGGACTGTTTTCTTTTGCAGGTTTTAAAAAATCACAGAGGGACATTTTTAAAACTTTAGGTTACAGATCCAGCACAGGGATTGGATACCCCAGTGTCAGAGCACTTATAGAAATGGGGTCTGGCAACCTGGAGGGCAGGGGGCCAGAGAAGCAGTACATGGTGGGGGTACTGTGGTTTGCTTACATATATTTATTAAAAAAAAATATATATATATAAATATATACATATAAACATTTAGATTGGAAAGGACAGGCAGGACACTTGGAGGGAGGGGCCAAAGAAGTCATACTGAGGGGGCACCGGACCACTTAATAAAACAAACAGGTAGATAGATAGCTAGAGAGATAGATAGGTACATGGATAGATAGGTACATGGATGGATAGATAGATAGATAGATAGATAGATAGATAGATAGATAGATAGATAGATAGATAGATAGACAGACAGACAGACAGATAGATGGAAACAGAACATGATTGGTGGCTCACTCCTTTCACTGCAACCTGCAGCAGAATTCCAGCTCTGGTTACAAAACTCAACAAAGTCCCACTGTTCTCATACAGAGAATGCGGGTGAATGGCTCTTCTTACTAAGCTGGACACCCTGGATTTTGGGGGCCCAGCAAAGGTATTCCTATCTAATTAAAAAAAACCACTAGGATCTAGCAAAACAGGTCTTGTTTAGCTAGGTTCAGGTGTTTTTTTTTTATATCATTTTATGTATTGTGCATTTTTTTTTATTTCGAGGAGAAAAGAAACAAGATGAAGGCTCTCACGGCACAAAAAAAATATTGTGCTGTGGAAAGCAAGTGGTGAGAAACCAAAAGCTGTCTTGCGGCACAGAATTTTTGGTGTTGTATCTGAACTTTATCCCAAGAACCCTACTGGGAATGCTCAGAACAAAAAAACACAAAATTTTAAAGCCGTATAACTCTAGAAACATTTAATTTTTTTTTCATGAAGCCTTTCAGATGCACTACCTTAGAACATCACACCTGCAACCTGGAAGTTTTGAGGAAAAATTCTATTCCATGTTGGCTGTGAGAGACAGCAAATAAAAATACCATGTTAATTATAGGAAAAATATTAGACATCTACAGAAAAATGGCGTCTGCAGATTTCAAAAACCACACAAACTGCATTCACAAAACTTTCCTTAGATTTAGATCTGTCTTCCTAGACATCATATGCAATATTTCAGCTGATTTTGTCAAACACTGCTAAAGCTATTAAGGTGCAAAGTTAGGGGTTTAACATTGAACTCCTGCTCAACCCTAACTATATAGTAAGTGGTCAGATTTGAGCAGATACAAGATATACTGCAACAAAATGGTTTCCAATAAAAGGAAATATTTTTATAATGAGAGTTGGCAAATCTTTGGAATAGACTTCCAGAAAATATCATTATTAGTGATGATATAGAAGTTTTTAAAAGAAGGTTGGATAAATACATCTCAAATAATGGAAATATGGATTATTGTTTGTTTTAGATAGGAGCTGTTTTTGGACCCTGGTCTTTTTCTGCTCCTTACATCATATGTGTCGTAAGTGTCAAAATAATTCTATAGCCCATATTGGATGTCCACATCTGTATAACTAAGTGACTCTTATCTGTGCTTCATCATCAACCACACCATCTGCTAATACCTTATCAAAATAAACATAGAAAATATTGACCCTATTCACTATGTCTATATGACACATACCTTGAGCTGTCATACACATGAATGCCATGCACTGGGGGTTCCACAGACTCCTAGCAGCATTCACTAACGTAATCACCAGCCAGATGCATACCAGATCCCCCTGACACCCGGACAGCTACATGCCAGGAGTGGGTTGGGGGAGTATCAGGGGCATCCGTGCACTCCACGTGATTCACAAAGGCGCAGAATAACATGGAGTGCCATGCACTGGGGTGCGTGAGTTATGGGAAGGCGGACCCTGCCATAACTGGGTTATGTGGCCAACCCATGTGCACCCAAGCACTGTGACCACCAGGAACATCATGTGCAGGGGCATTTCCACAGGCATTCAAGTGTTCCCCTATCCTCAGCCTCATGTAATGTAACAGCTATCCTTTCCTGGTGGTCTAAAAGACATCCTCATCCCTGATCCTCATGTATTGTAAAAGCTAGACTTCCCTGGTGATCTAGAGGACTTCACCCCAACAGGAGCTCACATCATCTCAGCCTTCCTTCCAATCCCCAAGCTGAGACTGAGACAGGCCTCTGCTCACCACTCACTGCCAGCCGCACACTGAGATGTCAAAGAGCTTGTGCTGTAGCAGCTACTTGTACAGTACATGCTCAATTGATTTCTCAGTTGGTGGCCAGCCAGAGTGGAGAACAGAGGGCTGTGTTGGTTGCTGCCTCAGGGATTGGAAGAGGGCTAGGGTGGTGGGGCAATACCTGTCAGGGTGGGAGGGCTCACCAGCCCACCAGGGTGGATGTTCTCTCTCACACTGCAGGGGATTGGGGATGGAGGAAGGGGTATGATAGCCACCAGGGAAGGATATATCTTTCAGTACATGAGGATTGAGGCTGGTGGGGTACACTAGACCACTAGGCAGGATAGACATGTCAATACAAGAGGATCAGGGATAGGGAAAGGGTCTGCTAGACCACCAGAGAAGGATAGCCAGTACTACACATGGGGATCAGGGATGGGGAGACCTGCTTGACACTTGTGTTTTTATTTAACATACATAGAGATATGAGCAGCGTACTACAAGGCAGAACATATTTATTTATTTTTTATTTAGTTTTTGTTAACTGGGTAGGTGCACTAGCCATAAAATGACTATTTTCAGGCATGACCCAGGACAGTACGACAAAAAGAGAACAGTTGAACAACAGCAACATGGGTACAATAATACAAACAGAGGAACAGTACAGCAGTGCTACAAAAATACAATGGGTAGAAATAATAAAAAATAATGGCAAGCATTATACAAATAATGGCAGTAAGATATATGCATGATAGGTGCTTACCCTGCCCATGCAGCTGTGTCAACTGCATTGCTTGGTGTGTGCATGGGCATGTAGGGGATCCACTCTGTGATCCAGGGCAGGAATCTGGCTGGATATCTGTCTGGGACTAGCACTCCACCCCTGCACCACCCCAATCCAGCAATGCACAGCTGCGCACCAGTGGGGCAGAGTGGCAGGCATTTGGCCAGTGATAGTGAATATGGCTGGTGTGCACCTATCCATGGGTACAGAGCTGCAGAGGCAGGGTATGTGTCTATTACACATACCCTACACCCTGTTCGTGAATAGGGCCCATTGAGAGTAATTATTATGTCATGCTAGCAAAGTGAATGAGAAACTGAAATATCAAAATAGGACTATCCTCTTTCATTCATTTACTGTTTTTTTTTTCAATATTTCTGTGAGATAGTGGTAAGTTTTTTTTATTGCAAAATGGGAGCAGGGACAAACACAAAACAGTAAAATATAATGTGAAGGAAATAGTGGTGAGTTTTATAGTTGTGTGTGTGGTGTGAATGGGGTGGAATGGTAGAAGATATCAGTATTCACTAGAAGTGTTCACTACTAGTTAACATTTGGAGCATAGCAAAAGTAAGTAAGCCCTATTAGACCTGCTACTAATATTTTTTAAAGTTTTTTATATACTCAGATTTACAATTAACATTTTTAATGAACAGAGAAATTTTCCCTTTTATAATTGGCCTAATAGTTACAGCCAATATCTGCGGTTTTGTTTATATAATTTACACTAATTGTGGCATAAATATTCACCAAGACACTTTCTTTGTTTTAAATTTAGTGGCATCTCTATCATGAAGAGCCTGATTTGTGCCTATTCCATGACTGCGGGCCAGGAAGGTTGACCTAGATAAGAGGAGATAAGTTATTTAAGTCCAGGACTCCAACTGTAATAGAAATTATCTGCACTGCTGGCGGTTTGAATGGGCTGATTGGGCTGATCAGACTGAAACTGGATAAATCGTTTTCATTACATTCAGCTGGCTGCTTTCTGGTGACATTGAAGAGTTAAAGTTCTATGCATCTGTTCCTTGTTTCTTGCTTTTGGTCTCTGGAACTGATCTCAGAATCCAATTTTACCAGAAGAACTACTAGGAAGAAGTGGACTTTTAACCAAAACTTTTGCATGCACTTTTAAAACCCTGAATGTACTACTCTGGGTGATTCAGAATTGTGCATTTTATTCTTATTTTATATCTAAGCCACCTATTTTGGCTATTTTATATTGCTAACCTCCTGCTGGTTTATATTTTCTAGCTAATTTAAGTAGAAACTAAGTTTATTTGTTTTATAATACTAGCTAATATGGTTCAAACAAGAAGCCAGGCATTAGATTTAGATAACAGTACAATACAATATATGGACACTGATCAAAGAACCCCTGACAAAAGGATAGAAAGAATGATAATAGACACACAACAATCTAAATTAAACCAAATTACTGATGATAAAAAGTCAAAGAAAAAAGTAACCACAAAGAAAACATTTAAACATCCCATTAGTCATCAGGACATTAAAAAAAGACAAGTAAACAGTCAGGGAAGCAGACTGAAATTAAGGATTATTTTGAGTCTATAGCTGTACATGATACTGATAAAGAAAGCATAGTAATAACTGAAACACAAAAGGACAGTGTTAATGATAACAGTGGAGAATCAGTACATATTAATGAAAGTTCTAGACTAACAATTATACTGAATACATTTTAAGCAAGCTGCACATGGACTCCTAACTACTTTAATGCCCAATTTAGACCTGATGATGCAGCTAAGGGCTCCATTATTATGCAATAAGACATGACCAAGTGTTATGTTAATGGTCTGTAATCACCTTCTAGGGGTGTACTGTGGCACAAGGTGTAGCCGAGTGCCACATGCCCCAGAGGGTGATTAACTGACCATTAATATAATCCCTTGGAGTGCCTTCTTGCTATTATAATAAAACATGTTTTTAAACAGTGTTAAATCTTGTTCAGCATATGGCTAAGCTCTACATGTATGTTAATAAAAGATTAACATAAGGCTATTAGAATGTTTGCAGCCGATCAGAAAGCTCCATTTCTCAGACCATTTTATAATTGTAAATAATAGCGAAACCCCTGCAAATATAATAGCTGAATCATCTAGTGTAGGATCTATTTCTATTGATTTCTCTCCTGACTATTTTTGTGAGTCAAATTAGAAACAAACATGGTGCCGGCCCAGTGGCACTGAGGGTTGAGACACTGGATGCCACACCTCGCACCACACCAGTGACCCAGGTTCGGGAGTGGACTCGGGTTGCCAGGGGGTCAGCTGGGAGGAGAAAGGCTGAGCATCCGACGACAGCTCTCCTTCTTCGGGGGGGAGGATGGGGATCCATCCCAGTGAGCAGTGACCTCTGGCAGAGGCTGGGGCATGACAGCTCGTCAGCACCTCGGGGTTTGATTGGTCACAGGCAGAGGCCTGTGGACCAATCACCTCTAGTAGTTGCATCATCAAGGGAGGGCGTTGCAGACATTGGCTCGCGCCTTGCGTCAGGAGCTGTAACGTCCTCACAGAACAGGAAAATCACTCTCCAGAGCCGGGTAGACAGAGAGCTGAACCCAGTCCTGATGTGCCACTGACTGCCGCTGTCTCAGGGACTGGAGAAGACATTAAGGTACAGGGTTTCATTCACCCTGAACCCCACCTAGAGGAAATCCATGGCAGGATGAGGGACCCTCACCAGCACGTAAGTCGGTGGCAGGGATGGGTTTCATTGTGACTCCTGAAGGGGCGGTTCTGGCAGGGACGTAGGAGGGGAGAAAAAGAAATAAAATAAAAAAGAAACAAACATGGCATTCAGATCTTAGAAATATAGCTAATGATCTGGAAAAACACTGTTAATGAGTTAAGGCAAATCAGTGCCTCATCAAGAAACACTGAGGGCACAGAGAGGGAACAGAATCAATTCAACTTGCATCATCGCAGTAAAACAGATCCTACTGTACGAGCACATATCCATTTGGTTTAAGTGAGGAACTAAAAAAGTTCATGTGCAATCCATACATAGTCCATCTATTGATAATGGAGCACTTAATTTCCAACATGAGAAGGACTCTCTTAAAGAGAACATAGCATTAAATGGGTTCAGACTGGATGATATTTTGCTTAAAATATGAAAAGTTCTGCCACAGCTGGGCTCTCCCTCCATATCTCTTGATGTCACTTTTAATAATCAACCTGATTTTACCACTGTCTTGTTTGCTGTCTCTGCTGAGAGCAGCATGACTGGCTGTAAACAAAACTCAAGCACATGAAAAATAAAAATAAAAAATAAAAAGGAAGTTAACTGAGCAACTTAATCAAAGAAAGCTCAGCTGTATAAGGATAAGAATATATGGAAGAGACAACTCATAACGTTGTTAAATCATGATGCTCGGCAATTGAACTTGGATCATAGGGATAGTATACTCCCCAATTTTCTCTGTCAGAAAATTCCCCAGACAATGTTAAAATGAACACATCTTGTTCAAGACACCTCAACTATAACTGATCTCAGAACAGATAAATAATTTTAATATAAAACTGAAAGCTTTTAGGGAAGAATGGATAACTTGGAACAAAACAGCCAAGTTACACAAAATAGCTCACAGAACAAAACTTTTAATAAGACAAAGGAATCAATGACTCACAGTCTGAGCCTGTTATAGTGTATAGTGGAGTGTTGTTCTGTATAGAATTCCATCCCTTTCAAAATGCTGTTCTACCACAGTTCCAAGGTCATGGAATGTGATTCTACCCTACTGTGGTACCACATCATTCTAGAACCTCTAGAGACTGCATGACTCAGTTTCATTTAGAAAGCAAAATAACTCACAAAACACATATTTCACACAGTACTAAACACTATAAAAAATACTGGATGAGCAACTCTATGCACAACCAGTGTGTTTTGCCACCTCAGGGTTCTGATTCCCATGGACCTGTTGAGCTTCGCTCTCAAGGTCAGGAGGAATCAGAACCCCTCTGTGGCAGAACATACTGGTTCTGCATAGTTGCCCATCCAGTATTCTCTATATGATTGATCTACTTAAATGTGCCATTCTATGCCTATATGGGTACCATATAACAGAGCAAACAATCAAAGCCCCAACTAAGGACAAGATTGTGAACCTATTGAGGGCAGCTACTGGGGCTGACTTGAAAATGTCAGATGTGGCACAAATGTAGACAGACAGAGATACTGATGGTTTTGATTGTAGATTTGTCTGCTGTACTGAATCAAGGATAGCAAATCAAGTTTGGATCAATAATGATGCCCTAAAAATTATGGATGTTCAATAGACTTCATTATTAGAGATCTTGTAAACAAGTCACAGGAGCAGCATAGCCAAGATAGACAAATTAGTATATTTGGTCTTAAGGCAATTCCCAGAGAAACAAATGGCAAGATCAAAAATGTTTTATATAATCTTTTCACTCATGTACTTAAATTACCTGTAACTTTTTCAGTAATTAAGAAAGTACATAGTTGTAAAAGACACCAACACTGGTTGTGCTGATGCTACAATACAGGGAGATGAGGTGGCTAACAAAGCAGGTGTGTATATATACTGTATTTGATAGTGCCCTTATTGATAATTACAGGAAAACTCCCAGGAATGGGGTATTGGGACCCACTAAGGACAGAGAGTTAAATACATGTTTCATTTATGGACTAAAGAGAAAACCAAATGAGAACAACCATAAGTTAAAAACAACTATGTAAGATATGTTTAAGCAGCTTCTTAACATCTCTACTGAAAGTCAAGAAGCAATGTCTGTGTACAGGTCGGACCCAGATTGTGACCAAGTACAAGTTACCATAACGTACCAGAGCCTATACACTAAAATGATAGAAAATACAGAAATTATGGATTCAGTAGGACTATACATAGTTTCAACTTCCTTAGATGCTAGAGAGAAAACAGTTGAAGCCTATAATTCATTAAAGATGAACAGTAAGGGGAAACAGGTTGTCAATTATATATCTGATGTTGTATACAATGTTTCTGCATCAATCAAATATGAGGCCCTGATGACTCACAATAGACTACTCAAGCAACCCCCAAAACTATAGAACAAAGGCCTTATATTATTCTTGACATGGAACATAGCAGGACTATGAAATTTGCAGATAGATAATGGCTAGAATATATAAAGAACTATGCTATTATATCTCTGCAAGAAACATGACACACAACTGAAAATTGTATTTCATTAAATGGTTATGTTAGCTATCATATCTCAGGTAAAAGAGTGGCCAATATGGGTAGATATGCAGGGGGCTTGATAGTCTGGGTAAAAATTAATCAGAATATAAAACTGATCTACTGATTACTAATGTCAACTTCATATCTTTATTACTTAAGATATACAGATGTATCAAGCCAGGATGAAAGCACAGAAATGCTGTGAAAATCACAGAATAATGTAATTTACTATAGAGGCCATTGGAGTCAATGGCAATTAAGACCTTTTGTCATGCAGGATTTTGTGATGTCATTATTGCAGTTACTGCACTTCATCGTGGCTGACATACAATGTCAAACTCTGTTTAATTAATATATATATATATATATATACACACACACACACACACACACACACACACACACCCACCTTCTAATTCAAAGTATTATTATGAAGGCATTTGGGAAACACTGGAAGCTCTAATCCATAAGAGCAGGCAGTATCAACCTGTGACAACATTCTCCTTTGTGGTGATTTTAATGCCAGGCTAGGCGATTTTGATGACTACATGGATAGCTCATTCCATAATTGAGTCATATAGATGCATATAAATGCCTGAGGCTAACAAAAGACAAGACGCTTAATAAAATGGGCATAAGACTAATTGACTTACTTAAGACTCATTATCTTGCCCTATAAATGGCAGAATTCAAGGAGATGAATCAGGCAATTACACCCATTATGAGCCAATGGACCATCAGTTATAGATTTTCCATTCTGGAATGGAGAAATGGATCTTTGGGATCAGTGCTATATTGATAAGAGGAGATAGTGATCACTCCCATGTGCAGTTAGAATGAATCTCATTAGCAATATTGCTAGACATTCACAAGTATTGCCAGAGTTGGAGATTAGAAACAAGAAAATAATCAGTAGGCATGCTCTATATAAGAGTTCTACATTGCAAGCTACTGTACTGACTCAGAGATGACTTCTCTAGTTCAACTGGTTAAAAGAATTGACAAACTAAAGGTAAAATACAGGAATGCATTTTGAAAATTGATCCATTTAATATCTCGACCAACAAAAATATTAAAAGAGTAAATGAAATTTGGTTTGACAAAATATTTGTAAAGCTAAGAAAGAGCTAAATAAATTAATTAGGTCCTATAGACATAACAAAGACAAAGACAAAAAGGGCTACAAGGAATTAAATCAGATAAGGCAACAGTACAAACATTTGCTGAAATATAAACAAAAGGAATTTCAAACAAAACAATGGAACAAAATGTTGACAGTAATAGAAAACAAGCATTTGTCAATGCGAATGTTGTCTAGCTGGCATTGGCATTGATAGTGCAGGAGTTAGAGATGCATAATAGGAATGGTAGTGAATTACTGAATTGATGCCAACCCCACCCCACCCTGCAGAGACTGCGTGGCATTGGGCTGTGCCTTTGGGGTGTCAGCTATAGCACGCTCATGTCATTTTACCTCACCTACCCTGTGAGACACTGACAAGTGTTGTGGTGTGCTTGGGTCTTTGGGCCTAATACTTAACCCCATTCCATAAGGAATACACTGAGATGGGTGCAGTATAGGAGAATGGGGTGAACTTTAGGACCAAACACTCCAAGGCACACCTCGATGCCTGTCACTGGCTGCAGGGTGGGGTGGGGGTGGAATAGCGTGAGCATTACAGCAATGATCCCAAGTCACACCCTGACACCTGGCAGTCTCTACAGGTGAAGGTGTTACAGTTGAAACCCTAACATCATAGGCATTTGTTGGTATTGTCCTCCAAATTTTCAACATGGACTTTTGTGACCCCAGCTCATGAAGAGCAGCACAATCAGTTTGTTAGCAAAGGTGGTGGTACAGCGGCTATGCCATTTGGCGACACAGGGATGAAAACACATTTTGGGCAGGATGTGAAAAATGACAACTGTATTGTTCATGAGGAGGTGTAAAAAAAATGGCAATGTTGAAAATCTGGAGTGAAAATATGGAAAATTAGCGAAGTCATGAGCATGCATAGTAATTGCGCAACACACATCCGTAACCCAATTATTTTTGGGATTTTTTTTAGTCACATTTTCAACATAGGCATTTGGGACCTCCCCTCATGAACACTGGTGCTGTGATTTTATTAATCTGTCCCGGAAGTTGATTTCCCACAGCAACCATGCCATTGTGTGCCACAGGTGCGGAAACACATTTTGGGCAGGCTGTGAAAATGATAGCTATACTGTTCACACGGAGGTGTGAAAAATTGCCAGTGTGAAAACTCTGGCATGAAAATATTGCAAATTTGCAAAGTTACAAGGGTGTGTGAAACTGCAATGCATGCTCGTAAAACAGCCATTTTTCTGGATTTTTTCACCAAATTTGCAACATAGGCTTTTTGAGAGCTCCCCTCATGAACAGTAGCACTGTCATTTTGTTAATTGGTCCCAAAAGATGATTCTGCACAGTGACCATGAAATCACCTTTTGGGACTGAATAATGCCATGACAGTGACTGAATTCATGAGGAGGGGTCCCAATAACTCCATGTTGAAAATTTGGTGCTGAAAGTCCCAAAAATGTCCAAGATATGCACCAAAGTTGAAAAAACCCTATTTATGCCATTATATAGCTTACCAGCATTTCTTCAGTTCGCGGTCGGCTTTGAAGAGTGCAGACATGTTCCTAGTCCACGAATCATCGCTCGTGCTCCGGAGGTAAGTATGGGGTGAGGGGTGTGGGGAGGACAGGGTGTGCAGAGGGTGGGTGCGGACTGGGAGGGCCACCGGAGTCGACGAGGGACCGCTTTCGCTTTGCAGGTTTTAAAACAAAAACCATCAAGGGACGGTTTTTCTTTATTAGGAAATCATTTGGCATGCTGGGGTGGGCTCCCAGCATGCCACCTGAGTGTTGTTTTTAGGGGGTCTGTAGCTGATGGGGGATTAGGCACCCCTGTCAGCACGCAACAATTGGGGGGACATTATGCCAATGGGGATTGGGCACCCCCTCATCACACACTTTAAATGGGAGGGGTTGCATTATGCCGACGGGGGTGGGCACCCCATCGGCAAATAGGCGTGGAGTTGGGGCATGCCGACAGGGGGAATGGGCACCCAGATGTCGGCTCTCCATGTGGCGGCAGTCGCTCCGCCATGTTAATGGAAGGCTTCACCAGGAAAGGCACGTAGGGAGGGCATGTTTTGGTGCCACTGCATGACAAGTTTGGCTGTCATTGCAGTGGACCTTTTCTTAGATGTGCTCACCACATTATGTATTCCTGGTGTGGCGCCTGCATGCTGGCTTATTGGGGGAATGAGGGACACACCTACTGATGCGTGCCCTGCATTCGCCCAACAGTGACCACGCCTCCAAATCTGCTACTAATGCAATATATTGGCCTCGCATGCACGAGCCAACATAAAAATAATACACATTCATATTGGCCAATAGAAGCCAGGGGGACTAATGACCTTGAATATGAAATAGACAGTCAGTTACATTCCTATTGATGTGTGGATTTCATACTAAACTAATATCTTTTGTGATCCAGTCATCATATTATCTAATAGCAGGAACAAGGTAAATATGTTGCTGTTTGACCCAATAAAGAGCTCTAAAGTATCTCATGCTATCAGCAGTCTTAAGAAAAGGAAAGCTGCAGGCTCTGATCTTATACCTGCTGAAATATATCTACATTCACCATCACAATGGGCCTTTATTCTCACATCTTACTTTAATCAGTGTTGCTATGATCTTGACTTCCCTCACTCCTGGAAAGGAGGAACAATATCTATATTCAAAAGAGGAGTCAAAAATGATCCACAAATGTACAGACCTATTTCCCTATTAGACAAAATGGGTAAAATCTTTACAAAAATCGTGTTAGACAGACTGCTGTAACAAGAGAACAACCTTGGGAGCCTTTCAGAGCTGCAAGCTGGTTTCAGTACTGGATATAGTACAGCCGACTACTGTTATATTTTAAGACATTTTTTAAATATATAGGACTATTGAATAAAAACATTGTGCAGTATTTGTGGACTTCAGCTCAACTTTTGATATTTTACCATAACCTATTATAGGAATTTATGAAGGAATGGAACATATCCACAACCTTATTGCAATAGTCAGAGAACTATATCGAATACCTGGGCTCATATAAGACTGGGAAGATGTGGACAATACTCCCCAACTTTTTCTACCAACAAAGGGGTAAGGCAAGGCTGTGTCCTAGCACTGCTACTATTCTGTATATATATATATATTAATAAATATCTGTCTCATCTTGCTGACTTGCATACTGATTCCCCCAAAATTCTTACAAAAAAATGTGCTACATTAGCATATGCAGATGACTTAGTGCTCTTTTTTCCTAACTCAGGTTTAACACTAAACTTAAAATACTGCATTCATGTGCTAACATATACAAGTTAAGAATAAATGAGTCTAAAACACAAGTAATGGTTTTTGGTAAAAATCATAGCAACAAGGTTTGGTGTATTGGAGGGAAAAAATTTTAAACAGTCCAAAATTATACCTGCTTAGGACTTCAACTGTCAAGCCATGGTAGCTGGAAACAGCATTATAACTGTACAAAGATCAAGCAAAAGCAGACCGCTGCATCTTATCAGCATTTAATAGGAAGTATGGTTGCAACCCTCTCAGACCACTTATTATTGCTGTAAAAGCCAAATACTACATCCAAGCCTTACATGATGCTGAAATCTGGGAGATTAAGGACTTTGATGACCTCAAAATAGCACTTAACTAATTGCACAAAAGAAGTCTGGGATTAAGTTATTCTGCTCTATGGCATTAATTAGGGCTGAACTTGGGATCCCTAAATTGAAAGCACTTTACTTAGCAAGGACAATTAATTATTGGATCAAAGTATTGCATAAACATTGAAAGATTACCTCTACTTTGTTTAAAGGAAAATATAAATAGATCATACTGAGACTTTTAAGTCTAGTTGGCTTAAAATGATCAAAGCACTTTAAAGGAACAAATCTACTACTTTTGGAAAACTTTATAATAATAGTTTAACTGTTAGCTTAAAATACCAGAGATTTGTCACACTGAGATTAACAAAACATTATGCGGCACTTGATTTAAATGTTATAACAAGAATGCATGTTGCCCTTACAGGCAAAATGATATTGCATATTATTATACACCTTATCTAGATGCCCTGACTGATTTGGAACTAAGGAAACTTTATACTAAATATCGGTTGGAGCTATTTCAAATAAACTTCTATATACAGATACAGTAATGATCATACTTTACAATCTAGGCTTTGTGCTTGTAGAAACATAGAACGTAGAATTTGATGGCAGATAAGGACTGCTTGGCCCACCTAGTCTGCCCATTTCCCTACTTAATGGATAAGCTGCTGATCCTAGTTAACCAACAGCCTCCTTCCTCCTACCACCCACTAGAATTGCCTTATGTTTGTCTCATGCATTCTTGAATTCCCCCACTGTTTTTGACTCTGCTGCCTCTTCAGGAAGGCAGTTCCATGTATCCACAACCCTGTCTGTGAAAAATTACTTCCTCACATTACCTCTGAGCCATCCCCCCTCTATCTTCAAATTGCGCCCCTTTGTTCTAGCACATCTCTTTTTCTGAAAGATGCTACTCTCTTAGAATTTGTTGATTCCCTTGAGATACTTGAAAGTTTCTGTCATGTCCCCTATCTCCCTCCTTTCCTCGAGAGTATACATATTAAGCTTCTTTAATCTCTCTTTGTATGTTTTCTGGTGCAGATCCTGCACCATTTTAGTTGCCCTCCTCTGGACAGCCTCCATCCTGTCTATGCTCTTGCGGAAATGGGGTCTCCTGAACTACACGCAGTATTCCAGATGAGGTCTCACAAACTGTCTGTACAGAGGGATAACAACTTCATGTTTTCTACTGGCGATGCCTCTCCCTGTGCATCCCAATATCCCACCAGCCCTCCTTACTGCCTTCTCACATTGCTTGCCCACCTTTAGGTTATCTGATATGACTACCCCAGGTCTCTTTCCATTTTATTGTTGTAAGTATCTCACCCCCATCTGTGTACTCTTCCCCTGGGTTTTGTTTCCCAGGTGCATTACTTTGCATTTCTTTGCATTGAATCTAAGCTGCCACACATTTGACCATTCCTCTAACCTTGTCAAGTCCCTTGTTATCCTTTCCACCCCACCTTCTGTATCAACCATGTTGCACATCTTTGTGTTGTCTGCAAAGAGACATACTTTTCCCTCCAGTCCCTCTGCAATGTCATTTATAAAGACATTAAAGAGGACCGGTTCCAATACTGAACCCTGCAGTACTCCGTTAGTAACCCCCGTTTCTTCAGAATGGACTCCGTTTACTATTACCTTCTGTGTCCTGTTGTCCAGCCAATTGTTTACCCAGGCTACTACCTTGGGATCCACTCCAAGGCTGGCTAACTTGTATATTAATCTTTTGTGTGGGACTGTGTAAAACGTCTTGCTAGAGTCTAGGTAGGCCTTGTCCACAGCCCCTCCCTGGTCTACTACTTTGGTCACGGAGTCAAAGAAATCTATTAGATTCATCTGACATGACTTTTCCACTGTGAATCCATGCTGCTTTGGGTCCTGTGCCCCACTGGCATCTAGGTACTCAACAATTCTTTCCTTCAGAAGTGATTCCATCATTTTCCCTACCACTGAGGTCATACTAACATGTCTGTAGTTTCCTGTCTCTGCCTTGCTCCCACTTTTGTGAAGGGGAATCACATCCACCCTTCTTCAGTCCTCAGGTGCCACCCATCCTCCCATGATTTGTTAAAGAGGGTAGTCAGTGGTGTCACTAGTTCTACCCTTAGTTATTTTAGAATTCTGGGGTGAATCCTGTCAGGCCCCATTGCTTTGTCCACCTTCAGTTTTAAGAGTTCTTTCAGAACCATTTTTTCTGTGAATGGACTGGTATCAATCCCCCTAACCAGAGTGTTTCTATTGTTTGGTTTATGTACCCCCTTCTCTTCTTTTGTGAATACTGAGCAGAAGTATTCGTTCAGTATCCCTGCTTTTTCACTGTCACCCTCTGCCCACATTCCCTCCCCTTTATTAAGCCTCAGTATCCTCCCTTGGTCTTTCTTCACTTCCTAATGTACCTATAAAAGGTTTTATCCACTTTCTTAACAGAGTTGGCGATCTTTTCCTCAGTTTGGGCCTTTGTTATTCTGACTGCCTTCCCTGCCTCCTTCTGCTTTTACTGATACAGTATAGTTCTCTGTCCTACTCCTCCTGTGTTTTCTTATATTTCCTTAATGCTATCCTTTTCTCCTTAACCTTCCCTGACACCTCTTTTGAGAACCATAGTGGCTTTTTCCTTCATTTTGTTTTGTTGATTTGCTTTACACAAAGGCTTGTTGCCTCTGTGATGGCAGTTTTGAATTTTCCCCATTGTTCTTCCACCCCTCCTTCTTGCCTGTTTGCTAGTGCTTTTCTGAAGCACTCTCCCATTTTTCCAAAGTCAGCCCTCCTAAACTCCAACACCCTTGCTTTTGTATGGCTTGGCTCTACAGCTGTGTTTATTGTGAACCACACTGTTTGGTGGTCACTTGTTCCCAGATGGCTACCCACTTCCAAATCTGAGATCCTCTATCCATCCACATTTGAAAGTACCAGGTTTAAGATTGCTCCCTCCCAAGTGGGTTGCAATACTAGCTGTCTGAGGCATGCCCCCGTAGGGCATTGAGAATGACCCTGCTGTTGGATGTGGCTGCAGTAAAGGTGCTCCAGTTAACATCTGGCATATTCAGGTTCCCCATCAACAATATCTCTCCTTTGTCTGCCATTCTATGGATTCCTTTGATCATTTCCTTGTCCATTGCCTCCCCCTGATATGGGGGTCTGTAAAAAAACCCTGTGTGAATTGTGGTGCCATTTCCTGTCTCCAGGGTGACCCACAGTGCATCCTTCCCTCCCTGTTTACCCTTTAGTTATTTTGTTTTGATTCCTTCCCTTATGTAGAGAGCTACTCCTCCTCTGCCTCCTCTTTTACCCTCCCTCTCCCTCCTGTATATTGTGTACCCTAGTATGTTGACATCCCAGGCATGGTTCTCTGTGTACCATGTTTCTGTGACTGCCATGATATCCAGGTATCCCTCTTCCATCAAGGCCACTAGTTCAGGGAGCTTGTTACCCAGACTATGGGCATTAGTCTCATCGCCCTCCATTTTTTGATGGCCTTACCCCTTTTAGGCCCATCCCTGTCCTTACTGCTTTTGCCTTTTTCTGGATTTACTCCTGTTCTGCTCCTAATTGACTTCTCTACTACCTTTGTGTCTGCTTAGCTAACTACCCTGTTTTGGGGGCTGGGATTCCCTCTTCTCTTCCAGTGCCTCTCCTTGGCTGGTTTAAAAACTGCCAATGAGCATTTAAACTTATCACCTAGGATCCTGGTTCCCCTCCTGGACAGATGCAGACCATCATGCCAGGATAGGCCCATATCCCTCAGGTGGACCCCAGTCCCCAATGAAGCTGAATCCCTGGGCTTTGCCAGTTTTTCAACCAGTCATTGAATCCCTTGGGTGCAGAGTAAACCAGCCTCGCCATGCAATAGACAGGTAGCACTTACGAGAAGTTACAGTGTGTGCCACTTGTCTAAGGCCCCTCCCCATCTCCACAAACTCCTGCTGCACTGCTCTGATCCCATTCCCAGCCAGGTCATTTGTCCCTAGGTGGACAATAACATCCAGCTCCCTCCTCTGTGCAGGTGCTCCCACGATCCTGAGGTTTCGCTTTCTGTCCCTCCAAGCAATGGTACTGGGCATGCACTTTACCTCTCTCCCTTCCCTCCCCCAGTTCTACCCCCCTAAATGTAATGATTAATCTGAAGAAAATTTGTTTCATGTTATGTTTGAATGTGCATGGTATCAAATTCCCAGAAGAACATGGTTGGAACCATTATGGAAAAGAATTCAAATAACAGATCAGCACTATCTGTTAAAAATAACTTTTGCTACAGGCAATGAGATTATAATCAAGAAAAAGGCTGGGTATTTATCTGATATTATGAGAATAAGAATTAAATATAGTAATCAGAAATAGGAATAAGGAACAAATCTTGCTAATAACTTATTCATGATTTAACAATATATTCTTGTTTTATATTACTCTTCATACTGGCTTATGTGTGTGTGTATATATATATATGGTATTTTAATGTTATTAAAATTTTTTAGGACTTTTGTAACTTACTGAATGTTTTTTTTTAATATTGTGTCTTTCTTTTTGAATTGTAATGGTCATTGACCGATCAATAAAAGATTTACCTTTCATTTGGAACATGAAGCCGAAGATTTAATGTCTAAAATCAAATCAAATCAATATTTATTTGTAGTGCACTTTTCAAAGTACCAAAGCACAAATACATAACAAGGATAACATACATCAATAATAAATACAAATATAAAACATTTAAAAGGCAATAGGATAGACTAGATGTTATATTCAAAAAGCTAATTCAAATAAGTAGCTCTTCAATGAAGTGGACAGGCACTCTCTGATCCGAAGAGGTAGAGAATTCCGCAGGGTTGGGGCCATGAAAGAAAAAGCTCTGGCGCCAGATGACTGAAGACAAACCCTGGGAATCTCTAGCAATCCCTCGTCGGTGGAACAGAGTGGGTGGAGAGGGCAGTAGGGCCGAAGGAGATCTTGCAAGTAGCCCTGTCCCAGTCCATGTAGGGTCTTATAGGTCAGCAACACGACCTTGAAGGTGATCCTCCACTGCACCAGCAGCCAGTGCAGTTCGCACAACACAGGTGTGATATGGCAAGTTCTTGGTAACCCAGTCAACAACCTGGCTGCAGCGTTCTGCACCAGCTGCAGGTGATGGAGATCCTCCCAGCAACCTAGATATAGAGCATTGCAGTAGTCAAGACACAAAGAAACAAAGGCGTGAACCAACACAGGAGGTCATCGTGCAGAATGAGGTGTTTTATCTGGGTTATATTCCTCAGATGGTAAAAGGAGGACTTGGCAATGGCTGACACCTGTGTCTTAGGCATCAGCTCACTGTCAAGTGTTATGCCCAGATTCCACACCTGTTCAGAAGATCTCAACTGGTTACCCCCTAACACAAGGCCAGAGGGAGACCCAGGAGTCAGCTTCTCTACACGGTGACCTGGGTCCACCACCAACACCTCAGTCTTGTCCGGATTCAGTCTCAACCAGTTAGCACTCATCCAGTCCTGAATCTCAGTGAGACAGTTGTTAAAGACTGATAATGCGTCATTCTGTTTGGGTACAAAGGACATGTAGAGCTGAGTGTCATCTGCATAGCAGTGAAAACTCAGCCCATAACACCTTATAATGTCTCCCAACGGCAGCATATACACCATGAACAACATGGGGGAAAGCACAGAACCCTGCGGCACCCCACAAGGCAGAGCAAAGGGAGCAGAGGAAAAAATTCCTGATATTACTCTCTGAGTTCTGCCCATGAGGAAAGAATGGAACCATCTGAGGACTGCTCCCAACAGTCCACAGAGTAGCCACAGGCATTCTAGCAACATCCCATGGTCCACAGTGTCAAATGCTGCAGAGAGATCAAGGAGGACCAAGATCAAATGGCTCCTCTGATCTCTCGCTATTAGATCGTTCAGTACTCCAACCAATGCCGTCTTGGTACTGTGCCTCTTCCTGAAACCATACTGGAGAGGATCATAAACTTCATGGGTGGTAAGAAAGTCATCGAGCTGCAACGTGACTACTTTCTCAATAACCGTGCCCAAAAAGGGCAGGTTAGAGATCGGTCTGTAGTTAGCGAGACAGTCTGGGTCAAGGAAGGTTTTTTAAGGGTGTCACGATAGCCTCTTTCAGAGACTCCGAACACCCCTTGGTCCATTGAGCACCAGACTATCTCAGCAAGGACTGGTCCAATCGCATCCACACACCCCACAAGGAGGCACGTAGGACCAGGATCCAAACTACAGCAAGTTGGTCGCATGCCCTGGACAATCTTCATGACATCCATGATTGCTGGCTGGTCGAAATCTGTCTAGGCAGACTGAGGGCCTGTGACCTTGCATCGATCATTGCTGTGCTCATTTGAATGCGTTTTTTGGATCTCCAACCTGATCGATGACACCTTATCATCAAAGAACCAAGCAAACTCGTCACACTTTATTTGTGAAAAAGCCCTCCGACCCCATAGGCAGGCTGGATTGCACAGCCTGTCCACGGTCTGGAAGAGCTGAGCTGGTCGATTCCTTGATGCAGCTATCTCCCTGGACAGGAACTCTGCCTTCTTACAGGAGATTTCTGATTGATAGTCCGTGATAATGGGCAATCTATCTAGCCTGTCAGCCTTCCAACCACATTTGCAGTTGTCAAGGGACTGCACTAGTAATGCTCAAGCAACTGTAATGAAAAGAATTGATTCTTGTGTGAACCTATTTTCAGGTTCTGGAAAGTGAGTCACAGTTAGGAAGTATAAATCATAGTAAGGAGTCCCTAAGAAGGAACAACATTACTACAGTGAGCAATTTTTTTCTTTTGACCCTAGGAATTGCTCGCTTAGTGTTCACAGTTAAGCAGACTCTTTAGCACTACCTTGGGAGATTTGGTCCAGAACCTACTTAGAAAAAAAGTTCTGAAAGACTGCAGTTCCAAGTCTGGCACTCTTTCTGGGCTGTATGTCCTGACAATAGTGCTTCTGTGAAGGTGTGCACTGTTTTCAGGGTAGCTGCTCTGCAAATGTCCAATAATGGAATGCTCCATGTGGATGCCCCAAAGGCAGAGGTACCCCATGTGGAATGCGCCCTTAGGCCTCTGAGAGTATTTTTCCAGCGTTGCCATAACAAAACTGTGTGCTATAGTCTATTCAGCAAGAGTTAGTCCTCTTGGCTGCTGGTTTATCTTTGCCCACCTCACCATAAGTAACAAAAAGCTAAGTGCCCTGAGACTTAACATCCCTGTTCAGTCCAGGTAGTTGCCAGATACTCACTTCAGATCTAGGCTGTGCAATTTCTGCTCACCTGGGTTGGAGTATGTAGGTGAAAGCACAGGAAGGCAAACTGACTGGTTCAGGTGAATTCTGAAACCATCTTACATAGGAATGTCCTATAGGTTCTAAAGACTACCTTGCCCATATGGAAGATTATGTAATTTGGTTCTGTGCAGAGGATTGCAGCTCACTTACCCTCCTGGGAGATGTCATGGCAGTTAGAACATTTTTTTCCATGTAACATATTTTAAATTAGCAGTAGCCATAGGCTCAAATGGGGCCTCCATCACTGGGCAAGACATATTATCAGATCCCATGGAGGACTGAGTCCCTTACAGTGGGGCACATATCTCAGATATGCCATTCTATGGCAACTCCAGCACAACAACACCACCCACAGCCGAAACTCCAACCGTGCCAATATCAGCAGCGATGGGCAAGTCTCTTCAATGGACTTTGCGGCAATGGGGGGTATATATCTAACTCCACTGTCTGTGTGACATGGAGTTAGACATCTAAAGTAGGGGGGTGCGGGGGTGCAGCCCCCCTGCATTGGATGTTGTGGTGTTGCCAGTCATTGCAAATTTGTTAAACCAATACTTTATAAATCTCCCTAATATTGAGATGGTAGGAATAAATAATTAATAGAAATCATTTTTTGAAGAAGTTAGTGGTAAAATAGTTCAGATTTTAGATTTCAGTATGACTTCTGTTAAAGAGGTAAAACTATGATAGATAAATTGCAAATACAAAAAGCTGGTGGTATTGATAGAATAGAAAACTATTTCCTAAAAGAATCAGTGTTTGAAATAGTACCTATTCTGACTGGTTTGTTTAATTGGATCTTGGTGAGGTGATTTTCCTACAAATTGGAAATTAGCTAAGACTGTCCCTATTGTTAAAGGAGGTGACCCTACTGTCCCTACAAACTATTGTCCTGTTGCCCTATCATCTACTGTTTCCAAAATATTAGAAAGAATAGTCCATAGGCAACTAATTGACTATTTAGAAAAATATAGGAAGTTGTCCCCACTTCAGCCTGGTTTTAGGAGGGGCAGGTCCATGGCCACTGCACTCATGGACCTATTAGATCTGGTTG
This sequence comes from Neoceratodus forsteri, assembly GCA_016271365.2. Taxonomy (NCBI): domain Eukaryota; kingdom Metazoa; phylum Chordata; order Ceratodontiformes; family Ceratodontidae; genus Neoceratodus; species Neoceratodus forsteri. The sequence continues at coordinate 514,946,329 of CM057453.1, read as the reverse complement.
CTACCCCCTTGGGAGAAGCAAGATCCATGGGTGCAGTGTACGTGGACCTGTCAAAAACTTTTGATCTTGTTAATCATAACATCTTGTTGAACTTATTAGGAAATATGGGGGTGGCAAAGGAGCCATGTCAGTGGTTCCATTCTTATTTGGAAAGCAGGTCACAGATTGTTAGTATAAGTGGAATTAGTTTTAAGCCATTATACGTTACTCAAGGCATGCCACAAGGATCAATACTAGGCCCCCTCTTATTTATTATATACATCAATAATTTACTTGAATGTTTGAGAAATACAGTACCACCATTCGTCTATATGCAGACGCTACCATATTAAATGCAGATGGGAAACAACATAAGGAAGAAGAGGGAAAATGACAAGAAGATTTTTTGATTATGCAGAAATGTTTTCCTATTTAAGGTTAGTAATAAACAATAAAATACTCAAACAATGTTGTTTTTCCTAAACAAGATAAAGAACATTTAAATTCCAAGTTAACTGTTAGAACCAGGGAAGGGAACATCTTAGGACAAACTGAGGTATACAAATATTTAGGAGTTTACATAGATCAGTATTTAAAATTTGATCATCATATAAATGAATTGGGGAAAAAAGTTAATATGAGATTGGGGCAGCAAAATGGGTATTGCATTGTACAACCAGCAAGGTATGTCAAACTATGGTAAAGCAATTAATATTGCCCATCTTGGACTATGGAAGTCATATTTATTGCCATGCAAATAAACAGCAAAGGTAAAACTAGATTTGGTACAAAATAGGCTTAGATTTGTATTGAAGTGTGACTTTAACACCCATCACTGTGTGATGTTTCACTCCCTTGGTTGGAGCCACTAGAGACCGGAAGAAAAAGGGCATGGGACATACAAGTTGATGGGATTTTAAGGAATAATTTGATATGTGGGTTGGTAGAAAAGTTAGAAAAACCTAAACATGGTTGTAACGTGAGAAAAAAAATGGCTAGAGAGTTAGTAATTCCTAAGTATAAAAATAAATTTACCTTTATGACCTTTCAGTATAAAGCAGCTGTTTGCTGGAATCAACTCCATTTGTACCTTAGAGACCCATATATGAAATCAGATGTTTTTAAAATTTCTGTTTATAGGAAATTTGAGTATTGTTGTACATGTAATAGATAATCTAAATTATATTAGAATTTGAGTACTGTCATACATGTAATAGATAATCTAAATTGTATTAGAATTTGAGTACTGTCGTACATGTAATAGATAATCTAAATTGTATTAGAATTTGAGTACTGTCGCATATGTAATAGATAATCTAAATTGCATTAGGAGTACATGAGGTGATTTGTTGGACAGAATGCATGGTATTGTAATAATGTGTATTTGCTCTTTGTTCTGTTTAATTTCCTTGAATGTAAATTGTTTGATCTGAGTATGTTTGTTAATGTATTTTGTATTTTATGTCCATGTATTTTATGTTTTGTAATTTTATACTTTAAACAGGTGCACCTTGAGAAAGGGCATATATAGCCCTAACGGATGCAATACTGTATAAATAAATTTTATGTGCTACTACTACTACATCTACATCAGTGTTGGGGGTGTCAATGGGTTTCCGATGCTGTTGAGGACATCGTTGTGGGGGATGTCGTGCCGGTGTCGTGGAACCCAGGTTACTGAGGCTTTGAAAGAACCTTTTAAATACAGGTTATAGGACAAGGACTTGGCTTTGCATACTTTTGTGTAGACCATCACTACTGTTAGATGTACAGTATCTTTAGTGTTGATGGCCTCCAGCCTAAGGACTGCAAGTGTAATTGGCAGTCCAGGACTGTAGGCAACCTTCCCAGCACTGGGATTATCCTTCTGGGAGCACGCATGTATGAGAATCTCATACACTTTGAGGAGTATGCTTTTCTGGAAAGTTTAAGCACCTTCAGAACCTCCTCTGAAAGGTTCAGACTGGAATATTTTAGCTCTTCAGGTACTATGCCCTTAGACATAATGTCATGGATTCTGGAAATGTTATCCCACCCTGAGATAAGGTTAGCACATTTTAACTCAGTATCAGGCTGACTGGAATCTTGCTGGACAGGGCCAAGAGAACTAAGCACCAGAACTGCCTGGCCCAGTCTGAGGCTATTAAGATCATTGTTGCTAACTCCCCCTAAACTTTAGGAACTCTTTCTGTATGAGTGGGAATGGTGGGAAGGCATATAGAAACCTCCCTGTACACTTCAAGGCCAAGGTGTCCTCTAGGACTGTGCCCCTGGATGGTGATCTGCAACAACATTTTGGGAGCTGATTGTTCTCCCAGACTTCCAGGATGCTGACAGATCTATTTTTGCAGTGCCCCATCTTCTGAAAACTGTGGCCAAAACCTGCTGGTTCAGAGTCCATTCATGATTTCCCTGGCTGATTCTGCTAAGGGAGTCTGGCAGGACATAGTCTTTGCCTAGCAAGTGTACTGCAGAGATCTTTATATGAGTAAGCCAGATCCTAGATACTCACTGCCTCTATACACAGTCTTGAGGATCGTGTACTTCCCTGCTTGTTTGTTGTGCTGTCTGTTATGATCTAGACAGACTGGCCATGTAGCTGTGAGGAGAAGAATTGCATTGCCAGAAAAACTGCCTTGAGTTGTAGGAGACTGATGTGCTCCTGGGTCTCCTGCAGGCTCTAGATGTCACTAACTTTGAGGTCCTCTAGGTGGGCACCTCATCCTAAGAGTGAAGCATCTGTTGTGAAGATACTTGTTGGAGATTGCAGGAGGAAGGGAGTGCCCTCTCTGGTGATACTTTTGTCCTTCCACCACTCCACTGCCCATACCAATGCTTTTGTGACTGACAGCAGTTTTGAGAGAGGTCCCATCTCTCAGATCAGTGGTCTCTTACGCAGTGCAGAATGTCACTCATCTGAAACCACTGCTGCAGATTCAGCCATGTGGCCCAGTAGCTGTAGAAAATCCCTTACAGGCCTTTTATTAGCCAGCTGTGAATATTTTTGTAGCGGCAATCAAATTTGCTACCCTGCCCTGAGAGAGGAAGGCTTTGCAGGGTATTCAATTCTGTGCCTGTGATGTCCAACAACTGAACAGGTTCCTTTTAGACTTTTGCAGATTTATCAGGAATCCCAGGTTTTGCAAGGTGTTTTCCACCTTCTGGATCGAGCACTCTGCCTCTTGTTCTGTTTTCCCTGCTAGCCATTTGTCCACATAGAGGAAAAAACACTTTACCTTCTCAAGTGAAGTGCCATTATAGCTAAACACTTTGTGAGGACCCTTGGTGCTGAAGTGAGGCAGAAGGGAATTAGGGCTAGAAACTGATTCTAGCAGTTTTCTAGCCAGAACCCTGAGATATCTTATGTGGGTCGGTCTGACTGGAAAGGGAAAGTAGGTGTCTTTCAGATCCAGTGACTCTATCCAATGCCCTGTCTGTAGGGATGGTATTACTGTGCTCAGTGTGACCATCTCAAACCTTTCTTTTTTGATATGGTTGTTCACATATCTGAGGTCTACAGTGGGTTGACACTCCCCATTTTTCTTGTGGATCAGAAAATACCTTGAAAACAAACCCTTGCCCTATTGTGAGAAGGGACCTTTTCCACCGCTTTTGCTTGTAACAGTTTGTTTACTTCCAGTTTCAGCAGAATTCTTTCTGTGGGAAAGTGGGCTGGAAAACTATTGTGTTTCTGCAGTTTGGGGAGTTTTTTTAACTGCAGGGACACCCCATGCCCACTACCTCCAGTACCCACTTGTCTGCAGTGTTTCCCCATTCCTGGAAGTAGCGGGCCAGCCTTCTCCTAACTGGCTATTGTTGCGTTATCTGGGCAGAATTGTCAGGGGCTTTCTTTTGGCATGGATTGGGGTCTGGTGCTGCTGCATCACGCATTGAGACCCTCCTTCATTTACCCCTGTAGTAACATCTTTGGGGTAGGTATTCATAGGGGCACAAGGGGCATAGGCTCTTGAAAGTAGCCCCTACCCCTGCCTCCTCCCCTACCATAAGGCCTGTAGGATATGGAAGCCTTTTCTTTATTAGTGTTATTTTTGTAACTGGTTGTACTCATACACTTTTTCCATATATACCTCTGTTTTGTTACTAAACAGTGAATTTATTTCAAACTGGAAATACATGGCTTTCATCTCTGAATGTCCTGGGAAAGGATGGTTGCCTTTAGCAGAGAACTGCCTCAATGACAGTGCATGAGCTAAAACCCTTGAAGCTATGCCTTCAGTGTCCACAGCTGTGTGGAAGGGATATTTGGTGGCATCCAGGGCTGATTTTGCTGTGGCAGTCAGATCTTGTGCAAAGTCACCATCAGGCTTATCAGCCAGTTCCAGCACTGTATTTCACATTGCCTTTTGGTACTCAGCTGTATGGGCTGAGTAAGCTGTCTGCCTGATAAGCAGGGAATCATGTATCAACTTTTTTGACCATAGTATTCAATTTTCTGGAGTCCTTCCCAGGGGGCAGTGCTGAGAAGGGGACCTTAGCCTTCTCACAGGCATCTGCTTGGACTACAACTTGATGATCAGGATGAGCATATAGCTATTCCATCTCTCATCAGTCCACCAAGTACTTTTTATTAACCTTTTTATCAATGGCTACAGCTGAAGTAGGTGCTGACATGATTTAAAATTTTTTTTTAAATGATTTGTGTATGAGGACAAAGATGCCTCCTTGTAGGAGCTATCCTCATCATATCAATAAATTCACTCCTCGTTATCCTCCTCTATTTTCTGTGGGGGAGGTTGAGCATGTTCACCATTTACCTAACAAATAATGAAAAGAAAGGAGAGTAATACTCTGTAGGCCTTGGAGGAGCCAAATTTCTGCTCAGGTGAACCATATGGTTCAATACGTTCACCTTCCTCCTCCTTTTCATATTACACATTCTCCTCCTCTTCCATAGGCAGGTAGGTTATAGCCTGAGCTGGGGAGAGGGATAGCTGGCATGTTCGTAAAATTTCCTATGACCTGGAAGGTCTGGAAAATTGCTGCATCTTTGTCATGTCCTCTGCTAAGGACATTTGGTTTTGGTCTAAATCCTCTTCCTTTTCTTTTTCAGGAGGAATGGTAAGGACATTCTTTTCTTTTTGGTTTTTCTTGGCAGACTGTTTCAGTGCTTGCTCTGAGGCTATCTTATTTGTATTTTTGCCATAACAGGATTCAGAGTTCCACCTTTCAAACACCATGGTATCCTTAACAACGTTTCCATGCTTATCTGATGGCTGACTTTGATCTTTTTCTCTGTCCCTTTGACAGCGACTGCTGCTGTATATTTGAAGACAAACCTTCTGATGTGTGCTTTCTGCCATCATTTGAAACTTCTCAGAGCCTTTATTTTGCCTTAGTGACATGGAGGTAAACTGAGAATCCATGAACTCTTTCATTTTGGCCTCTTCTTTTGGATTTTTGGGCAAAACTCCTTACAGAGCCCAACTGGCAACATTGTGATCTGGACTCAGGCACCATGAACAGAGCGCATGGCAGTCTGCCCATGCAAGGAGCTGGCAACCATTTTTACAGTTTTGAAAGCCTGTTGCTTCTATTTTCTTTTTCTTAGGCCTGTCAGTCATGCCAAGCACTGGAGACCTTGATAAAATGTATTTCAGGTCTAAGAAACAGTAACACCTTTTGACAAAATGTAAACCTGAAGAAAGCAAATGCGATTCTGAGAAAAATATTTTTCAAAATTCAGTTCCTCTATGGCAGGAACCATGTTTAAAAACTCAAACCACTGGTACATTAAAATAACTTTAATTTTTTACACAGAATTATACCAATTAGCAGTAGTCTCATTTTATTGGTCTGGTTCCTTTTAGTGGGAACCATGACAGAGAAAAAGTTAAAACCACTAATTAGGTTAAATAATGCAATTTATAAAGTTTTTTTTTTACAGAAAAAATAAGGAAATAGTACATCTCCAAAGAGATGGGAGCCGCTATATGCTGCGGCCTTCTCCAGTTCCTGGGAATCAATTGGGAACTAGAGAAACCACAGATACAACAGCAAAATCAAAAACAAACTCTAGCAAGAGCATGATTTTGTGAGCACTGAAAAATGTGTAAACAAGCAATTTTTGCACTAACCACTGAGCCACCTAACTGCACTTTCCAATTGTTGTGATACACACACTTACTAATACACATACACATATACACATGTATACATGCATACATATTCCAGTATAACATAGCCGTTCACTGTCTTAACACATTTTTACAGATTACAAAAAAGACATTAAGGGATTGTTTTCTTCTTTTCAGATTCTGAAGGATATCAGAGGGTGGGGGTTGCCAATAGACACCTCATTTAAATCAGTAATGACATGCATAAGGCTCAAACTGATCTAGATTGTGAGGGAATGTAGACTAGCAATTTTTGCACTAAACACTGAGGGCCAGATATTCAAAACTTTGAGCTGGGCAAAAACTGTTTGCGCAGGTTTAGCACAGGATTAGCGCGGGTTTGCTATATTCAAAAGGCCAAATAGCATGTGCAAACTGCATTAGCACCGGGCAAAATCATAATGTATGCAAGGGGCAAACTGAGAGTGTGTGTGTGTACATGAATACAGGTGCAATGCTATATTCAGCGATTAGCGCTGAGCAAAGTGGTTTTGCAGGACTTAGCATGACACTTAGCGTGGTGCACATTACCGACCAGGAAAAGGTAGTCTTAACCCTGGGCAATCAGCTTTGCGTGACATTATGGCTTTGTGTGGTGTTTGCACAGCTTTTGCATGGCTTTGCGCAACCCTAACAAATAAATATGACACATGGACAAAGCCAGACATAGAGGAAACATGCTGCACACTGATGGCATCACAATGATGCCATCATCTGCCACCAGTCCCAGCCATGCCAGGCAGTAAGTGGTGACCCTGCCGCCAGTGGACAGCATGGCAGTGTGGCCATACAGCACACACCAGCAGACCACTCTTCTGTGGACACCAACAGATGCCAACATATACATGCAGCACTGTGGGCATGGAGGATGTTGAGGGGAGAGTGTTTGGGTGGCCAGACTGTGCCACAGACCAGGTGTGGCCATAAGGCTGGGACACATCATGCAGTGCACTTGGACCAGTATTGGGAATACCCCAACACCAGTATGCCTTTCTGATAATATATGCCCCCCGGCCACATAATGCACAGCTGTACAACTGCCACAGCACTCAAAGCTGGACATGTATATGTCACTGTGAGCATCCCATGCCAGAGGTGCAGCATCTGTGGGTCACCACAACAGCGTAGACGGTAATGTCCACTGTCAGTAAACGCCTGCATGTTGGGCCTGTCACTGTATAGTGCAGTCATCAGCACTGCCCTACACACCATAGGCAGTGTTGTGTCCACACAGTACTGGCCCTCTTGCTACTGTAGTGTCTGCTTGTACTGTAGCATGACCTACAGTGTGACAGTTGCATGCAGCACCACCACCATCTGTTCCTATGCTGTGTTGTCCCAGTACAGCTGCAGGCAGCAGTGCATAAGAAAGTACAGTGTTCAAAACTGTATAATATTCCCTGAACTGTTTGCGCAGCGCTAACACGTTTGTGCGGGTTTAGCGTAGGGTAAACCGTTAGCCCAGTACAAACTGCTTGCAAATCAGGACATAATGAGATGTTAATCTGGATGTTTGCCCAGAGACTATCTAAGTAGGCTCATTTCCATGTCACTTTTGAATATGGCAAAGTTTAGTGCCAGGCAAACGTGTTTGCACCGGGCTAACGGTTAAGCCCTGTGCTAAACCCGCGCAAACATGTTAGCGCTGCGCAAACAGTTCAGGGAATATTGTACAGTTTTGAACACTGTACTTTCACATGCGCTGCTGCCTGCAGCTGTACTGGGTCCACACATTTGCTGGCATACACATTGGCCACAAAGTTCACCTCTACCTACCTTCATGTCGCTGTGCACTGTGTTGCTGTTGTGGTTTGCACTTCCTGGTTACTACATTCAGAGCTGTCTTATTCCAGGGCTAAGTTTGCCCTGCACTCCCAGCCCAGTCTGCCTGGCCTCATTTCCATGCTATATTCGAAGCTGTTTGCCCCAAGGCTATTCCTTTTGAATATATTGCTTAATATGCTCCGGCTAAGTTTGCCCGCCAGGCAGTGTTAATTTAGCCCAGGGCAAAGTTTTGAATATCTGCCCTGAGCCACCTAACTGCACTAATTGTTGTGATACACATATTTAATACATACACATATGAATATACAGTATATTCTAGTATAATATAGTAGTGCCTGTCGACACACACAGAGCATTGCCACACACACACACACACACACACACACACTCACACATACACTGCCTTATATATGGCATTTATTTACTTATACATCTAACCTAACTTTTACTGTATTTAGGATAAGCACTGTGTTTTCACTAACTCATTGTACTAATCTATGGCATGACTGGTAGCTAAGGAGAGGACCAGAAGGTGTGGTGGATGTGGCCTATCTGTACTTCAGAAAGGACCTTGTCACCGTCCCCATAGGAGGCTGATTAACAAACTGTGCAGCCTAGGGTAGATCCTAAATAGCTCTGTGGGTGGAGAACTGCAATGACTGGAGTCAGAGTGCTGTGGTAAACAGGAGTACTCTGAGAGGAGAGGGATTGGTGATGAGCAGGGTGCTGCAGGGTGATGTTACTGCCAGTCTTCTTCAATGTTTTTGGGGATATTACAGAGTGACTAGAGAGGAAGGTATGCCCTTTTACAGATGATACAAAGGTATGCAATAGAGTTGACATACCAGGGGTGTTGAAGGAATGAGGAAGACCTTACAAAACTGGAGAAATGGCCTGAAGAATGGCAGCTGGATTCAATGCGAAGAAGTGAATAATTATGCACATAGGCCACAAGAACCCATGGCAGAGTATGAACTAGGTGGGAAAGTAGTGACAGTCACAAAGCAGAAGGGATCTGGGAGTTATCACCCAGAGAACCTAAGAGAAACTAGGCAGTGCAATAATGCATCTGGAAGGCTAGCCAGATGCTTGGATTCATAGGGAAGGGTATCACCAGTAGAAAGAGGGAGGTAATCTTGCCCCTGTATAAGTCACTCATGAGACCGGACCTGGAATAATGCATCCAGTTCTGGAGGCCCTATTTGAGAAAGAACATAGGGTGGAAGCAGTGCAACGGAGGTCAACTAAAATGGTGCACAGCCTGTGGGATAAGACCTATGAGGAAAGACTAAAGGAGTTAAATATGTATTCAGAAAGGAAGGGGGAACATGATTGAGACATACAAATACATCACCAGTATAAACAGAGTACATGAAGGAAGCATCTTCCTAGGTAAGAGATGCTCCAAGTTAAGGGCACAAAATGAAGTTAGAGGAAGGCTCAGGAAATGTAAGAAAATATTTATTTAATGGAGGTGGTGGACACCTGGAATAGCCCACCAGAGGGGTGGTAGGGCTAAATGGTCACAGAATTTAAGAAAGATGGGACAGACACCAGGGTATCCTGGAAGCAAGGTGGGGCTCCAGAGTTCAGTTTGGGCATGGGGCCTCACACTAGATTAGGATTAATAGGGCAGACTGGGTGGTGATGGGACTCCCACCTCCCCAGCCTGATCTCCTACTGAGCACCCACCACTCCACACTCCCAGACCCCCACACACTCTCACTCACTTGAATAGGTTCCAGTGTGAAGATTCACTTTCTAACCAAAGACACATTTTGTTGCTGGAACTAGCGACTGCGGGTTTATGTGATAACGGTGAAAGCTAAAGGCGATTGGCGTTATTGTGAAGCCAGAGTGCCAAAAATCAATCTCAGCATTCTGACTCCCCGGCACACAAAACAAGGGCACTGGGGACTTACATTTTAAATTTCAATGCAGGAGGGCTGCGCTTCCCCTGCACCCCCCACTCTAAGGATTCCCCAACCTGGGGGTGCATGTCGGGAGGTGCAAATAGGGGAAAACATTTTTTCATCTGGATGCAACAAAAGGCACCTGCGCCCAGACCCAAACGAACACCACACATGCCCTAGCCCTGAACCTACCCACCACACCATGGGAGTGGCTCAGCAGCTTGCTGCGACACCACCCCTCACAATCTCTCCTTCCTGTCCCACCCCATGTGCAGCATGCTCGCTCCACCCATGCGGCGTATACATGTAGTGACCATCCTGTTGCTATAGTCATGAACCCCTCATCCAGTCGCCTCCTCCCTCCCTCGCATGGGGAAAAGCACCATGATTGAGTCACCATTTTGTAGGCACCCAATCGTGGTTGTTAAACCTCACGGGCTACTGGTGATTGCTATATGAGAAATAATGTAAGTGCAGTTCAGTGTATTTCAATGGGTTTTAAACTGCATTTACCTTATTTCTCATATGGCAGTTGCTAATTCAACAGCAAGACATGTCTTCCATGGGACAGTAGATCTTCACACTGGGATCTGTTCAGGTGAATGAGGGTGTTTGTGGAGTCTGGGACATGTGGGGTGGTCGGTGCTCAGTGGAAGGTCAGGTTGGGGGTGCAGGGTTGCATCAGTAATGGGGCTTTTTTACAGATTAGAAAAAGATATTGAGGGACCGTGTTCTTCTTTTCAGGCTGCAAGGGACATCGGAGAATGGGAGTTTGCCACATGGACATGCCATTAAAATCAGTAATGACATGCATAAGGCTGAAACTGATATAGATAGTGGGGGAATGTAGACTAGCAATTTTTACATTAACCACTGAGCCACCTAACTGCACTTTCAAATTGTTGTGATACACACACACTGGCTAATACATATACACATTTATGCATATATATTCTAGTATAACACAGCAGTGCACTGTCTACATACATTTTTACAGATTACAAAAAATACATCAATAGACTCTTTTCTTCTTTTCATGCTCCGAGGGACATCAGTGGGTGGGGGGTTGCCACTAGTCACCACATTTAAGTCAGCAATGACATGCATAAGTCTGAAACTGATCTAGATAGTGGTTGAATGTAGACTTGCAATTTTTGCTCTAACCACTGAGACAACTAACTGCACTTTCTAATTCTTGTAATATACACCCACTGACTAATATATATATACACATATATATATATATGTATATATATGTATATATACACACACACTTATATGCATATATTGTATATTCCAGTATAACATTGCAGTGCATTGTCTACACACACAGAGGATTGCCCCCCCCCATACACACACACAGACATACATTGTCTTATATGGTATTTATTTACTTATACTGTACATCTAATCCTAACCTTTACTGGATTTAGGATAAGCACTGTGTTTTGCACTAACATATTGTACTAATCCACAGCATGACTGGGTAGCTAAGGTAGAGGACCAGGAAGGTGTGGTGGATGTGCCCTATCTGGACTTCAGAAAGGCCTTTGACACTGTCCTCCATAGAAGACTGATTAACAAACTGTGCAGCCTAGGGGTGGATCCTAAAATAGTTCTGTAGGTGAAGAACTGGCTGAATGACAGGAGTCAGAGTGTTGTGGTAAAAAGGGAATCTCCGGGAGATATAAAGAATAAGGGTGCCACAGGGGTGTTTGAGGCTGGTCCTCGTCAATGTTTTATTGGGGACATTGCAGAGGGACTGGAGGGAAGGTATACCTCTTCACAGATAATACAAAGATATGCAATAGTGTTGACATGCCAGGGTGTTGAAAGAATGAGGAAGACCTTAACTGGAGAAAGTGCTGCCCCAGTGGTCCTGAGGGTTGAGGTGCTGGATGCCACACCTTGCACCATGACTACCCAGGTTTTGTTTTTTTTATCATATAAAATTTTATTAACTTTTATATTTTAAAGCACATATATCCAAAGACATCAACAAGATACAGAACAGCAATGGATGTCAGTCGAAACAAGAAATAGACTGCACAGTACCATTCAAATCACGGAACTATACCAAAAACATCAGTCAAAAGCGGCTATATATGCACCATAAGGGACCATCTTGAGGACATCTATCTGGAGCTAATCAAACCAACTCGGAAAGCCAAAGGGTATCAATCTTTTAGCAATAAAAGAGATACCCGAGGGAAGCCAACTTATTGCCAACAGTGCCTCATCTGAGTTTCTATTATGTCAGTTCTTTGGATAGAAAAAGATAGACTATGGTTAGAAGAGATAGGAGAAACGAGAGATGAGAGAAATGGAGAATTAAAGTGGCATCAAGGAAGTCAGCCAGAGAGCCATAGAAAGGAAGAGAAAAATAAAGGGGCGTAAGCCAAGGGTGGGTTCCTAGGTGGGGTGGGTGAAATAGAGCAGATGTGAAAGTGGAGATAAGCATCCCATTTTTTGTGGTATCTAGGCAACAGCCCGTGTCCTACAGGAGTAAGGTGCTCGAAGATGGCAAGCCTAGCCACAGCAGTGCGCCACACTAAGATAGAGGAGGGTAGGCTGCCTCCATTTAGTTAAGATGGCTGTTTTCGCTTCCATCACACAGCAAGGACCCAGGTTTGGTGTGGCTTGGCTAAGAGGAGAGAAGAGACATCCCCAGCAACAGAGAAATCTTCATGTGGAGAATCCTCTTTCTACAATTTTGGAGCAATCATCCAAACTGGCCAGTCAAAAGTCCTTGAGAGTACAACAGGTCCATAAAACATGTTATAGGTGAGCTGGGGATTCTTGGCATCACCAGCATTTATTGTGGTTGAGCAGCTTAAGTTGGTAAAGCCGGGCTGGAGTCCTGTACCAGGGCAAGAGAATTTTCAACTGTACCAGTTGACTCATGGCATCTACATAAGCACAGTGCATTGCGTTCAGAATGGTAGACCATAGTTCTGGAGAGAGAGACAGGGTGACAGAGTTCAGCATCCCAAGCTAACTTGCTCTTTAAGGTGGTGTTTGATTGAGAGTCTCTGAGAATTTTATAAATGGCCCCCGGAAGACCTTGTCTCTGCCCGGAACCAAGGAGCTTAGCTAAGAAGCCCCAACCCTCTTCGTCCCCATGCTGTGCCATCAGAGGGTGGACTGCACTTCTAATCTGGAGATATCTCCAAAAGTCCTGGGCTTCCAGCCCATAACGGGCCTCCAGCTGTTCATAGGACATCAAAATTGTGGTGTCAGGAAGAAGGAGATCTCTAATGATTCTTATCCCTCTAGCTGCCCACCGAGGCCGGGAGAGAAGGTTGGTTATCCACCCTGATCATGTTATTATACCAGAGGGAGGCATATAGAATCGAAGGAGACCAGGCCGAGGTGGGAGTACCCGAAAGTACCATGACCTGTCGCAAGGCTCTACAAGTTTCAGCAATAATCGGGGTAGACTGGGGCCTTTCCCCTTGCTAAGAAAGAAAAAAGGGAGACATGCAGAGAAAGAGCAGACTCCAGGGTGACCCACTGTGGGGGACTAGACAGGGTTGGAACAAACCATGCAGTCACCTGCGTCACACGGTAAGCCAGATGGTAAGTAGAAAAGCAAGGGAGCCCCAAGCCGCCCCTGGACCAGTGAGCCCTCAGTTTGGAATGGCCCCAATGAGCCGCTTTTCCTTCCCACAGGAAGGAAGTTATTAGTTGTCCAAGGAGGAGAATAGGGCAGGAAGATAGGGACTGGAAGGTTGGACAAGAGATAAGAGACTCTGGGAGCATGAACATCCTCACAGCCTCAATTTTGCCCTTTAGGGACAAATGCAGGGTACACCAATGCTGAACCTTGGTTTTGAGGGCAGAAAGAAGGGGGGATGTTAGCCTTCTCCAGGGCCCTCCAAGCAGCTGGGATGAAGATACCTAGGTAGGAAAAGCTCTGAGGGCCCAGGTGATACCTGTACCTGCAAGGCAGCTCCTAGTGCATCTAAGATTCATCGGGAGAGTATCATTTTGTTTTGATTAATAAGTAACCCAGAGATAGGGGCAAAGTCCTGTAAGACTGACAACACCACTGGGAGAGACACATCTGGGTCAGATAAGGTGAGGAGCATATTGTCCGATATGCATTGACAAAGAATGTAGAACCATTGACAGGGATCCCTGTGATATCAGGGTATTCAGGAGTTTTCTAACCAGGGATCTAGGGCACAAAGGAAGAGGAGAGGGAAGGAGGAACCCTGCCCGTGCCCTGTAAGGAAAAAGGAGATGAAATATCTCTGTTAGTAAGGATTCTGGCTGTGGGCATGTGGTAGAGGGTAATTATCCAGGAGCAGAAATTGGCACCAAATCCATAAAGCTGGAGAACACCATGAAGGTAATCCCACTCAAGGGAATCAAAAGCCTTCGAGAAGTCTATAGCAAGGGCCACCATGGGGGAAGGAGACTGGAGATACAACTACTTTAGGTTAAGAAGTAGATGGAGATTATCTGCAGCAGATTTGCCCTTGGAAAAACTAGACTGTGATGGGTGAATTAGGGTGATGACGGTACAGAACAACCTGTTAGCCAGAACTTTCACCATGAGTTTCGTATCCACTGATAGCAAAGAAATGGGCCAAAAATTTGAACAGCCTAGGGCGTCAGAGGATTTTTAGGGAGTAGCATGATGAGGGCTTCATAGTGGGAGGAAGTACATCCTTGGAGTGGGCCTCTTAAAGGGCCCGTAGAAGAGGGTAATTTCAGCCTTAGAAGCTAATACAACTCCACAGTCATTCCATCTGGCCCTGGAGCTTTCCCCTTGGTCATCTGAGAGAGGGCAGTTTGAAGTTCTTTTAAGTCAATAGGGGCTTCTAGGCTGGTACAGTCCACCTGTTCAAGCTTGGGGAGGGGAACACAATGGCAAAATTCTGAAAGTTCCTTAAGAATCTCTTCAGGTGCAAGCTTAGCACACGTCTGGTACAGGGTCTGATAATAACGACACATCATCTCGTTAATATCTTTAGGTGCTGAGACAACTTTCCTGGTGCTGTTTCTCAGTGCATGAATTCTGGAAGCAGCTTGCTGCTTTCGAAGATGAAAAGTCATCAATCTGCCCCCCTTGTCACCCCCCTCCCATGATTTGTGTTTGGAACAGAGAAGCTGCCATTCCACTTTCGTATTCAGGAAGCTATTAATATGATATTTCAAGCCTACAATGGTAGGAAGAAGGGAGGCACTAGTCCTCCGGGAGTACAAGGCCTTATATTGCGATTCCAGGGAGGCGAGTTCTGCCTGCAGACTGCAAATCTCAGCTGCCTGAGCCTTATTTTTAGCCGCCGAGTAGGAGATCATCCTACCCCTGATGACTGCTTTGAAAGCTTCCCAAATACTAGCAGCTGAAGTTTTGTCCGGGGTTCAGCAAAAAATAGATACGAGCTTTTTCTTTAATAAAAGGCTGAAACTCCCTGTCCTGTAGGAGCAGGGAGTTACACCTCCATCTAGTGGAGGGGGCCCCTTGACACGGAGGAGAGAACAGAAGAGACACGGGTGCATGATCAGAGATAAGGATATTCCCTATCTTGACCTCCGAGACCCCAAGCACAGCTGCTTGGTTAGCCAACCAAAAATCCAATCTGCTATGGGTATTATGGGCCACTGAAAAGAAGGAATAATCCTGACCTCGTGGGTTATCCCTCCTCCAGAGGTCAAACATACCCCATTCTGTCATCAAGTCAGTGAGCCCGGCCAGATCTTTAGGGTGGGACTGAGGCATAGGGAGGGATTTATCAAGAAAAAATCCCAAACTAGATTGAAATCACCCCCATAAGTATTGGTATATCTGCAAATCCATCTGTTAAGGTGAGAGGGCCTTACTAATGCCTGGAAAGAACTCACCGAGTTGCTATTGTGGCCATATACATTGATAATAAGCACCCCCCAGGGTAGAAAAGCCTAGCTATCACCCACTGACCCGAGAATCCATATGGGTATCCTCTACTACCCGGGATGACTTATGCAGTAAAATGGTGACCCCTTAGCTTTGCTTGTGGGTACAGTTTGCTATCACAGAGCCCACCCAAAGTTTCTTGAGCCACATCACAGTTCTGGAAGTGATGCTTTCCTGTAGTACAGCCACATCTCTACCCAGAGATTTCAGAAATTGCAGCACCTTAGTGCATTTGGTGGGATGATTAAGCCCTTTACATTCCAGCCATAGGTTACAGTCAGGAAGCAGAGGAGGTGAAGGAGCTGGGAAGAGGGAGAGAAGCTGCCAAAACAGAGAAACTTCACAAAAGATTGGAGAGGACAAGAGAGGAAAAGCAGTGGCTAGGAAGAATCACAGTAAATATCATTGACTCGAGATGGAACCTGAAGAAAGAAAAACAGAGAACAATTTAGTTATACAGTATGATACAAAGCAAGCTTTGCAGTAAAATATAGTAACAGCAACAATGTAAAAGCAGGTAACAATCAAAGAACAAGAGGATATATTATCCAAGCTAATGGTGTTGAGGTTAGCATGTGAGGGAGGGCCCCAAATACAAAATGTGGAGGGGAACCTTCTAGCTACACTGCCTCTAGCACCAAAACAGGGGAAGGGAAGGTCTATATGTGTAACTCACAACCTGTCCCCACCTGACCTCCTAGTGCAGATAGAGCAAAAGCTCCCAAGGCCAGGAAAATCTCAGCCAGCATCTACCGCCAGCTGGAACATAAAGTAAATAGCAGCTGAGAGGAAAGGGAAGGGAGGGGAAAGGCATATATGGAAGGGGGGAACTACTCCTCTGCCATTCGCCCACAAGGTGGGTGTCCAGAGAAGACAGCGATATCCATCCACTATAAATCCACAGCAATAAATGGAGAAGGGCAGTAAAAGTGCCTCAAAATCTTTATGGATGCGAGAAAAAAAAAAGTCTCCATAAGGGTCATAATGGGGAAATAAGGGAGGGAGACACTCGCCTTCCCTACCACTAGCAATGGAGGGATTGAAACCCAGGAGTTATCAAAAAGGTAGCTGAGGGATAAAAGGGATGCATCAGCCAGGACAAAAGACCTTGACGCTAAGCGCCACATGATACCAGGCGAACCATCCTATTCAGCTAGGCATTCAGCAGGATAAAAAGAATAATATCATAAAGAAAAGTCTTAGTCAGATGTAGTCAGGTACAGAGGTCATCCATTCTGTTCAGGTGAGGCAGAAGGGTTTATTTGGAACTCTTCGTCCCTACAAGTCGGCTGTGATGTGGCCAAGGCCTCTGCAAATGTCTTAAGTTCTGGTCTAAGCAGGCCAGCATTGGCTGCCAGCTCTGCCTCTGTTCTTTCAACTGCATCTGCCCAGTTTTGTGGGTTGCTGGCATCCATGGATTTACTGAGGTCTTCACCACGTTGGTTGCAGATAGAGAACCTACCTAAGGGCAGTGCCTCAGCCCTGGGAAGCTTTGCAGGAGGGGAAGACATAGGTGCTCCAGTAACAATAGGGTGAGGGCTCCTAGAGCACTGGCATTAACATGTTGGGAGTGGATGTTTTCCTGAGTCGTGTACACTAGATGTGTCCTGAATCCCTGATGTTGGCTTATCCACAGAGTGGCCAGGGTAAATCAGTGTGCATGGGAGAAGAGAAGCTGGGGAACCATCTGTAGCTGGACCAGTCCCCTAGGATTAGAGTTCTCCGGAGACTGCTTCCCAGTTTCTCAGTCCATTTGATGTCCAGACTCCCAGGTACCCAGAGGCATCTGGGAGATGTAGTTTTAGGTAGGAGGCCTGGCCAATGGTTATGAAGCCACACTTCAGCATCCCTGGGGTATTCTGCCAAAATGCCTTATCGCCTTTTGAAATGTGGAAGGAGGTGAGCTGCTTGAAATGATAACTAAAGGAATTAGCCTGCAGGATTTCTCTTGATCAGGGTGAATGTTCTACGCCTGGCTGCCACCTCTTGAGAGAAGTCCTGATAGACAGAAATGGAGACTCTGACAGGTAAGCTCACCAAGCTCACTTGTCACCCTTAACATCTTCTCCTTGACTGAGTAGCACAGAAAATAAGCAATAATAGTGCGTGGGGCAGAGGAACCCCCAGTTCTGCCCGCTGTCCTGTGTGCCCTTTCCACCTCAATGGGATCTTTTCATCTACTCCCCAAAAGTTCCTGCAGGAGCTCACTGGTGAACTTTTCCTCATTGGGGCCTTCCATGCCCTCTGGAACCCCCAGAATCCTGATATTGTTCCTTCTCCCTCTGTCCTCCTGTTCTTTGGCCCTCTCCCAGAGCCTAGCTAGCTTTCCTTCATATTCCTGCAGTTTCTGCTAAACTAAAATATGCTGCCTTTCAAGGTCATCAGTTCTCTGCTCCAGAACATTATGTTTATCCTCCAAGTGTTTAACGTCTGCCACGTTCCCTGCTAGGGCTGCCCCAATGCCATCTACCCTAGTGGGTAAGGCCTCCAGCATGTGTGTTATATTCGAGAAGGCATCTTCCACCTGGGTCTGCCCGGAGGGATCCTGTGCACTGCTGGCATTGTTACTGGTATTGGAGGGGGCTGCCATCCTGAACCCCATTAGGCAAGTTGCTCCATGGGCCAAAACTTCTTCCATGTACCGAGGAAAGCTCACGGGTGAGAAAAGGCAGGTGGAGGCTAAAACGCCACCAAACAGACTACCATGCAGGCACAGCTCTCAAGAGGGGGAGTAATTAACACAGGGGCTGGGGCCTTGTGGCCTAGCACAATGGTGTGATTGGTGCTGTTGAACTACTCTACTGAGGCAGGAGGGACAAAGAGCAGACCGCTGAACAGAGAAAACAGCCGACTAACGGTGGCAGGGAGGGTGGGAGAGGAATTCTCAGCTGCAAAAGCAAAATAGCTGAAAGTAGGTCAGCATGGGGGTGAGTTTTAGGCAAGGGAGCACCAAAAAGGGACAGAGCAAAAGAATCAAGCAGCCATGTTGCCCAAGGTCCAAGCCACGCCCCTGCTACCCGGCTTTTGGAACAAGCCTGAGCCACTTGGGGTCAGCAGGGGAAGAGAGGATTGAGTGTCCGGAGGACTCCTTTCCTCTCTCTGGGGAAGGGAACTAGTCATCCCACCTGCTGACTGCCCTCTAGTGGTGGCTGGAGGGCAGTATGGGTTGGGAGGCTCAGAAGCTGATATGATTACATTGGAGGGAGGGAAGGGAGAAAACTGAAAAAATGGTCAGTGCTTCATGGACCCTTGATAGCCTGATCGCTCCAGTGAAGTGTGCCCCCGCCACCAGATACAACATACTGAATGGCAGGGGACCATCGGCACTGCCCCACCTGGCCCTGCCTCGGAGGGGACTCTACATGGGAACCTTGGGGGGTAAACAAGCTGGGTATTGGGCATGAGGATGTACCCCCGCCAAGGTGGGGTCATAGCCCAAGGAGCCTGTGGCAGGGAAGAAAATAGTAATAAGAAAGAAAACTGGAAATGGTCAGAAGAATAGCAGTTGGGATTCAGTGTAAGAAGTGCAGGATCATGCACATAGGGCACAAGAACCCAGGTGAAACAATTAGGTGGGGAGGTACTGATAGTCATGAAGCAGGAATATGATCTGTGAGTTGTCATCTCAGAGGACCTAAGAGAAACTAGGCAGTGTGAGATGGTGGCTTGAAAGGTTAGCCTGATGCTTGGATGCATAGGAAGGGTATCACAAGTAGAAAGAAGGAGGTCATCTTGCCCCTGTATAAGACACTTGTGAGACCGCACCTGGAATACTGCATTCAGTTCTGAAGCCCCATCTGAAAAAGAACATAGACAGGATGGAGGCGGTGCAATGGAGGGCAACTAAAATGATGCAGGGCCTGTGGGATGAGACCTATGAGGAAAGACTAAAGGAGTTAAATACTGTATATATTCTCTGGAGGAAAGAGGGGGACACGATTGAGACATACAAATACATCACCAGTATAAACAGAGTGCGGGAAGGAAGCATCTTCCAATATAAGAGATGCTCCATGTCATGGGAGCACAAAATGAAGTTAGAGAGGGAATGCTCAGGGGAAATGTGAAAAAATATTTTTTCACGGAGAGGGTGGTGGATGCCAGGAATAGACTACCAGAAAGGGGTAGTTGGGGCTAAAACAGTCACAGAATTTAAGAAGGAGTGGGATAGACACAAAGATATTTAGAACAAAGTGCCACACACATACACTAACACATGTGCACTGCTTCATGTTCTGAACTGTGCACTACTAACATATAGCATTACAGCCATTTGCAAGAACGAGGACTAGAACAAAGTGCCATACACACACACACACACACACACACACACACACTACACTGACTCTCATTTCGAACTGTGCACTGCCAACATATAGCATTACAGCCATTTGCAAGCTGACTAGAAAATGTTAATGTACCAGGAAAGGTAACAGGGTGGCACATGCACACACACACACATTAACTCCTGTAGATCTCCTGAACGATAACAAAATGCAGCTCTTAATACACTGAACACATCCCTGACTGTAATTTGAGCTGGCATGAGTATGCTCATGTAGAAGAGAGTTATGAATGAATCAATTTGTTTCAGCCAAATACTGCACAGCAGGGAGAAGAAACTGCTCTAATGGAGTAATTCTAAGAAAACTACAATTTTATAAAGTCTGTTAGGAATCTGAGAGCTCAGTTTCTATACTGTGATAGCAACACATCTACAGAGCTATGCTCACTGCAGCCATAACAAACCATAAGTAACGAGAATATTGAGAAATTAATTCAGTAAGAAACTTTCACATTCAAAATAATGAAGCACTTCTGGAGACGAGAATACCAGAGTAATACTTTAGGGTGGCTGCACTCTCCAGGCAGAGAGACAAATTTGATGTTAGGGGCTAGAGTGGAGTATGACCACAGTGTAGAGTTTGAACCTTGATGAACCTTAGCTTAAGGGCACTATTTCTGAGGCATCACCCTGTGCCTGGAAGAGGATGCTTGTGAAAAGCTTCAGTGATGGATTTCTTGGGTTAGAACATTGATTTGTTAGAACAACAGTTTCTAAACAAAAAGTAGATTATACCTCCTAGCAGGACCAGATAAGGGTTCTGCCCTGTGGTTGTGCATCTGATCTCCTCTAACATTTTGCTCTTTGAATGACTATAAACTGTTAGGTTGTAGAGCACATCTTTCATTAACATTCGAAGTAAGAATTCCAGTTACTGATCCCACGCAATAGCAAGCAAATTGGGTTGGTTCTAACTGCATCTTCTATGCCACACATTACAAATATAGTAGCATTGCAAGTACACTAGTGGGATTCATCCACCTCCACAATACATTAGGTAGTCACACAAGACACACACACACACACACACACACACACATATGCATGTGCACACACACACAGACACACACACACACAACACACACACACACACATAAATTCTGAATCCTTATTTGTTGCATAGACTCTTTATTCTATGTTTTAACCTCATAAGAGGACAATTATGAGATACAACTGTGCTTTTCACAATAATCTTCCAGGTCTTAATTATAAATTAGTTGCAAAAGTTTCATTTCAAAACTTTCATTTCCTTTTAGATAGATTAACTGCCTCACACAACTTCTTATTGCACTGAAATTGTTGTGTCAGATTCCTTGGCTACAATTTCCTTCTGGTGATTAGCTATGTGATACAAGTCACAATTATTGCAATTATATTTAATCTGCATAATGAATGGAAACACCTTATTAAACATTAATGAATCTAAATATGTCACCTTAACAATGAGACACGTAATGCATTGCAAACATACCATTAGACATTGCTTTGCTCAAATCTTGGTCACCTACACTTTATCTTATCATTTACAATAGGATTTGTGCTTTTCACTAAAGAATTACTGAATTATTAAAATGTAAAGAAATGCTGCTTTGTGGTAATGCTTAACTGCAGTAGTTCTCGTTTGGTACAGTATATTCACAGTCAGCACAAAGGAACATCAAAGGCTCCCTGTAACTAAAAGATACTGAGATTGAATTAATGCCGATTATAAATTCAATTGTCATACATTAGCATTAGAATTTAATTATAAATGAACTTCCATGATCAAAACAGTAATATATGACAGTATCCCAAAGCAATGCCACCATCCATCATTGGTGGTATTTTAGCAAAATGAATCCTGTCTACATGGCATTTTAATTGGTCACTTATTCTGGGGACATATTTTATAATTATTTATTCAGTGTCATTAACAATGAGTAAATGAAATTATTGCAGAAGATCCTGCCTATTGGAGAAAAGGATATGTAGAAATGTTGCTTTGTGGTACTGCTTAACTGCAGTATTTCTCATTTGGTACAAATATCACTAAGCCTAATAACTTTATGCAGTGTTGCAATTCAGAAAAGAGTCATTTTATACATCATGTGGCAAAATTTGTATTGTTAATTATAATCACTGAGCACAAACCAAGTTGATATTCTTGATCACATGTTCTCTAATAAGAGTGTTAAACAGAGTCAATAGGGATACACAGTGGGACAAGTGGAATACATGATTTATCTGCACAAGAGCAGTTTGACCTTGGGTAACCTCCACGGAGGTATAAGCCACGAGTGAGGTGGCTGAGATCAAACTGTAATCTGAATAAATCATATTCATAAGTTTCCATTGCATATCAATTTATGCAATAGGAATGTGATTTTTATGTTGGCGTGCTTGCGCAGCCAACATCTTGGGACAGTGCAGCTTTGGAGTAGCCGGTGTTGTTGGGCCGAATGCAGGGCATGCATCAGTAGGTGCGCCCCATTCCTCAATCAGCCTGCATGCTGGCGCCACACCATGAATACATAATGTGGCAGAACATCTAAGAAAAGGTCTGCTGCAATCCTAGCAAAGCTCGTCAGATGCAGCGGTCCTTTCTTGACATCTTCATGCCATTTGTACATGGCAGTACACTGGCTGCGGACTGCCGACCGAGGTGCCCAATCCCTGTCGGCGCCCTACCCCGTGAATGTGCCTGAAGGGGGCCCACTCCCCGTTGGCACAAAGCATCCCATTTGTGATATGCCGAGGGTGCCCAAATCCCACTCGGCTCTTACCCTGCCCTTCCTTGTAGTGCCGACAGAGGGAGCCCACTCCCCATCGGCAGAATAACCCCAACTGTTTAATGCCGAGGTGCCCAATCCCCTCAGATTCATGCCCCACCTTGCTTTGTGTGCCGATGGGGGTGCCCAATCCCCATCGGCATAAATCCCCACCCGTGTTGTTTGCCAATGAGGGTGCCCAATCCCCTGTTGGCTACAGACTTCCCCCTCCAAACAGTTAGGTGGCATGCTGGGATCCCACCCCAGTGTGCCAAATCTCCTGCAAAAAAAAACTGTCCCCGATGTTTGTTTTTCTTTTTGAACCTGCAAAAGGAAAGCGGACCTCGTAGTCTCTGTGCCCCCTCTCCCCACCCACACCACCCACTGCGCACACCCTGCCTCCCCACACCCCCACCCCATACTTACCTCCAGAGTCCAGCGCAACGCATCTTCGGTGGACCGGATGGTGGCTGTATTGATATGTTTTATTACGGGCAAAATCAAGGATGGGGGGAACAGCTGTACAAATTAAAGTTTATCAAGCGTCATCAAGGATTGGGGAGGGGGCTATCTTAATTATGCTACAACAGGCACCATCAGGGATCAGGGGGGCTATATTACCCATGTCATAATGGGTAACATTGGGGATTGGGGCATCAGTTGCATTTTTCCCAAGGAGCCTGTGGCAGACCCCTCCCATGCACCTTATGTTTGCCACATGAGAGAGGTTGCCACAAGATTGAGGCTTTAGGCACTGGAATGTCTCCCTTACCAGAATCTGGTGCAGGGCCCCTGGCACATGAGGCTTCAACGCAAGCTGCTGTGTGACACAGCTTGAACCAGTCTAAGCCCACTTTGTGAATCGGCCCCATGGCTGCAGAAAAAATCCCAATCATCCATTTAGTCTGTCTATTTCCTTACCTAGCTCTATGCATGGCCTAATTCTGTGCTGAATCTAAAGATTCACTATCCCTAGTGGTGGATTGTCACCCTCGTCCCTAGGAGTACCTTTCCCTTTTCTATCTGTGGCTCCCATTACTCTCTTATATCTGTCCAAACCCAATTTTAAACTTGTCATATTCTTAACTGGCCACTTCTTGGGGCAGTTTATTCCTTTCATCCAGTTACCATTCAGTGAACAAGAACTCTCACATCCTTCCTGAATCTCCCCAACCTCCAGCTCCACCCATGTCCTCTAGTCAGTGTGCCCTCATTCCTTACAAAGAAGTCTGTACAACACACCCTATTTATTATTTGAACTTGTGTCTCTCAATCACATACCCTTCTCTCCTGGCCTCCATTGTATACATGTTAAGGTCCACCAACCAATCCTCATAACCTTCCCTGCTGCTCCTAGATCATCTTTGTGGCCTGCTAGTCTCTATGTGGTCCATGTCATGAGGTGTGAACCCCAGAACTGTGCACAGTACTGTAAGAGTGGCCTTTATCCTGACT
Source organism: Neoceratodus forsteri (assembly GCA_016271365.2). Lineage (NCBI taxonomy): Eukaryota > Metazoa > Chordata > Ceratodontiformes > Ceratodontidae > Neoceratodus > Neoceratodus forsteri. Next base: position 514,922,066 of record CM057453.1, on the reverse strand, counting down.
TGTAAAGGGCAGTATTACCTCCTTTATCTTACTGTCAACCCCTCCCACACATCCCAGCATCTTGTTATTGTCTTTCTGTACACCTTGTTGCACTAAGCTGTTAGCTTGAGGCAGTCACTATTGATTTCTCCTAGGTCTCTCTCCCTTGTCATATGCAGCACCTTACTCCTCCAATCCAGCATCTGTTTGAAGGTTCTTTATACCAGTATGAATCACTTTGCATTTTTTTAGTTGAATTCTAGCTGCCATAAACTGGACCACTTTTCCAGTTTAGCCAGGACCCATTTCATTTCTCTAACTACCTCCTCAGTGTCCACTCGGTCACAGATCTTGGTGCCATCAGCAAAGAGGCATATCTTATTGTGGATTTCATCTCCTACATCAGAGAAAATGGGGGTATAGAGATAGGCCACCGTGGGACATTTGGAGGAGCAAATGCCCACAGGACCTAAGTCCTGATACTATAACCAACCAAGAAAGAAAACATTTCTTCTTCCTCCAAAACTATTTTGGCACTTAGCCGCTGGATAGTGTATAGTGCATTTAAAGTGAAGAAACACACATATACAGTATTTCATAAATTCATAGAAGTGTCGCATCTTTCTTCAGTTTCAGTTCCTGTTTGGCCTGCAACTACTCCCCACTGTTTCACTTCACTCTGAAGATTTTTCAAGGGCAGAGCTGGAAGACTACATGGCCTTCTTTTATAACCTTCCTTAAAGCTGTAATGTCCCAATTTAGTGCTACATGGTTTACAGAACAATTTTTACATACATTTAATATGTTGAATATATTAAAGGAGATCTAAAAATATTTCCGATCCATCCATACTTATAGTACAGTGACTATTCTTATCAGAGTATAACAATTTGGGTATTGAGGATATAGGGGCTATATAATTAACATATTGCTTAGACCACTAAATAACTAGTGTAAAGCAAAAATAAAATGCAGTATTAAACTAAGGGCAGTTGTGAATTCCACAGCTCAAAAAATGATATTTAAAACAAAACATATAGTTGTGTTTGATGGAGTGGAAACACAAACAGTAGAAAATGATGTTTAAGTTACATCATATATTTTAATTCTCGCCAGCCTGGCTAGGAATGGGCAGACAGGTGTGGTGTGGTCAGGTAAATGGTGTTCAGTTGGCTGCCTGGCTCAGAGACTCAGTGGTTCTCCCATTGTGTTCCCACAGGTGACCCTGGGATGCAAAAGCCCAACTATCAAAGCCATATCCACTTCATGTTAAGTAAGAAGCTCTTGTTACCATTCAACCTGTGCCCTGCAATGTAGGAGACTGTCAGAGATGGGTGATCAGGGTCCATGCCTTCCAGTTGGGGTCAGATCATGTATTAGTTTTGCATAGGGCCCTATGAGAGTTTGATCTGGACATTTGGGTCAGCCTGCTTCTAGGTAAAATCAATAACCATGATATGTTCTGCTATACTAGGGATATAATATTTGATTTGTTACAGCCCAGATAATTCGGTACAAGCCCAGAGCATCTGAGGGCTGGCCAGGGAGGAGGATCAAGGGTCCAATGGACAGCTTTCCACCTCTGGGGTGGGAGCATCACAGTACCCTGCAAAGTGCAACCTCTAGTGATGGCTGGGGAGCAGTGCACCTGGGTCTCAAGAAGGCAATGGGATTAGTGGAGTGGTGGACATTAACATGTCGGGCATAGGAGCATGCCTTATGTAGCCCAGACATCATTGCATATCCACTCTACTGGAGAACCTAAAAAGAAAAAAAAACTTAGCATGTGCCGTGAATCTTGACATCCCCAGCTCTACTTTCAGCACCAGTGCCCAGACTAGCATACTCCTACTCTCTCTCAACTCTCAGCCTCTGGAGGGGGGGCACTCTGTGGGTACCACAGTCTCCCAGTAAATCCTGGGTATTTGGGGAGGGCACTGGCAGGGAGCCTCATGGTTGACATGGGGTATATTCCCACCAGCTCAAGGGAGCATAAAATAGAACTGAGAAAAAAAAACAGGAGCATCCCTTTCACCCACCAAAACAAAACTTTACGGAAAGGTAGCCTACATGTTCATTAAAATGAAGTGCTTCAAAGAGGCAAAAATGGAGACTATCTGTAAGAAGTAAATAAAACACAGGTAACATTAGTTTGTCATCAGTGGTGTTTTCTCCAGGCCTCAGTAATTACCATAATTTCAAAGTTATTGCAATGAGTTCAGATTCTTAGTTTGCCAAAATTATTTAGTAAAATTACCAAGCTAGAAGACAAAGGAGGCACGAGATAAAGCCATACCTCCCCCTACACCCTTTCTAGTCATAGATGACTCATTTAAGAGTGTGACTGTTGATATTGTGGGGCCACTAAGTAACTCTAGCTGTACAGGGAAAATATTTATCTTGTAGCCACAGATTTTGCAACTAGATGTCCCAAAGCAGTCTCCATGTCATTTGTGGAAGTAGGAAAGGTGACAGATGAGCTTCTAGGGATTTTCCAAAGAGTTATTATTATCAATTATTGTCTCTGGAGATATCCTGGTGGACTATTAGTTCATCAATGGATTCAAACCAAATATAGTTCAGTAGAAGGATATAATAGGGGTACAGTCCTCATGTCCACGCTGACAACCATCTTGTGGGAGAAGTACTAAGTGAGGCAGTTCAGAACGTTACCATACCATCCACAGGAGAATGGGTCAGTGGAAATGCTTATGAAATCTTTAAAAGAATGGTGTACACCTATGCAGAGAAACAACCTAGACATTTAAAAGATAAAGAACCTCAACAATATAAATTTCCATGGTGATTTGAACATATAAACCATGATGTTTTTGCACTAAAATGGTGTATGGAATTTTGTATACACCAGACATTTACTTTTTGCCTACAGGGGTTTGCCAGAGGAATCCATAGGATTCAAACCATTTAAGCTATTATATGTATGTAAGGTAAGGGGGTTCCCTAAATTTGGTCAAGAATGAATGGACTAGGAAATCCCCCACAAGCAAAGAAGGCACTGTGGAATATATACAAAACTCCCACAACAGACTAAAAGAATGCATGGATTTTGTACAGGACAATCTCCTGCAAGCCCAGTCCATGCAAAAAAAAAATGTATGATTAGGGTGCAAGGGCTCAAGCTTGCCAGGTTGGGCAGACAGAAATGGCTCACATTCCAGTGCATCCCAATAAATTGGCAGTTGCCTGGAAAGGTCCTTTTTGTTGTGCCTCGGTGAATTACAGATACGCATCACTGCCATATGCATATTAAGCTAAATTGGGTCTCCCTAGAGATTAGGAGACAGCGAATTTGATCAAATCTAGTCTATAAAATCTATAAGACCAGACATCCTATTGGTCTGGCAGAGATTAATCAGTACCACCCATCAGTTTAATTGACAAAAGAGTGGCTAGAGACCTGATAATCCCTAAATATAAAACAGATTTTGTAACCCTGACTTTCCAGTATAGAGCTGCTACCACCAGGAATAGACTTTCATTGTTATTGAAAATTCAGGATTTGACCATAGCTAAATTTAACCTTGCTATAAAGCAAGAAATATGTTTTTGCTGTTTATGTAATAGATTAATCAAATTGCCTGTAGATCTTTATGTGCCATGACACAAAATTGCTGTTTTGTATTCAAGTAACATATTTGTATTGTTAAATGTGTAGTTTCTCATTGTTTGTTTTTATTGTAACTTGTATTCTGACATCTAAACAGGTGCAACTTGTAAAGAGGGTTATTTTTAACCCTAATGGTGCTTGAAGTTGCTTTCATATCCTGTATAAATAAATTGTATTACTACTACTACTTACTTATGTGCCTGAACTGCCAGGCGAACATGCAGTCCCAGAATGAATCTTGTTAATACTCTCAAGCCATACCATGTACAAAAGAAGTTGGTTTAGTCAGTAGTGTGTTCTCTAGCATAGGGCATGGAGGGATTTATACTCAACCTGCTTGAAGAAAGTAGGGATGAAGTTTCGATGGATGCATTCAGGCTTTCCGTTCAGGTGAACCAGGATTGTGGGAGTGAGATTTTGAAGGTGCTATGATGCTTCAAGGCCCTGTTCACATCTAGACCAGGGTACACATAATTGAGTGAGCAAGCACTGCACAATTATTGTATTTGCAAGCTTAAATATCTGATTTCAGCAACTAAAATCGTTGATTTTTAATCACCAAGATCTTCTCTAGAATTTTTTCTTATTAACAAAACATAGTCTGATATCAAGACAAATTATCTTGTTTTACTTTGCCTATAAAGACAAGCTTTTTCATATCTTTCTCATTCCAATGTTTACCTGATTAAAGTGTTCTTTTATAGCTGTATGGTATCATCCTGCTTTCAGACCAAAATATTAGATTTTGGAGTTTAGTTATTTCTGGAACCAGTTCTAGTTATTTATGAGTGGAAAGATTTGTTTCACTTTTTCTAAAACAGCTTGCAATTTTCTCTTTTTGTTTGTTTGTTTGTTTGTTTTAGACTTTATCATACCATACTCACCTTCTGTGCCCACTACACCATGCATCTCATTTATTTTATTCCCAACACACATGCATACACTCTCCTGTAGCTATATCCTTGAATCTGGACCTGCAGCAAACAAGGCACATTGTTGATGACTCCACCATAGCAAGGTTTTCTTATGTGATTGCAACACTGTCTATTATTTTCTTTCACTTTAATACTGTAAAATATCGTAATGAGATGAAATATCCTTTATCCCAAACTGAAATCTTGTTTTTGAATCCCAAGGATTTGTTATTATTTCTTACTGGTTAAGGAAAAACAGATACACTATATATTTTTGTTTCAAAGTTTTTTTATCTGATTAAAATATTATTTTAGAACTTTATGATACCCTCCCAAGACCAAAATTCTATTTTTGAAGAACTAGATGTTTTCTCTAACTGGTTTAGGAAGTTGATGAGAGCAACCTTTTACACTTTTCCTAGTGTTGCAGTCTTTTCTCATGGTTTTGGAGCTGTTTCTTCAACTTAGACTTATCATTGCTTTGCGTACTTTTGGGGTGACCAAGCATATGATATGCAATACAAGATATACCTTATTGGGCTATTGTCATTTTCATTCTCCCCATGCCTCCTCCCCACTGATCCAACCCACAGCATCATGAGGAATGTTCAGTTGAGAGCAACCCCTTCTGTTATTTTTCCTTGTGGATTTACAATACAAGTAATTATTATAGCTGGTCACTAGCAGTGGCACAGCCACCAGTTATTTTGCAATCATATCACAAAGTAGTTCCAAGTCTCCCATTCAGTCCCATGGAGGCATAACATCAGCTGCCAGAAAATGACATTTATCTGGTATGTCTGAATAGGAAATAAGGCTAGCAACTGACTGCTGCCATTCCCTAAACTACACTCATTACTTTCTGGGAAACACTAATATATGAAAGAAGATGTTAAATCATAGTAGCTGACAGCATTGTGAAGGAACTCTTTCTGCATTAAACGACAATGCTTCGAATCCTACTTGAATTCAGTATGCCTCTTTATTGTAGAATGTTGGTGTGTTAATTTTGTTTATCTCAGCTTCAAAAATCTATTGCAATAGGAGGTTTTCTAATTTGTATTGTATCTAGGTATATCCTGGACCCAAGAAGATGGAAGGAGGAAGGTGGAAGCACTCAAAAGAGATCTGGAAGGATAGAGGAGTCCAGAATAACCCCTGTGAACCCCTGTGAAGGAGTGTATGAAACTGATGGTACTGAGACTGTCTGGAGCAAGAATTAGAGTGGGGGGACTGAAGAAAGATCAGAACATATACAGGAAGGCCATGGCAGCTGTGGATGTTGTGGGAAGACATGGAGGTTAATGAAACTGAGGGCAGCAGAGGGCAAGATCTTAAGAGTGTTTGAACAGAGAGAGGAGAGATATTTAGCAATGTGTAGGAGAGACACTAAGAGAGACTTAGTAATATATTTTGAGTTTGTGGCATAGAACTTATGTATTGTATCCTTCTACCTCTGATACCTTCAAATAAGAGTTGTTTCTTAGAGTATAGTAACTGCTGAGTGTTCATATTGTGGAGCTGGTGAGTAGTTTGCCTTTTGTGTGACTCAAAACCTTGGAAATATGAGAACTGGTGCCAGTTTTCTTTAATAAAGTGAATATCAATTTATATTTTACCTATAGTGCCCAATTGTGAACTGTATATTTACATTCATATTCAATTGGGCATGTTGGTCCTTGGATCTCTCTGAGAACTATTAGTACTTCACTGAACCTAATAAAGTGTTGATATTTATTATACATTAGTTAAATACAGTACTTGGGACACAAATTTCTCTTTTTTTATTATAAATTTAAATTTCATGTCACTTGAATGTCAGCTGATCCCCCCTTTCACATATTAATGCTAGTAGTTGGCTTTTGACAACATATTTTGTCTTAGCCACAAGCTACAGTAAATCAGAGGATCTCACCTGCAGTGGGTTAAAGTCATGGCATACTGTGGAGCATTAGCAGTGGCCTTGGCTTTTTTTTACAAAATGACAACGTAAAAGGTATGCATAGCATTTCTTTTTACCCATTTTAGCTTTTCACTCATTTTGACTGAATTAACCAAAGTTACTGTTTAACTTAAGACTGGCCTGTTTTTTTCTGTTTCTCTTTTTGATCTGTCTTAGAAATGATGTGTTGAAAGCAAAGTGGGAACACAGCACACACCTTGAAATCATTTAACCAGTTTACCATTTTACTATTCCAAAGAAAGCAGATTTTACTCATACTTGTGGTCTGAGATCAAAAATATTTCATATGAAGTAAGTAGTAGTTTTAGGAAAATAGCGAACACATAATTTTTAAAGTCAATTACTTTTTTTAATTGTGTGCTAATCATTAGTGTTATTTATTAATAACCTGTTTTACCTTAGAAAAGCACTTCATTAGACACTTTCTGTTCATATTACATGCATCACAGTTTGGTGCTGTATTGGAAGGACTAATTGATATTCAGTCCCCCAACTGTTGGGTACAGCACCACCTTGATAAATCACCTCAATCAATCTCAGGATTCTTTGATTTTGGTGTCCTACACTTTATTCTTATTGGTGCTGTTTTTGAATTTGACTTTACCTAGTGCTTGCTCCTATAAGGAAAGGATAAATGGATAATCCTTCAGCACTGTTTTTGGGAGAGATTTTGATGTTTGTTTTGCCACTTATTTAGGATGCTTTTTATATTATCTGCTTGTACTTTTGCAACAAAATGGTGGTTACACACAGAATTACAAAATCTGTGTTATCAAATATGCACATGGAAGTTGGCACTATAGAGCCTGAGGGTGATTTGAATGACATTTATAACAGTGGAGCGATACCTAATAAAATTAGGGAAATGGAAGAAAAAGAAAACATCAGAGATATAAAACAATCAAAATTTACTGATGGGTTCATTAATATAAGAAAGGGTAATGAAAATGGTTGTGTAGCTGATAACAGGGGTGTAGCCAGGGATTTCAGATCTGCACACCAAGTGGACTCACTGCTACCCCACCCCCCCTTGTTAGGGCGAGCTACCCCCCCCCCGGGTGTAGCCAGACAATATATAAATGTATACCAGGACTGTGTTTGTTGCCTCTATTTGGTACAATAAATACAACTTTGTATCTCATGACAGTGGTTATTGCCATGCATGGGTAAATACAAATGCCCAGAGCCTGTAAGTTGTATTGTCCTTCGGATGCAAAGACAGTATTAGTGACCAGTCCTTCTAGTTTTGACTCCTATGAATAAAATTGCAGAAAGGTTCAGTGTTTTCTTTGTTAGTTTTCATGGAAAAAGGAAGCAGTTCAGAGCTCATTTGCTAACCCCCCTTAAATAAAATTGCACACCATGGGGTGCTTGGAGTATGCCTGCCTACACCCATGGTTTATAATATTAAAAAAACACAGCTGAGCAGTAAAATGGAACTCTTGTGTCAATGGGTCCAATTTTGAAACCTCTTTCCCTTGTAAAGGACATGATGTTAATTAATGAAATATAATAATTAATCCAGTTGTCAACTTCACCCATAAATTCATGAATCTTGATATGGGTGATTTAACAAGATATAATACAAAGGATGTACCCAATGATAATTTTATTAGTGAACAAAATGTGAAATTATCCTTGAGTGTATATGACTCTGTGCTTAAGCTATTTGATCAGCTTGCCCCTAACTCTCCAACTGACAACTCTTGCGTATATCCAACGATTGTTGAATCTTTGCTAATGACAGTTCAAGGCCTTAAAGCTTTAACACCCCATTTTCATAAGGACCCCATTCCAGTGTTTGTAGAAAACTCACCTTTGAGTCATCTTTTAACTGACAGTGTAATGCACTTCCCTGTGTGTAATACCCCAGAAATGGAAGAGAAATATGCATCTATTTGTAATGATCATAGACTAAGGGATAGTGAAGGGATGGTACAGCAAGTGGTTAACATGAAAATTCTTGAACATTTGGTTCCCTTAAGGGAAGCTATGTCACTAACAGGTTGCAAAATGGAAGCAACTTTAACTCTTAGATAGTATTAGGTTGTAAGGGCATGGTAACTGATCAAGTATCTATTAAAGACACACAGGAAGTTAAAGAGACTAAGGCTGGGACCAGATTTCTCCACTGTATGTTACCACTAAAAAAGGGAAGAAAAAGAAAAATCACTGGGACTAAAAAGAAAAAATAATAATAACTTTAAGAGGATGATTGGTAAAATAATCCCTACAGCACCAGAATCAGAGGAAAAGGAGGAATTTAAAAATAAAATACTTACTAATACAGAGGAGAAGATTTGGATACCTTCACAAGACCAGTCACAACAGAAGGATGTAATACACCTAACTCAGGAAATCCCCCAATGAGGTGGTGATAACTAAACCCTCTACAATACAGGAGATAAGAGACCAACAGCATCTTAAAGTTGTAAATCAATTAAAAGAATAACAAAATCTCGAAAGTAATGCTGACCCTGAACAGCCCACATGCCTCCTTTAGCAAATATAAGTTAATCAAACCTACAGAAGAGTGTACAGGTAGATCCCAAAAAAAACTGACTGTTAAGTTAAACTACAAGAAATTAGAGACTGAGGCCGCCCTTCTAACAATGATTAGATATTTACTTATCACTTAAACTGAACTCCTTTTAAAAGATGAGGAAGTTCTCTATTGTATAAGGAAAAAAGATTGTAGTGAGAAGGGAGTGATAACAGTATTCTTGGCTAGTGAAATAGTTATCCCAGAACTCTGGAGGAAGGAACATGAAGATACCTTCAGCAGACTGGGAATTGCATATTCTTTCCTGTCATTGATGCAGGCATCTGGAGGCCCAAAAAATAATCAACATGAATCTGTTCAAGAAAGATTGATAAAGCTGGCTGGTGGGTATGTGCAATCCCCTTTAAAAGACACAATTGAAATATAAATTGTAGTTATTTCAGTGTCTGACATTCATAAAATAAAAAAACAGAAACCAAGCCATCTTTCATGAGACAAATTGTGTCAGTTTTAGAAAATCTGTTGAAAATATCTCAGAAGAAAAGGATTTCTAGCTTGTAAATGTGTTGAAAGTTTCTATTCTACTGAGGGTCAAGTGGGCATCTTGTTGAATGACAAGTGGCTAGCACTGGCAATAAGAGAAATGAGAAGCATTTGGGCATTAACTTTTTGATTACAATAATATTTGTGGTCTTGCAACCATAAAGGAAGGGAAAGACAGAGAACAGGAGAATCACTTCAGATGACTGGATATCCAGAAGCAAAGAATATTTAAAAAAACATTTTCTTTATCAACATGTAATAGATATGATTGTTTACAGGAACTACACAAAGGTTGATTAGATAATCAATATTCTGATCAACCTGACTGCAGTCTCTATTCATGGACTATTTCTAATTTTCTGATAAAGTTGCCAGAAAAAAATTGTTAAACTAATACAGAAGGTGAGGGTTATATGCTTTCGGGGAACTTGAGAAGTCTTGCTGTATAGCTTATCCAAAAAATGGTTATCTACTACCTCAAATTCCTGCAAAAAGATGGAAAATAAAGGGAGATCGATTGGTGATTTAGTTCAGTGGTTAGACTGAAAATGTTTATGTGGGGGAACTCAACTCTAGATTTCTAGTTGCTGGAACTGTCATTTCTAGGTAGAGGAACTCTCCTATAGTAGTCAGAGGAGAAAGATGACAGAGGTGCTGGAACTCTCATACAGTTTTTTAAGAGGTGTTGGAACTGAGTTTTTGTGTCAACCTGTCCTATTTAACCCTGGTTTAATTACACAGATTAAAATTGATAAAAGTACTAACATTTTGGAAATCAGGAAGGGGAACTTAAATATTTTATATACTAAACTGCAAATTAAACAGTCAACATTGGCTGTGGTAAATGTTTATACTCCCCTAGTACACTCACAATATTATATCTTGATTTTATGAGCTGACCTATCCAATTTGCTGGAAGAAATGTGTGTTAACTTGGATATTGAGTTGTATTTATGTGGTGACTTCAACACACAAACTGGAACACATAATTTCATATCAGAAGGTGACCCCTGTACCTGATCTTGAACCTGAAAAATATGAAAGAAATGCAAGAGACATAGTTTACAATGCACAGTGGCAATACTGATAGATCTAATTGAGAAATATAATCTTGTAAAAATCAATGGTAGATTCCCTTCAGATAGGGAGGGTGATTTAATATTTTTTGCTCACAACTGGACAACAGTGATTGTATATTGAAATACAACAATTTCAGGCTTCTCCACAGTTAGAGATATGGAGGTCTTGTCTCAGCCTGAAAGTCATCACTTCCTTCTCTCAGTTCATATAATTGGTCCAACTGATGATAATGTTCTGGGCCAGGACAGTAATCTTGTGAGCAAACGTGCCATAATTAAATAAATGGCTATTCTGAAATAATGTTGCAGAACAGAAACTCTTTTAAATATGTCAGTTTGAATAATAAGGTTTATTATCTAAATGTATTAACGTGACAGACACCAAATCAAAATTTGGGCTAATTGCTGATATTTCCTTTCAGTTACACTTTATCTGTATGGAACATAAGGAAGTAAAACCTAAGACATGGTTTAATGTAAACTGCCAGAGGGAAAAGAGTGCCCAAAATAAAATAAATAAAGGAATGTAAGAAAATGTCTAGCTGGCTCCATGGAACCCGGAGACAAAGGGTTTGCTCGGCTTGCTGGTGACCCAGATTCACGCCCGAGCCCATGTGTCAGGAGCAGAGACCAGCAGGAGGGATTTCAAGTGTCCTTGATGCTTCCTCCCGGGGTGGGATGGGCCTCAACACCTGGAGGTTGCTTGGGTGACATGCAAGGCTGGGTGAAGCCTCGACACTCCCCACACATCCCCACCTCAGGTCACCACTAGTTCAGGCCCTCATCGGGGTGTGTGTGGAAGGCAGCACAAGCAGAGAAAAATGGCCACCCAAGCTGGCCAGATAATATGGACCTACCTCCCCACCTCAAAGCCAGGACAACCCCGAGCTGCACTTTTGCCACCCAGCATAGATGTGAGGAAGTGCCTCCAGGCACTTTGATCTCCCCTCCCGGTTGCCCCCACAGGTAAGAGGAGCCCCCAATGAAGGGATACATTGGGTCAGTCAGGCAGCAGGGGTAGTGGACAGCTGAATGGGAGAGCAGTGAGATGGAATGGCCGCACAAAGCAGTGGGCAGCTGGGTGGTAGGGGATAAAAAGAGCATGCAAAAAAAAGTCCAACAGATTTGAATGGAGCAATGAGAAGATATAAAGAATATTGATTGAAGTTGAGCCAGTTCGTCAAAAGATAATTGGAAAATGATGCTTCGTACAATTGCATATAATAATTCTTCCTGTTTTGAAAAAATGCAACAAATGATATGAATTCCTATGTCAAAGATTTGAACACTTATAGTTTATCTGATACCTAGTTATGTATTAAAAGCCCTGTTCACAGATATAAAGTATTACAATACTGATTACAATATTATTCAGTGAAACAGAATCCCCTTATAGATGTTACTGACAAGGAAGTTATCACAGTAATAGATAATTTGAAATTAAAAGGCCCCTAGCCCAGATAAATTACTGGCACAAAATACTAGTGGGTAAAGCTATGTTTAACACCATCACAAGGCAATACAAAGTACCTACTTCATGGAGTGGCAATATAATTGTTCCAGTATATAAAAGAGGAATAGAACTGATCCCTCTTCTTATCATCCCATATGTTTGATCAGTGTCATGGCAAAGATATTCTCTAAAATTATACTTCATATGCTCTAATAGGGTCGCCAGTGGTGCAGAGGGCTAAGGCACCTAGCACCTCTTACCTCTTACCGCCTGCCAGTGACCTGGGGTTGGGAGCAAGCTTGGGTCACCAGGGGTTGGCTGGGGAGAGGAGAGAGCATCCAGAGGACAGCTCTCCTGTCCCAGAGTGGAGATGCTTTTTGGTTCGACCCTTGGCTGCCTCTGGGTGGAGGCCCAGAGGTAGTGACAGCAGCTAGAGTGGCAATGATGGGAGAGGCTGCAGTTATGCAGCATGTGCGCATCTCCACATGTGCTCACTTGTGTGATGGTGCAGCAGGAGAACCAGAGGAGAAAATGGAAAATGGCAGTCACAGGCTCCATGAAGTCCTGCCTGCTGCCTGTTTGCCCTCACTCCATACTGCCACTGGCTGGCCAATCCTGCAAATCTAGATGCTGGGTCTCCAGGTGAGGGGAGGATGGTCCTCATCTTCCTGGCCCCTATCATGAGGGACAATCTGTGGGGGATGTGGGGGCTTGGTGAGTCAGAGAGATGGTTCCCAGGAGAGGGAGACAGGGACAAGATGGAGCAGCTGCCCTGCGACACATCCTGAGAAATCCTCTATGAAAGAAGTGGGCTCCAGTTAGCTACAGAACAAAGGAGGTCTCTCACTTCTACAAGCCAGTTTTAGAACTGGATAACCTATTCTAGACCACTGTGATGTATTAAAGCATGACTTGCATAAATCTGTAAATATACTAAATCAAAATGTTTTTGTGGTATTTATATGCTTATCTTCAGCTTTTGACTCTCTAGCATGTGACATTTTATGGGATAGCAGGGTTTTCAATTGCTGGTATAGCATAGCAAAACGCTATGCAAAACAAGTGGGTAATGCTACCCATTTCCGAAAATGCTTAACAGTAGACTGCTGACCATTTTTTTACAGTGTGTCTATGGCACAGTAGACAAAATTAATAAAATGGTATACATTTTTTAATTTTTCTAACCATTCTGTGCTTAGTGCTATGCATTTTTACAACTGATTAGCACTTTCACGTGTAAAACCGCTAATCAGTTTTTTCAGCTTATTCAATACCCTGGATAGAATGGAACTACTGGAGTTAGATAATGGGCTGAAAGCAATCAGAAAGTTATTTTATTCATGTAGGTGGACACAAGTAAAGTTTGCACATGACAGGGCACTTACTGCACCATCCTTTTTGCATAAGGGGGGTTATGCAAGGGTGTATACCTACCCATTTGATGTTTAATATTTATATAGATAGTATATGTAAAACTTTCATGAATGAATGCATTAATGCACCTAAACCATTCCTGCTATAGCAAATGCAAATGATGTTGTGTTGTTGTCTCTAACCAAAAAGGGCTACAATTACATACAACCTATATCATAATTTTTTGTGACATATCATGTTTAAAGATTAACATAGAGTAAACAAAAATACTTCAGTTTGGTTTAAAGAGGATATCTTCACTTGTCAGTGAAAATTAGATGATAAAAATATTGAAAGCGTTTCACAATATACCCTATCTTGGTCTCACATTTATACAAAAATTTTAAATGGGCGAACACTTTTGGAAATTGTCAAAACCTTGAAAAAGTGTTGGTCTTTCTAGATTTAACAAATGTTATAGTAGCGATACAGCTGATACTTCTATTTATGCTGCTAATGCTAAATTACTATCAAAATGTTGTCTGGAGCAGACATTTGAGATCTGGAAAAGCTGAAACTTTCTAAAACAAAGAAATGGTATTTTTGTAGGAGGCTTTTAGGTCTTCAATTTCATACCTGTAGCAGCAGTTAAGGAAGCCTCTGTTGAACCACAGGCCAGAATAAGAATAGTATTCTATTGGCTTAAGCTCCAAAGGATAGAAGAACATAGGCTTCCAAAATTAGTATTTAAGAAAATGCTGCGCTTTCTAAGTAGGTGGCTGAATGCCAGTTAGTTAACAGAATTACTGTCTATACTTAATGAAGTGAATATGGCTTATTTTGTAAAACATGGCAGGGGATATGTATTCTTGCAGGAGCTGGTCACCAAAATGGTTTTCCTGGTTTTCGATTATGTAGATGTGGTTTATGGCATTGTCCCTCCACTTTCCCGCGAATGGATACCCTCTGCAATGCCTTTCTACTTTGCTAACATCTCACCATCTTGTACCCACCATGTTACTCTACAATCCTTATCCATCCTCCTCTCCTCACACCACCAGTCCCACTGTGCTTTCATCATCTCTGACTACTGGTTTGGGTCCCTCTCCTCATACCTATCCTTACTTCTGTCCCCCAACCCCTCTTCCTTCTATTCCCATTGCTCTAGAGACCCTCATACCTTCTCCTTCCCCAACCCTCCCTCCTAATCTAGCAATTCTGCATTTTCCCATCACCACCCCTCTCTCTGGAACCAGCTACCATCCTTCATTCATCTCTCCACCTCCATTCCCAGCAGAGGCTGCCAGCTAAAACTTCCCCCTCTTCCCCTCCCTTCTGTTCCTGCCAGTCATCTACTTGAACGCTTCCTAGCCTTTCCCCTGCAATTCTACCTTCCCTTTACCTTCCCCTCCTTCCTAACTGTGTGTTTTTTGCTATTTTGTGTATAGTTTAATCAGCCTGTTTCACTGCTCCCCTCAAGACTAGGTCAGTCTACACTCATTTAGGCACTGAGCACTTTGTGATCATGTCCAATTGCACAGCTGATTTGTATGTTAATTTATTTGTCCTCTGTTACATGCAACAATTCTGCTTTTTTAATTGTTCTGCATTCTATTGCACTTTTTTTTCATTGTTATTGTAACTGCATCATCTGGCTTGCTGTAATCTTTGTAACATTGAACATTGTTCTCTCCTTGCCCTACCCTGGGTCACACCTGGAAATGATCCTCAGCTCATTCTGCTTCTCCCAGTAATCAATTTTTAAATAAATGCAAACATACATGCATACATACATACATGAATAAATATATATTAGGAGAGTTATAAAATATCTGATGGGCCAGAGATTTTGAAAAATTAAAAGCTTCTAAATTTAGTCCACTTTTGTCCCAATGCAAATGAACTCAAAGCCAAAAACTTACTTAATAGACATTATTGCCCTCATACTTAGACTGCAAATAACGAAATTTCAGTTTCAAATCTTGTAAGAGGATGATATTTAGGAAAATCACACAATTATGAGGCCACACTCTGTAACTGCAGGCTTCAAACCCTGAATATACACTCCATACAGTTCTGTATTAAGAAAAAGTGGTTGGCTCACTAACTTTCAGCTTCCCTAAACAACCCTTCAAAAAAATTTAGAGATGTTGCTTCATACTGATATAAGATCTCATGCAGAAATGTGCATGCTTTTTGAAAGCACCATGTATAGAAAGATATATGTTAAATGATATCTACTATGTATGTATGTATGTAGGCTGGCAGTATAGCCTAGAGGTTAGAGGAATGAAGTGTGAACGAGCTTGATACATCCAGCAGACCAGACCTGAGTTTGATTCTTACAACCTCCACTTGCATACTGTGTGACTCTGAGCACGTCACTTAACTGCCCAGTACTCCCAGGTCGCCCCTGAAAACAGGCACTTGTGCCTAGTGGGCCTTACCCATTTATCAAAGACTAAAATAAAAATAAATAAATTGTATTTATCACATGTGTTTTTATACTGTGAACATGTAAATGATTCTTCTCTTTTGCATGCTTGACGCTCTTCCGATATGATTTTCATATCGCTTATAAAATGGCTTTGTAGACTGATTAATAAAATGTTATCTACCTACCATTACTTTCCCATTATGGAAAAAATGTGTCCATCCACAGGCATGAGAATTATTGGGATACCACTATCAACAAGTGTTTTGAAAAAAAAATCCTAAGAAGAAACTAAATAAAGACCCTCCAACTGCCCTATTTTTTAATTAACCCTCCTGTTCACACTGTCCCTGGTACTGGTATGTTTGTTCTTTATAACTGGTACACAGGACACAGCTGCTGCAGTAATGTCCAAAATAAAAAAGTTCCTGCTTCTCACTGAAGCCTATGGATGATACCAGAAGGACTTCAAACAAATCCATCCATGACCATTGCAGTCCAACTTGCACCCTCACTGCCATCAAAACACATAAAGAACTACAAACATTTTTAACAAGTGTGCTAACTACTTTCTTCTACAGACCCCAGAATCATGGTGAAAATTAATTCAGATAAATCTGTAATTAATTAATTTAGACAAAGTAACACAGAATGACACAGACAGACAAAAATATGAAGTATATCCAGCCTACCATTAAAGTCATGACTTCTAGTAATTGACATGGTTCATGTTTCTATTTCAGATGAAGCATCCAGTAGATGCTTCCTCTCTGAGACCATGATCCCTCTTGCTCCCACTTTTGAATGACCACTAGCCCCTTAAACCTATCCCAGATGAGGCCCTCAACAACGTATTGTAATCTTGCTGAAAATAAATCTGCAGTATGTTTGGAATTTGGATATGCAATAATGTATAAAATTCATAGTTAAAGAAATTCTATTCTCACTTAGACTCTTAAGAGGACAGAAATCATTTCTTACTGGCAGCTGTTTGTAAGTTCTTAATCTCAGAATTGATATGCCTTACCCTAAATTATCCATATTTAACTGAACCTGAATAAAACGTGGTATGAAAAACTGTATTTTACATTGTTTTGTTTTTATGGGCAGCATTCTGTTACAGTTCTTTTCATGGAACCTGTGATCTGGAGTTTTAACTACATCACAGTTTGTGCACAGAACTCTGAGCACGGTTCTGATAGGACAATAGCTCATGTTAACATTCTGTACACAAACCGTGACATAGTAAAAACTCCAAATTACTAGTTCCATGGAGAGAACTGTAAAAGAATGCTGCCCAAAACAACAAAACAATGTAAAGTACATTTTTTCTTATCACTTTTTATTCATGTACAGTTAAATATGGGTAATTCAGGGGAATGCATATAATTTCTGAGAATAAGTGCTTTATAAACAGTTGCCAGTTAGAAATAATTTCCTGTCCTCTTTAAGACTGAAGCAAACACAGCTCAGCTGTCCCTCCCCAAAGCCCAACAAACCAATGACTTTTTTTAATAAATAGTCCTCCCTCCTCCTAACTCAACAGTTCCTCCATGAAATAATACAGATTGTCAATTTTTCTAATAAATGTCCCTCCCTCCCTCTAGTGCTACAGTGTCTCCAAAAGCCTTATTCCATGTTGTCACTGGACATTCATTTGCTGTTGGGTTGCACATGCTTACCTCATAGGAAACAACACACTCCATATCTGTGACATCATCAAAGAACCCTGTCTCTTACTCATTCTGGGGCTTTGAATTTTCAGTTTTAGTGGGTTGGTTGAAGGTGCTAGCAGCTGTCTTCTGCATGAAAACTTTGTTCAAAACCATTATTTTGTCCCACTGTGTAACTCTCATAGAAAATCCTGTTTAATTTAGATGCAGAACTTTTAAATTTTGATTGGGCCTGTCGTTTGTTTGTTTTTCTCTCTTTTCTTCTTTCCTGGATCTGGTAGCATATAGTGTCAAACATGGTATCCCAAATCTTTATTCTATGGGCATCTAGCCCCCTTGGATTCTGCCCCCTCCAGTTCCTAGTCTACCTTACTGGTGTCCAGACCAAGGTGGCAATGTCTCTAACCTCGTGTGCAACAGGCTTCTTTCGCTTCTACCAGAAATACTGCACTGACATACCTACAAATACAGGCTTGTGTCAAATTCCATGTCCCGAGGTCCTGCCAAATCTTGGAAAGTACCCTGCTATGCAGAGTGATAAATTAAATATCCCAAATAGCACTAGGACGCTACTACACATGAGGTTCAAAAAACAATGGCTGGTATCTTTTACCCTTATATACCAGCTCTTGCTTTCTGCATGGGTGCTCCTACACCTTCATGCCATCCACAGTCAACCAGAACTTCATCCTTTCCTCCTATGGAACCAGGATGTTACAAAAGAGGTAAAAGTCGCTTAACGAGGCTACTCTTGAAAGCCATAAAAACACTTCTTTTATTACTGCTCATTTGTGCAGGTAATGTTGAGCTCAACCCTGGACCCAGTCTTCCAATTTCAACCCCCTCCCAAATTGGCCAGCTGAATGGAATGAGCCTAATCCATATCAATGCCTGTAGCCTGCTCAGGAAATCTGAGTCACTCCAAACATGGATTGATCACATCTGCCCTGATCTGCAGGTGGTCACCGAAACTTGGCTTAAGCCTGTGACACTGAATCATGAAATTACCATTCCTTCGTATAATATGTTCAGAATGGACAGATCCTCGAGAGGCAGGGGTGTAGCAATATATATCTGGGACAAATATGTCACCTCCATAGCAAACTCAACTACTCTGCCCAAGGAATTTGAATGTCTCACATTAAAAGTGCAACTACCAACACAATCGCTATGCACATTGTTAGCTGTTACAGGCCCTTTGTTGCAGGTTTAAAATTACTGAACCACCTAAGTGATGTCCTAGATGTATTATCCACTGAAGTCATATTAATGGGTGATCTGAATCTGGACTGGCTTTCTGCAGTGTCTAAACCTCTAAAAGATTATGCAACACCTTTGGTTTTATACAAATCATAACTGAAGACACAAGGCCTAATGTCAAAAACCAGGAGAAAAGTACTTTGCTTGATATAATATTAGTCAATAAACCGCACCTATTTACTCATGCAAGTGCATTCTTCAGTGATGTCAGTGATCATTGTGCAATAGCCTGTGTGAGGTCTATTCCCAAGGCAGTGTCATCCTCCAAGTATATCCACAAGAGATGCCGGAGGAATTTTGACTCAATAGCCTTCTGCTCAGACCTCCAGCATGTTGTCTGGCAGACTTTTATCTGGCCCAAACTGTGGATACGGCCTATGACAATTTCACAAAATAGTGCTCAGGGCCCTAGACAAACATGCTTCTTTAGTAAAAATGAGAACCAAAAGGAGAACTGGTGGATTGAAAGCCACGTTACTGCATAGAGACTCTTTATGGAAAAAAGCAAGGAAAACTAAACTCCCAGCTGATTGGTCAGCCTTCAGAGCAGCTAGGAATCGGTGCACTAAGCTCAGCAGAACTGAGAAAGCAAAGTACTTCCAAGCAGAAATTGATAATGCCTCTAATGACACCAAGAAATTTTGGAATACTCTAAAGGACATCAAGGTTACTCTTCTGCTCACTCTCTTCCCCTAAAAATCACTATGGGTGGTGCTTCCATTACCGACAAACAATCTATTCTCAAACTTCTAAACAACCATTTTGCTATAGCAGGACTAGCTTTGATGCCTCACAGCCAGCTCACTCCAATCTCAGCTAGGTGTTCAAAACCCGGATTGGCTTAACCATAGTCTATTAACACAAACAGCAACCTTCACCTTCCAACTCATCACTTTAAACAAATTGAGGACCTTCTCTTGGCTCTAGATACTAGAAAAGTGCTACTGCAGACCAAATAGAGTCATATTACCTAAAGTTAGGATATTATGCTCTAGCCACTCCAATAGCTCATCTCTTTAACTTGTCCCTTATGCAGGGTTCCATCCCAAGAGAATGGAAGACAGCACAAGTGATTCCAGTCTTTTAAGTCTGGTGACACTTGTGACTTAAACAATTATCCCCCATTTCATTACTCCCTATTTTGTCAAAGGTACTGAAGAAAGTAGTGAATTTATAGCTAAGACAACACCATGAAATGCACAATCTTCTCAACGAGGTCCAATCTGGTTTTAGGCCACATCATAGCACAATCTCTGCGTTTGCTAAAGTCACAAATGATTGGCAGATGGCCTTAGATAATAAAAGATACGTATGCAGCTTATTCCTAAATCTGAGTAAAGCTTTCGATACAGTGGACCATGACCTTCTTATTACCACTCTGCATATTGTTGGAGAAGACCCACTGTCAATCAAGTGGTTTACTAGCTATCCCACTGGATGCCACCAACAAGTCAAAGCGGATGGCAATCTTTCTACACTGAAAACTGTGCAAAGAGTGCCTCAAGATTCCATCCTAGGACCCTTGTTGTTTGCTGTCTATATCAATAACCTAAATGATGGAATCTCAGATGCTAGAATTCACCTATTTACAGTTGACACTGTGCTATACTTAGCCAGGCCTTCTCTGGACCAGGCCTGCAAGGACCTCCAACTTGAGTTTAACCATCTACAGGAAAATCTGATGCATCTGAAGTTGCTTTTAAATGCTAAAAAAACCAAAGCTATGCTTTTTGCTCCAAGTTCATGTATAAATACAACAAAGTGTCCCTTTACCATCCCTGTCATACAGTCGCTGCTTGGTGAATCCCTAGAGTTTGTATCAGTCTTCTAGTACTTGGGGGGTTGGGTTGACAACAGGCTTTCCTTCTCAATTCACATTGTAAACCTAACCAAAAGACTAAGACAAAGACTTGGTATCTTCTTTCGCATAAAGCATCTACTGACTCAGGAGGCAAAAATCCATCTAGCACAAACTATATTCTTACCGCTCCTAGACTATGCCGATATCCTGTATGGTCATGGGACAAGTGCGGCTTTAGGGAAACTTGACACCCTTATCATCGAGCAATTAGATTGATCACAAACGCACCATACTCCATTCATCACTGCACCATTTACTGTATGCTTGGCTGGAACTCACTTAGTTACAGATGGCATAAAAACGCTATCCTATGGACACTTACAGCATTAACAAATAAGCTTCCTAAATACATCTCTGACTATCTACCTCTCTGTCTATCAGGAAGTTACCTTCTAAGAAGACTTTCGTATTCCTCTCTTGTTATTCCTAAGGTAAATACACGCTTTGGCAAAGTGGCCATAAGTCACTTTCTCCCTGTCCTTTGGAACAATATGCAAGAAACCTTAAAAAATGTCCTCCCAGTGAAAATACCCTTCTTCAAAACTCTCTTTGCTAAGACCTTTAAGAACTATGCAACTGCCCTCACTAAGCTTAACACGTTCTGGAGCTCTTCCTCTTCTCCCAGTGTCCAGCTAACTATGATTTCTACTATCTGGATAATGATGGTTACTGGGTGGCATTTGTACTAAATGACTCATGTATCCTGTGTTTTTATTTATATGATGTACAAACATGTGTTTCTTTTTCTTTTGCATATGACGTACAAACTATAACCTATTTGCAAGAATGTACTTATTGTGCCTTGTATTATATGTTCATCTAACTGTACAAACTATAACCTATTTGCAAGATTGTACTTATTGTGCCTTGTATTATATGTTTGTCTAACTGTACAAACTATAACCTGTTTGCAAGATTGTACTTATTGTGCCTTGTATTATATGTTCGTCTAACTTTTGTATATTATATACCTTTACCTGACCAGATCCACCTTGTAATGAACTGTCTCAGATGTTTCACCTGGATAAATAAAGATTGATTGATTGTTGTTTATTTAATTGGCACCTGCTATATCTCCAACTTCCTGTCAAAATCAAGTTATTTTGTCATTCTGTCTGATTTCTGCTAGGATTCCTCAAATGGTATAAGATGAAAATGTGTGGAACTCACTTCCAGAAAACATAGCAAACAGTGATAACTTTAAACTGTGTAAAACTAGACTGGATATATAAACAAGGGAAGGTAACAAACTGAAATATTACCACTGAAATAGTGGGGTGGGGTGGGTGAACTTGTTGAGCAATAGCCTTTTTCACTCCAAATACTGTGCCACAGTATTACACACAGTATGAAGAAGGATTTAGGGTCCTGTTGTTGTGGTCTGGCTGTAGCTTTATGCCTAGGTAAGCCTTTACTACAGTTTGTTTTTGTTTTGTTTTGTTTGTTTTCCCAGAACCATTTGTTCTCATTTCTCTGTGTCATCTGCTTAGGTTCTTTCCTTAGCATAAACTTGCTCAAGTTGGGTTTCTTTTCTCTTACTGGTGAGTTTGTGGTTTACCTTGTGTTTTTTTTTTTTTACTCTTTTTGGAGTTTACTTTTTTTGGCAACTTTCTCTCTTTCCAATCATCACCACCATGTTTTGATGCAATGTGGAGCCGTTTTTTCAGTGTTGCATCATCTTGGTAGAGTTTTGCATTATTTTGGTCAAAACTTACGTAACTGCACAAATATTTTGATGCAAGTACACAGAACTGATGCAGTGCACAAACACTGAGTAAAAATTAATACAAGTGTACAAAAAAGTTGATTCAAGTGACTAAAGCTTGTGATGCAGTCCTCCTTTTAATTGTCTTTCAAAAGAAGGAAGGAAGGAAGGAAGGAAGGAAGGGAAAACAAAAAAAAAAGAACAATAACATTCTGCAGGCCCTGTTCTTTAATAAGAAATGTAAAGCATGGGGCCAGCCTGTTGGTGTAGAGAGTGGAGGTGCTGGCACCTCGCTTGCTGCCACACTGGTAACCCAGGTAGGGGAATGGACCAGGAACACTCAGGCTTGGCCGAGGGAAGGAGAGCTGGGATTCCCACAGGATGCTCTCTTCCTCCAGGGAGGGAGGTCTGCTGGCTCCGCTGCAATACTACCACCTGGGTGATCATAGGTGGTAGCGCAAGTGAAGCCACTAGGCATGGGAGGGTGCCTTGTGGCTGGGATGCACACACTTACATGTTTCTCCTCAGTCCTCACCTGCCTGGCACCCAAGGAGGGAAAAACCAGAAGAAAAACTAAGGCTATCCAGGATTGTAGTCCCCACAGGCAATTCACCATCTCCTGGGCTACCACTGCCACATCCCTTGCCTAGCCTCCTCCCAGAATTCAGGTCCATGGGAAGCTCCTGCCAAGAGAAGAATCTATGAGGCAATGTAACAGCAATGGGATGGTAATCCCCAGAGACAAATGGGTGACAGGGCTGGTGGGAGTACTAGGCAGATAGGGGCTGACTGAAGAAGGAGGGAATGTAAAGCATGTTATAAGGCCTTGAAACAGTCTTTGTATAGGATGTTCTGTTGATTCTGTACTAGAAAGACCAAGACTGATTTCTTGGCACCTTGTCCCCAACTGATGGTGTCACTGGAGAAGGTACCTCTGGTTTTATGTTCATTGGTGGCAATAGATGGTTACACAGATACCTCCATTGTATCTCAAGGAGCTCTTCTAAAAGGAAGACTAGATGATTAGAATACAGAAAAACATGCCTCCTCTTACTCCTGATTCACAGCAGACCACTCTTTCTTGGGGGTGATAGGCACATCCAGATGTATCAGAACATCTGTCAAACAGCATGGGTGGAAGGTATGCTCTTCCAGATCTGACTGTTCACCCAGTTCAGGTCAGTTCAGTTAGTCTATTGAAAAAAACATGTATAAAATCCCTATATTGTTATCTACACAGTTATAGAAGTTACAAAATACATTTAGACAATCACAGACACAAACTATTGCACATATTGTACAAGGACTACAGTATAAACAACAATAAAAATACTCTTCATAGTTAAATACATTTAAGATAAACTGACCTAGCAAATTTTGTTATCCTGTAGATTACTGGCTCATCCTCCAAGTATCAAAGCATTGGCTGAGTGTACATCCAATGGGCCTTTTCTGCAAATTTATTTGTAGAGGTAGCAGTTATTTAGTTCTTTCTGTGTTGAATCTCTGACATTCCCACAATACAGGCACAACTGTCAATCTAGAATCTGTACTTCATGTACAGTTTTTAACCACTCCAGAAGATTGCCACCTCAAGGCTAACTTCATATTCAGACTACAACAGGGGATACCGTTGAATCAGTGCAATCATTCAAATACTTGGGTATCCTGCTAGACCCGTCCCTCTCCTTCAAACAGAATGAGAAACAGACCACGAAAAACTCAGCCAGAAACTAGGATTGCTCTACCATCTTCATCCTCTCCTCTCTCAAGCCTCATGTCAAAAGATTGCCACTGCCTTCCTCCTCCTCCACACTTTTCTATGGTACCCCCATACTGCTCTCCACCGAGAATACCACACTGTCCCAGCTGAGAATGCTATACTATAGGGTGGGACCATGTAGAGATGTTATGCCCCCGGATGAAATGTTGTGGAGACATTGCCATGGTCATGACATTGCAGGAATAAAAGAAAGTATGACAAAATACTGAATAAAACAAAACTGTAGTGGCTTATCGCCTCGGCACAATCACTGCCAGACAAATAGATTTTAGATTTACACATATTTACTACTGCACAAAAACAGCGGTGACTTCATTTACTTTGTTGTGAAATAAAGAAATACAAAAAGGCTGTTTCAGTCCAGTACTGTTAGGGGGTTCGTCAGAGCATAAATAATGGTTCCCTTCTTCTTTCTGCCTTCCACCACAACACTCACTTACCGGCTCTGTGTCTCCGCTCCTCATAATGCAATGTCTGCTAACAGTAGAGCAGGAGATTTGAATGGGAAAGCATACCTGCTAAATATCTATGACCTATAATTTCAAAAAAGTTACCAAAGTAAAATCTGTTGGTGAAAGGAGGTTGATTGCTCAGCTTGGCTCCCGCCCCCAAGTTACTGCTGCATTCTGAAATTGTAATCGTACATCTTTTTGCCACTTTTAGCATGTATGTTTCCCTGTTCAAACCTCATGCTGTACTGTTATTGGACATTGCATTATGAGGAGTGGAGACACAAAGCTGGTAAGTAAGGAATACTTAAGGACTCCTGTAACACTCACCTGACACTGCTTCTGCCTGCGTGGCAAAGGATGGAATACCAACTGATTACCAGGGCAGGTTAATCACAGTGGTAGGTTGTGCTACATATGAGAGTACTGAGGCAGAACTGATTAATTACACAGAGCCAAAATTAAATAGAAACAAGGGCCCGGATATTCAGACTGTGCCAGGCTGTGGCACAAACCTGGGCACAGCGCAACTTGGCTGCGCAAGGGCGTTGACAGGGTGATATTCAACGGAGCTGCGCCATGGCACAGCATCATTGAATATCACACCCTGCCACCTGCAGTGCACATGGCGCAGTGGCACTGAGCCAGCACAAGTGGCCAGAGGGAGTAGGGGATGCGCTAGCTAGTTCCGTTGCGCTAGGGCGATCAACCATGATATTCAAAGTGCCTATGTAAATGGGGCCATAATGTATGCAAGGTGCAAATGGGTCCATTTGCATGTCATTATGGCCCCATTTGCATGCAGGTGCACTGATCCCCGGCGACTTGCGCCTGGTGCCCTGCCAGGCTGCAGCTGTCGGGGACCGACGCCCCCTGCACAAGCAGAAAGGTGCCCCACTGCCCGATCGCGGGTAGAAGTTGCATTAGTAATGTCCTATATCTCTGGTGGTCCAGTGGACTGCTTGCAGCCTGATGGCGGGCATATGTTTAAATTTCAGAGTCCAATATCCCAGGTGGTCCAGTGGACCACTCGCAGCCCAATCGCGGGCATCAGTAAAACATTAATGCCACAGCAACCCAACCCTGGAGGTCTAGCAGTACCCCCCTCCACACCCACCCACTGAGCCCCACCTCCCTGCTCCCCACCGGTCAGCGGCTGGCGGCAGCACCCCACCCGCTTGCCGCCCCGCCGCCCGCTGAGCTGGCACCATATGGTAGGGCTGTCGCCCATTGGTCCCTAGCATGGAGCCAATGGGTGTACAGCATGTACTATACAGTCCAGATACGTGAATGGATTCGTTCACCATATCTGAACATGTAGTACAGTATGGGCTGCACGCCATTATGCGGCAGCAGACCAATCAAGCTGTCTAATCTAGATGGTCAGTTGGTGGGCGGCAGGGCCAGCAAGTGGGTGAGGGCTGCTGCCTGCCGCTGACGAGAGAGATCGGGGCGGTGGGGCTCAGTGGCGGGGCTGGGGAAGGGGGTACAGTTAGACCACCAGGGTTGGGTTGCTGAGGCATTAAAGTTTTACTGAAGCTCGTGATCGGGCTGCGAGCGGTCCACTGGACCACCAGGGCTATTGGACTCTGATATTTAAACATATGCCTGTGATCAGGCATGGGGGGGCACCACCATGAAGGTGCAGCTGGAGCTCGGGTGGCCACCCACAGGTAGCAGCTGCCATGTTGCGCCCTACAATACCGCAGCTCACCTGTTGGTGGCCAGCCGTTATTCCTTTTTTCTTTGGCTCACCTGTGTGCAGCACAAGTAGGGGTTGTGCATGCATGGACTCAGCACATCCCGGGCTGAATATCGGGATGTGCGGAGTATGCATGGGCATGCCCCCCTACCTGCTCCGCATAAGTTAATGATGCGCTCTGGCGCATCGGGATTTGTGCTAAGCTCAATCCCTGTTTGAATATCACGCCAGGGCACATCAGTGGGTTGCACATGGTGCAACACTGTTGCGCCATGCGCAACCCTTCTGAATATCTGGGCCAAGGTATTTTATTTTTTTAACTCAAAATTTACTTTTCTGGTACTCAGCTGGTATGGCTGCACAGAGTACTCTATAATGACTAAAATTTACACATTCCACAGAACATTTTGTACATTTATGCCTTTAGAATTCCAGTCCAACAGCTTTGTTTTACCCTGAATGAAGTTGCCTTTCTGGAACAGGATCTGTGTGGTTGTGGAACCCATGCAGCAACAACTATTTGATAGTCGGGCAAATAGTAGCAAGTCAGGTGAGTCGGGTTATAGTCACGGATGCGATAATTTGTCTTCGAGATTTACCCTGCTATTTTTTTGACCTTAGTACATTTTGACCACAGCAATTAAACCACTTCATTTATGACAGCGACGATATGTCAGTATGCCAGTGGGTTGATTTGCTCTCTGAGCCAGCTCGCGCCATCACCACTGTGAAGTTCTGTTGTCACTAGGCTGGCCTGACTATGATCAAAGACTGCAGTTCTCCTCCATATACTTTATCTACAAACTCACCTTCCTCTTCTCTCCCCCTGCCTGAATGACCTTCTAACACATAATCCTCACCACGTCTACTCAGGTCATCCACGATTCTCTGTTTAACACTCCTTATCCCCGCCTAGCAATTGGCAAACAATCTTTGCCTCCACTGCACCACCACTACAAATGCACCCCTTATCCTCCTACTCACCTCCTCTGCATATGTTCAAGTGCTCCTCTCTCATGCCTCCTGTTTGCAGCCTAAGTCTTGCACCTGCTTTTAACTAATTCTCACTGCACCCAGCTGAATTTAAGGGGTCTGCCTCTGTAGTCTTTTCCTTTCTTTCCTTGCTACTTGCTCTCTACCTTTCAATTTTGAATAACTGGTAAGGAACCACACTTGTCTCCAAAGTCAAGTGATTTGGGGTTTGGATAGTGCACTAGTCCTGGTTCTCCTGCTACTGAATAACAGTGATTTGTAGCATGTTGTTCTCTGAGATACTCTGTACTATTATACTTTTTGCACTATTTCACTATGCCATGATGCATTAATGTATACATACTGTGTATATTTTGCTTTCTTGCTTTGTACTGTCTGTAGCTCATGTGCTGTATATTTTATTTTTCTCGATCATGCTTGGTTACTTTTGTCATATGTTTTATTGAGCTGTACCTTTGTCCCGGTCGCCCTCTGAAAAGGGACTGTACTGTCTCAGTGGGCTTACCGGTTACCAAAATTCAAATAAATAAATAAATAGTTGTAATTATTTAACATTGATTCATCAAAATGTCACAGTCCTGTAGATTTAGTGAGAATGGCAAGGTGAAGCCTACACTAAGGCCCTCATGTACTCCACATTTCATACAATTTAAATATTAATCTGCATTACCTTGCTCAGTTGTAGTTCTATAATTTTTTAGAAGAGGGAATTAAGAGATCCTAAACAAAGTCGACCATTATAAATTGTCTGACAGTCCAGCAACTGCAGCATTGATGTAATGTACATGGTAATTTATTGCATTTTCTGACATATTCTTTCTAGACCATATCTATTTAGTTGTTTATTTAATCTGTCAAAACATGAATTCTCAATAACTCTATTATACTTTTCAGTTCAATGTTGTTTGAGTATACTGTGCTCCTGCATGGTTTGAATTCTACTCCAGTAGTTAACTGCTCTATTTTTAGCATAAAATTCCAAGGACTTCATTTTTGGTTAAAGCCTGAGAACTGCAGAGGGAGTATCCCTTGGCTGTCCCAATGCAGTTCTCAGGGAATGATTTTGGCATTTTCCTAACTCATTATAAATCGGGCTAAAAGCCACAGACCCACAGAACCTACTGTCATAAAGCAATTATGCATTTACTTTAGCCTCAAATGTTTTCTTTAATTCAGTGAATGAATGGTCTTCAAATAGTTTAGCAAATCTGAATACAGCATTGGTTATTTGGATAGCATTACGCTGTATAACCAGACCTGTCTGGGCCAGGGATCACCCGTCAGCCAGATGGCCTGGCACGCACCCATGGTAATGCTAACCCAATTGACTCACAAAATCCAGAGGACTCTCATTATTCAGGAAAAGATGAAAAGGAATTCTTCCTGAATCCCATCTCTATTTGATTCAAAGCATTCTTCCTTCCTGGTTGAGGAAATGTGTCGGATTCTATTGCTACTGGAGACACAGTGTACCACTAAGCTGAATGTTAATCCCATCTTGTCCTCCACAGTTGCACTCATAGATATGTTCAGGTGTTTCCAGATAGTTTATGATATATCTAAAAGATTCTCTCTGGTGGCCCACAGTGGTACTGGAGGCAGGCAGGAATTTCTTTAGAGATATCTAGAAATTCAGGAAATATCTAGCTATGTCTTTGGCTAAAACTGTAAGTGCTTTCCTGAATTTGAACACTTTATGCAGGTACAGTAGAGGAAGATGAATGAGATAATATGGACAAGAAGAAGCAGTTTTCTAAGTCACAGCAAAATGCTACCTGTTCCATGACACGTTGGTATATAAATGGAAGGCTCCCCCTGTTACAGATGCAGCCATGTGTTTTGGAGGTAAACAGATGGTTATTCCATTAAAGGTCCAGATACTCTTTTAGACCCTATTGATAGCTGTCTAGAAGCAGTCTGTAAACATGTATTCTTGACATTAGGTTCTGTATTTTGGGTCATGTCAGCTTTGCATTAGTAACATAAGCACAGTGTGAATGATCAACTGCAGTGGTGGATGAGGTTCTGGGGACCCTCCAGTCACAGATCTCCTTCACATAGTTAATATGGCAGCTCCTTTTTAGGGAGTCCATGGTGGATTTCATGCATGCCTCAGAGAAAAGTTAGGCTGCAGCTGTGATGCCCATAGGTTACTTTCACTGAGACATTGATTGTCAGACCATGCATCCAAGTCTTACTTCCTCAGTGGGCATTCCACAAGTGGCTTGTTCAGCCTGCAGTTGAAAGAGATCCTGAAAAGTCTTAAGGAAAAGAAATAATCTTTGCCAGGTTCCAATAATCAGTAATCCTATAACAATGGTTTCAGAGGTTGGTGTTTAGTTTGTGATTGCAATGACCTTGGAAATTTACATTCCTTTCGAGGGTATGGAAAACAACAAAGTAGAGGCACATTTTCAGATGCAAATTCCTAGAAAAACAGAGGTACTTGCACTAGTAAATGCTTCAGGGGAGCCAGTCATGGAGGCAGTTACTCTGCAAGAAGATTTACAGATCCATCTGTGCCCACAAGCTTTGGACTGATGGCTACTGAGGTTTATTAACAGATGGGCCTAGATCACATCAGATGTCTGAGTACTCAAGATAATTTCATAGGGTTATGCAATAGAATTTCCTTTTGTGCCTTCCAAAGGGCACTTATTCTAGTTCCTAGGTTCTACAAACCTAGAAATATTAAAAGCAGATCAGACCTTAGATCATCTGCTCAGCACAGAGGTAGTGATCCCATCCCCCAAGGAAAACAAACAGGATTCTACTCCATTAATCTCATGTTTTCAACAAATTGAGAGGATGCCATCTAATCCTGAATCTCACCAGTTTAAGCCATTTGCTGAGACCTTCCTGGCCCCATCCATAGGGGGACAATCTATGGGGGAGATATAGGCAGCAGTCAGAAGGTCGTTGCCATGCGAGGAGATAGGGACAAGATGGAGCAGCTGCCTGCAGCACACCCTGGAGAAAAACCTCTATTGGAAGCATGGTATCTCCTGAACACGCATCTCTTGCTTTCTATTTATTTGTTTATTATCCATAGGTTTTGTAGGTTATTTCAAATGAAGAAGACCTAAATCCATACAGCTCACAAGCTATTTAATCATACCCTTGATCTTGTTCAGTACTAAATACTCTTCCAATTTATGTTTAAATTCCCCATACTGTTGCTTGCCACCACTTCCACCAATAGGCCATTCCAAATCTTCTGCACTGTGATGGAAACCAGTGTTTTCTTTTGTTGGTCTGGAATTTCTCACTGGTTATTTTGTAAGGGATGTGATCTGGTGCAGTACTTCTGCTCCCTGAATTCTAGTCCCAACTGATCCCATAAATCCACATCTGAAAGTGCTTTGTAGATCAAGCACATGTCCCCTTTAATCTCACGGAACTCAATGTAGTACATTCCCAGTTCACTCAACCTCTCTTTGTATTCATATTTTTACTTTATTAACTAGTCTTGTTGCCCTTCTCTGTACTTTCTTGTGTGCTTTAATTTCAGCCACCCCAGTTACCAGAACTGAGCACAATACTCCATGTGAGGTCTCACCAGGGAGCTGTATAGAGGAATTGTCATTGCACTATCTCTGCTCTTAATATGTCTTTTGGTGATTTGGTACTTTGTTCTATTCTTTTGTAGTTCTTTTTTCCTTGTTATTATCATCATCATCAGGAATAGGTATGAGCTTGAAGGTTTGTTTAAAGATTTAAATGTGTACCTCACTAATGAATTTTATTTGATAAACTTATTTTAGGACACCTATTTAACCAAAGGAGTCCACTCTCAATTGATGAATTTAGCTTAATAAGAACATACATACAAACACACAACTGAGCCAGCAGAAGAAGGCCTTTGGTCTATCATGTTTGCTTGAGTTTGTAGACCCCTCAGTGTCTACTGACTGCATTTAATTTTTCTGATTTAGATGGATGGGCTGTGGATTATTGAAGACTGGGCAGAAATGTAAAGTAATATGTTATCATTTAAATAATATCTTTAGAATTCTAAATTATGTTTAATTGTTGATACAAGGATATCTTTCTTCTTTTCCATGTAAAATGATCATTATTACCTCAGTCCATATTCCTTTATCATGCATAATTGCTTTTATGAATGCTGTATTGTGAGTATAAACAGTAACAAATTAATTAGATACTAAGTGTTTAAAAACAAGAACTCATGTATGCATGTCTATACTTTCTGATTAGGCAGTCACTCTGGAAATTTCTCAGATCACAATCCAAGAGCAACACTTTTAGTATCAGCTCATTCCTTTGGGTTACCCACCACCCTGAGATCATAATAGTTGTGACTGCTCTCCTTGGATAGGAGCAACACCACCTTTATCCCTACCTGGACAATCTCCTGATCTGGGCACATGATCTGGGCAGCTTCTGTACAATCACCTCACTGTTCAGCCCACAGTACTTAACAGATCCTAGAGGAACATAGCTGTATAGTGAATTGGCAGAAAAGCATATTAGAGTGTGCTTTTGGACAGACCTAGTCAGAGTATTTCTCCTCCATAGAAGAATGGACACCTCATCAGGCAGAATGGCAAGCCAGTGTGCACCAAGTCATGCCAATTCACAGGTGACATCAGATTTTTTTCATCTAATGGCAGCTCCTATAGTGATGGTTCCTTGGGCCAGACTGCACATGAGTAATTTCCAGGTCATCCTGTTGTCTCTGGTCACTGGCATTGGAACAGTACCAAACACCAAGCTGGCTCCTGATATCAGTCATTGAAGAGGTGTGGGAGCCCTCAAAACCTTTTGAAGGGATTCTTATTAGCCCCATCAGAGCATTATTTCTGATCAGCGATGGCAGCCTGATGGGCTGGGAGCAGTGCTGGACCAGGTTCTGGTCAAGGGGCAATAATTTGTGGAGGAGCAGAGCCTCAAAATAAACATTCTTGAGACCAGAGGTGTCTTTCTGTCATTGAGGCACCTCAGGAAGAGTTTGGAAGAAACTGGTAAAGGCCTAGTCTGACAATGTAGTGACTGTTGCTTACATAAACAAGCAGGTGGCACAAGAAGTGAGATGATACCGACATAGTGTAGTCACTTCTGCACTGGGCAGAAGCCAATCTGGAGTCCCTTTCAGTGGTTCTTCTGGTGGAATAGCTCAACTACCAAGCAGACCTGTTCAGTTGCTAATGGGTTAATCCAGGAGAATGGTCTCTGAATTATGAGATGTGTCAAGGACTTTGCCACAGATCTGGGACTCAGAGATAAAACCTTTTGCCCCTAGAGGTAACACTCAGGTGGTAGGATTTTTCAGTTTGTACAGATGTCCAGCAGTAGAAGTGATGAATGCTCTGTCACAACTATGGGTCTTCAGAATGGTGTATATATTCTCACCATTAACCATGCTCCCAGCAGTTCTCAGACCTGGTCAGTCTGAGGGTCCTAAATACCTTTGGCTTCAGAGTGGCATGACTTTCTTTCCAACGTCTGATTCTTCATCCTAATCTGGTTGAGCTCAAGAGGTGGAGATTTCTTGGAGTAGCATATTCTGAGAGAAAGGGAATGCCCTAATGTCATTGAGAAAATAGTCTATGTTTGTGGCTTATGATGGCATTACTTTGATGAATATTTAAACTAGCTGAGAGAAGGTGGTAGAAAGACAAAGAGAGGCATAAACTACCCCCCCCCACACACACACACACAGACTGAAGCAGTAGGCAGGGAAGATCTGAAGGGAGGAAAATCCCCCTGGGAGCAGGTTAACAGGAACAGCAAAGAAGTTGAGGACAAGGGGGTGGGAACAAAAGTTGCAAAAAGGAGAGGGAAAATTAGGTGGGACACAAGGGGAGGAGGGTGAATTCCAGGCATAGTGGGAACAAGGTCTGGAGGGCCATGTGTGCAAATGCAAGGAGTCTTGGAAATAAAATTCCAGACCTTAAGTCCATCACGGAAGAGGCAGACCTGGATATTGTGTCCATTATTGAGTTATGGTGCACAAGTAGCCATGACTGGGACATGGCCATACCAGGCTACACTGAGATAAGGAATGATAGGTAGGGGAGGAAGGGAGGAGGGGTTGTCCTATATGTAAGGGAGGGTATCAAGGTGATTGATATGCAAGGGAACCAGGGATGGAAGAAGAGGTTGGGGTATTATGGGTCACCCTGGAGACAGGAGCTGGAGCCACTATTCACACTGGGGTGATATAAGGACCTCCCGAAAGCGGACGAATAGTTCCCGGACAATATGTCGCGGACATAATATTGCAGTAAAACCGTCGAATGGTAAAAATATTACTGCTTGTAAAAGTCGCGTGTCTCATGTAGTCACGGTCGAAATGTCGCCCTGCAGCAGCTCTCCAATTAAAATGGTATTTGCTTATTTGTTTCTGGGTACCCCTCACTCTCCCATTAAAATGGTTATGTACCCCTTTCAATTCGGAACTCCTCACTCTCCCATTAAGCTTCAGTTTTGCACAGTGCTTAAAATGCAGTTCTTATTTGTTTCTGGGTACCCCTCACTTTCCCATTAAAATGGAGTGCTTATTTGCAGATGTTCGATTCGGAACTCCTCGCTATTTATAACTTCAGCATGTTCGGAACTCCTCGCTATTTATAACTTCAGCATGTGTTACCAAACTGCAGCACAGTGCTTATTTGTGCTTATTTGTGACTAAACGATTCTGAAATCCTCGCTCTCCCATTAAAATGGTTATAATGTTAGTTTTGCACAGTGCTTATTTGTATCTGGGTACCCCTCGTTCTCCCATTAAAATGGAGTGCTTATTTGCAGCTGTTCGTGGTTATAACTTCAGGGCAGCAGGAAGTGTGTTTTCTCATTTGGGAAGGTGGGAGTTTATGTATGTTGTGTATCTTGTGCTTTGTGCATGACATATTTATTTTGAGCTGGTGCTTTAAAAACGGGCACTAGCTTTAAAAACTTTTAAAATCATTAAAAACTTTATTAAAACGTTCCAAACTTCAGGTGCTAACTTCAATAAAATCCTTTAAACAACATTTATTTGTAGGACACTTGCTATGTCAGAAAGGTATTGCTTAGGTTCACAGCTCAAGTCACCACATATGTTTTTGTAAATTTTGTTCAGCCTCAAGTATTTACTATTCTTTCTCGGTGGATCCTGACCAAGCTCCAGTTGTCTTCACTGCAGAGAAACAGCGTGCTGTTCTTGTCTCAATTTGTGAGCCAGTCTAGCATGAGTGGGATGTGCAATTGTCACTGTTCTTGCAAATGCTCGGTGCCACGCTTGAAGGGCGTTATTACTACGTGGAAGATCATTAACAACACGGTGGTACTGATTCCAGAACGAGATTGGGTACCGTGGCTTTCATCTGCTTTTTCTTGTTCTGTATGGTCTTCCAATGTATGTATCCTCGAAATAATCAAGGATTATTTCAAGATCAGAAAAACTGTCATCATCCTGTAGCATTTCAAAGTATTTTTCTACATACTGTTGCTGTACAAAAGCCAGCGCTATTAAGCTCCGAACTTTCAGAGCAAACTCTTCCTCCTTTATGTAACGCTGTTGCAAACCAGCACTTTGAATATGGTGCCACAAAGCTTGTCCCAGATGAAAATTGCACCCGCTGAGGTCTGCATTTGGAACAATCTTCTGTAACACATTAATGGCAGCAAGTTCAAAGTCTAGCATAATACTTATCGCATTAAGTTTTGCAGACAGTAATACCTCCAAGTGTTTAAAGAACTTAAGGTACACAGCCTCACTATGTCCAGGGAGAAGGGCATACACACATGGATGGTTTACACCGTTCACTAATGTGTGCACGGTATACATCTGATCGTCTCCCCGTGGTGCAACACTAAATGTACCGTCGCAAAACCAATGACCATTCTGTGATAAACATCTAAGGTCATCATCACTAGCAAAAATCACAATGTCCTCATTTACACGTAAAAAAGGTTCATTGCTAATTGTATTTGCATATTCCTGAATATCGCAGTGCTCATTAGTGCTGCATAGCTGCCTCTGTCTACGAACACCTCTCCTCAAGGTGTCCTGTGATGGAAGAAAGTGTGCGTGTCGAACATCCACCTCCTGCAATCCTCGATGAACAACATTACGTGTTGGCTCCTCAGTTTCTCTTGCCCTGTGCTTAATGTTTGTTTTGCTGCATCGACCACAACTTTCCCGTGTATAGGGGCATGATTGTGTTCTGTCGGAGATCTGCAAATAGCATCACCAATAGTGTATGTCCCTGCAGCCGCATCTCACATCTCCAAATTATTTTATTTTCCGATCCATCCTTCTCCTTTGTACAAGAAATTATCAAGAGCAAGCTTTGGCTTTCCTTCTGACTTCGAATAAACTCCATTTCCAAAATACCTCAGCAGTGCTTTGAGACCATAAGTAGCATATATACAGGTGAGACTAATGCTCTAATTATATAAATCATTAGATAGCAGGTTCTATCATGAATTTAATTACCAATTAACAATCACTGGCGACCAATTAACAACAATGCTGGCTCATGCATGGTGCTACGTTCTCTGCCAGCTGATTATGCTATATGTCTTAGTTGCTTATAAATGTTGTCACGCAGAGCATTCGCTTCCAAATGAGATCTGTGCTGAGCCTGTAAGAAATTTTTTCCTGCAAAAGCAGTATCAGCATGTTTGGACAAATAGCAGCTGTTTGATTCATCTGGGAGACAGCAATGCCGAAATTTAGAGGAAAGGTGGGGGTTCGAAAACAGAGCGAGAGATGAAAGACAGCACTTGACACATCGGACAATACGTCGCCAATTTAAACCCGCGGCAACATCTGCTCGACGCTTTCTCCGGGGACCAAATGAACAGACGACATTTAAACCGCAACTAAATGCCTGCGGTCTTAAATCCGGAGACTAATCGTCCTAGTGCCAGACCTCCAGTTCAGGGAGATGAACTGCATAAGGCACTGGGGGAAGCCATCAATGCAATGTCAGAAAAAGGAGATGTGCTGCTGGTGGGAGATTTAATCTGCTAGACATAGATTGGAGTCTTCCAGTCACAGCCTCAGCTAGAAGCAGGAACATCCTAGATTCCCTGCACAGGGGCATTTCTCAGGCAACTAGTCATGGCGCCCACTCATGATGTGGCATTACTGGACCTGGTGCTCACAAACAGGGACAGTACTACAGACATCAAGGTGGATGCCACATGTGGACTAGCAGTCACTTTTCAGTGTTATTTAACATAAGGGTGGCAGCAGAGGCAAATCACAAAAGGAAGAGGGTCCTGAACTTCAGGAGGGCAGATTTATAAAAAAATGTGTGAATTCATCAGAGACAACCCACGCTCCTCCTTGGTCCATAAGGCTGATCAGAGCCCACTGGGCTGGTACCACTGATGCGGTCCTCAGAAGCAACCCACCTGCCTAGGACAGGCCGAGAAGGCGCCTGCTGCCCACACTCCTCCTCGGCCCATAAGGCTGATCAGAGCCCACTGGGCTGGTACTGCTGATGCAGTCCTAACCACAAGCAACCCGCCTGCCTAGGACAGACCGAGAATGCACCTGCTG
Organism: Neoceratodus forsteri; assembly: GCA_016271365.2. Lineage (NCBI taxonomy): Eukaryota > Metazoa > Chordata > Ceratodontiformes > Ceratodontidae > Neoceratodus > Neoceratodus forsteri. Next base: position 514,885,274 of record CM057453.1, on the reverse strand, counting down.
CCCACGCTCCTCCTTGGCCCATAAGGCTGATCGGAGCCCACTGGGCTGGAACCGCCCTCCACAAGCAACCCGCCTGCCTAGGACAGGCTGAGAAGGCGCCTGCTGCCCACACTCCTCCTTGGCCCATAAGGCTGATCGGAGCCCACTGGGCTGGAACCACCCTCCACAGGCAACCCGCCTGCCTAGGATAGGCTGAGAAGGCACCTGCTGCCCACTCTCCTTCTTGGCCTATAAGACTGATTGAAGCCCACTGGGCTGGTACTGCTGATGCGATCCCCCTCCACAAACAACCCACCTGCCTAGGACAGGCCGAGAAGGCGCCTGCTGCCCACGCTCTTCCTTGGCCATAAGATAACATTTGGTCCTGGGCCCAGAACAAGGGAAAGAGGATTTTTGAGCCTTCCTCTCAGTGGGAACTGAAAGGTCCCAGAGGGCCCAGAGTGCTGACATTCGTTTCCTGCCCAATGCTGCAGCCAGTGCTGAAATCATTGGACTAGGGCATAAGACTGCAGAGAAACACTGACCTTTGATGTTTCTTCCTTTAGCAGCTGTGTAGTGAAGTCATGATCTTTTTGCTTGCCAATTCACTCAGTTGTACACTTCTGTGAGCAGTTCAGTGCAGAGCAGCATTTGCGTAACCTGCACTAGCCTGTCAGTGATGTGTTGCTTTGTTTGTTTTTGTTGTTGTTTTTCTGTCTACTTTCCATTTGCAAATTATACTGTAAAAGTCACTGAGGGCAACAACATGTGTAGGTTGCAATTCTCTTCACTGCACTACCCTAACACTTCTAGTCCTGGGTCATTCATACCTAAAACAAATTATCAACGTCCTAACAGTCAGTGGTGTGATCTGAATCTGTAAGTCTGTACAAAGCCTCTACTACCCTACCCAGAATGGTTTCCAGCTCCCTACTACTCACACCCTTTCTGGTTCTTACCCTTATCCCAGTCTCCCCCTCTACATCTATTGCCACTTCTCTCTCCCCTTCCCTTCCAGATACCTCCTTCGTTTTGTCAATCACCTCCACAGCTCCCCTTGTAAACAGACCCCACTTTCTACTACCCTCCAGCCTCTCTGTTTTCCCTTCCTAGTCACTTTGCTTTTCTTCATTTCCTTATCTCGTTCTCTCCACCCTCCCTCCCTCTTCCCCTCCCTCCAGTATTTCATACTCCAATTACAAAAGCCCTAAACTTCATTATTTCATCCTTGCCCTCCTCCTTCTTTCATCAGGGAACATCCACCCCAACCCTGGCCCTATTTCTTCTCCTACCCTAGCTTCTTACCAAAATAACATGTCTCCAAACCCCACTTCCACTACAACCCTCCCTAATGGGTTGAGCTCCTCCACCTGAACATCTGCAGCCTGCTACCTAAAATCGACCTCCTACAAACTCTTATGATTTCCACACCCCTGACATCCTAATATACTGAGACATGGCTCAAAAGCACCCCTGACAGTGCCATTGCTATCCCTAGGTATTCCACCTCCGACAAGATCGATTGGGTCACGGAGGGTAGCCATGTATATTCTGCCCTCACTACAGTTTACTACCATCCTGTCTACCTCCATCCCAGCTACCTATGAAGCCCTTGTCACCCACTTCTGTCCTTTCTTTCTCAATCCCGATCTTTGTTGGCTGGCATCTATTGCTGCCCAAGCATTCAGCCCTTGGTCACTACTGAACTCTTAGCCAACATCACCTCCCTCTCTAATCTGGTGAACTTTTCATAATGGGTGACGTGAATCTAAATTGGTTGTCTCCCAAGTTAAACAAGTTATGCAATGATGTCACTGCCAACCTCACTCAACTTATACTTGAGTCTACACGCTCTAATCCCAAAACATAAAACCAAACCCTGTTTGACTGGGCACTCATAACCCACCTGCACTGTGTCATTAAATCTGGTCTCCTTCCTGATGCCCTTAGTGACCACAACCCCATTTTCATTGTACGCAAGGTTCATTGTCCCAAACCTCCCCCTAAAATCATACAGCTCCGGTCCTTTAAATCCTTAGACCTTACCCCAATCAGCTCTGTACTCGCTTCCACTGACTGGACTCCCCTCGTCACTGCCATTTCTGTCGACCAAGCCCTTGACTATTATAAGGATAAATTTATTGCCACCTGGAATGCCTTTGCTCCTTTCGGAAAGACCCGAGTCTGTGGGCTTCACCTCCCCTCGATCACTCCCGAACTACTGGCCTGATTCAGGGAGTATGATCAGACCTGGAGAAAACACAAATCTACTAAACATCCAAATGACTATGCCAAGTACAGATTGCTATATGAATTCATGTACTAAACTACTAGACTAGCTAAGTCTGATTATTTCAACTCCTCATTCCTGACTAACATTAACTCTCCATCTAAATTCTGGAGGGTAGTTCACTGCCTATTCTCTCCCCTCCCCTCAGTTCTCAAAATAAATAACTCTCTAGTTTCCGACCCTGGCTCCGTGGCCAATGAATTTAATGCCTACTACACCTTGTGCGCCATCTCTCTTCTAAATTCCCTCTCCCCATTGCCACCTACTAACTTCAGCCCTTCACCTCAGCCAGTGTCTATCCCTCCCCCTTTTTCCTTTTCTACTATCTCCTCTGATTAAGCTCTTAGTGCTCTCCTATCCCTCAATCCCTCTAAGGGCTCCTCACCAAATGAGCTTGATCCTAAACTTCTCTACCTTTCTGCTCCTGCAATTGCTTATCCTAGCTCCCTAATCCTTAACCCGTCCTTTATTTCTGCCCAAGTACCCTCATCCTGGAAACATGCTGTAGTCCTTCCTCTCCCCAAGGATGGTGACACATCCACTCTGGCAACTATCGCCCCATTTCCTCCTTCCTACCTTGCCAAACTTCAAGAACATTTGGTTCTCACTCAACTATCACCCTTCCTCTCTGATTCCTCCTTCTTCACCCCCTTACAATCTGGTTTTCGGAAGGACCACTCAACAACCACCTCCCTCTTCAGGCTTACTGACTCCATCCTTTCAGGGATGAACAATGGCCTGATCACCTCGGCCATCTTTGTTGACCTAGCCAAAGCTTTCAACACTGTTTCCCACCCCCTATTTCTTGATTCACTCTCCTCAGCTGGCCTTGCTCTGTCAGCCACCAACTGGTTTAAATCCTACCTCATTGGTAGGACCCAATCCAGTGAGAATCCTTGATCCCATCTCGCCTCCACTCCCCATCAACACTGGTGTCCTTCAGGGCTCAGTGCTGGTACCCTACTCATCTCCATTTTCCTTAATGATCTTCCCACAGCTTGCTCATCCTCTTCTATCCACATGTACGCTGACGATACTGTTTTGTACAGATCCAGCAAAAACCCTGCTGCTGTGGAAATCAGCTTGCAGCATGACTTCATTCAAGTTCAGCTCTGGTTTGCTTCTCACCAGCTTTTTCTAAACACCAAGAAGACAGTCTCAGTGACCTTTGACACCAGGCAGAGACTGTGTAGGTTCCCGGCCCTACCCATCTTCCACACCCTTGATGGGACCATCTTGGAGGATACCTCCTCATTTAAATATCTGGGAGTTTGGCTGGACCAACACCTCAACTTCTCTGTGCATATCGATGCTATCCTGAAGAAACTGTGCCCCAAGCTTGGTACTTTGTACAGGAATCATAGTTGCATCCCGCTGACTGCAAGGCATGAAATTGTTTGGAAGATGATACTCCCCATCTTTGACTACTGTGACGTAGTCTATGGTGCTGCTCCCAGATCTTCCCCGACCAAGTTGAACACTCTTTTTAACTCCTTCTGTCTCTTTGCTGTCGACTCCCCTTCCCGCTCCCACCACTGTGAACTCTTTAGCTCTCTAACCTTCCTTCCACTGTCTCACAGATGCATCTCTCACTGTGCCAAACTAACCTCCAAATTCTGGTTCGGGGGGCTCTCCTCCTATCTCTCATCCTCTCTCTCCACTCCTTCTCCTCTCATCCACTCTCTCAGATCAAATGACGCCCACACCTAGATGGTCCCTCGCTGCTCCACCCTCATCAGTCAGACTGGTTTCACCCATCATTTCCCTAAAATCTGGAATTCCCTCCCTCCTGAAATATGACACTCCTCCTCCAACTATTCCCTTACCTCTGCCCTACAAAATTATCTTTCCTTCAGCTGTTCCTGCCTTAACCCTCCTTAATACCTATCCCCAGTTTCTGCCTTCCTACCATGACCCCCCTGGCAGGGTTCTCAACATCCTGAAGGGGGAAATTAGGAAATGGCTACCCCTTCTTCTCATATTCTGTTCTTGCCTCTCCCCCTCTCTTCTCCACCTGCCCTTCTGGGTCACCAGTTTGCACAACCTACTCCATCCTTTTTACTCCAACAGCACTTGCATACTACCTCGAGCCTGCTCCTGGTACACTCATGCACTATAAATGGTGCTATCACATTATTACTGTTTTGTATGTTTATATGTTCTTTTGTGTTATTTTGGACATGTATTGTAATTTACCCAATGTTCTACTACTGATCATTGTGCAATACCTTGTGTTCCAGCTGTTGCACAATTTTACAATGCTGTATTGTTTGTACTACCCACATACTATTGTAACTGATCATCCTTCACAACCCTATGTAACCCCCTTCCCCCAGGTCACACCATGAGATGAGCAACTTGTTGTTCAGTGTGCCTTCCTGGTGAAACATTTCAATAAATAAAAACAACCTAGTGAGGGGGATGTCCTGGGTGGGGTGGACGGACAGTGGACAAGATTAAGGAATGGAGCAGTAAAGGCAACAAAACTCTGTGTGACCAAAGTGAGCAAGAACAGGAGGAAAAACAGACCACTATGGTTCTCAGAGGAAGTGGCTGCAAAGGAAAATGCTAAAAGGATAACATTCAGGAGGTACAAAGAGATGCAGAGGAGAGAGGATAGGGAGGTGTACCAGGCAAAGCAGAGGGGAGCAGGGAAGGTGGTGAGGGGCACAAAGATGCAAACTGAGGAAAGGATAGCCAAAGGGTATCTCAAGGTGACAAGACATTTTTAGGTATATAAGAGAAAATAGAAATACAAGGGGAGGGATTGTGAGGTTAAGAATAGCAAGGGAGACTGTGCAGAGGTGGATAAGGAAAAATCAGATTTCCTGAATAGATACTACTTTTCAGTCTTTACAGGAGAAGAAGAGGGGGATGGATCATGTAAAACCAACAGGAACTCTGGGGAAAGGGAGGTAAACACAAGTCCATTCATAGAGAAAAGAGTTCTGAGTGGACTTGCAAATCTGGAAGTGAATAAAGCTATGTGGCCAGTCAGAGTACACCCAAGCAGGAATGGGTGAACTGGCTCTGGTGCAATTCTGAACCCCCCCACCCCAGTCTGGGCCGACTCGACTCTGACCGGGGAAACCAAGTCTTTCATGGCTTGACTCGAATTTTTCATTTTCATTTCATTGTTATTTTTTATACTTGTAGGCACGATGAGCATTACTGCCCATTTGCACATGCCACAAGTTTAACATAAAATAAAAAATATAAAAATAAACACAACAGATTAGAATGAACAAACTATACAAACATTATACAATATACAGATTGAATAACAGTACATATACTAAGATGTGAAATGGGTACATTTGTATTGAACATCAAACCAGTTTCTAAGTTTGTTCTTTAAAGTTTGAACTGTCAAACAGTTTGTTATATTTGTAGGAAGAGCATTAAAAAAGAAGGGGGCTCTGTATAAGTCTTCTTGCTGGGGCCGAGGCAGCAGTTGAAGTTTGAAAATGTGGTGAGGTTCTGGAAAGCTAACTTTATCATAAGTTTCTGTAAGTTGTTATTGTTTGTAAGTTATGTTTTAAAATTGGCCTAACTCCTTAAGAACTTTCTGGAATAGAGAGACACAAATCCTTAAATCTTTCTGTGCTAGCTGGAGACTGTTCTTGTGGGTGAGGGTTTTTGGCCAGTAACACAGCCAGCCAATCAAGGTTGTTTGCATTTCAGTTAATCTCTGTTTAAAATTCTCACTGAGGCATTTTAAGTCTTCTTGCTGGGGCAGAGGTAGCAGTTGAAGTTTGAAAATGTGGTGAGGTTCTGGAAAGCTAACTTTGTCATAAGTTTCTGTAAGTTGTTATTGTTTGTAAGTTGTGTTTTAAAATTGCCTAACTCCTTAAGAACTTTCAAAAGCCTCCCACCCACCCATTGCATTAGCCTTCTTAAATACAGAAGAGCCACTGGGGTTGGCTTAAAGGCTGGGAGGAGGAGTTTTGGGAGTTACAAACTTCCTGTGAGCAAACTCTTAAGGCTAATAGTCAGGTGGGGAAAAGTTCAGCCATTCAAGTGTTGCAAGTTTAAAAGTCTTGGACTAGTGGGGAACCTGGTGGCTCACCCAAGGAAACCTACTTGGAGGGGAATGGGACCACATGTCATTAGGGCCGGCATCTTTGGGAGGGTGGTGGGGTGCAGAGAGTGTGGGGCAGCCATGATACTGGACTGGGCTTGGAAGTTCGGTGGTTGCCCAGTGTGCTACCAGCTGGCACAGCTAAGGGAGGAGGTTGAGGGGATTAGGAGACAGCTGGGGAAAGGGGGAGGTATGGTTGGGGAATAGAGCAGGGGCTCTCCCACAGGGTTGCACCAAGCACTAGAGGTGGGGCATAGGAAAGGAGTGCAGGAGAGTACTCTGGGATTGCATAGGGACCCTGGCAGATGGGGCCCAAAAGGAGGATACTACCAAGGAAGCAGGCAGGTAACTGGGGACCTCACAGATGGGGCCAAAGGAGGACATTCTCAGGGAAGTAGGCAGATGGCTGGGCTGGACAGAAGGAAGCAATGGGGAGGTGGATTGAACCTTAATCAGTAACCACTTAATTCTCTTCCTCCTGCTTGAGGATGAGGGGTGATGTAGCCATGACAGGGGCAGTTAGAGATGGAAAGGGAGTAGGGGCAGGAGGTGGGGCTGGATAGCAGGAGGAACAGGGGGAACTTGGAATGTGGGAAACGGAGGAGCATGGGATCAGAGCTGGAGGATGATGGGGTAGAGGGAGGAAAGTGCAAGGAAAAAGACCAGCTGGGAGGAAAGGGCAAGAAGAAAAGGCTAGTTTAACAGATGGGGAGGAAGGACCAGTGTGAGCAGTAATGGTGGGGGTAGCGAATACAGAAGGATACTCAGGAGGATGAGAGGGCATAGGATGGGAGGAGGGGTGGCCAGGGTAAATAAGGAGGTGATGGCAGGTGGCACCCAGATGAGGGAGGATCAAGGAGCAGCTGCGGGGAGGGGCCAGTAGAAAGGATGAGGGACATGGAAGGGGGGTAAATGGAGGAAAAGGGGTGGCCAGAGTGCTCCTGTTGGGTGAATCCATGATCAGGGGGATCAAATGGGATAGGAAGGGAGAAGCCTGCCAAGTTACAACAAAATGCTTCCCTGGACTAATGGTGCACAGGGCCAAGCATGAGATATATCAGCTGGCAAAGGATTGTGGAGCTTCCCCAGATATACTGGTCCACCTGGGTACCAATGACATAAAGGGAAATAGTGAGCTAGAGATACAGGCGAGGTTCAAGGAGCTTGCCAGGGTCTGTTATGATATAGGATACGGAATTTCCTTCTCAGAAATCCTGCTGGCACCAAGGGCTACTGGAGAACACAAGAGGAAGATTTGGGTGATAAACCAGTGGCTCAGGGAGTGGTGTGGGGCCAGAGGGTATGGGTTGATGGGGGATTGCGGGTAGACCTGGGACGATAAGGGCTGTATGCTAGAGATAGGCTCCATCTCAATTCAGAGGAAAAGAAATCCTTAAGTTGAAAATAGAGGGGTTCATTGGTGAAAGGTGGGGTTTAAACTTGTGAAGGGGGGAGGAATGGGAGAAAAGGCTGTCGAGGGGGTCCGATAAAGGAGGGACTCTGTCTCCACCCCGGGAGCTGGAGGAATGCAGAAAAAGAACTGGTAAGGTGTGGACCAGGGGAAGACAGAATCCCCACGGGAACACGAGCAGAGGAAATGGAAGTATTGGGAAAGGGTGGAAGGTAGTCCTGCTAAATGTCAGGAGCTTGAGCAATAAAATGCCTGAGCTCCAGGAGATGCTAAGTGAAGGAGAGGTGGATGTGGCAGCAGTCACTGAGATCTGGGCCACCGCAGGGCATGACTGGGACCTGAACCTGGAGGGTTACACCATGTTCAGGAAGGATGGGGGGGAGGGAAGGGGAGGAGGGCTAGCAATAATAGTCAAAAACTGCATTGCCATAGGAGGAGTGGAGGAGGTGGAGGAAACTGTGGAGGCAATTTGGGTCACCTTGATAACAAGGGGGAGCAAAACAGTAAAAATAGGAGTGGTGTATAGACCCCCTGCGCTAGCGGAGGAGCTGGAGGAGATGTTGGGAGACACTGCAGATTGGGAAGGGAAGGGGTGGTGGTGTTGGGGACTTAAACATGCCAGGAACAGACTGGGAGACTATGACATCCTCAATGGCCAGGGAACAGAGGTTGTTGGATGTCTTTGAGGACACGTTCCTAACTCAGCAGGTGGGGGAACCGACAAGGGAGGAGCGGATACTGGATGTGGTCCTGGCAGACAGTGACCAGATTGGGGGCCTGGAGGTAAAGGACCCGTAGACGGGGAGTGACCATGCCATGGTCTGGTTCTGCCTGAACCTAGGAGGGGTAGAAGGCTGCACAAAGACGGAGGTAACTGACTTCAAGAGGGCAGATGTCAAGGAAATGGGAAGGATCCTTAAGGAGCACTTGGATGTGATTGGGCCCGACCTGGACACTGACAGTAGGTGGGAAATCATCAGGAGGGGGTGCAGAATGCTACCAGCACCTGAGCAAGAGTAAGATAAAAATGTGGTAGGGCCCAAAAACCCTGCTGGTGGACCAGGGAGGTTCAGGAGGTGGTGAGGGGAAAGACTGCGGCCTATAGGCAATTCAAGTGCTCAAGGAGTGAAAGGGACCGAGGGGAGTACGAGCTGATGGCCAGAAGGGCCACTAGGGTGGTGAGGGCAGCTAAGGCAAGAAAGGAGCAGAACCTGGCAAAGGAAATTAGGAGAGGGAACAAGGGGTTCTTTAGATACATTGGGGAAAAATGAAGGGTGAAGGAGCAGATTAGCAGGATTAAAACAGTGGAGGAATGGGCACAAGACCCGGAGGAGCAGACTGAGGTACTAAATGAGTACTTCGCCTCAGTTTTCACCAAGGAAAATGGAGGGGGCTGCATCATACATGGGAGAGAGACGGTGAAACTGAGGAGAGGACACTTACCGATCAGAGGGTCTGGGGAGGGGGCATCTCTGGCAGGTGGGGGGAAGGCAAAGCAGGGGACGCAGGTGAGGTAGGTGGAAATCACGGAGAGAGTGAGGAACCCCCAGGTCCCTTTAAGATGGAGAAAGCACCAGGGCCAATAAAATTACATCTCAGAGTGCTGGAAGGAACTGGAGGATGTCCTGGCGAAACCCTGGCAGAGCTCTTCAGCATCTCTCTGAGGACAGGTGGTGCCCCAGGACTGGAAGGTGGTGCATATAGTGCCTATCCACAAGGGGGATCAAGGGAGGTGGCAGGGAACTACAGGTCCATCAGCCTGACATCAGTGGTGGGCAAGGTGATGGAGGACATGTCAAGGAGAGACTGGGGGGACCTGGAAAAGTTGGGGTGCCTGGACGATAGACAGCATGGATTCATCCCAGGGAAATCATGTCAGACAAACCTTCTGGAGTGCTATGACTGGGTGACAAGTGCCTTGGACCTGCGTAGACCAGTGGACGTCCTCTTTCTTGACTTTAGCAAGGAGTTTGACTCTGTTCCTCATGGGGGCCTGTTGGATAATCTGGAAGAAATGGGGGTTGGGAACCAGATAATCAGGATGGATAGGCAATTGGCTTCAGAACCAGACCCAGAGGGTCATGGTCGGTGGGATAGTCTCATCCCCAAGGAGGATCATTAGTGCAGTCCCTCAGGGATCGGTCCTTGGGCCCCTCCTGTTCAACACCTACATATCTGACATAAGAAAGGGTATCAGGAGTGAGATGAGTCTCTTTGTGGATGACTCAAAACTGGGGGGTGGTGGTGGATGGGGAGGAGGGGAGGGTGGCCCTACAGGGGGACCTGGAGGCTCTGGAAAGGTGGTCTAGAAAGTGGAAGCTGAGGTTCAATGCAGGGAAATGTAAGGTACTGCACCTGGGAGCCAGAAACCTGGGCCAAGTGTACCCCTGGGGTGGGATGCTACAAGTCTCAATGGCAGAGAGGGACCTGGGGGTGGTGGTGGATGTCAAGATGAACAACTCAGAGACTTGTAGGAGGGCAGCGGCAAAGGCCAACAGGATGCTTGGATGCATCGCTAAGGGGCTCACCTCCAGAAGGAGGGAAATGATACTCCCATTGTATAACTGCTTGGTGAGGCCACACCTCGAGTACTGCATACAGTTTTGGAGGCCACATTTAAAGAAGGACATTGAACTCCTGGAGAGGGTCCAGAGGAAGGCAACCAAAATGATTTGGGGCTTGGGGGATAGGACTTATGAGGAGAGGCTTGAAGAGCTAAATATGTACACATTGAAAGAGAGAAGAGACCGGGGAGACATGATAGAGGTCTTCAGGTACATGAAGGGGATAAATAGGGGAGGAGCAGTCAGGGTGCTCCAAAGGAAGGGGGGCAACTAGAGGGCATGGGCGGAAGCTGGAGGGGGGGGAGATTCAGGAGAGAAAGGAGGAGGTGCTACTTCACTGAAAGGGTGGTGGAGCCATGGAATGTGCTGCTCAGGGGGCTAGTGGAGGCAGAAACGGTGGAGGAATTCAAGAGGGGGTGGGACAGGTACAGGAGAAGGGTTCTGGAAGCAAACACCAGTGCAGCGAGAATATCCGGGACTGGGAAGGAAGAAGCCAGAGAGGGAGGGGGAGGCAGCAAGGTCAGCTCCCAGGGTGGGGACTGACCAAACGAGCAGACACAAAAGACCATTAGGCCTATTCTGCTGGCATTTTAGTATGTTAGTATAATAATGACCTTTGTCCAGAAGCTTTCTTAAAGAGAGGTAAGGTAAATGCAAATCTACTCTGGGAACAGATTCCACATTGATTAGTTGGTCTTGTAAAAAGATCATTAACAGAAGCTAAACTTGAAGAAAATATGTTAATTATAGGTCTTGTTGACAAGGAACAACATGGGTTTAAATAACATAAAGGGTGTACCGCTAATCACTTGTGTTTCTATGAAAAAAATAAAGAAAGCACTCAATGGTAATATTCCCATAGACATTATTTATCTAGATTTCCAAAAGGCATTTAATAAAGTCCCGCATAACAATTTGATAGAGAAAATGGGTACATTGGGGATTGATAGCAGGACTGAAACTTGGACAAATAACTGGCTAAGTGAAATATTTCAGAGGGTTAGAGTGGTAGGGGAATGCTCAAAACCTATTGAAGTTACCAGTGGAGTGCCACAAGGGTCGGTGCTAGGACCTGTCTTGCTCTCTTTATATATGAGTGACCTGCATTAAAACATCAAAAACACTGTAACAAAATTTGAGGATGATATCAAACTTGGGGGACCTGTCAGTACATGTAATCAACAGCAGGATATGGTTAATGATCTTAAAATGATCAAAGACTGGGCAGGTAGAGATAACATGCTTTTCAGTGTGCAGAAATGTGCAAGTATGCACTTAGGGAAAAATAAAATTTCACAGGTCTATGTACTAAGGAAGGAAGTCCTGACGACAGTAACTCATGAACAGGACTGCAGCATCATAGTGACAATAAACTGGAATTTAAAAAGCATCAAACTCAAGCAATAACAAGAGCTAACTTTATGATTACAAATATCAGAAGGAGTTTTACTAATAAATCTATGAGCTGTTTATTATCACTATATAAAACATATGTCAGACCCGATTTGCATTACGGTTCTCAGCTGTGGAGTCCCTATAAACTAGAAGATATAGTAAGGGTGGAGAGATAGAGTTCAAAGGAGGTTTACCTAGTTCATAGGCTCTATAAAATCATTAAGTTATGCCGAAAGACTGAACAGGACAGAGAAGAACTGGGGGTGACCTATAGATGTTGTTCAAAATTATGAGCAATCAGGAGTTAATTAGGGAAATGAACATCATTGTACGGGACAAACCTCTCGGTCTCAAAGGGAGTAAAAAGCTATTTAGAATGGACTCAGCAGGGAATAACAGTAATCATTTCTCATTTTTAAATAGGATAGGTAGGATCTGGAACATACTGCCAGGGAAAATTGTGGACTGCAAGAACTCTGATAACTTTAAAGCTGGAATAGATGATTGGCTAATTATGAATAGGACAAAGTGGACCTACTGATGTGGGAAGTGGTAGTATGGGCTTCATAGCCTCTGTTTGCTCTAAACCCAGTATGAATACCCAGTATGAAGGAAGGAAAGAGGCCTATAGTACCCTTAAAAGGAGAATCCCATTCTAAAATGTATCGTATTTTCAGCCGGCCCAGTGGTGCTGAGGGTTGAGGCACTAGGCCCACACCTCGCACCACACCGGGCGACCGGTTCAGGAATGAGCACGGGTTGTCGGGGTCGAGCTGGGCAGAGAAGGATACAGAGCGCCCAACGGCAGCCTCTCCTTCTGGGAGGGTACTGCAGGCTTCCGCCACAATGCTGCCACCTAGGGAAGCCCGGGTGGATAGCATGGTAGAGGGAGCAGCAGTCAGCGGATAGGGTGACGTTCGGCAGAGGGGTAGAGCAGGAGATGCGTCTCAGTGTGCCTCCTAGCTCACAGCCCCACATTGCATGCCGACATCAGGGGAGGTACGGAACAAGGGGAAAAACACCTCGCTCCCTCCTAGGAGATGATGCCTCAGTGGAACTCCTCCAGGGCCCGTCAGACAGACCCCACTGTGCCAGATCCACACGAACAGAGCACTAGGTTTGGAGAGTGGTAAGTACCGGGGCTGCCCTCTCCACCCCATTACCCGGGGGGTATACCGGGCGAGATTCAGGGTAGTGTGGACGAGGCACTCTAGGGGCAGATCAAGATCACGATGGGGGTCTGGGGGGGTCTGAAGGAGGACGTCGGAGAGAGTGGGAGGAGGAGGTAGACAAGGAGTACAAATACAAAGGTTAAAAAAAAAAATGTATCCTATTTTCCAGGGATAAACAGTTTGAAAAGTTTAACAAATCACACTGGTGTGTTTGACTAGGTAAACCTGTCGTGAATCTAAGGATTGAGTTATACATATCACCCTGAGTTTATCCAGGAGCTTATCAGTGGCGGCTGCATGGATAATTAATCCCATAGTCTAGGATGCTTAAGAGAAAGCTGTGGGAGAGCAATTTTCTGGACTCAGTGGTGAGATACAGTTTGACTCTGTACAAGAGTCCAAGTCTTTGATGTAACATTATTTTAAGGTTGCTAATATGTAATTCAAAGGTAAGATGAGGATCTAAAGTAATGCCTAAGTATCTAAAGTGTTCCACTAACTCAATGGTTTAACCATTAAGATGGACTATATGATTAATATTTTCCAATTTCTTTTTGGCCGAGTTGGCCTGGTTCAGAAGTGCAGTCTGGTCCAGAATAACACTCTCACCACCAGTACTGCATGGAAAAGACAAGGCAGGGTGCAGAAAGGTATAGAACATTTTAAAAAAAAGTGTTTCTTTTTTCCCCCAATCTCTGGCAGAGACTCCCTAGTCCCTGGACTGTCACATGACCAACAGAGGGAAGCACTCGTGATCCTGGGGCACTGAAAGGAGCCAACCAAAGAGGTTCTCTGTTCTGTGATTGACATATGTTCTAGACAATCCTCTGTGTTAGCCACCACAGGACATCCCTAGGACCGAGTATCAAGGGCATTTGGGGCTTTGCATTCAATGCAGACAGTGGTGTGTGTGTGTGTGTGTGTGTGTGTGTGTGTGTGTGTGTGTGTGTGGGCCTCCCCAAAAAACAGCAAAAATCTTTTCATTACAGAGAGAGAGGGACTGGGAGAGGGAGAGGGATAGAGGGAGAGTAGAGACTGAGAGACCAACAAATTCAACAGCAGACAACAAACTACAGAGTGCAGTACACTGATTAAAAAGATGTTTTATTAGAAAGATAGAGTGTAGAGAGACCAACAAATTCAACAGCAGAGTGTAGAGCAGACAGCAGCGGAGTGCAGACGTTGCAGACTCCACACTAAAAAAATGAAAAAAAAACATCTGTTTTTGTTAGTCAGAGAGAGAGAGAGAGAGACCAACAAATTCTAAAGCAGAAAACAGCAGAGTGCAGGAAATAAAAAAAAAATATAAAAAGGGGAGCAGATTCAGACAGGATAGGAGGATTCTGTCTGAAGGTCATAATGCCTCACAAATTTTTAGGGGAGGCTTATAGTGCCATACAGATTTTGAAAGGGGGATATCACCAACGTGTCAGACTCTGTGCTGCCCTGAAAGGTCATACTGCTGTACACTCTGTGTTGCCCATCTCTGAGCCTGAACTACTACTAGGTCATGGTGACATACAGATTTGTGATGGGGGGGTCATGTCTCAGACTCTGTGTTGCCCATTTCTGTGCCTGAACTAATACTACATCATACTGTCATAGGGTAGTATCTGTGTTGCCCATCTCTATGTCTGAACTACTACTACTAGGTCATAGTGCCATACACATTTTTGAAGGTGGGTCACATCTCAGACTTTGTGTTGCCCATCTCTGTGCCTGAACTGTTACTAGGTCATACTGCCATAGCATAGACTCTGTGTTGCCCATCTCTGTGCCTGAACTACTACTAGGTCATAGTGCCATTCAGATTTGTGAAAGGGGGGGTCATGTCTCAGACTCTTTGTTGCCTATCTCTGTGGCTGAACTTCTACTAGGTCATACTGCTGTAGCATAGACTCTGTGTTGCCCATCTCTGTGCCTGAACTACTAGGTCATATAGTGCCATACAGATTTGTAAAAGGGGGATCTTGTCTCAGACTCTTTGTTGACTATCTCTGTGCCTGAACTTCTACTAGGTCATACTGCCATACAGATTGTGAAGGGGGTCATGTCTCAGCCTCTGTGTTGCCCATCTCCCCATCTCTGTGCTGAACTACTACTAGGTCATATAGTACCTCACCTATTTTGAGAGGAGGGTGTCACATCTCAGACTCTGTGTTGCCCATCTCTGCATCTGAACTAATACTGCTAAGTAAGCAATTAATATGGACCCAAAAAATGGAATCAGAATCAGAGTCTGTTATGGAAATGGAACGCGTTGCCAACACCAGCAGTATGGCTGAAATTGGTACACTGAAAGTTATTTCCTGAAAACAAATTCACAAAAAAAAAGGGAAATTCACTGCTGAAGATATCACTGATGTAATTAATGAATATGAAGCAACACAATCAGAAAAAGAAAAGAATATTGGTGACTCCCCTGATCAAATTAATGCAGCATTGTCAGCATTGCCAGAAAAATCAGATAAAAGTAAAATACAAAAACAGGTATCAAAACACTTAGACCTACAAAGTCAATAATTAAGGAAAAGGCTCTGTCTACTACTACTAGACGTGGCACTCCATGATATGCAACTCATGCCCATCGGGCTCCTTCATCACAAAGCACTGCCTCTGATGAAGAAGAGGTTGTAAATGTAGAAGAATACAATCACGATCACGATGTATCACAGTTATGCTTTTCCAAAGGTGATGACTTGGAATGTGTTACTGATGAAGCAGAGAATGCCACCTGGGTTTCCCCACACAAAAATAAAAAAATACATATAGCAAGCACCACCGGTAGACACAGCCAGTAGTGAAAAAACAATCAATAATCATGGTAGCTCTTCTGGGGACAACCACAGTGTGCATGAATCAGGGTCAGAAACAACTGCCGCCAAAATTGCTGCAGTCCCTGACATGACAACAACATTTTCCACCTCAGTTGTGTGGAGCTATTTTCATACAAGTCCCAAAAATGAATGTGTTGCTGTCTGCACTTTTGTCATCGGGAAGTTAGCAGGGGGAAGTGAGGGGCCAGATTTGGACAACATCATTAAAAAGGCATTTGCAAAGGGCACATCCAACCATTCAGCTGGGCAGCAGTCCAGAGCAAGGAACAAATATCTGTGATGAAAATAATCCTACAGGCAATAGTGATAGTGAAGAGACTGGGAGACAGAGCAGAAAAAAAAATACGTTTGACTTCACTGACAAAAGTACAAGCTACAGCTTTGCCACTACAATCCCGTGGTTCTTGTCCCCCAGTACGACCTAAAAAGCAGACCATTACTGCAATGCTTGAACAAAAAACTGCCTACAGTAGATAACATCAAATCACATTAAATTTAATCAGTTAATAACTAATTTTTTGCCAAGGACCTGCAACCATTTTCTGTGGTACAGAATGATGGTTTTAGAGCACTTTTAAAATATTTTGCTCCACGTTACAACATACCAAGCCTTAAATATGTTTCGACTGTGGCTGTTTCCACAATGTATGAATGTGTGCAAAGTAAAATAAAATTGGCTCTTCAAGACAGTGAATGTGGTTCTGTACACCTAACCACACACATGTGGACAAGTTCTTAACCACTGATTATATGTGCATCACAGCACATTGGATGTCACGGTCATCTTCAAACACCACCACAAGAAGTATTGTACAGGAAGGTAGACAAAGAATGGCAGCTCTTTGCATTAACATGTTTGGAAAGCATCCTTGAAGACTCGTTTGAGTCAAGGCACTTAGGGATTTGCCTTAACCAGGAAGTCTGTTGGAAATACCTGCATGTTTGCTGTAATACTGAAGCTGAGTGATAAAGTAAAAATCTTTTTGCAACCATACCTGCTTTGGGGATTTATTCCTTGTGTGAGCTCTGCTTATTTGGAACATTGCTTTATGTGTGTAGGTGAGCCGCCTCCTTTGCAGTGCTGCCCCCACCAAAATTGATGTCTCGTAGAGTATTCTCTGGGACCCTTTTGGTAAGCATCACACTGCTGACAATATTTTGGAAGAGTTGTGTGACAAAATTTCTGAGTGGTTAGAGCCCCTGAGACTTAAAACTGAATTTGTGATTTCAGGCAATGGTGCCAATATTGTTAGAACATTGAAATGTGACAGTTTTACTCACATTCTATGCTTTGCACACTCATTAAATCTGTTAGTAAGAGATTTTCTTTCCTAGCATAACATTAGTGGGACCTGCAAGGAAAATCTGTGGCCATTTTAGTCACTCTTTAAAATCACATAATATCCTGGCTGATCTCCAGAAAAACAAAATGGGTTGCCAATACTGCGACTGAAACAAGAGGTTCCAACAAGATGGAACTCAATGTTTTACATGTCGGACAGACTTCTCACACAAAAGGAGGCAGTCCATGAATATACAATGGAGCACAACGTAACAAATGGTGTTGTCCTGAACTCACTCCAGTGGGGCCTCATGGAGCATCTCACATTGCTCTTGACTCCCTTTGAGGAAGCAGCTCAACAGATTAGCAGAAAGAATACTACTTTAAGCCAGGGTATTCCCATCATAAATTTATTGAGCAAGGAACTCAGGAGGCCGAGTAGAGGTTTTGAACAAAAAAGAGACAAATCTGGTGTATCCGTCATGGACCGACTGATACAGAAGACTTCGCAATATCGCGACAGACAAACATGTTCTTCTTTCCGCTCTTCTTGGCCCACAGGTCAAGTCGCAGCAGCTGCCTCCGTCAGATCTCGGTGACTCTTGTCTCGAATACAAAAACATGCTGATTTCAGCAATTGCACAGGAAAAGGACAGGACTGTATTTGACAATAAAGTGAATCAAGTGAATCACATGATGCGGATGCTGCAGCTGATGATGCAACATCTATTTGTGGTGACAGAAATAATTTTCACTTAGTGCCACCATGTACACGTTCATCAACATTGAGTAGTCCTGCACAAAGTCCTCTTTCATGGCCCTTGACAAAGGCATGTTATTCTGAAAAGCACACAGGTGACTCTCACACTTTTTGGTCAAAACCCATGGAAACTGATAATTCAGATCTGTCTGTAGTGGAGCTGCCTTCTTTGTCTTTGTCTAATATTGTGGATGCCTAATTACAAGAATAGCTCATTAATATTACTGATGAACCCTTTGAGTACTGGCTCTACTAGCTGCCTTTGCTATTGAACTTTAGTTGCCCCCCCTCCACACTAGTGTTTACTGTGTGCGTATATTTAGCACAGCTGGAAATGTTGTCTCTGATGACCGCACAAGACTTATTCCTGAAAATGTACAGCTCCTTACTATCCTAAAAGTCAGTCTCAACAAATTCTCTTACCAGTTCAGTGAAGAGCGGCAGGAACGTAAAAGCTATGATGATGAACAGCTGCAACAGGTGTCTCCTAATAAGGGTGCTTCTTTGATGGTGTTTGAAGACATCGGTGATGATATTATCTAATTCAATGATTTATTTCTCTGAATTCAGAGGACAAAGGTCAGCAGCCATAACAGAAAGATCAAGTAAAAAAAATTCCTTCTTGTGTGGTCACGGTGTATATTACATCGTATGTATTGCTGTATGTGTTTTTTCTTTTTTTCTCATTTAATATACCTTATTAAAGTTTCCAAAGAATACATAACACAAAAAACATCCAGAACAGAAAAATATCAGTTATAGTAAACACAATCCACAAAAAATTACACTCAGAACACCTCAACAACCACCTCCGTCCACCCCTCCCCCAACCCTCCCCCCATGGAGCCCAACTAAGGGAACTGAATAGGAGAGAGGCAAGTCTAAGTTCCCATAGTGTCCAAGCAACAGAACTCACCTACTGAAACAAAAAGGCTTCAAGGGGTTTCCAACATTCTCTGTATCTCTCAGATTTGTCTTGATAATGAGTTATATGTTTCTTGACCGCCAGGGCTTGTAAAATTTCCTGTTGCAATTCCCAGTATGATGGTATAACATCATCCATCCAGTGGTAAAGAATGACAAGATTGGAGGTCGTCAAGGTTAAAGCCATAAACACCTTGCAGGGGCCAAAAAGCTCATCTGGAAAACAAATTGCCAGACAGATCTGTGGAGTGAAGAAGGTATCCAAACCTAACCAGGCGTCAAGAGAATTATGGATAGTAGACCAAAAGGGACAATCCCAAAGAATATGTTTAAAGGAACCTACCCCAGATCCACAGTGAGAACACTCTGCTGAGGGTCTGCGAGTCATCCTATGCAATTTTTGAGGAGTGTAGTAGATACTATGTAAAATATGAAATTGTTCAAAATGGTACCTATCCTGTTTTGTTTTTTTGTTTTTTTTTAATATTTTTTATTCTTCCTACACCCCCCGCCAGGCATCCTTCAGGAGTGCTCACTTGGAGCCCACCCTACTCCCAACCTGAACCCCCCGCATCTCCCCTGATCCCTCTCCCCGTACAACCACAGGCAGACCCAACCCCCGGTACCATCTCTGGGGCTGATTCTGCTCTCACCTGGTGGCTTCACTCTTAAGTATGAGGAGCCTGTCTGCTAGTCATCGGGTCACCCTGAGAGATCCTGGGCGCATCTAGGCTGTTATTTGGGATGTGGGAGGGTCCATCGGGGCCACCGTCATCTCCTGGCTGGTATAGGAGGCTTTTTTCTGCTTCTTCTTAGTCCCACCCCTCGTGGAGCTTAGTCATGCAATGACAACCAGCGTCCGACAAGCTCCACCCCTGCCTTCAGCTCATCATCCTCCTAACTATCCTCGGCCACCATCGGGAATTACTTTTGAATGTGTGTGTTCCTACTCCCCTCCCAGGCAGGGAGAGCTGTTCCTTGGATGCTTCATCCCTGCCCACCCCTGCCGACCCCCGACTTCCCAGGCTTGCTCCCAAACCCGGGTCATCGGCGCGGCGCAAGGTAAGGCATCTAATGCCTTAGCCCTCAGCACCACCAGGCCGGCCCCCGTACCTATCCTGTTTGATATATTTGTAAAGTCTCTTCCATAGCATTTGACACTCCCTGGGGTCCAAATGCAAATTCAGAGCTTGTTGCCAATATAGAAGCAAATCCTATGTAAGTTTCCTGGATCTTTAGACTGAAAGCAGGTATAAACCTTAGAGGTGGGATGGAGTTGCTCTCTAATCAATAAGAACTGTGAAAGAAGCGGGCTAGATTGGACAGTCAAAAACTGTGGACCCAGGAAGTTGGTGAGTGCCCTGGAAAGTTGGAGGTATTTAAATGTGTGGTATACTGGAAAGGAAAAGCGTTGCTGTATCATTTCAGCAGAGCCCACCTTGCCATTGATGAAAAAGGCTTCCAGGGAAGCATGCCAGAGGGGGGGACAGAAACTAAGAGGAATGGGATGGTTAGCTATTTGAATATTGGGATTACCCAATATAGGTTGTGATGGATCTCTAGACCGGTCATCCTTTAGATATAAACATAATTGTTTAAGGCTTTAAGTGACCACATCAAGGGAGCATTATGTAACTGTGATGGAAGGGAACAAGGTGTCAGATACAACTAACTAGACAGCTGTATGCCATACTTAAGACAAACTTGAGACTCTAAAGAGAGCCAAAGAGGGCAGTAAGCCTGATACAAAAGGGTATCCAGAGGCTAGTTCCATCTAAAGAGCTTGCTGCTGTGCAACACACACTAGTATAAGAAAAAATGATGTAGGCGAAGACCCTCTCTCTGCTTGGTGAGCGTCAGTTTGAAGTACACCCTTCAAGCAGCTCTCTTTTTCTGTTGAAATTCTGAAATAAGGCTTTGAAGTTGGGGGGGGAAATAACTTTAGGGAAAACGAGGCAGAGCATACCCAAAGGGTGTAAAGTACGGTGTAAGGTATTCATTTTAATAATATTGACTCTACCCCAGAGGGAGACAGAGAGGGCAGTCAACCTCTTCAGGTCTTCTTTAATCATTGAGAGTAGGGGCGAGAAATTCATTTTTGCCATTTCTGAGACAGAACAAGAAATACTGATCCCCAGGCATGTAATGGCACTAGATTCCCAGCAAAGGCCCAAATCCAAATCTGTTGTTTAGAAACATGGGCATTCAAGGGCAAAACTCGAGTTTTTTTCAAGATTAAGCTTATATCCAGATATGGCAGAAAACCATTGGACTTCTCCTAGGACCACAGGGAGCAAAGACGTAGGGGATTCAACATGGAGAAGGAGGTCATCCACATAGACTGACAGTTTGTACCTGGACACTCCCACCAGTTTCTCCCTGACAACCGGATTTTGTTGGATCTTTAAGAGGAGAGGCTCCAGGTAAAAATTAAATAGAAAA
Organism: Neoceratodus forsteri; assembly: GCA_016271365.2. Classification (NCBI taxonomy): domain Eukaryota; kingdom Metazoa; phylum Chordata; order Ceratodontiformes; family Ceratodontidae; genus Neoceratodus; species Neoceratodus forsteri. Next base: position 514,864,137 of record CM057453.1, on the reverse strand, counting down.
GAAGAAAGTGGGCACCCCATCTAGTGCCACGTTGGAGTAGCACCGGGGCTGATAAGACTCCATTGCACCTAATTCTTGCAGTTGGGTTGTGGTACAACATCTTTATCAAGGTGCAAGAAGTATCTGGGAATCTGAACTTCTGAAGGATGGCAAAAAGAAAAGACCAAGAAACTCTGTCAATAGCTTTTTCCGCATCGAAGGAGACCAGAACCGCTGGTGTACTGCTCTCCCTAGACTGCTCTCCTTAGACATGGAAACCAGATGAAGTAGTTTTCGCAGGTGGTCACTGGAGTTGCACCCTGCCATAAAGCCAACCTGTTCTGGAGAGATCAAACCATCCCAAACCTACAGGCACTTGCTGGAGAGAACCTTAGACAGTATTTTGAAATCAGAATTAAGGAGAGATATCGGACGATAGCTGCCCAGGAAGAGTTCATCCTTGCCTGGCTTAAATATGAGAGAAATCCAGTCCTGTGTGAGGGAAGACACTGTAAGGCAAGAGGAGACAAGGTAATTAAACATGTTAGAAAGAGGGCTAAATTATCAATAAAGGTAGTATAGAAAATATTGAGAAAGCCGTACAGACCTGGAGCCTTCTGTTTCGGAAAATGCTCTATAACCTGATGTGCTTCAAGTAGTATTATAGGGGATTTTAAAAGATCCTGTTGTTGACTCAACAAGGTAGGTAAAGTGAGTGAATTAAAATACTCGACAATTTTCTGTATAACGGACAGGGAGGCAGGTTCTTGACTATATCAAGAACTTCAATATTTTTGAGACCCCTGCAATATCACAAGGGTGAGTAAGGACTGGATCCCCAGGGATAGGTTGGAGGCTAGGGATAGCCTTAAGTGAATCAATTTGTTTCAAGCAAAGGGCTTAAAGTTTTCTGGCTCTCTCACTGGCTCCAGGTACCTCATCTTAGTGTGCTGCAAAGCATAATCCACTTTTTCTGCTAAAAGCACATAATATTGTACCCTAAAATCATTCAAACAGGACCAGAAGGCAGGATCAGAACAAGAAGAGATGGTGTGTTCTAAAGTATGGATTTGGGAAAGGAGATCATCCATTTTCCAAGTACAGTAGCAGCCACAGACACTACCAGATATTTTCAGAAATTTCTGTGATATTTCCAGAAACATCTCCTGCTTTCTGCATTTCCAAAGTATGGGCAGCAGAGAGAAACTCTTCAGAAATTTTGTGAAATATCTGGAAATAGCTGCCAATGTCTCTGGCTACTTCTGTATGGTGTTTCTTGGCCTTAGTGGCAAGCCAAATACCCTCTCCCCTGACTACAAACTTCATAGCAGTCCAAAGAACATCAAGGGCCATGACCAATCCTTCACTGTCTTGCAAGAAGTTGTTGAGGTACTTTTGGATAGCCTCCCAACAGTTGGAATTTTTGAGAAGGAGGGGGTTGAGCCACCAGATTTTATCATAGTCATCCTGACCCCAGAGAGAGAATGGTCCAGCATCACCGGCACATGGTCTGACAACAAAAAGCTGGATAGTATAGGCTAATAGTCTGTATGTGTTTTTCAATTTGGGAACCCAGGTCGAATGTACCATGCTGGTCCCTGCTGACTTCTTTTTTACTATATTTTTTCCCATTCCGGTGCTCTACTATCAGCCCCTCAGTCACCTGCCTTGCTCTCCAATAACACCTTCCACTGCCACCGATACTCCCTGGCTTGCCCCCCAGGGTGGGGCCACAGTACCATGACCTGCCCATCTATGACAGGGGAAAGGTGCCGCCAAAGGCGACATTGCCTCCCTGGCTTCACCTCCATGGAAGGGCTCAGGGCCTGCAGTGTTGCCTGCAGAGTTGTGATGAGTCAGTGGAGTGGAGCGGTGGAGAGCTATGCAGGCCAGGTGCCTGTGGCATCCTCCTGAGCAGTCAGCTTGGAGTTTTACTTGTTTTTTTTTTCTGGGGGTGGGGACGTACAATGACATCCAGCATCCACCCCGCCCCCTGGAACAATCAGACGCAGGTTACTGCGGTACCCGCAGCCTCCGCCGGGGGTCTGTCAAGCACTGGGTGTTCTCCCAGCCCTCCGCCGGGAGAAGGAGAACAGTCCTCAGGATGCTCCATCCTTCCACCCCCAGCCAGCCCTCCTATGACCCAGGTCCATTCCCGAACCCGGGTCACCAGCATTGCAAGTGGAAATCCAACCACTGCGCCAATGGGCCAGCTGGTCCCCACTGATTTGATGATGGGGGGGCTACTGGGCTGGGGACTGGCACGTTGGTTTCATGGCAGGAGTAGGTGGCAGTTGGGGCCAAACAGCTCTATGAAAAAAGCCTGCAATGCTTTGGGGGGGGGCAAGGTCAACCAGATAAAAAGAGGTAAGTTAGAAAACACAAGTGATAAAAATAATTGGCCAATCAGGCAGGAGGGTGTGGAATTGTTTGTGGCCCGTGATGCTTGCTATAACACCGAGTAGGCAAGCAAAATAATTACAAAAAATAAAAATAAAATAACATCTCAAGTCAAAAGGGTGGAGGAATGGCTGGGACCCCATCACATATCCTGCTCATGCTGCCTGTCTCCCACCAAAAGCATGTCAGACTCGGTGAAGGTCTGCCCACACTCTGCTGTTGTTTTTCTGCTGTTGAATTCATTGGTCTGATGGACTCTTTCTCTCTCTCTCTCTCTCTTTCTGACTAACATTTAACACACTGCCACCTTTCACTGCAAGGCCCCAAATGACCTGCATACACTGCGCTGGATTCACAAATGTTTTTGGGACCAAGTCCCACACTACAACTCCAGTTGAGGACCAAAATCCCCACAGCTGTGGAGATTGCTATTCACATCCCCAGCAGCTGCAGAAGATGTTACAGCTTGTCCCACTGGCTGAAAATATTTTCTGCAGCTCCAGCTTCAGGGATTTCCATGGCAACACCACCCCGCAAGCTGCCGTAAACCGTGGAGCTGGCTGTAAACCAGCTCTACTTTTGAAAATACTATAGCTGCGGGAGAAATTGCAGTTCTGCAAGTAGCAACCAACTTGCACCGAGTTTTTCCTGCAGCTGTGGGATTTTCAAGAGTTTTGTGAATCCAGTCCACTGTTTCCAATAAATATCATGTAGTGGCTGACACAGGATTGGCAAGAACAACAGTCAGTTTATGTTATTGCTGTTGGCTGCTTGCTGACCTTGAAAAATGACAGGAAAATACAGACACAAAGGCCTGGATATTCAAAAGGGTTGCACATGGCACAACAGGGATGCAACAAGTGCAATCAACCAATGCACCCTGGCATGATATTCAAAGGGCAACTTGTGATGTGCAGCTCTCGATGCACCGGGGCGCATCGGTAATGCATGTGGCACAAGTGCGGGGGGCATGCCCATGCATATGCGGCACATCTTGATATTCAGCCTGGGATGTGTGGTGCATATGCTGGCACAACTCCTCCTTGTGCCGCTCGGGGGGGGGGTGCAAAGATGTGCTTGGTAAAACCAGCAACAAGTCCTGGCCACCCACAGGTGAGCTGCCATATTGCAGAGCGCAACACAGCAGCCGCCAGTTGTGGGTGGCCACCCACCCACCCAGAACACTGTCCACAAGCCCCCTGCCCTGGGAGTGTTGTGCCACCCCGCCCCATCACCCGATCATGGGCAACTGTATTAAAAGAATCCCTGGTGGTCCAGTGGAAACCCTCCCATCACCCAATCATGGGCATAAGTAAAATGGATTTCCCTGGTGGTCCAGTGGAACCCCCTCATCACCTGATCTGATCGTGGGTGGAAATTGCAATAGATACCCTGGTGGTCCAATGGTACCCCCTCCCCACCTGCCCACTGAGGTTACCCCACCACCCAGCACCCCCCGTCATCAGCGAGCAGCAGCACCTGGCCGCATGCTGCCTGGCCGCCCACCAAATGACAGTGTACAGTATGGTCTGTACACCTATTGGTCCACTGCTTGGACCAATGGGCATGCAGACCATCCTGTACTACACAGGCCTGATATGTGAATGATTCATACAGACCATACTGTACGCTGTCATTCGGTGGGTGGCCAGGTGGCATGTGGGTTGGGTGCTGCCTCACCAATGACAGGGGGGATTCTGGTGGTGGGGGACCTCAGTGGATGGGTGGGGAGTGGGGTACCACTGGACCACCAGGTATTTATTGTTAATTCCATCTGCATTGTAAGGCATTGGGGGGTCCTCCACTGGACCACTAGGGAAATCTATTCTAATTATGCCTAACTGGGCGATGGGGGTTCCACTGGACCACCAGGGTGTCTAATTATACTTATGGCCACAATTTGGTGTACGGGAGCAGGGGACTGCCATGGGACTGCAGGGAGTCAGTCTCCGACAGCTGCAGCCTGGCAGTGTGCCAGGCGCAAGTCACTGGGGATCAGCGCACCACATGGAAAATGGGGCCATAATGACATGCAAATGGCCCCATTTGTGCCTTGCATGCATAATGGCCTCATTTGCATGCCCAGTGCTGAAAATCGTGGATGATGCACCTAGCGCAACTGCACTTGCGCTGGCACATACCCCCTACTTCCGTTCTGCCACTTGCGCTGGAGCAGTGTGTGCGCTCTCTGTGCCATATTCAATGGTGCTGTGCTATGGCACAGCACCACTAAACATCACCTGGTCCATGCCCTGGTGCAGCCCAGTTGCGCTGCGCCTAGGCTTGTGCGCCTGCCTGGCGCAGTCTGACTATACAGGCCGAAATGTTTTTAAAAAAGGTTAAATGTTAATTTTTTTTTCAGAGTGATCTAACAGAAGAATACTGATGCATTTCTCACACTGAGATAGACTAAAATAGATCTACAGTTCATCAGAGTAAATCAAAACCTTTTTGGAAAAAATCAGAGCCAAAATCAGAACCAGATCACAGCCAACCTGCCCATCCCTATTGCCGAGAATCAAAAGGAAGGAGTCCTTCAGTGGCAAGTTGTACCACTGCCTGAGAACATCAATGGGCAGGCAGGTCCCATTTTCTATCAGTTGCCTATGTCTGTTTAAGCATGGGGTGTTGCAATGTATAACGCCCCAGTTTGTTACCCTTGATTGAAAGTCTGGATCGCCCACTATAATAGTTACAGGCCCAATATCACTGGAGTGTCTGTTAGCTTTCAAAAGTTCTCCAGGATGTCTATGGAGTGTCTAGTCTACATATTTATTGTTTTAACCTTGTGAAAAGAGATTCTAGCCATATTGGTCCTTGGAAAACAGGAGACACTGGAAGGTTTGATATCTTTTATTGGACCAACAAGTGTCTTGTACAAAGATGGAATTATACACATGCTTTCGGGGCCTCTTTCAGACTCATCTGTCCTGATACTAAGAGACAACTTCAAAAACACACACACAGGACAGAAGAACATGGAAATTGAAATATATCAAACAATTTAAATCTAACATTTGTGGACTGAATTGGGACATTGGATTTATGACACACTATGGTAAACTGTAATTCTTATGTTATAGTTTTGTTTCTGAGTTCCTGCCTGCTCTGTTTTTATTACCTGTTCCTAACTTCTTTCCTTCCTCTCTTACAAATTCTTCAGCTTCACTCCTGCCTACCCTCTCCCCACTCCTTGTTTAGTATACACTAACCTTCACACTCTGTTTATCTGGGCCTTTGTTGTTTCATTTCTTCTAACTTCAAAGCATCCAGGCATTTCTTAAACACTTCTTACCTATTCTACCCTTTCTGCCTACATTCAACTCCCTGTATTTCAGATCTTTTTTATCTGCATTCCTGTCTGGTCACTTTTATTGCTTTTTCTAGTGTCCTTTTATCTTCAACTGACCTGTTCCTATTAATCACCCCCCCAGTTCTTCTCACCCATCTTTTTTTACTTTGCAACTTCTATAGACATTTACATCTAGGCCTCATAGTTTCTGCACCCCTTTTATCACTTTCTAACTACACTTCCTGCCATTCTACCCTGCAAGTAATTCTTTTAATTTTTTTTAAAATTGCTCCACAGTAGATATGAATATTACTTACGTTGCTCAGTTTTGCTATTCACCTGAAGAAGGGACATGTGAGGGCCCGAAAGCTTGAATATAATTCCATCTCTGTACAAGACACTTGTTAGTCCAATAAAAGGTATCAAACCTTCCAGTGTCTCGTGCTTTAGTCTTTAACCCTTGGGTCACCCTAGCTGCACAAACCCTGTTTGTGTAGTGCGAAGGCTTCAATATATGCTGACCTTGGTACTTCTACCCTTTAGGTCATTCTGAATATAGGGCACATCATGCCTTATATGGTACATCAAACTACACATACCCCACTAGTGCTAAGCATCAGGGGAAGTATATGTAAGATAACATGCATATACTTCCCATGATGCTTTGCATACATAAGTAAGAAGACATGACAGGTGTGTGTTGAACAGATATTACCACATGCCCAGGGGCGTAGTAAGGCACGAGGCCCTGCTGAGTGCCTTCAGCCCCTGGAAGTGCAGTAATATCTGTTCAACACACACCCTGGAGTGTTTTATTGTGCTTATAAAATGGGAAACTTTTAATTTTTATTTTTCCCCTACAAAATAGCACATCTGTAAGCAGCAAAAGGCATTTTTTATCACAACTTCTGATAAAATATTCCTTCCACCAGCAAGAAAATGACATCATGGTTTTGGCAGACTGCCAGGCTGGACCCCCCCAAGCACGCGCGCACGCGCACTCTCACACAGACACACCCACACACACACACACTCTCTCTGGGTTTGGGGAGAACCTGCTATATTTGTGTTAAATTACTTTTTATTTCAATGCTGTGAAATGGTTTTCTTCACACAGGACTGCAAGACCAAGCGCTCCCTTCTTTCGGTGAAACAGCGAGCATTGTTGACAGATGAACGAACAGATTGAAACTGTCACGTCTGTCCATCGCAGCTACACTGCATCAGGAACTGCTTCTTGTTTACATACTTGAATGGTACAATGATTATTCGAAGATACGAAGATGTACTGCTGTTGCCTGCTTCACTGTTCTCTCGTATGGCTCTCGCTAAGAGTGAAAACAAGATGGCTAACTTAACATTTATGAACGTTCCATCTTTTTTGTCAACATTCTATCTAGGGGCATTGATTTGTTTGCCTGTCCTTTTTATTCTATATGCAATACATGTATGGCAACAATTTTTTAGCCAGTCAATACTCTTATTTTGCTATGCCCATTTTATAAAATATGAATAAGTTGGTATTTACTGTATTTGAAACGTGGAATTGTTGCCAGTGTCCTTCCAGGGTAAATTTTACTTCACTGCTATATTCTTTAGTTTTAAACTATATTTCTATTTTGGGCCTAATTAACCTTAAATACAGCAGCAGACAAAACCTTTTTTTAAAATATTCACTTTGTTGTTTTATTTGGCACTGTTTTGAATCTCAAAGCTACACTTACAGTACTTTCATTTATTTATTTACTTGTTCTTAGAAGGGTCCATTTCTTAATTGCAATAAGGCACTCCTGGGGCTGTGCTGTGGTGTATAGCAGCACTTCTTGGGTGGTGGAAGCACTCAGCCTTTGAAGTCATGCTTCAACCTACCCAAGGAGTGTTGTTATTCCACCATAATGTACCCCCTCTTGTGCCTTACTGCTTAAAGGGAAATGCTGGTTATGCTATAAAGTGAAGCAGACACTGCAGAAACATCTAATTAAAGTTTTAAGCAACACAAATAATTTTTCAAGTACCTTCTAGATGTTTTCCTTAATTTTTCAAGAATCGTGCTGAGCGTCATGACGGCCTGCTCGCCTGTAACCATCTTGCACAGACCAAGCAGCTTCTGATGTGCTAATTATGGTAATGAGGGCTTCCAATTAGTGGTAGAGCTGATAGCCCTCATTAGCATAACCAGGACAACAGAAGCCATTTGGTCTGCTCGAGATGGCTGTGGCAAGTCAACCAATATAATGGTTGGTGTGGTTCTTTACAAACAAAAAAACAATTAAAAGGTACTTGAAAATGTATTTTTGTTCTAAAAACCCTAATCAGGCATTTCTGCTACAGCTGCTGCACTTTCCAGCATAACCAGTGTTTCCCTTTAAATATAAAACATTAAATACCAATCTTTCTTGTATGAAATCCTTATATGATCAAAATCCTAAAAGGAAATTACCGGAGCATTTTTATTTCCAAATTATATTTCTCAGAATTCTAAAACTTAGTGGACTGTTAATTCTGATGGGCTATCAGAATCAGAATACTATACTACAACATCTGCAACTTTGCAAGAGCCAGACACTGACTCAAAATGCTTTTCTTAAAGCAGCAGTATTTGTTAGCGACCATATAGTTTGTTTGGGGTTTTTTTAGCAATAATGTTGGTCTGACAAAAACATCAAGATATCCCATTTTCTTTTCATTGTCTTTCATTGTTGAACTGAGATATGGGATTTTGAAGTTCCCCATGCCATGCCCACCATGAAAAAATTAAAAATCTTGTTACAGTTTTGTGCTGTTTACCATCAGAAACATGGAGCAATACCACACTAATGCACCATTATGAATCTAACAAGTACATTAAACAGGTATCCTTATCAGAAAAGATTTTTAGAATTTGCAAGTGGTAGATGGCCTGGTGATGCTGAGAGCTGAGGTGCTGAGGTGCTGGCACCTTACCTCATGCCACATCGATGATCTGAGATCGGTAACAAGCTCAGGTTGTGGTCAGCAAGGAGGTGGGCCAGGACTACCAGCCACCAGGGAGCTCTCCTCTCCCAGATCAGGTAGACTTGCCATCTTGGCTCTTGGCTTCCACCAGATGGCAGTCTGGTGGCAGCATCAAATGCCTGAGCATCAGGAACGGGCATCGCGGGGTGGATAGAGAACTGCAGGTTCTGGGGCACATGTGCGCCTCCATTCACAAGCGCATCCCATGTTTCCTTGGCTCACACAAGAGACAGAAAAGGGAACAAGGAACTTGAGGGTTGGCTGGCACACCACACGCCTCCTTGGACCTACACCAGCAACCGGCCACCTCAGTGCATTCTGGATATGTTCACTGGGAGGGAGAATGTCCCTCCCCCCTCCAGCCCTGCCATGGGAGGCAATCTGTGGGGAAAGCTGTGCAGAGATAAGCCCAGGGGAGAAGTCTGCAGATCTGGGGTAGGTGGGAATGGAGCAGCAGGCAAACCTGAGGAGTAAAATGCTACATGAAAAGAAATTGCAAATGGTGACCATCTTTAATGATGTGAGTCATTAATTACAAAATCAGCTGCAAACATTGTTTTAACAGTATCTAAGAAAACTAAAAATAAACTGAGTGAGACTCTGAGGATGTCAGAAATACATTTTTGACAAAAACAACTATGATGAAATTGTTTGCTGACTAACAAATACTGCAACATTAAAGTTTTTTTTTAAACAACTAGAAAGTAGCAGTCCTGAAAGTCCATGAAACAGTGACAGACAAAATCACAGCACCACACCATTCACAGGTCTTCACAGTAATAAACCATCAACTCCTGGTTAACAGGACAACCCCACAAAAGGGGTAACCAATCAATTTGCTGACAGCATATTTGTGCTGTCAAAAACCATGTGAGCATAAATGTGTGCGTGGTCCCAGAGTTGATATATATAATCTAGCATGGTTTCAGACTGTGCTTAGATTACAGAACCATGCCTCACGGTTTTTGCCTGCACCATTTTTGCCTTCGGCAAACTGATCCAGTACCCACAAAAGGCACACACAACTAACAAAACATATAAATAAAATTAAATTACAGTAGAAGTGATTCAGCACAGAACAAATGCGGTGACTATCCCGATCACCGGCCAAGATCCAGCTTATAAATCTCACACCTATCTGTAGTCACCAATGTCCTCCCTCTCAGTCCACTAACTGTACACAAGTATAAATAGGTAAAAATTAGGAAAATAAGGAAAATGTGTACTTAGCTATGGGTGCTCCACACAGACATAGTCATTCTGCTACCAGCATTCTAGAATATGACACAAATGAGACAGAGTATGAGGTGTGCACAACCGGAAGGGTGCGGAAGGGGTGTGTGCTACTGATACTGCCAGACAGATTGACCAGTCTACCTAGCATCATCAATGATGCATTCCATTCTACTCTCCCTCCCAGTCATGTGCACCTTGCGCTGTAGCAGTCATAAGATAGACCTGAGAGCCTGGTGTGCTGCGCGGGAGGGGGAAATGACTGAGCTAGCTAAAACTGTTATCATCTCCCTGCCCCCCAAATCATGGATTATAGATCAGGAGGAGGGTCCTGTTTTAGTATGAAACATTTTTGGTGATTTGGGGATATTGGATAGGGAGGGGAGGAGACTTCAAATAATGGTGTGGACCTCTGGCATGGTGCCATAAGAAGACTTTTTTGTAATATTTAAATGCACTCTGCAAGATGGGGAGGGGATCAACAGCATGAAATTTATGGGGTTAGGTGGTCAAGGGACTAGCCGTAACCACCTGGGGAGGGATGGGGTTGTTTATTTTTTACTATTTTGTATTTATATATTTTTTTCATACAACTTTTTGGCCCATCAAGCACTGCCTTCACCTTCTGTCAGGCCCCTCTATCGATCTCCAGGTCTTACTTCTGCTCCCCTTACCATCATGTCCTGTGGGGATCTACATAGAGCGAGACCCAATAATCCAGGGGAGCATCTTACATGGCAGCCGATGCACATATCCTTTTGCTGTTTGTCCCTCAGCCCTCCCTCCACCCCATGACATTAGGCATGTGTCTCTGATGACCTTGACATCAGCAGTGTGTCCTGGGCTGATGCTGCCCCTCCCAAGGGAGCTATCTCCCCAGCTCACCATGGGTGGCCCCTGCTGTGCCAGAACCTGGCTGATTCCCTCCCTGGCTGGCTCTTGTTCCCCTCTGGAGCACTCCTCAGCCTGGCTGCCCAATCCCAATAACCACAGGCTCACTTCTGAAGGTGGGTCACCAACATGGAAGCATGATGCAGTTCCACTGAGGCACTGGGTGGCCCTAAGCCTGATTATTTTTCATTAAATACTGTACCAAATACTGTACCATGGAATAGGGAAGATTATTCAATACTTGGCTTTGAGTTGTTGATTATGTGTAGTATTCAAACATGTATTGCAGGGGCTTGCAAACCCCTAGTGTGAAGCATAGTACACTTTGTACAACCATTTTGATACCTACAGTTACAGCTGTGGAGAATTGTCTTTTATGTATGATTTTTATATGTAGTGTCACTGGCTCAGTAGGTAGCACACTCGTCTCTGAGGCCAGGAGATCAGAGGGCTGTGGGTTCAGTTCCCACATCTGGCACTTGGGTTAATATCCCAGTACTGACACTGTAGTGCAGCATGAGAGGGGTGCTGCACTTCTGAGGTGCTGTCTTTCAGATGAGACGTTAAACCAAGGTCCCATCTGCCTGGATTGGTGGTAGTTCAGGTGGATGTTAAAGATCCCATGGCACTTATCGAAAAGAGTAGGGGAACTTCCCCGGTGTCCTGGCAAAATTTTCCTCGTTCACTAAAAAAAATACCACCAACAGCTTAATCTGGTTCAAGGTCAGTTGGCATTCATCTGTATCCCCCTCCCCTGAGTCGTGCCTGAAAATAGGCAGGATTTGTCTAGTGCACTTACTCGGTCAACAAAAACTAAATAAATATATGAAATGTGAGGAATATTTAGATTTTGCAGTATGAAAATTTTGTGGAGCTTTATTACAAACTGCCCCAGAATATTTTTTTTTTTGTGTGTTATTTATTTTCACCCCTCATGCCCTACGACCCACCACTCTTTCAGGCTGCCTAGGTCCTTCACCTGCTCCGCCTGTCCCATCCTGAGCCCTCAAGCTTCACATCACAGCCACCCCCTGGGGTAACCCAGACATAACCCTTTCACCGGATGGGTCCCCCTCCTCCGAGGGGGAAGGCACCAGGGAGACAACCAGCACATACTTGGCCCCAGGGTGCTGCTGAAGTGGAGGGACTCTTTCAGGGCATCGGCGGTAACAGAGGACCGGTAGCCATCATCCAGTCGGTCGTGAGGCAGATTTTCCACTTTTCTATGCTATTCCCCATTACGTCATCTTCTGCAGTGCTCCTGGTCTCCACCAGAGGCTGCTGCAGAGCAACGCCAACCCACTACCCACCCCAGGAGAGGAAAGCAGTCCCTACGGATGCTCAATCCTCTCCTCCTCCTGCCAACCCCTAGCATCCCGAGTCTGTTCCCGAACCCGCGCCGCCGGCGTGGCGCGAGGTGAGAATATTTGTTTTTACTTGCATGTTAGGTTTTTAAATACAAGGTGGGGATCGGGCATTTTGGATTGTTTTTTGCATTCTTTGATGCTTGTGTAATAAGTTCAGGAAATGTTAACAAACTTTTCAATAAAGTGTTTTTATAGTTTGTAAATCTTTCCCTATTCCACGCACATTGTCAAACTGTCTGGGACTTAACCCAGGGAAGACTGAAGTGCTGGTGGTTGAGCCAGGATGAAGGGGAGGAGTGGGAGCCTCTGGGGATAGGTTAGTGCTCTTAATATGTCTGACCGAACTGGAGACCTCCCCCTAAGGCGAGGAATTTGTATGTTATTCTGGATAATGAGCTGACACTTGAAGCCCAGGTGTCAGCTGTTGTCCGGACCAGTTTTCACTATCTCTGGAACATCACCCGAATTAAATCCCTTATTCACCGTGACAATCTGGCCACACTGGTACATGCGTTCATCACCTCGAGGCTCAATTACTGTAACACACTCTACCGCGGGGTCAGAGGACATGCGATGCAGCGCCTGCAGCTTTTTCAGAACACGGCGGCCCAGTTGTTGACTGAGCACTCGAGGGTCAGTCACAATACACCTGGTGCTGCGTGAGCTGTATTGGCTGGCACGTCACTTTAAAGGGACACTGTCAACCCCATTCGGCTTCAAAGTGTCCCTAGTTTAAAAAACACATTTTATGACTGTTATTCTATGGAGCCTGCTGATACAGCTGGTTGCTTGATTGAGACTTCCTTTTCCTTTTACAAAGTAAAAACCTGAGTGTCAGCAATACTAGTGTTACCACACCAAAACATGTTTGTTTACATTTCTTGACCAACTACAGCTGCATCTTTCCTGGACTCAGGAACACCCCGAATACTATCTAGCTACTCATTATGCAACAGGAGTAGATTAGACTATTGTATCACAAGTGGCTGCACTGTTTGAGGGTGTTTCTAATGTTCAGGAAGTATGCAATAAGCTTAGATAAACAATTTGGAGCATAACTATACAGTCCCATGCATTTCAGTTCTAATAAGCAAGGAGGCATTAAACAACCAGCAACATCTGATTTATAGAGAAGGTAAGCAGTCATAAACTGTGGGTTTTTAGCTAGAAATAATATGATGCAAAAAAGGTTGACAGTGTCCCTTTAAAGTAGGTCTTCTTACCTATAAGTCCCTACATGGGTTGGGTCTAGGCTATCTGAAGGAGCTTCTGAAGCCCTACACTCCATCTCACTCTCTTAAATCGGCTGGAGTGGCCCTCCTGGAGGTCCCTAGGGCCAGGTTAAAATCTTCCAGGGACCGGGCATTCGAGGTGGCAGCCCCGGGCCTCTGGAACTCGTTACCGGGGTACCTCCGGGAGGCACCATCCATAGAGATCTTTAAAAAACATATTAAAACCTTTCTTTTTGAACAGGCCTTTGGGACCTGAGGAATTTACCCTGAGACTTCTGGACAGTATGGGATTTGTCTGCATTTGTTTTTAATGGGGATTATCTTTGGGTTTTATATAGTTTATATAACTGTTTCAAATTGCTATTTGTATTAATTTTGTTGTAAGGGCACCCAGAGCCTATGGGAATGGGTGCCCAAAATAAATAAACTCTACTACTACTGCTACACTATGAAAAACTTGTGGGAGGCTTAAAAAATGTTCCCAGAATGTAAAAATTCTATGAAATTTTCTTTGCATTTTGCAAACTTAGGAGAAAAGGAAGTACAGAAATTGCACACAGCTACATATACAATACCCTGTTTATAATTAGTCAGAGTTGCTGTTAGCAAACTGAAATTCCCACATTCTACACTATTTATGTATTCATTTGTGTATGTATGTACGTATTTATTTGTTTGAAATTACATCAACTGAGATAGCTTCATGACCTGCAGCGTCTTGTTTTTATGGGAGACCCAGAGAGGACAGCAGCAGTCAAAAGGTTAACACAGTCCAACAGGTATACAGTTACATAGATGATGAAGTGTGCAAGACAAAAAACAAACTGTGCATCCATACAGTCATCAAAGCAAGCTAGCAAAGTGGGGTTGCAGCAAACTATGAGCATAAGCATTGGTATGCAACATGATCAAGTTCAAGGAGAGGGGGGACTGGACCTAAAAAATACAGAGAGTACTAAAGTGGCTGGAAAGATTAGACTTGAACACCTGCCAGCTACAGTAGAAGCATTACTTATCTGAAAAGGGAGCTTGTTCCAGGTGTCTGGTGTTAGAAATGTGTAGGCCTTTCTAGCAATTCATGCTTTAGCCCAGGAGTGGGAAAGGAAACTGCTGCTGTTGATCAAAGTGAGTAGGCACTGCTTGGATGTATAAGGTGGGCTGGGAGATAGTCACGGGCTTTTCCTGGTACATAGTTGTAGTTACACCTGCTTGAGGGACTTGGGCAGTTAGGCTGGTCATACAGCAAACAATGACGAGTAGGTCATCGACAGGAGAGGATGAACCTGCACACTGAATCCAGGAGCAGCAGAATGGTTTTGTTTGCACAGTAGTAAATGATATCTCCTTAGTAAATACTGTGGAAGGGAATGGAGAGTGGGAGACCACTTGCTTCCTTGTTTAAAGATAACATATTGGAGGCAGTATAACACAGTGGTTTAAGGCTATGAGCTGCGAACCTAGAGACCGGGGTTTGAATCCCACAGCCCCCACTTGTATACTGTGTGACGCTGAGCAAGTCATTTAACTTCCCTATGCTCCCAGGTTGTACCTGTAAACAAGCTTTCAGCTTAGTGTGTCTCTCCTGGTAAAAAACAACAACATTTTGGCAATTTAAATAAACTACTTATCCTCTCATTGTTTATTTTTGCTGACCCATCTAATTATGTCACCATCTTGAGCATCCTGGAGCTGACCGTATGGCCTAGTGGTTAGAGCACTGTACTACGATATAAATTGCCTTTCAGTTGTGGGTTTGAATCCTGTCTCTGCCATTTCACATTTTGATAAAGCAATGGGGCCAGATGTGGTGCACCCCAAGGTCCTTAAAGAACTAAGAGAGGTGGTGGCTGAACCTCTGGCTATCCTGTTTAGCTGATCACTGGAAACAGGGGAGGTACCCAAAGACTGGAGGACAGCAGATGTAGTCCCCTTATACAAAAGTGGGAACAAAGAAGAAGCAGGGAACTACAGACCAGTCAGCCTCACCTCGGTAGTGGGGAAGATCATGGAAGCACTACTGAAGGAGAGATTGGTGGAACATCTGGTTGTCAATGGACTACAGGACCCAAGGCAGCATGGTTTCACCAGGGGAGGTCATGTCAGACCAACCTCATTGAATTTTTGACTGGGTGACTAGGAGGTGGATCAGGGAGGGCAGTGGACATGGCCTATCTGGACTTCAGCAAGGCCTTTGACACTGTGCCACATAGAAGACTATACACAAACTGGGGAATAGGGTGTGGGCAGGACAGTAGTGTGGTGGGTAGGTAACTGGCTGGGTGGCAGGACACAGAGGGTGGTGGTAAATGGCTGTCACTCCACAGAGGGAAGAGTGACCAGTGGGGTACCACAGGGATCAGTGCTGGGACCGGTCCTATTCAACATCTTCATCAGTGACATTGCAGAGGACCTAGAAGGCAGAATTTCACTGTTTGCTGATGACACAAAGCTCTGTAACACAGTAGACACATCAGAGGGTGTAGATAGAATGAGAAGGGGCCTGCGGAAACTTGAAGAATGGTCAGGGGTTTGGCAGTTGAAATTCAATGCAAAGAAGTGCAAGATAACGCATATGGGGCACAAAACCCTGGCACAATATATCAGTTAGGGGTGAGGATATATGCACACCAAGCAGGAAAGGGATCTTGGGATTATCATCTCTGATGACCTCAAGGTAGGGAAACAGTGCGATAAAGCAGCAGGTAAAGCAAATAGAATGCTGGGATGTATAGGCAGGGGAATCACCAGCAGGAAAAGGGAGGTCATATTTCCACTATACAAGACACTAGTGAAGCCCCACCTGGAGTACAGTGTACAGTTCTGGAGACCATACCTACGTAAGGACATAGACAGGGTAGAGAAGGTTCAGAGGAGGGCAACAAAGATGGTGCAGGATTGCATCACAAGTCCTATGAAGACAGGTTGAAGGAACTGAACATGTACTCCCTGGAGGAGAGGAGGGAGAGAGGGGATATGATAGAGACATACAAGTATCTCACAGGGAGGAACAGGGTGCAGGAATACACTATTTTTAAGCGAAAAAGATGTTCAAGACTTGAGGGCATGGGATGAAGTTGGAGGGAGGACGATTCAGAGGAAACATGAGGAAGAATTTCTTCACAGAACGGGTGGTGGACAAGTGGAACACCCTGCCAGAGGAAGTGGTGGGGACTGAAACAATCATGGGATTTAAGAATGCATGGGATAGACATAAAGGAATTCTGGAGGTTAGGGGTAAGGGGCAACAGACTTCTAGGAAAACATAAACTGAACTTACAAGCTGAAATGGGCAGACTGGGTGGGCCATAGGCCCTTAACTGCCGACACTGTCTATGTATCTATGTATCCTGATAATGTAATTATTAATCAATGTTGCTGATCTGTTAACCATCACATAACATTAACTTCCTAAATTTGGCAGTTTAACTGCTGCTCGGCATCTGGTTTTGTTCTTTGGGACACTTTTTCAAACTGAATGCTGCATTTACATAATGCTATCGCAGTGTTGGGATTTTAAATAAATTAATTAATAAATAATAAAGCTATAATGCTCTTGAGTCAAACCAACATGTAGTTACACAAATTATCTCCCACATCCCCAAAAAACAAAAGAATCTACAAGGCCTTATAGAAGGCTGGAAGAGAAGGCAGCAGATGGCAGGGAATAATGATGCATAGTCTGTGAAGACTGAGAGCAGCCCAGATTGATGGGATGGAGGTACAGTTGAAAAGGTAGGACAGGCTGCTGCACTACTTCCCCCTGCACAGCTGTTCACTGTTCCGCTCATCAAGTATCTCCTGCACAAAGTCAGTCAACATTAACAAACGCTGAGATGACACACTACTAGGTACCCTCCCTGTCAGCCAACTGAGCAGGTGTTTTCTTCACATCTGATTTAGCATAAAAGTGATGCTTTAAAATTTGGATCTGCATGCCAGTTTGCCACACATATTGTGGGCTGTGTACAAAACATTTTATGTGACATGAGCAACGTGTGCTCCAGTATTTGACGCATATGCCATGATCAGAGTTGTGATCTGGGTTATCTTTCTGTCTGACCGTCTTGATAGTCTTGTCAGGCACACATCACAGTGGTTAATGTAGGTACTGTATCACAGCTGGGTTCAAAGCTGGCTGTGCTGTATCTTCAATGGGCTAGTCAGAAGGGGAACATGAGGGTAATCGGGTAGTAGTTTCAAGGTAGGGTTCCAGGGCAGACTGGATGGACATTGTGCCTTTATCTGCCCTCACCATTCTATATTTATACATGCATCCAGTGATGTGATACATTACTCACAGTACATGTGCCCCTTCAAATATTTAGAATAATCCTGGTATAATATCGTTAAATTTGTACAGGGGTGGTAGTTTATCAAGTAATTACCATATCTGGGACTATATGAACTCCAAGGCAACAGGCCAGGGTCTCTGTGGTGTCCCAGATATGGTTATTACCAACTGGGTGGCAAACTGGTTGATGGGCAGAAAGCAGAGAGTGGCGGTAAATGGTATGCAATCAGAAGAGATGCAAGTCACAAGTGAGGTACCTCAGGGATCAGTTCTGGGGGCCAGTTCTCTTCAATATCTTCATTAGTGACATTGCAGATGGACTAGAGGGTAAGGGTTGTCTGTTTGCAGATGACACCAATGTCTGCAACAGAGTAGATGATCCAGATGAGGTGGGCAGAATGAGAAGAGATCCAGATAACTAGCAAAATGGTCAGAAGAGTGGCAACTGAGATTTAATGCAAAGAAGTGCAAGATCATGCACATAGGGAAGAGAAACCCTGAAGCCACCTATAGGCTGGGAGAGGGGTTGCTGACAGTTACAAAGGAAGAAAGAGACTTGAGTATCATCATCACCGATGACCTGAAATCATCCAAGCAGACCTCTAAAGCAGTAGGTAAGGTTAGGGGATCTAGGGTGTATTAGTAGGGGTATCACAAGTCATAAGAGGGAGGTATTAATCCCTCTTTACAAGACACTGGTTAGGCCCCATCTGGAGTACTGCATGCAGTACTGGAGGCCACACCTTCACAAGGACATTAACCAAATTGAGGCAGTCCAGAGAAGGGCAACCAAAATGGTGCAGGAACTGCATCAGAAGACATATGAGAACAGATTAATGAAGCTCAATATGTATACCCTAGAGTAAAGGAGGAAGAGAGGTGATATGATCGAAACATTCAAACACCTTAAGGGCATTAACAAGGTGAAAGAGTCTAACATGTTTCAATATAAGTAAAATACCAGGACAAGAGGACACAGCATGAGATTAGAGGGAGGCCGATTAGGGGTAATGTGAGGAAGTTTTTTTTCACAGAAAAAGTGGTGGATGAATGGAATGGCCTACCTCAGGAAGCGGTAGCTATAATTACATTGCAGGGCTTCAGACAGGCATGGTTTAGGCATAAGGGAGCAATACAGATGAGTATGAATAGATAGGCCACTGACTGCAAAAGGCAATGGCACATTTATAAGGTAGAAAAAGAAATGGGCAGACTGGATGGGACTTGAGGTCCTTATCTGTCGTCATCTTCTATGTTTCTATTAAACCCCCCACCACTATAGTTATAATTGATGTTTTACTGAAAAAGAAATCTCAATTAGAAAATAATTAGTTAGAACATATGTTTAGCAAAGTTAAAATGAGCTTACTACTGTCATTTTTATTGAACAGGTTAGCAACAGAAGTTGAATGTCAAGAGCAGTTTGTGGATGCTAGCTCATCAGAATGCAAGGATTAGAATACAGTTCCATTATTGAGTCTACTGCCTGGTTATGGCAGAATAATGGGACAGTAGTTCTGCATTCTGATTGACTAAGGTCAACATTTTATGTATAAAATGAATATTAAATTATACAGCTTCTTGAAACAGAGGATATCTGCCGACAGCTGGGATGAGTTTATACATATTCGGCTTGTAAGCTATCCATTACAATTGACATCAAGAATCCTCAAAGTCATTAAAGTTAGGAAGGCAGACTGGATACATATGTTTGCATTGGTAAAGCAACCGAACAAAAAAAAAAATAAGAAAACAGATTTTCCATAGTTTTGCAGTATCCTTTTAAGGTTTAACACATATACTGTACATAAAGTACAGATAAAGACCACCAGGATACAATTCAGTGTCACAGCTTCCTGTCAGGGCTTGTCAGTGAAATTGCCTTGATTCCTGCACAAACTCTGCAGAATTCTGCAGTATTGCTTTGCATACTGGTGGGCTCCACTGTATGTACATACATACTTACATAGAGCAGTGTGATTATATTACTCTAATGACATTAAGGAGACAGTTTGGCCTGGTGGGCAGTATTGCTTTGAATCCTGATGGGCTCCACTGTACGTATATACATACAGCAGTGTGATCATGTTAATCTAATGACATTAAGGAAGCAGTTTGGCCTAATGGTTAGAGTGCCAATCTATAAACCTGGAGATCAGGGTTTGAATCCAACAACCACCAATTATTTACTTTGTGACACTGAACAACTCATTTATCCTCCCTATGTTTAACCTCTGTAATGTCTCTCTCTAGATTGTCTCTGTTCTTGTTGAGTCACTTTGTGCACCAAGAATAGAGGCAACATTTTCTCCCCGTTCCCCTGGACTGTAAAACACTTTAGGATGCCATTTATATGAAAGGTGCTATATAAAAAAATCAGAGTTTTCAAGAAAACAAGACTGAATGTTTTAAAAAACTTCAATCCTACTTAAACCTGGAACTGAGTTTCATTATTTCTGCCTCCCAGTGCAGTTCTTGCACCACGTGCCTTGTCTAATACAATACAAACATCAACATTTCATTCTCCTCATCTGCCATTCTCTCACAACTCAGTGCCATTGCTGCCTGTTGCTTCATTCGCTGCTGTGCTGTTCTCATTTCCTTGCCTGTGCAGTAGGGCCATCAAACCACAGGTTAGTGCACAAAATTAAGATTAGCGTTCAAAAGAAATTTTGAAATTAGAATGTGTGACAATTTCATCACAGCAAAAGTGGAGATAATCAACAATTTGAGGGTGGGGGCTGACACTTTCCCATTCTACTGCTTGACATCCACACTACAAAAAGGGATTTCTATATGAAAATAAGTGTGTGTGTGCGTCTGTGTGTGTGTGTGGTGTGTCACTCAGAGATTTCAGCAAGCATAAATATCTCTTTGTATTCTACAGAGTAATCCCAAGTGACAGACTGAATCATCCAGAGTTGTCACTCTTGGGTCTTCCTGATATTTCAGTCACTCTAATGACAGTGCAGCTGGGTCCCAGAAGAACTGGTAATGCAAAGATTACATTAGTCACATCTCATTTATATACTGCTTCCTTTATTGAGTTGAAACTGTCACTCATCAGCAGTGATCCTTGAGAAGAGAACATTTATTTGTGAGGATGCAGGTACATACCGTAGTACAACAGATCTGCAATGTCACATCTTTACGCAATCCCTACAATGACACATTTTAGAATACTTACATATATTGTACTTATATCTAGTAGAATATATGTAAGGGATAAGACACAGTTGGGTGTATGGTAGTACCAGAACCTAGTTTACAGTGGAACTCACAAATCCTCCCTTGCCAGACTGGACCCCCTCTTTCACTTTTTTGTCATTTTGCCTTAGACTCCACCTATTGTACCCACCACTGCACTCGCTATTCTGCCTCTTCACTCCCCTCTCTTAATGCCAGATGCTTTTCCCATAGTACCCCCTTTATATCTGAATTCTGGTTTGGTTCACTTCTCTCCTCCCTTACAGTACCTCCCTACAGTCCTCTCCCCTCCTTCCTCTTACCTTCTCTTCAGCAATGTTTCCCATCCCTTTTCTATCCCATCTAGGAAAACTATTGTTGGGCAAGCTGCCATCTCATATCGCTTTCCTAAACTCTGGTCCACCCTTCCTTCTCAGTCCAATCTGCCTCTTCTGCCTTCTCCCCTTAAAACTCTTCTTCATGGATTTTCTACTCCCATCTGCAACTCTCCATAACCTTGTACCTCTTGACTTCCTGCCCCCCCCCCATATTACCCTGGCCTTTTTGCTATCCTGCTCCCCTCCACTATACCTGTATGCGTAAGTTTCCCCTGCCTGTTAAAGCTTAGTATTTATGTTACATGAACCTGTTGTACTGATTTGCCTTACAACATTTTTGATTATGCTCCTTTTGTATTCTGTATTGCTGTAAATGACTTCTGTTTTTGTAATGCTGTTAATACTATTCATTTGTTCTCCTCTTGAACAATTTCCCTTACCCCTCTGCCTAAGGACACACTTGGAAACAAGCTGTTGTTAGTTCAGTATGTCTTTCCTGGTGAAACTTTTAAAATAAATAAGTACTGAGATATAAATATATCTTGGGTACACTGGCACAAGGCCAAAGGCCAGTTCAATTCAATTTGATTCAATTTTATTTTTAACCATGAAATACATCATTGAGATACTCATTTGCAAGGTGGTCCTGGGGGACACACATAGTATACTTAAAAGGAAAATACTACAGATGTATACAATAGTTCAGTTGCCATTATCACTCAAAAAGTGTGTACAGTGTACATATCAATGTCTGCACATCATGGAGTGTCTTATCCTGCTGTAAATGAAGATCTTCTTAAGTTAAAGTGATTTGGGGAACTTAACGTGTCACTTTTGGTATATGGTACCTTACTTAAGTCCATGATAGTCCCTCTGAGTAATTTTTAATATTTCATTTTGAGCCTTTTTAAAGTGGCAAGGGATCATAGTTTGGCCCAGACTAAGTGGAGAGCCAATCCCTTCCACTTCCTGATTCAGCTACATGTCCCCACACTCTCCCTTGCATGACGTCACTGCATGCCTGAGTGCAGGGCAAGCCCTATTGAAATTAATGGGATTGTTCCTTACTTTTTAATGCATTGTGATGGTGACTTGGAGATTAATAAGGACCACCGATTGACTAACTACCTTGCTGAGGTCAGCTACAATCCCTTGCCACTTGAAAAGGGCTAAACATAACATTTTAAAAATTGCACAGAGGGACTATCATGGATCTAAGGTACCACATCCCAACAGTGGTACCTTAGGTAACAAAGTGTACTAAATCACTTTAAGTAACTACATCAGGAAAAGCAGATTAATATATTTAAAAAAGGTGTGCTGTTCATTCTATTGTTTCAGCTTGAGTTTGTTTTGTTTTGAGGTGAGATCACACTCTGAGCCACTTCTGTTTATATCTGAAGGGTCCGGACAAATATGGGTTTCTTTGAGTAAGCCTGCTTTACACAAGGCTCTTTGGTCTCTGTACAAAACAAAATGCACAGGGCCCTTTGGGCTCTTTGTAAATCCACAATATGGCAGGTTAAGTCCTGACTTGCTTCACTCAAAACTCTTCAAATCCTGCAGAAATCAGGAGCCATGTCCTAGCTTGTCTTGTGTAGGGCCCTGTACAAATCATAATGAAGAAGGCTGCTTGGGGGAATCCATGTAACAGGATGCAAATCCTAACTTACTTTGCACAGGGCCCTTTCGAGATTGCAGAAATCATTCCTTATTTTGGAGAAAATAAGTCATAACCTGCCCTTTAGGACCTACATGAAGCAAGATGCACAGGGCATTTTTTGACCCTGCACAAATCAGGAGCTATGTACTAATTTGCTTTGTTCAGAGCTAAAGACTACTGCATGAAACAGGATGCATCTGTGCAAATCCATGAAAAGGAGGTAAGTCCTTGCTTACTTTGCAGAGGACCCATTTAGCCCTATGCAAATAAAGAGTCATTTCCTAACTTGCTGTATGCAGGGCCTAAAGGAGGATGCATAGGATGCATCTCCCTCACTCTCCATGTGGACCAATCCCCACCAACTGAGGCTGAGGAGCTCTGGTCGCAACAACAAGGGTTAACTGATATAGTCATCTTAGCAACAAAATACTCTCCTCTCATGAATAATATAATGAAGATTCTTAACAACAGCAGGAAACTATTGCAGTCTTACATCCTTCACAAGAAAGTCTTTTCAATCAGGTCTTTGATGTCAAATGTGAAATCACCTAGTACCAAATTGAAAATTTGAACTCCTAATACATGGAACAGATTAATATAGTTTTCACCAAATCACTGAAAGGCACCATTCTGGGGCAAGCCCTTTCTAACCTGAAAACTTCAGACCAAAATTCCAAAACCATCTGGGTGGCATATATATTGAAGTGGTGCAGAAGCGCCACAATAGTAAGGGTTCAATAGGCTGTTTAATGTTAAACCCCTAAATTTGCACTTTAATAGCATCACCCCCGGATCAATGGATTTCATAGGATTAGTAAGAGTAAAAAGTTTGTGCAATAACTGACTCACCAATTGATCAGTTGGAGAAACCTAAGTGGCTATCTAAAGCCAACTTGAATGATTCCATGCTGGTACAGGCAACAACTTCATGTATTAATGTGTTCCAAACACTGACTACTCTTTGGTTAAACCACATTCCTCTTTTAGTGGTATTATTTGCATGAAATGTTGCATGCACAGTCAGCGAAGCAAAGTCTCTTGACAAGTAAAGTTTCATTCTGGTCAGACATACAGATTTCAAGACTATGTAGGGTGTTTCCAGGAAAAATCATACTTTTTTTCTTTTTTTTATTGTTATTTTTTTTCATCACAAAACACTTTGATGGTTTGGAATTTTGGTCTGAAATCTCCAGAGTAGAAAGGACTGGCTCCAGGATGGTGCCTTTCATTGGTTTGGTGAAAAGGTATTAATCTGTTCACAAGTTATAAGGATTTGAAATTTCAGTTCTGAGCATGCTCAGTAAGATCTTTTGAATAGATGTTTGATACCCCACTGAGCATGCTCAGAAATTACATTTCAGAGCCTTAACTCATTATCTCAAATAGCTGCATATGAAGTCCGAACTATCCATTGTTTACTTGACACAAAATGGCCTCCAAGGAGGTAATGAGTTAAAACTTGGGAACGGATTAATATGTGTTCACCAAACCAATGAAAGGCACCATTCTGGGGCAAGCCCTTTCTATCCTAAAATTTCAGACCAAAATTCCAAACCATCATCACCAAGATCATGCACATAGAGAAGAGAAACCCTGAAGCCACCTATAGGCTGGGAGGGAAGTTGCTGGCAGTCACAAGGGAAGAAAGAGACTTAGGCATCATCATCACTGATGACCTAAAATCATCCAAGCAGACCTCTAAAGCAGTAGGTAAGGCTAGGGGGATGTTGGGGTGTATTAGTAGGGGTATCACAGGTCAGAAGAGGAAGGTAATAATCCATCTTTACAAGACACTGGTTAGGCCCCATCTGGGGTACTGCGTGTAGTACTGGAGGCCACACCTTCACAAGGACATTAACCAAATTGAGGCAGTCCAGAGAAGGGCAACCAAAATGGTGCAGGGAATGCATCAGAAAACATATGAGGACTGATTAATGGAGCTCAATTTGTATACCCTATAGCAAAGGAGGGAGAGAGGTGATATGATTGAAATATTCAAACACCTTAAGGGCATTAACAAGGTGAAAGAGTCTAACATGTTTCAATATAAGAAAAATAGCAGGACAAGAGGACACAGCATGAGATTAGAGGGAAGCTGATTAAGAGTTAATGTGAGGAAATTCTTTTTCACAGAAAGGGTGGTGGATGCATGGAACGGCCTACCTCAGGAAGTGGTGGCTATGAATACAGTTCAGGGCTTCAAACAGGCATGGGATAGCCATAAGGGAGCAATACAGATGAGTATGAATAGATAGGCCATTGACAGAGCAAAGGCCGATGGCTCATTCATAAGGTAGAAAAAGAAATGGGCAGACTGGATGGGCCTTATGGTCCTTATCTGCCATCAACGTCTATGTTTCTATCTGGGCTATGGGTGATGACAAAATAAAAGTGGCACCCCCCCCGATTGTTTCCTAAAATGCACTAAAATGATCTCTTTAAAAAAAACACCTGAACCTAAATGGGACCCATTTAGTTACATTCTGCTGTGTGTTTGTTTTTTAAAACTTGCCAGAAATAGCATCCCAAAATCCAGGGTGCCCAGCTTAGTGAGAGGAGCCATTTACCTATGTTCTCTGCATGAGAACAGTGGGACTTTCCTGAGTTCTGTGGCCACAGCTGAAACTCATGCTATGGGCTACACTGAGACCAGTGAGCCACCAATACCCTGTTCTGTCTGTCCCTTTCCCTGCCTGTCTATCTATTAAGCAGATTAGAGTGCCCACCCCAGTACCACTTTTTTCTCCCTCCTCCCCTCCAATTTGCCTACCCACCATTCCAAATGTTTATTTTTGTAATATATAAGTGTACTGGCGTGCCCAGACCCCCATACCACTTCTTTTCATCCCTGTCCGCTCAAGGTCACCCACCCCCTTCCATACCTGTGATATTTCCAACTTGTTTGAGAGGGAGATTTGGGTCAAATTAGTAGGGAGATGGGCCTGCTACTAGGGAGATTTCCTAATGTCATGAGTGTGTCCTTAAATGGCATCAAAATCAAGAAAAAAAGCATTTAAAAACATTTATTATATATTATTTTGTCAAGAAAAAGCACTAAAAAGAATCAACAACTAGTTATACAAATTTTCAGATACACTGTTCATCACTAATTTACTTTTTATGCATCTTTATCTGCCAAAAAAACATGAATAGATGTTTCTGAGAGAATTTTACTTAAGCAGGAGATTTTGTTCCCCAGGAGGGAGGGCAGGACTTCAGTCAAAAAGCCAGGAGTCTCCTGGCAAAAGCAGGAGATATCACATGTATGCTCTTCCCCGAAGTGTAGTCTGACACTTGGGTGCCCATTCCCCAGTGTTAGAATCTCAGCTGCAATAAAGAAAATCATCCAGTGATGTCTTTTTTTTTGTTTTTAAACCTGTAAAAAAGAAAATGGTCTCATGTTGATCTGTCCCCTTCACCCCAACCTCCCAAACAATACTTAACATCCCCCACCCCAACCCCCATCCCCATACACCCTCACTCACCTGAACATGTCCCATCATGTAGATCCTCTCTGATCAAAGACACATCTTGCTACTCAAACCAGCAACGGTGACATGGGAAACTAAGGTAAGTGCAGTTCAATGCATTTCCATTGTGTTTTAAACTTTGACGCATAACTTTGTCATTTTTGCATATTTCACCCCAAATTTTCAACATTGCCTTCTTGGGACCACACCTCATGACCAGTGGTGGTGGAAGTATGAAAATCAGGCCTGAAATGTGATTTTGCATTAGCTTGGTGAATCACCTTTTAGGCAGGATTTGTAAATTCTCTCCACCATTGTTCATGAGGTGGAGTCATAAGAAGGCTATGTTAAAATTTTGAGTCAAAATATGTAGCAATGTATTTGTTTTTTATTTATTTATATCTTGGAAATAACACCTTTGAGTCAGAGACTCATTTACAAAGGTTCTACATTAAAGGAAGGATAAAGGAGAATAATAGATAAAATAGGAAAAAAAACAGATACAGAATACACATTTATAAATAAATTAGAGAGATTAACAGCACAGGAGCAATCAGTAATGTTCAACCTTGCAAGTTGCAGAGCTTGTTGATAACTTAACAGGAGTAGATGTGAACTACAATAAACAAAAGAAAGAGAACATATTTAGCAAAGAGGAGCAGTCTATTAAATAGACTTTGTCAAGTGCTGAGAATAACTGCTACAAGTTTCCAAAAAATAATAAGAGTGCATTTGCCTACAATTTGGAGCATATTTCAAGCAGCTTTTACAAGAATTAAGATTGCAGGTGACAACCAGAGAGCTACTGTAATAAATTACAAAGTAGTTACAGCAAAAATGAGAGAAGGAACACAAAATAGGAGAGCTGATAGAGGAGTATAGCAAGGAGAAAAGGGAGAGACCAAAAGTAAATGCAGGAAATCAGAAAGGGTGACTTAGGAGAGGTAAGGAAAATAGGGAATGTATGTGAGAGGTAGACTAGAGGGGTACTGACAAAGAAAGAAGAGGAGCTGGGGTTAGAGAGAGAGCCAGGGAGTGACCCAGAGAGAGGAGGAAAGGGTTAGTGAGATTTTTTTTAGACAAGCGATAAAGAGGGAATCAATGACAAACTTAAAAGCGTACAATGAAAATGTTCTATGCTCACTCTTAAATTCAGTAATTTTAAATATTTTCACCCCAAATTTTCAACATAGCCATTTTTCACACCACCTCATGATTGTAACAATTGTGATTTTTCAAATCCTGTCTGATCTCTGTTTTTGTACCTGTGGCACGGAATGATCTTTTGGTGGCACCCAATGACATTTTGGTGGGAATTTGAAAATGTTCACCTAGGTTCATGAGGTGGGGTAATAAGAAGGCTATGCTGAACATTTGGTGTACAGATATGATAACATGCCTAGGTTATGATTGAACATTGCAGTATTTCAACATTCACTCAAAACTTTGCTAATTTTCAATATTTTGACTCCAAGCTCAACATATTCATTTTTCCACACCAACTCATAAAATATGACAGGTGTCATTTTTTTAATCCTGGATGAGATGTCTTTTCACACTTTTGAAATGAAATTGCATTTCAGTCAGAATACTAAAAATGCTACATGTCATGTTTATATTGGCAATCTTAAAATGACTACCTTGAAAACTTGGGGACAGAATTAAATAAAAAAATAAATGAAGAGTGAATCTGTGATGAGTAATTGTGTGAAGAGTGTGAACAGTGACTGCGTGAAGAGTGAATGTGTAAAATGTTAATGTGCAAAATATGAATGCATAAAGAGTGAATGTGCCAGGTCCTGCACTTCTGTAGGTGGACAGAGTCTTCCCATGGTGCACGGCCCAAAGGGCCATGCATATCTGCACCTGTTCACACAGGTCCCAAAAGGACCTGTGTGAATGAGGATATGATTCCACTATCTCAAAAAGAAAGGAAATTCTCTGCAAAAAAACTTTGTTAATGCACCAGTTAGGGTAAGTTAATGCTATAAAAGTAGAAAAATGTGGCATTAGGGTTTTCAACCCTAAACTCCCCCACCCCCCCAAGCAGCAAAAGGAAAAAAACATTAAGGTTTTGGGTCTCCGTAATCTTGCTGAATCAGCAGTGTGGTCTTCCTTGGGTTTGTTTACCCTAATGCCCACCCCATTCCCTGGGCAAACAACATCACACATGATCTCCTTTCTTCACGAAAGGCCCTGCATGAAGAAAGCTACAACAAATTATGTTGCCAACATGCAGTGAGACATACTTCTCTACCTTTGAAGAGTGTATCACTATCGGGCACTGGCTTGGAGTTGTACCTTGTACTTCAAACTGGAAGTAATGGGTGGGGGGGGCATTAGAGACACAGAAACATAGAAGTTGATGGCAAATAAGGACTGCAAGGCCCATCCAGTCTGCCCATTTCTTTTTCTAACTTATGAATGTGCCATCGGCCTCAACATCGGGTTAACAAGCCCAAGGAAGAACCCCACCACTGATTCACCAAGACTCTGGAGACCCTAAAGCAGATTTTTGTTTTCTTTTGCTGCTGGAGGTGTGGGGGTGGGGAGCTAGGGTTGGAAACCCTAACACCACTTTTACCTACTTTAGTGGTGTTTAAGTTATCCTAAGCATTGTATTAACAACGTTTTTTGCAAAGAATATGATCTTTAGGGTATTACACATGATATTCCAACAGTGAAAAGAACCTGAGTTCCATGCTTTGACCAGTCTATACATGTCACAAGCTGAATGTAGATTATAGCTTGTCAGAAGTTTTCATTGTCTTGCTGGACATCAAATCAGACAACAAACTGTACTGCAAATACAGCACACAGTCAAAAAGAAGTGTAATCAATGGGGGAAGGGAGAAATCTCACAGTTTGCTGCCTCACTTGACCTTGAGAGCTCATGGTGACTGTTTTTATTTAGCCCTAAAAATAGGGGTTCTATTTTTTTTTCTTTGGGGGGGGACATACCTCATTTGAGATTTATCTGCCTTGTACTGCTGCTGTATGCCTGTTTGCTTCTGTTTTGCTACCATCCTTGTCTGTTGTCACTTTAGTTAGCATGCTCCGAGAAATACACATGTCTCTCAGAACCTGGAGTTTTTATTGACTGGCTTGCCATTAAGTCAGGTGATGAAAACTGAATTTCATTTTTAAACTATTTAGATGATTTTTTAATGTTTTTTCATGGCTTCATTCCTTTAATCGGATGTTGTGAATGTTATTTAACCATAAGTAGCAAAACTGAGTATGCACTAGTCTAGTGGTGCATCACACTAAAAAAATAGACATTTTGAAACGCATGAAGTTGAGCACACACAAACCTCAATAACATAGGCACAGGACTCTAAGTAAAAAGTTTTATTTGAATGCCAGCAGTCTGACATGTTTCAGATAAAATCACATCCTTTAGCAAAGGCTGAATAACAATGTATGTGTGGCAGTTAAATACTACATTCAAATCACGTCATGATGATGTCATAATCATTCAGATAATCTGATTGGTAAAAACATCAATACCCTCATGGTATCAAACCCAGCACCAGTATAGCTTATAAATTCCCTCTTGCCAATAGAAAATATATACTAATGCACATCTAGAAAAGATTAAATACATATAAATACTGTATACAAACCAAAGTGGTGGGACTCAAAACAAAACAAGAGGAATAAGGGGGGGGAAGGTGTTTGACAACAGAACAAAGGGTAGGAATAGATTCCCACCCTTTGTTGTGTTGTCAAACACCACCCCCCCAATTCCTCTTGTTTTGTTTTGAGTCCTACCACTTTGTTTATACACAGTATTTATATATATTACATTTTTTTCTGGATGTGTATTGGTATATATTTTCTACTGGTAACAGGGAATTTATAAGCTATACTGGTGCTGGGTTTGATACTATGAGGGTATTGAAGTTTTTACCAATTAAATTATCTGAATGATTATGACATCATCATGATGTGATTTGGATTGCACTTAGAGTATCCCCTTTTTTATATTTTTTTCTGCAGCCCTCTCCCCCCTTTTTCCCATATATGTCCCAGATACATGGAATTTAAAAATGTATGCATAACTTTAGACTAGGCAGAATGAATTTGAAGCCTCCATTATCTTATCAATAGCAAAAAATATACAATAGGTTGCAACGGTTTCATTACAGTGTCCGTTGGCCATGCCACTGTTGTGGTGGCTGCAGCTTATTTAGATTCAGATAGAAATACAACACCATAGAAAATTTCCCCCTTCTCCTGCCCAGTCTTCCTCCCCTTCCCTCCCCATCCCCTTGGTATGCATAACTCTGTCACTAGCCCTAGCTGTAAGTGCTTGATATTCCAGCTTCATAAATTAATCATGAATAACAGTACAATCACAATGTTATGGTTTAGTAGCCCTCCACCCTTCCTATGGACTAATGGAATGTACTTTCAATTGTCTTTATCACACATACACACATTTCACCAGCACCAACACTAGGAGAGGCATAGGCAGTCAAGGGCATTATCATAGTGCCCCCAACCCACACAGGACATAACTAAAAGCAGTAAGTACCCAATAACTAGCATAATATCTAACCGTAAAACTACCATGGTTACAATGGGGGACAGAACAGAAAGTACATCACTAATGCAGCACAGGGCAAAGACCAATAACCAAGGAACATTAAGGAGGTACGTAGAGTGGAAGGTCATGTGCACAAATCCCCACAGTCTGGGAAACAAAGTCCCAGACCTAATGGCTCTGTTGGCAGACATAAGCCTTGACATTGTGGTTATTACAGAGACATGATACACAGGGAACAATGGCTGGGATGCAGTCATGCCAAGGTATACACTTCTTAGAAAGGATAGAGAGGGGAGGAGGGGTTGCTATGTATGTGAAGGAAGGGATTAAAGCTATCCAGAGGAGAAGCAAAGGCACTGTGGGTGACTCTGAAGTCAGGGAACAAAACAACCATCTGTGCTGGAGTAGTTTCCTGGCCTGCCATGCAGGGGGAGGATATCGATCTAGTATTAGTGGAGGCCATCCATAATATGGCAGCCAAACGGGAAGTACTACTAATGGGGGACTTCAACATGCTCGATGCAGATTGGAATACCCATACTGCAAATACATTAAGGAGCAGAGACCTCATGTCTGCCATGTATGGGGCAAACATAAGGCAGCTTGTGGTTCAGCCCACCAGGGAGAGGGCTGTTCTGGACTTAGTGTGACAAATAGGGACAGAATCATGGACATTGAGGTGGGCAGTCCCCTTGGTACCAGTGACCACAGAACTGTGTGGTTTAGAGTCAACACATTGGCAGAAGAAAGTCATACAAAGATTAAGGTCCTATATTTCCAGAAGTGCAACTTCTTGGAGATGGGAGAACAGCTCAAAATTGCCCTGGCAGCAGAAGATATTGGGGGGGTAGAATAACAGTGGCTTAGGTTCAAGAGATCTATAGCAGGAGTGACAAGTCAATGTGTCAGACTGCTTAGAAAAAGCAAAAGAAAGAACTGGCCACTGTGGTTCTCTAAGTCAGTAGCCAAGAATGTGCAAGAGAAAAAGTAAGGCATTCAGGAAATACAAAGAAACACAGAAAGAAGAAGACAGAGTGAAATATCAGGAGAAGCAGAGAGAAGCTGGGAAAGCTATCAGAGGGGCTAAGACAAGAACAGAGGAAGGAGTAGCACAGGCTATTAAGAAGGGAGACAAGACCTTTGTCCATTATATTAGTGAGAGGAAGAAGACCAGAAATGGTATTGTTAGGCTAAAGAAGGAGAGGGTGGTGGGTGGGTAGAGGATGACCTTGAAAAGCTGAGATACTGAGCAAGTATTTTTGATCAGTATTTACCAAGGAAGAGGCAGTGGAGCGGCCAGACTCACAAGGAAAGGTTTACGGTGGAGAGGTGGACACCAGCCCATTTACAGTGGATAGAGTCTTGGAGGAACTAGGGAAAGTAAAGACAGACAAGGCAATAGGGCCAGATGGGATTCACCCTAGAGTTTTGAAGGAACTCTGGGAAGTCCTAGCAGGTCCGTTGACAACCTTCTTCAACCAATCACTAGAGACAGGGGAGGTACCTGGGGACTGGAGGAGGGCAGAGGTGGTCCCCCTGCACAAGAGTGGAAGTATGGAGAAGGCAGGCAATTACAGACTTGTAAGCCTGACCTCAGTGGTGGGGAAGCTGATGGAGTCCCTACTTAAGGAGAGGGTAGTGAAGTTCCTGGAGTCAAGCGATACAAAAGATACAAGGCAGCATGGATTCACTGAGGGAAAGTCCTGCCAGACTAATCTTATCAGTTTCTTTGACTGGCTAACCAGGGTGGTGGATCAGGGAAGGGTGGTGGATGTGGCCTACCTGGATTTCAATAAGCCCTTCAACACCGTTCCACATAGAAGGTTGCTTAACAAATTGGGGAATCTGGGTGTGGGCTCTAAAGTGGTAAATTGGGTTGGAAACTGGCTAAAAGGCAGGACCCAGAGTGTGGTAGTAAATGGCATAAAATCCAAAGAGGGAGATGGTACCAGTGGGGTGTCACAGAGATCAGTGCTGGGTCCAGTCCTATTCAATGTCTTCATAAGCAACATTGCAGAGGGACTGGAGGGGAAAGTATGCCTGTTCATAGATGACAGCAAGATTTATAATAGAGTCAACACACAGGAGGGGCTAGATGCAATAAGAAAAGGCCTAAGACTACTTGAGGAATGGTCAAGGGTTTGGCAGTTGGGTTTCAATGCTAAGAAGTGCAAGATAATGCACCTGGGACACAGAGTCCCAAGAGAAGTATACAGGATGGGGGGGGGTGTAGGTTCTAGACATCACAAGTCAGGAGAGAGATCTGGAGGTTATCATATCCAATGACCTGAAGTTGTACAAACAATGCAAGAAAGCAGTGGGGAAAGCAAACAAAATGCTGGGATGCATAGGAAGGGGCATAACCAGTAGGAGGAGCGAATGGTGATGCTACTGTATAGATCACTGGTGAGGCCTCATCTGTAACACTGTGTCCAATTCTGGTAACCACATCTCAGGAAGGCTATAGACAGAATGGAAGCAGTCCAGAGAAGACAAAAAAATGATACATGCACTGCACCACAAGCCTTATGAGGAAAGACTCAAGGAACTTAACATCTATTCACTGGAAGAGAGAAGGGAGAGAGGAGATATGACAGAGACTTTCAAATACCTTAGAGGAATAAACAGGGTACAGGAGGGGAGCATATTTCAGAGAAGAACATTCACAAGGACAAGGGACATAACATGAGGCTGAAGGGAGGGAGGGAGGCTTAGGGGGAATGCTAGGAAGTGTTTTTTCACAAAGAGGGTGGTGGATCCATGGAACAGCCTACCAGCGGAGGTGGTGGAAGCGAAAACAGTATGGGGATTCAAAAGTGCATGGGATAAGCATAAAGGCAACCTGCTGCACAGCAGAGTGGGGGAAAGGCAGTCCAGATAAGAGTAGGGATTGCCAAACTAAATAGGGAAATGGACAGACTAGGTGGGCTGTATGGTCCTTATCTGCTGGTAGATTCTATGTTTTTATGTTTCTATTTGTTTAGAATTAGAATTTTATTGACTTGCATTTAATAAAGTGGTGCGGTTCTTCTGAGATTCAGCCTTGATAAAACGCCTGTGTGCCAAACTGTTGACTATTACATTGGGATAGCCCGATGCTATCACAAAGCTGCTGTTTTTTTTTTTTAATTATGAAATAAAATTAGACATTTTCTACATTTGAGTGAACATTATTCGGAGTTGGTGGGTGCCCCCATTCAAAGTTGTTACCTTCACGTTCCATTGGGAGAGCACCATCTTCATTTGGGAGCCGCTACTTTTGTGATCCATGTACAATATCTATGTTTTGACTTGGGAGGAAGGGGAAGCTTTATATCTATATGTTCATGTCACTGGTCCATGTTTGTTGTGAATTAAATTCAATAAAGTATACTCATTAAAAAAGTCACACAAATTGGTTATCATAACCATATTTAATTTATTACTGTATTAATTACATACCGTGTATTGAAAGTAGACAGGGAAAAAATTATTCTCAACAGCATTTCTTTATATTTCTCTCAGACAGCGTGTCACATGAACAGAGAAAACACAGGTGTCTCGAGCACTGGAAGACTTGCCAAGTTTGCCTCACACAATGAGTTTACCAATCTGACAGATACACATAAGCAAAATTAATAACTGAAAGTGTTTTTATTTACAAAAAAGTACAAATGTGAAAATAATCACCCCATCTCATATTCCATAATGCTTCATCACTGGGAAATATGGGCTTCACCATCAATAAACAAGTAATGCTTTGATTGTCAACCCCCATGAAATGCAATGCAAATTACAAGAGAATATAGTGAAGATGATCTCAACGTAACTAATTTGCAGTTGGGGCTTTGTGTTATTGTGATTTTCGGGGCTCCATCAGACAGCTGTCCCCTATAGGCATCCTGCATGCAATAAATAAGTGCACATTTTTAGCCATATAATGAACCATGTTCAAATTGACATCCAGTGGATTTATAATATTTCATAAATGTGACCCTATGATCAAGGAAAAAAAATATATGCTAACAAAACTGTATGGAGAGTGCATGATCTGCTGCACTTAGCAACTGTGTGACCAAGCTCTCTTGAATTTCTCAGCAATCAGTATATAGTGAGTGTGCATGCTATCTCACTACTAGCAACATCCCCACACAGACTCATGTTCTGCAAAAAAATACAGAAAACGGCTTGCAATACACTGGTGCAAAATACTGATCCCCTTCAAGAAGCCTTAGGGCGAAGTGCTGAGGTAATTGTCCTTTCTGTGACTGGCATTTTGTACTCTGGTATGCTGCACAGGTGTGTTGAGGTTATTTTCTGCACTTTGTGTGCCAGAGGTATCACTATAGATATGGGTCCCGTAATAACAATCCAATAGGCCAGACAAAGTTAGGGAAGGGGGTGGGGAGGAAAAGGAGATCAGAGCAGAAAGGCAACAAAGCCAGAATAAATAAGAGCTAGTCATTATTGTAAAAATATATGTTTACTTGAATGAAAGTGTTAATATTCAAGTCCTCATATGTACTTGCTAAAAACATTGCATACAGAAGTTTTCACAAAAGCTGCTTAAACAAGCATTTGTCAATGCTGAATGTTTTCTTGCTGGTATTGGCATTGGTAGTGTAGGAGTTAGAGAGATGCATAATAGTAATGGCAGTGAAATATTGAACTGAAGCCAACCCCACCACTGCTCTGCAGAGACTGACAGGCATTGGGGTGTGCCTTTGGGTCGTCAGGCATAACGCCCATACCATTTCGCCACACCCTACCTTGTAGACACCGACAAGTGTCACAGTGTGCCTTGGGGTCTTTGGGCCTTATGCTCACCCCATTCCATAAGGAAATATGGAGAGATGGGTGCATTATAGGAGAATGGGGTGAGCTTTGGGCCAAAGAGTCCAAGGCACACCTCAATGCCTTTCACTGGCTGCAGGGTATGGGTGGGGGTGGAATGGCATGAGCATTACAGGCAACAATCCCAAGTCACACCCTTGATGGCTGTCAGTGTCTACAGGGTGGGGCATTATGGTTGGAAACCCTAATGCACCAGGCGTTCGTTGGTATTTTCACTCCAAATTTTCAACATGGGTTTTTTGTGACCCCCACCTCATGAACTGTGGCAATATTAGTTTGTTAGCTGAAAGCTGATTTTGCACAGCTACTATGCCATTTGGCACCACAGGTGCAAAAACACATTTCAAACAGGATGTGAAAAATAACAGCTGTACTGTTCATGGGGAGGTGTAACAAATGGCAATGTTGAAAATCTGGAATGAAAATAAAAAAAAAATGGTGAAGTCACGAGTGTGGGTAGAAAACTGCACAATGCACACCTGTAATGTAATTAGTTTTGGGATTTTTTACAGCAGATTATCAACACAGGCATTTTGGGACCTCCACTCATGAACAGTGTCACTGTGATTTTCTTAATCTGCCCCGAACACTGATTTCCCACAGCAACCACGCATTTCTGTGCCGGAAGTGTGAAAACGCATTTCGGTCAGGGTGTGAAAAATGATAGCTGTACTGTTCATAAGGAGGTGTGGAAAAATGCCAATGTTGAAAATCTGGACTGAAAATAATGCAAATTTGTGAACTTATGAGGATGCGTGGAAACTGCACAATGCACGCTTGTAACACAGTCATTTTATGGACTTTTGTCACCAAATTTTCAATGTAGCCATTTTAAGACCTATGCTCATGAACAGTGTCACTGTGATTTTCTTAATCTGTCCCAAACATTGATTTTGCACACCGACTGCGCCATTGTGTGCTACATGCGTAAAAACACATTTTGGGCAAGATGTGAAAAATGACAGCTATACTGCTCATAAGGAGGTGTGGTAAAATGGCAATGTTGTAAATCTGGAGTGAAAATAGTAAAAATTCTTGAAGTTATGAGTGTGTGTAGGAACTGCGCAACACACGCTAGAAAAACAGTCATTTTGGGGAATTTTTTCACCAAATTTTCAACAGAGGGTTTTAGGGGGCCTTTCTCATGAATTGTGACACAGTCATTTCATTACTCAATCCCAAAAGGTGGTTCCGCGCAGTGACCATGAAATCCCCTTTCGGGACTGAATAACAAAATGACAGTGGCTGAGTTCATGAGGTGGGGTCCCAAGAACCCCATGTTGAAAATTTGGTGAAAAAATTCCCCAAAATGGCTGAGATACAGTTGCACCAAAGTTGAAAAAAAACACATTTATGTCATTATACAGCTTACTGGCATTTCTTCGGTTCGCGGTAGGCTTTGAAGAGTGCAGACGTGTTCCTGGTCCACCGAATATTGTCATGCCGGCCTCTGAAGGTAAGTATGGGGTTGGGAAGTGTGGGGAGGTGTGGTACACAGAGGGTGGGCATAGGTTGAGTTGAGGGGGCAAGAGACTTAACGAGGGACCGTTATCTTTTGTTCTAGGTTTTTTGTTAGTTTTTTTTGTGAGGTGGGCTCCCAGCATGGCATCTGCAAGTTTGTTAGGGCGGGGGTAGTGGAGCCAATGGGGGATTGGGCACCCCTATTGGTTACACAGTGTGGGGGGTGGAGGGGAGTGCATGAGCACACTGGGGTGGGCTCCCAGCATGTACAGGACGCGGGACTTTTGCCACACTGGGGTGGCCTCCCAGCATGGCACTAGAAAGTTTGCTTTTGGGAGGCCAGTGGAGCTGACGGGGAATTGGGCACCCCCGTCGGCCATACAGTGTGCGGGGGTGGAGGGGAGCACATAAGCATGCTGGGGTGGGCTCCCAGCATGCTACACAGGTGTTCATGGGGGGGATGAACTGTCTATGACAGTTCAGATGCAATGCTGACGTGTCGGCAATTTGCCGGCAGTATGCAAATTGCCTACACGTTACCACCACTGAGTATAGCGGTGTTTTTCTCAGAACTGTACGTCACTGTATCTAAACAGCTATCATAGACAGCTTGGACATTCATTGGTGCAGTGCAGCTGTGCCTGCAAAAAGGAGTAGGGCATTGGAAGTGGGGGAGGCACACCTATATGGTGGCACTGTTTCTTGCACATGCATGCAAGCAAACATAACAAGATTTCTGTGTGACTGATCATTTATGACTGACATAGCAATTAAGAAGAAGGTGCAAGCAAAAAGCCCTGATAATTCATATGAAAGTTAAGGTTAGAAATATCCAAATAAATCTGAACAGTACTAATCCTACTTTTTACATGAAAACAAAGAGGCTCCAATGTCCTGAATACAATACTTGTAATTTCGCTCTAATTCAGGGATGGGCGAAGAAGATTGAGACAGTTCAAAGCAAATGACCTCCAGCTCTCACAAAGAAATGCTTTTGCTTTGAAAAGCGCTCACAGTAAAATAATAATGTATTAAAATCTGGTGGCTGAGGGACATTTAGAAAAAAGTGACGAGAAGCATATGTACCAAAGTCTGTTTAAATGTAGCTGAGTGCTCATCTCTTATAATAATTTACCAAGAAAGGTAAAGAAAAACTCAGAATATTCAGTCATGAATAACCATTGCCAATATCTAAATGAGTCTGCAAAATATTAACATCATTATTTACATCAAAGCAGAACTTCAACAAGTTAGATGTAATATTAATGTAAATACCCTGGTGCAACCCAAACCTATAAAAATAATCACATTGTAGAAGTACTGGATTACAATGCAATTCCCATGTATTTCCTCAAAATGTCTTTTTCTGATGTAACTGTTTTTTAAGGGCTTGAGTCATAGCAAGGTCTTTACATTAATATTACTTTTTTTTTATCATGTCCGATTTTTGTCCACCCCTGGACGGCCCTCATCCAACCGACTCCCCCAGCCCCATCACCCGGAATTACCAGGACTTACCTTATGCCTGGCCCGGGTGCGGCGCCTGCAGGGGTTTGGTTATCATCCTACCACCGGCATTTTTCATCCACCATTTTCATCTGAGGGCCCAAGGAGAATGACACATGTGCATGGAGGTGCGCATGTGCCTTCAGCCCTGGTAATGACTCCCTTCTGCCCACCCCGTTGGCCTGGTGCCGGGCACCCTATGGCCTGTGCTGTCTCCTGACCTCCACCAGGGGGCAGCCATTAGCCGAGGGAGCTGCTCCCCCAACCCCGGAGAGGAGAGCTGCCTGCCAGCAGCTCCATCCAGCTCTACCCTCACCCCCCGTGCTGACCTCTGATGACCCGGGCTTGTTCCCGAACCCAGGTAGCCGGCATGCCACAAGGTGTGGTGTCCAGTGCCTGAGCCCCCTGTGCCACCAGCTCAGCCATTAATATTACAGTTTACTTGTAGAAGTTCTGTCTTAATGTAAACTTGTGTACTTAGAATTTTGTAGACTCATTTATACATTGCAATGGTTATTCATGACTCAATTGTTAGGGGTTTTCTTTGCCTTTATCTTGGTAAATTATTATAAGTAACACGAGCATTCAGCTACATTCAAACAGACTTTGCTACATATTCTTCTCATTACTTTTCTTTTCAAAATGTCGCTCAGCCACCAAGTTTTAATATATTTTTATTTTACTATGAGCACTTTTCAAAGCAAGCACATTTCTTTGTGAGGGATGGCTGTCATTTACTTTGGTCTGTCTCGATCTTCTCCGCCCCCATCCCCGAATTAGAGTGCAATTATAAGCAGTGGATATAGGCTATAGGAGCCTACTTGTTTTTCATATAAAAAAAAGTATTAGTACTATGCACAATTATTTAGATATTTATAACCCTAACTTTTGTATGAATTATTGGGGCTTTTTACTTGCACCATCTTGTTTATCGATAAGTTAATCATAAACGATTAGTCATGCAGAAACCTTTTTAAGCAGCTTTTGCGACAAACTTCTGTATCTAATGTTTTTCAATAAGTACATATTAGTACTTGAATATTAGCGCTTTTATAAAT
Source organism: Neoceratodus forsteri (assembly GCA_016271365.2). Lineage (NCBI taxonomy): Eukaryota > Metazoa > Chordata > Ceratodontiformes > Ceratodontidae > Neoceratodus > Neoceratodus forsteri. The sequence continues at coordinate 514,824,391 of CM057453.1, read as the reverse complement.
GTAAACATATATTTTTACAATAATGATGTACTCTTATTTACTGTGGCTTTTCTGTCTTTCTGCTCAGATCTCCTTTTCTACTATTCCCTTCTCTAACTTTATCTTGCCTACTGTATTGTTATTACAGGACTCATATCTATAGTGAAGCAATATTATAAAAATATGTATAAAACTATACTTAATTTCAAACATTTTAATTTACTTGGTCCTGATAACATATCAGCTGCTAGGTCTTTGCACAATTTTTATTTTTCAAAGGTAACGAATACTGGGGGTTGTTTCACACTGTTGTAATAAAGCTGTGCACTGCAGGTATCTGTGCAATATGGGTTGTTAAACTGATATGCTTAACTGTGCGAAAATGTCCTAAACTTTAATTTTATTGTTAAGTAGTATTTAATCAGGACCTCTGCTCATGAACAATGTCACTGTCATTTTCTTAATCTGTCCTGAACAGTGATTTCCCACAGTGACCGCACTATTCTGCGCCAGAAGTGTGAAAGCACATTTCAGCCAGGATGGGAAAAATGACAGCTGTACTGCTCATAAGTAGGTGTGGGAAAATGGTAATGTTGAAAATCTGGAGTGAAAATATTACAAATTCGCAAAGTTATGAGCGTGTGTAGCAACTGCACAATGCACGCTCATTACACAGTCATTTCATGGAGTATTGTCACCAAATTTTCAATATAGGCATTTTAGGACCTCTACTCATGAACAGTGTCACAGTCATTTTCTTAATCTGTCCCAAACACTAATTTCCCACAGTGACCGCGCTATTCTGAGCCAGAAGTGCGAAAACACATTTTGACCAGGATGAGAACAATGACAGCTGTACTGTTCACAAGGAGGTGTGAAAAAATGCCAATGTTGAAAATCTGGCGTGAAAACATTGCAAATTCATGAAGTTATGAGCGTGTGTAGCAACTGCACAATGCACACTCGTAAAACAGTCATTTTTTTGATTTTTTCCCAAAAATTTGCAACATAGGCTTTTTGAGAGCCCACCTCATGAACACTGCCCCGAAAAGTGATTCCGCGCAGTGACCACGAAATCACCCTTTGAGGCCAATTAACACCATGACACTTCCAGAATTCATGAGGAGATATCCCAAAAACCCCATGTTGAAAATTTGGTGGCAAAATTCAAAAAAATGACTGAGATATGCATTAAAATTGGAAAAAAACATTTATTCCATTATACAGCTTACCAGCATTTCCTCAGTCGGCTTTGAAGAGTGCAGACATGTTCCTGGTCCACTGAAGATCATCACGCCAAGCTCCAGAGGTAAGTATGGGGTGAGGGAGGGTGTGGTGAGGCAGGGTGCTCAGTGGGTTGGCGCGGGTTGTGGGATGGGGCCAGGGAGACTTCCGAGGGACAGTTTCCTTTTTTACAAGTTCAAAAAAAAAAAGACATAGTGGGACTGATTTTTATTTTACAGGGGCATGTGGCACACTGGGGTGGGCTCCCAGCATGCCACCAGACTCTTTCTTTTGCAGGGGGAAAGCTGTAGCTGACAGGGATTGGGCACCCCTATGGCACACAACAAAAGGGGGTGACATTATGCCGATGGGGATTGGGCCCCGTCGGCGACAATCTAAGTGGGGGGTTTACATAATGCTGACGAGAGCGGGCTCCCCATCAGCAACGTACATATTGGCGCACTGAAGCTGACGGGGATTGGGGCCCCCATAGGCAAATAAACACGGTGGGGGGGTTAATATTGTTTGTCAACACGGCAGCAAACCACCGCCACGTTCACAAACATTATCAATGGTTCAAGAACCTGCCCTGCAATGACGGGTCACTCCCTCATTGCAGCGAATGGATTACGCTGCAATGACGAGGCGGCCCCTGATTTCAGCGACTGATTTTTTACAAGGTTGTGGCAGGCTGGCTGAACTAGTGTCAGCAGCAGCATGCCACAGCATTGGGAGAAGCGGGACAAGCCTTTACAGGCTGTGGGGGCATTGGCCACATCAGTGCCACACCTCCACAACCTGCTTGTGGAGAAAGCTGCTGCAATATGTTTCTTGCGCATGCGCGCAATCAACATAAAAATGAATATCTCTCACTGCAGTGGATGGCTCTAAATGCATGCATATATATCAAATTTGTTTCTTACAGATGACTCTACTTTTTTGCTGGCTTACCATAGGCATAGTCAAAAACATTTGCTTTGCAAAATAGGGGGAAGGTGAGTGAGGGGGCAAGGTAGGGAAATCTGATGTTAGAGTTTCAAATCCTGACACCAAAGCTGCAGGCTTGCCAGCACAGGCCCAGGTACCATATAGTGAAGACAGCTCTTCTGTTGGCATAGAGCCCTGTACCTCTGCACCTGTGGGTGACAGAGGGCCTGCACATTGGCTGACAGATGGATTGTTTGCCCTGTTCATTTGCATCTCCAGCCACATATAAGCACAGGGACTAGAAGGCCCTGTGCTTCTGCAGCCCACCAGCCAGACCCATGAATTCCTGATATCCACTGCACCATGTGAGTGCAGGACCTGTAATGGCCCCCGCACTTCTGTAGGCAGACAGAGTAATCCCTTGGTGCAGGGCTCAACAGCCCCTGCACATTTACATATGTTCACATAGATCCCAAAGGGTCCTGCATGAATGAGGATATGACTCCACTATCTCAAAAAGAAAGGAAAGTATTTGCAAAAAACTACATTAATGCACCAGTTAGGGTTCAACTTAATGCCACAAAAGTAGAGAAATGTGGCATTAGGATTTCCAACCCTTACTCACCACCCCACCCCCCCCAAGCAGCAAAAGGACAAGACCACACTAGCAACCACAGGCAGCCATCATCAGGTAAGACAAACAGCAGTCAACTGTTTGCAGATGACACAAATGTAGTGAGGATCTGCACTTCTGCAGACAGAAGCACTGTTGCTATGTGGGTATCATGGATACATCAGCAGATCTGGAAGTTTTTCAAGGGGTAGCAATTTTGTTCAGGGGTAGCATTTTCTCAAAATAAAGTAACATGTCACCTTTAGAAGCTCAGATTAGGGTAAAACAGCTACTTTTTGTTGGTCTAAGGGGGTAGCGGGAGCTACCTGGCTACATAGCTGGATCAGCTACTGCATGGTTTTCTATGTGCAGCTATGTAAGTCCAAACCTCACAGGGTCCTGCCCTTCTGCAGTCAGAAGTCAATGTGTATGTTTTACACTTGTGTGGCTCAAGAGGTACAGGCCCTTAGGGGACTGTGCTTTGACAGATAGAAGTACTATTGCAATTTTGGTATAATGGATTTTGTGCCACCTGCACTTCTGCAGTCAGAGGTTGGCATATATGTCTTATATCTACAGTATGTCTGCAGACACACAGGTCTATAAGGTTCCTGCTCTTCACCAGATAGAACTGTGTATGTGCCTTATAGTGTGGATGAGAACCTATGACTACATAAGCACTGGCCCATAGAAACCTGCACTTCTGCAGACAAAAGAATTCTTGTAATTTGGGTATTGTGGATATTTAAGGATGTGGGCAGAGCCTACAGCCATTTTGGGATCACTCAGTGGTGCTAAAAATAGCCAATCATGGAACCTTCCATTGGACTTTTTGAAGTATCCTTCTGAAAGCCAACGGAGCTTGAACCCCTCCACTATGATTGGCTGCTACGGAATAACAGCCAAACAATTTTGGCTGTTACTTCCATATTCAGATGCATGAACTGCATATGCATGCAACTCGCACACATGTGCAGTTCTGCTGGTGCCATCATGTTGTGAATGGCAATATGCCATTCACTACAACTGCGCATATGTGAGCACCATGCATGCGCAGTTGTGTCACCACCGCCAGCTTCACGGCATTCTGTGCCCCCCCACCAACTCAATTGGTACTCTGGGAGCCCACACCAGTGTGCCCAAAGATTTTTCTGTACCCCCTACTCATGTGGCACACTGGGAGATCACCCCAGCGTGCCCAAAGATGTCCCAGACATTGGGGAGCCCAATCCCCATGTCAGCATCCTGTACAACCCCCCCATCATGTGACATACTGGGAGCATACCCCAGTGTGCCCAAATGTTTTCTTTTTCTGTTTACTATAAAAAAGAAAATGGTCCCTCTTTGTCGCTCCACTCATGGTTTTTTTTTTCTTGTAAAAAAGAAAACAGTCCCTCATCATCACTCCAGTCCTCATTCACCATCCCACCCTCCCACTGAGCACCCACATCCCCACACCCCCCTTGCCCTATACTTACCTCTGGAGGTCAGCACCATCTTCTTCTCTGGACCGGGACACGTCTGCACTCTACAAAGCCAAACCACAAACTGAAGAATCTAAGGTAAGCATGCTACTGTATAATGCCATTCAATGAGGTTTTCAACTTATTTTTTGGAATTTTTGCCCCACATTTTCAACATGGGGTTCTTGGGACCCCACTTTATGAAAACTGCCACTGTCATTTTGTCACCCAGTCATGAAAGGTGATTTTGCGGTCACTGCATGGAATCACCTTTTGGGATTGATTCATGAAATGACAGTGCCACTGTTCATGAGGTGGGGTCCCATAAAGCCCATGTTGCAAATCTGGTGAAAAGTTCCAAAAAATGACTGTTACGAGCGTGCGTTGTACAGTTTTTACACACGCTCTTAACTTTGCCAATTTTTAATATTTTCACTCCACATTTTCAACATTGCCATTTTTGCACACCTCCTTCAAAACAGTACAGCTGTTATTTCTACAACCTGCTCAAAATGTGTTTTTGCACCTGTGGCACAGAATAGCATATTCGCTCTGTGGAATCATCTTTCAGGACAAGTGAACAAAATGACACTGGCACTCTTCAAGAGGAGGGGTCCCATGTTGAAAATCTGATGCAACACCTCTAAAAAATGGCCAAGTTACACCCAGGTGTTGAATAATTCCTATGCACATGTGTAACTTTGGTCACTTGGTAGCTCTTCACAGTCCTATCAGCTCTTTCTAGATCTTGTTATCTGTGGCTGCAAGGTCCTGTGCTTCTGCACACAGAAGCACTGGTATGATTTTAGTATTATGGATTTCTATCTGCAGCCAGAAGAGTCCATGTATATCTTGCAGTGTGCATTCCTCAGATACAAATTCACAAAGGTAGCTAATCAGTGCTACTGCATTTGTGTCATCTGGAAACAGTTGTCTGTTGTTTGTCTTACCTCATGATGGCTGTCTGTGGTTGCTCGTGTAGTCATGTCCTTTTGCTGATTAGGGGTGGGGAGTTATGGTTGGAAATCCTAACACCACATTTCCCTACTTTTGTGGCATTAAGTTGAACCCTAACTGGTGCATTAACATAGGTTTTTGCAAGGAATACATACATACATATATATATATATATATATATATATATACACACTGTATATTTTATATATATATACAGTATATATATATATATATACCCCTAGATTTCTTTTCTCCCTTAGGAACCCTTCTTTTCATGTTTGTAGACCCCTGTTAATATTCTGCACTAACTGGATAAATTTACACCTTTTAATCTGGTTACTATAAAGTCTATGCTGAGTTGGCCTTTTCTACTAAAAGTCATCACTGTTGGGGTTACTGAGCATCACATTGTAGCTTGTAGCCTGTCACAAGAGGCTTTATCTACAGTTGGCAGTAAGTTTCTAACCTACATAGGCAAAGTTACCAAAAAACATTCAAAAATAGAGAACTTTTAGCACTTGTTCTAACTTATCAAGTGCATTGTCTTTAGAGTTCACAGTGTACAGACTATTTATGCACAAGAAAGACATCATTAAAATAACTATAAATAGATCCTTTATAACAGAATGCATTATTAAACTGTGTTCCTGCAATCTGACTTGACTACACTTTGATGGCATGCACATCTATGAATTATTATCATCCAATAAAAATGGATGATTTGCAATTGGAATGACCACTCATGGGTAAAACCACAAGTGCCCTGGCTGCCAGTCATTGAGTCCTTTTCTACCTGGCCTCTTACATTCAGTCTCCTTTTCACAATACAGTTGCTTGTGCACACATGCTCGAAGCAAACATCTTGTGAGAATAGAGTAGCAGCCTTCAGAGGTGTGTCACTGTTCAGGCTGCAGGAGGCTTGACAGTGACAGGCCAACAATCAGCAAGGATGATCATGACACTGTTCTCATGATGTTGGGCAGAAACTTTATGCAGTTGAAAGAAGGCAACCACACCTATTAGACAGTGGCTGCATCCTTTCATCTATGACACTACCAAGCAACCAGCTGAGCAGTGTCATACTCAGCCTGCTCCTCATTCTACTTCAGGTGAACCAGAGTGCCCACCCTGTACCACTTTATACACTCCTCTCCCCTCCTGATCATCCACCCCCTTGTCCTTCCTGATGCAGATTAATTGTTTAACTTTAAGCAGACTGGAGTGCTCCTCCCCCATAAAGTGTTATACCCCACTCCTCTCCAGATCACCTGTCTCCTCCCCAAAAAACATGTATGTGGCGACACTGGGATACCCCCGGTGCTGCAAAACACTCTGGCAACACTGGGGTGTGCAATCCCCAGTGTCAGGTCAGGTCCCCCTGTAAAATAAGAAAACTATCCCTCAAAGAATTGAGAATTAGACCAACTCCCTCCCATCGACCACTCCCCTAGCACCCTATCTATCCCCCTGATCACTGAGTCCCCAACCACTAGGACCTTTTTGTTAGTGTATCATGTCATATGTCATAGAATAGCATGACAGCTAAGGAAGTATAAAAGTTTGGCTTAACAGCTGATGTCAGGACATGGAGTATGACTTTATTGGGGTTTGGGTGGTTTCTGGGACAGAAGACTGTTTAAGAGTGATGGATTTCACCTAACAAGAGAGGGGGGGGCTAGGGCAGATGTTTGACGTCTACATCAGACATTTAAACTGACTGCAGGGGTGTCCAGGTCTAGGGGATCCATGATGGATGGTGAGCAGAAGGGGATCCTAAATAGAACTCCCCCACATCCAGAGGACAGTAACTGCAAAGAGGGTACAGGGAATACAGTAGGGTTTTGATTCTAGAATTCTGACAGTACCAGAGTGGCTGTGTCTGTGTGCCACTCCCACAGTTAAGTGAAACATGTCCATCTTTTTACTAATTTTAAATATTCTTTCTGGTCTGCTGTTGGTGGATTGACAAAGAGGGAATTGTTGCCTATCAAAATATATAGTATTTGTGTGTTTGATGTTAGTTGGGGGCAGGATAGTAACCACATTTTGTACTGTGGTCGTCACATTTGTTCTGTAGTGAATCACTTCTAGTGTAAATTTTATTTCATTTATATAGGTTGGAAGTTTGTGCATGGCTCTTGTGGGGTTGTCTTTGTGACTAGGAATTGCTGGCTTGTTGCTGTGGTGGCCTGTTAATTATGTGGGACTGTTATTTTTGGTTTTCAGTTTAGTGGGCTTTCTGGGCTGCTGAGGTTTTGTTCTTTTAAAAAGAAGAAATGTCTTCATACTTTCCATAATTTCCTTTTCTGTTAGCTCCAACATTGTCAATGGGTATTCATTACAGCTGGGGTAAAGTGCATCCCTAATACAGCCCAAAGTTTTGGAATGTTGGGCATATGAGGATTCTGGACAGCAGCAACTTTCCAGTCACTATTTACGCAGTTCCTCTAAACACAGTAAGTCAAGACAAACCATATCGGTTAACCCAAACCAAAAGCACACAAGATAGCTGTCTACACATATGTATCTCTGGCCTTAATAAAATACTGTAAACAGTAGACTACCTTCTTAGACAACAGAGGATGAGAGGATGCGTTCTGTGTCTTGGAAGCATCAACCAGTGGCATACCTTGTCAGTCAAAATAGAGTGCGGAGTTAAAAGTGGAGTTCCAACTGTGCGCCCCAACAGAATCTGCAGCAGTAAGCCAGCTTGGAAGAAAAGTGGAGTTATTACATGGCAAAGGAAAAAAACTGCATACAGTGCAAGCAATCACCTGCAACAAAGGAGGCACCCTGGTTAACCTCAAATTTGAATCTGCAAAATGTGCATGACAGCAAATAGCATTCTAATACAGAACTGCTCTGCTTTTTTTATGTTTGTTTGTTTTTACATAGGGTCAGCAAGAAAAACTATAGAAGGATGTGTAAACAGACTCAAAAATCGAGTTTAAACAGAGCAACAGACATCCCCACACCAGCATATGGACAATGTTCTCCCAAAGGAGCAAGACTCCCGGGTGAGTTCCATTGACAATGTTGGAGCTAACAGAAATGCAAATTATGGTAAGTATGAAGAAAGTTCTTCTTTCTGTAGTGCTCCACATTGTCAATTGGTATTCATCATAAATGAGTTCTAAGAAGAAGTACCCAGAAAGGATTGGGAGGGGGAGAATATTGTCCCCCTATGTCAACCTTGTACAGGAAGAATCTACCTGCTAACTGCTGAATGAAAAACTCTGTGACCTAGGTCACATTGGCAGAGTCCTGAATATCAAAACTGTCACTCTTAGTGAAGATGTGGACAGAGGACCAGGTAGCTGACTTACATAACTCTAAAACAGACACTTCACCTCCCACCACACAGGAAGAGGCCATAGCCCTGTTGAGTGAATCTTGAGGAGAGTCAGACGATTCTTTTTTGCAGCAACATAGGCCTTGGAAAGTCAATCCATCCCTATCTGGCTTGGGTAGCCTTGGAGGCTTCAGTCCAAGTCGGACTGCTCAGAAATGGATGAACAATGTGTCCGCATTCTCAAATGCAGCAGGCCATCTAAGGAACGTTCTAATAGCCTGGCACAAACATAAGTTGTACAGCTCCTTTTCCATAGGGAGAGAAAATTGTGGAAAGAAGGATGGGCGACAGAGCTCCTGGTTCACATGGAAGACCATGGAAAAACAAACAGAAGAAAAGTGGAATTGTTCTGAGCCCCACCTTGTCCTTATGCATGACAAGGCAAAGTTCTTCAGAACAAAGCCTGGAGCTTGGCAATCCTCTTGGCTGAGCACATAGGAACCAAGGAACATACCTATAAGAAAAGACTTCCAATGGCACCAGTGAAGCAGTTCAAAGGGCTCAGATTCCACAAGGGAACCAGGAATAGGAACAGAGGCCAAATCCAGCTGATAGCCTGCAGAAGGCAAATAACCTTATGTATAACTTTCAGGGATTGACCAAAGGGATGCTCCAAGGGCTGACACTTGACCTCCCAGGGAAGTAAAGGCCAAAAGTTTTGCACTCCTTCATGCAGGAAATAAAAACGAATCATTGGAACCATAGCATGGAAGGCTGAATAGTTTGTCCTTAGCCTTAGCTGAAAAAAGGTGGTCCATACATGAGCATAAGCCACCAACATGGAATTCTTCCTGGAAGCCATCAAGATGTATACCACCTTCTTAGAGAACCTAGCTCCAGTAGGCTCCTCCTTCCAGGAGCCAGGCTGTGAGCTGCATCACTCCTGAATTTGGATGCAGGATGGGGCCAAGTAAGGAAAGGTCCTCCTCACCAGAAGGAGAAGAGGAGCACATTGAGATAGGTTTAACAAAACTGAGAACTATGGTCATCTGGACCACCCAGAACTAATGGAAGAAGATTCTTTCTGGAGTGTCTTGCCTGTGACTGACTTTTGAAGGAGAGGCAGATGATGAAGGGTGGATGCCCTGGGACATGGCGTCCACTACTACCACCTGTGGACAATGGAGTCAACTGAAGTGCTGGAGAATGCTAGCATTTTGGCTGGAGCCGAACAGGTGGTTCTGAGGATAGCCTAACCTTAGACACAGAAGACATAATATCCCTGGATTCAACTTCCAAGCTCTGGATGAACACTTTCATGGCTTAACCAGCTAGCATGACTGTACAACACTCTCGCCAAGTGGAGAGCTGACAGAGAGAGAGTGAGTGGTCCAATACCAACAACATGAGATCAAAGACTTATGAGCATATCCCTGCTCTTGAGCCACTTCATTCCTCCCAATTCACCACCCAGCCGAAGGGCTGCAACAGTTTCAGAGTCTTGGACACTGACTACCTTGCCAATGGCACAGACGGCACTTGGAAGAGCTAATTGTCCAAGTAGGGGTAGACATTCTGTCCCTCCTGTTGGAGATGCATCACCAGGACTATGAGTGCCTTCAATGAAAACCCTGGGGGGTTGATGCCAGCCCAAAAAGAAACACCCTGCACTGGAGGAGCTGTCCCTGGATCGAAGAGCTGATGACCTTCTGACAGACTGTTGGATGGAAACATGGAGATTTGTGTCCCTCAGATCTATGGATGCCAGATAATACTCTGGCTGGACAGCCCAGAGGATTGCATGCAGGGACTCCATCTTGTCATGAGGTGAACAAACCTGTGCAGGTGTTTTAGAGCGAGGACCGACCTGATACCCCTAGAGTTTGTGGAAAACTATGAATAGACCGAGGAGAACCTCTGGCCTTGCTCAATAGGGGGCACCAGAACAATTGCCCCAAGTTGACAGAGGTGGTCCAGGGTTTGTGACACTACTTGTATCTTCCTGTGTTCTTTGGAACCATAAATGGCAAGAACCATGCTTTTAGGAAAATGTTGAACAGTTCTATGGCCTTGCAGACCCTCCCTGTGAGATGCTCATTTTTCACTCTGTGCCTGTGTTTTATCTTCAAACCAGGGTTCCTCTGATATTGTTGCTTGTGAAACCAGAGGAGGCTTCTCTACCCCTCTGGCTCCCAAAGTTCCAAAAAGAAGGACCCCCCCCCCACACACACACACACACAACTGCCTTGTTGGACACCTCCTTGCCAATATTTTATTTTTATTTATTTTATTTATGTATTTGATAACTGGGTTTATAAAATGGGCTTTTCAAATCCAAGCCTCTGATTGGCTAGTACATCATCTGAGCTGTGTCCTTATCAGATATACTAGCCAACCGAGACTACTGCCCAACGACATGCCCCATGACAATGATGAATCAGTGAGCTCTGCCAATCATAAACAGAAACATGAACTGCCAGAGCTCACTGAAGCAGCAGTGCCACGGGAAGCTGTCTTTTCTCATATTGCACCAGCAAGAAAATCATAATTGGTGGACCCATGACAGCTAAAAAAATACACCTATATGAGCTGCTCACTTTCTACCTACTCTTTTCTATATTTTTTTCTTTCACTGTCCCCGGCGTAATGCTCTCACTCCCAGCATTTTGAATGGCGCAGAGACTCACAATCTCACTCACATTGCAGGAAGCTCCAGTTCCACAAATATTCTCAACATTTAGTTTCTTTTTCTTACTAGCCATCAGTTTTTACATACCTCATGTTTCAGCAGTCTCTCCTGCTGCTCCAGACTGTATTCAGTCTCCAGACTCCATACCCTGTCCCCACAGAGAGTGTACTCAGTATTCAGTGTCCAGACTCCATACAATGCCTGCCCAGTACACATGCATGCCTTCCATCTCCGGACCCGATTCATGATTCTCCCCTATTTCCTTTTCCCATTCCCAACACCACATGTAGCAATCCCCAAGATGCTCTCCCAAACTACTTTCACACATTACTGTGTAAAAAACATTTAATTTCTACTCCTCAGTTATGGTTACTGAAAACCACAAAACCGGAAGCCAGTGTCTACGGCATCCGTTGCCGGACACACTCGCTCTCAGACATTGCAGCACTTTTTCCAAAGAAACTCATATATATGCAACGTTTTAAATCAAATAAACATAAAAGAAGATTAAAATGCTTTCTGTTGGGGGGCAGAGAATGATAAAAAACATTGCATCAACTTCATAACCAGAAATGGGACATCCTCACTACTGCTGCCTGTGAAATTCGGTTGGCAAACTTATATATATATATATATAAAAATCTGCTGTTAATTCTTTTTCTTGCTGCTTGAGGAGTGAAAACACAGACACATCACAACACCCAGTAATGACTTTTAATTAAATTGAAACAGCTCCAGTCTTCCACTGAAACAGCTCCAGTCTTCCATTCCAGCACAACAGCAAGGACTACTTTTTTTATTTCTACTGATTTTATCATATTTTCTTACTCTTTTTAGCTATACCTTTTATGTTCATCCTTTAACTAACTTCTGTACTGCGGGGCCCATTTTATAAGTGCAATAACACACTCCGGGGTGTGGTTTTATCGCCTGATAAGAGCATGCCCAGTGGCATAAGGCACTCAGTGCAAGCGCCTCATGTCTTAGTACACCCCTGGGCATGCTCTTATCGGGCGATAAACCACACCTCATCGTGTGTTATTGCTTGCAAGTACACTAGTCCCAGGGACTATTTACAGGCATGACCCAGACCATATAGATGGCACATACAGACAATTGCATCAAGATACAGAGACAAATCATAATACAGAGATAAAGCAGAATGTCAACAGTGGTGTCAATGCTATTTGGTTACAGTAGGTTCTAAAACCTGAAGAAATGGACATACATATAGAACAATAACAAATACTTCACTGATGCACTGATTACAGGCCATACATGTCACACTTATAATTACATGTTTAAAAAGCACTATAATGCTTTATGAATACCGCAGCAAATGTTTGTGCTAGCAGTTACAGGTTGATGTTGATACAAGTGTATTCTGTAAGTGCTTTTTGAAGGTCAAGGGTGACTCAAGATTTTGGATTTCATCTGGACGTATTCCAAAATTTAGGTGCTGCCCAAGAGAAGGCTCTTTGTCCCATGTCAGTAGGTCTCCTGACACATTCCAGGCACCTGACTGAGGAGGACCCCAACATACGAGAGTTCTATTTAAGGACTACTGTAGCAGACTCACCAGTGGTGACTTTGTACCCTCAAGGAGTGATTTGCAGATGAAGGACCCTAGCATTAGGTTCCAATGAGCCTGAGGACAGAGCCAACCTAGTGACTGATATAGTGTACAGTGGTGTGCGCTGAAAGGGGCTTGTGTAATAAACCTGCAGATATTGTTGAATGCAGTGCTCAGGTGATTAAGAAGCTTGGGGTGAGACCAGGGAGATAATGGGGGAGCAGTATTCGAGGATGGTTTGAAGGGTGCCTCTCCCTATTATTAAACTTGCTTCAGGAGTAAGAAGGTGTTTAAGCCTGTAGCAGACACCAAGCCACTGGTTAATCTTCTTGATTACCTGACCTATGTGGATAAAGAAGGTGAGAGAAGGATCAAGAGTCACCCCTAGGTACTTGAAGTTATCCACCTGCTCATGGGTAGTACCATTGGAGGACTGGATGTTGAGGCAGGGTAAGTGAATGGACGTAGCCCTGGTGAGTCTTTTTTTGGAGCCAAGCAGCATAAATTTAGACTTTTTCGCATGTACAACCAGTCTGTGTTGCTCGAACCAATGAGCAGCAACAGAGAAATCTTTGTTAAGGACTTGTGATAGATTGGCAAGGTTGTTGTCACTATGGAAAAGGATAAGATCATCCGCTTACATGATCATGTGACTTACTGAGGGTAACTAAAGCAGAGGATTGATGAATAGTGAGTAGAGTAGACGCCCCAGAATGGACCCTGGAGGACTAGTGTTTGTATTTTAAGGGGTTGATATGGCCTTTGCTTTTGCTTTAATACTAAAAGGTGACTCTTTTCGACCTGGATATCCTTCAAAATATCATCCAGGTCAGAATCCAAACAAATAAACTCTCTCAGAGGGCAGATCAAGCAGCTTGGTCTTTGAAGCCTGATTAGCCACCCTGTGCCTGAACCACACACCTCACTCATCGAAACAATGTGGTAGGTGGGGCGGGCAGATATGAATACATTTTCCACTGTGGTGTTCCCTAAGGAGGCTGAGGCCATCAATACCAACTGCAAAAAGCTCACCCCCTCCAAAACCAGGGGAACAAAAATGCACTGGGTTGTAACCCTCAAGTTTAAGGCTCTGGTAAAGAAAAAAATATGGAGGCATATGAAGAGCGCATGTTGCATCACTAGAAAAGAAAGTCCTTCTGCATGCAACACCCAGTCATTTGTCATGCAAATCTGTTAATGCCAAGGACCCCTCAATAGGTCTAGTGTAGATTCTGGCAGAATCATGAACCACCCCATCTGTGAAAACAAAAGAGGGGATGCTTTTCTACTTGTGAGAATTTTCCTTATGTGCCTTAGGATTCAAAAGATATTCCCTAAGTCCACACCTGCCCAATCCTGTTAAATAATTTGTCACAGAAAATATATTTTGGGGAAGCACCTTGGAGCTGAGAAGGACATGGACAGGATAGGATTGACATCCAGTGCTTCCATGGATTGTACGTCCTTGAGCCAAAAAAATGCTATATGCCTCAGTTATCAAGTGGAAACAAAAACTTGATATCAAATGGGGAAACAGGAAACTCCCTTCTCAGCTCTGTCCACCCCCATCCTCCTCCACCAGAGAGGGATTCTACTCCTCCTCCATATCAAGCAACTTCTTTAGGTCCAGAATTTCCCCAAGACTCCAGAGATGCTCAACCTGATCCCTGTAAGGGCAGGGTTGAGGTCTGCCTGCAGATCTGAAGGAGCAGCCCTGTACTGCTGCGGCACACCTGGATGTGCCCATTGAGATGACAGAATGATCTTCTGACCTCCTGGCATGACTCTTCTGCTTAGCCTTGTGTACATGACTTTCGTCTTGATCTTCAGAGGCTGGCATCCTTCCAAATTATCTACTAACTCGGCTAAATCAGGGTAAAGACTGATTGGACTGGCAACTCAAAGCACTAGCAAAGCATGTCCTGCATTGTGATCCAAACCCCCTGCCACTATTATTTGATTGGATACCTGACTGACTAAGAGTATTTGGTTTCAGTCTATAAATGCAGTGTGTTCATTATAATCTAATTTTCCTTTATGTGCACGGTTGGACATCATCGGACAATGAGCTTGTCCTAGTTCCTCATATATTCCTACATTTACTTTAAAACCCTCAGCCTGTTTATGTCTGGGACAATCACATACCTTACACATGTACTTCCTGTCAGAATCTACGAGACACCATCCTAAATATTTATGCAGAAACTCTGAGCATGTCAAATCTGTACAACTGACCATATGAATATAACCAGGAATTGTAACTGCAATTGTGCCGGCTTGATCTATAAAGCAGAAGTCTAAATCTGACTTAGTTTTTTAGTTTAACACATTCTAAATCATATCCCCTTAAGGTTATTAGGTTAAACTGAGAAGCAGGACTAAAAGAGTCAAGATTCATGTTTAAAAGGAGATTTTACTCGATGTAAAGATTTAAGAATTAAAGAGCAGTTTTGGCATTAATGCAAGTAAGTAATTACAACTTAAATGACAGTCACACTTTTTCTGAACAGCAGTACAAGCGAAAATAATTTTTTGGATGCCACCAAAATAGTCACAAAAAATAAATAAATAATGCAGGCATATCTTATCCCCAGTTCCTATGACTGGGGTATAGGCAACAAACTCACCCACCAGTACCCACTGATGTCCAATTGAGATCCTGGGAGCTGGGATGACTCTAGGATCTCCCTCTGAAGGTTCTTACCCTGACTTGGATTTTTGTGAGTTTTTATAGTTTTATCAAGGCAAAAATGAGTGGGTCAGTATTCTGACAATTTTTAGTCTTAGGCCAGTTTTCTCAGGCCAGGACACCACTAATTGAAGATTAGATATTAGAAAATGATCAGTAGCTCAAAAACATCTGATTAATATGGGGAGATATATGGGCTGTAATCGTGGTCTGATGTCATGGCATCATGCTTAACATGACCAGAGAATTTGTCTTGAATACAAAAAATAAATTTGTGCTCTCAGGTGGGACATGCAACCTGAAGTATGTTGCACTAAGTAAAAGGTGCATCTGGTAACTTGTATGGCGGGATGTTTTACGAGAAAAACAAAGTTGGCATCCAATTGACCTTTGTTTTTAGTCTAGACATTTAAAAATAAGTTGCTTGTGGTTACCAGAGAAAAGTACCTAACAGGTGATGGAGCTGTAGAGGATTTAAAATGTCACTCTCAGCAATTATCTTGTTTAAGATTAGAATCATCATTAGCAAGGGCTGAAAGGTTAAGCGTTCACACTCAGTAATTAAGAAATAAAAATAAATGTTAAACACAGACTGAAACTTATAAGTAAATATTAATTGCAAATCAATAAAAAACTGATGCTTAAGTATTGAGCTTGGCTATGTCTATATAAAAATAAATGTTAAACAGACTGAAAGTTAAAAATAAATATCAATTGCAAATCAATAAAAAACAGATAGCTAAGTATTCAGCCTGGCTATAATTAATGTTAGGCACACTGAAACTTATAAGTAATTATTAACTAAATCAATAAAAAAGCAGATGACTAAGTATTGAACTTGGCTATGTCTATATGCTTAAAAGCTATTGGGTGGAATCTATTCATGGTGTCCAACCCAGGATTCCAGGAGGAGTATTTTCAGCAATCCATCTTGCCACCATGCCTCCAATTTCTTGGTTTATTTCTTCATTGATTATGGGTAATGTGGCAGGCAGACCCAGTGGAGCAAGCAGATGCAATGGGGCAGGCAGACCCAGTGGAGCAAGCAGGCCCAGAGGGGCAGGCAGGTCCAATGGAGTAGGTAGTCCCAGAGGGGCAGGCAGGCCCCGTGGGGCCTGTATTGGATTGCAAGCAGAGCACTATGTGGACCCCACCTTGACCTGAGGAGCCTGATTTTGGTTGGGTGTGTATACTGGGGTGTCCTGTGGGACATCAGGCCCAAAAGCTCTCTTAAGGGCAGGAATAATGATTTACATAGTTCTGCTTGCCACTGCCAACTGGTACACCAGGTGCATCCCCCCCCCAAGCTCAGAGGTTTGACTGGGGGGTAACCATTAGAGACATATTAGCTTGAAAAACACAATGGGGCAGTAAGCTCTCATGGGAGAGAGTATCAGTCCTCTTTAATGGTTCTTAGATGTCTTTTAAGTAAGTGGTCTCTTATATGCCATGGTGCTAACAAAACACTGTCCTGCAGAGTTCAGTTATAATGGGCTAGTGTTAAAAGACATAAATAAATAATATATAGAGGAGAGTCTGTTTATTTGTTATTCTTTGGTAATTGGGTAGGCTTGTTTCAGGGGTGATCCTGGAACACTGGAGAAAGTAAGTGACTTGATCAGTCACACAGTGTGCATGTGGAGGTGTGAACATCAAATCCAGGTCTGCTAGATGTGCCAAGCTCATTCACAGCTCGATACTCAAAAGCTCTAGCCCATACCGCTAGCCCCTGTAGCCAGGAACTCTAGAACCACAGCAGTCAAAAAAAGGCTAACCGTCTAAATGACCTTCCACTCAGCCATGCCTGCTGCCAGAAGGAAGGCTTAATGTGAATTGAAGTAATGTAATGAAAACTGAGGAGGCATGATAAGATATGCAGAAGTGTTAGTTATTGTTCTAAGAATGTACTGCTGGAATGTTTCAGACTGCCTCAGTCTGTGGTCACTCACCTTATTGTTTTCTCCTGAGCATTAGAGAGGAAAAAGAAGCATCCAGAGGCTGCAGCATTTGAAGGAAAAGAGACAAACACTGCAGAAGAGAGTCACTGTGTCTCGTACTGCAGAAGTGCAGATGCACATGTACTTTCGGGACATGCATGTCCATGACATCACCACCCCCTGAGTGATGTCGACGCACCAGGGGGAGACATGTGCGCAAGACAGGTGCATGAATAGAATATTCCAAGCCATTTGGAAAGCAGGAGCACACACCCAATGGTGCCTAGTGGCAGGAATGGCAGATCAGAAACCCAGCAACTGAAAAGAAGCCCAGAATTGGAGACAAAGGTGCCAAAGCCCACTGCCAGCCCACCCACCCACCCAAGACATGCAAATCAGACCCAGGAACAGACAACCGCCAAATTCAGAGGCAATTCAAAACTAGGACACACAAGGCCAAGGAAACTGTCACTGAGTGCAAAGTCCTCTCTGAGAGAAAAAATACAACCCCTGCCACACTTGGACACACCAGATCCCTACAGTTCAGGCACAAGAAATAAACTTTTTTTGGGGGGGTTTCAAGAGACAAAGGAAAACTCTGAGGGAACAGAAACAGAGATTCCCCTAAACATTCAGAGACAATTAAGAAGAGTGACCTTTCTGAATAAATTAAAATGGACAATGTCATTCAACAAACCATGACTTAGATTAAAACAGATGTTCCTTCAACAGGACCCTAAATACTGGGGAGGGAGGGAGGGAGGGGGAACTGACGCTTACAGATATAAACGGGGGACCCCCAGAGAAGCCCTTTACTAAACCCCAACAAAAATACTATAAAAGAGGTACTTACTTGAGGCACCACTTTTTGTATAGGAAAATCGGAGACCAAAAAAGGAAAAACACCCTGAACAAAAAGACATATGGGGCTCCAATCCAAGCACAGGCAGTGGAGAAAAGTGAAACAGATTAGCCAATTTGAAAGCTGCAGCTTAACAGGCACAATTTTAATTTAAGGGTGCTCACTGTCACTAGGAAGCCCCAACCTGCGATGCAGAATTGAAGCCAAAAGGCCTAAAGGCCGAATTGTTCTTCAGAGAAGCTTATAAGATGTTTCCCCTTTGATGGCACAGCTAAGACTGGAGAGTTGCTGCTGTTCAGAATCCTCATATGCCCAATATTCCCAAGCTTTGGGCTGTACCATTTCCCCTACTATGGGTAGCTGTAATGAATACCCTTTGACAATGTGAAGCGCTACAGAAACAAGCTTTTCAAGGGCATTGTTTAACCAGAATCTGACTGTTGCTTTCAAATATCTCTCTTGGCATGTTTTTCTGATTCTAATAGGACATCAAAAGTCACTGCATGCTACATTCCAGAACATTGAGATTTGCTGTTAACATTTGGATAATAAGATATGACCCAAGTGAAATAGATATTTATTCTTTGCAAAAAAACTACATTAAATTCATCAGTTAGGTTTCAGGATAAAGTGGCAAAAGTAGGGAAATGTGATGTTAGGATATCCATCCCTAACAGTCCTGCCCCAACCCTGAAGCAAATGAGCAGTGGAGTCTTCCTTGGGGTTGTCAACCGTAACACTCACCCCATCAAAGTAACAGAAAAGGTGAAATGTGATGGAAACAGGTGTGTGTGTTTCATGAGTGTACAGAATGGGTGAGCATTAGGGTTGACAATCCCAAGGAAGACTCCACCCCTCATTCGCTTCAGGAGTGGGACAAGGGTGTTAGGGTTGTGAACCCTAACATCACATTTCCCTACTTTTGTCACTTTATCCTGAACCCTAACTGATGCATTAAAGCAGTTTTTTTTGAAAAGAATTTCCTTATTTTTTGAAATAGTGTAATTGCATCCTTATTTGCCTGTGGGAGGGCCCTGTGCTCCCATCCCTCCATGGATGCATATATATGTATGTTGCTGTGGAAACACAGGGCCCTCCAGATCCAGTGCTTCCATTTGTAGGATGACAGTGACCAAATTGTCAGCATAGCCATCTTATTACCCCACCTCACGTACCCAATACTGACAATTTTCAAATTCCCTGTAAAACATAATTCCGCGCAACTGCAACACCATTCCATGCCACAAGTGCAAAAACAGATTTTGCCCAGGATTTTAAAAATGACAGCTGTCACATTTATGATGTGGGGTCATAAGAAGGCTGTGTTAAAAATTTGGGGTCAATATGTTTTAAATTTCCAAAGTTACAAGCGTGTGTATCAAAATTTAAACAGATGCTCATAACTTTGCCATTTTTACATATTTTTTACCCCAACTTTTCAACATAGTCTTCTTCTGACCCAGTGTTGGGTAAATTACTTTTTCTATTACTTTCTATTACTTTTGGAAACTCATTCCAGAAAGCCCTGTGCAGTCGCTAGCAAGGATGAAGAAGTACTGGAAAAAGTAATACACCTTACAGTTACAATTACGTATGTCTTTTTATACAAAAGTAATACATAATTGTAACTGATTACATTTATTTGAAAGTACTAGTAACTAACCTATTACTTTCAAATAAATGTCATCTGTTACAGTTATTTATTAATTTTGTATTGTTTTTGTATAAAAAGAAATAAGGAACTGTAACTGTCAGGTGTATTACTTTTTCTAGTACTTCTCCATCCTTGCTAGTGACTGCACAGAGCTTCCTAGATCAAGTTTCTAAAAGAAATAAAAAGTAATAGAAAAAGTAACTTACCCAACACTGTTCTGACCCCATGTCATGAACAAGAGCAGTGAAAATGTTCAAATCCCACCAAAAAGGTGATTTCAATAAGCAACCTCAAAATCACCTTTTTGGCTGGATTTCCGTAATTCCACTGATGATATTCATGAGATGGGGTCTCAGAATGGCCATGTTTAAAATTTGGTGTAAAAATATAAAAGAATGGCAAAATTATGCACCAAAGTTGAAAATCCCCATTGAAATACATTAAACGGCATTTAATTTACCTTCTCATATTGCAGTCAGCATTTCCAGCAGCATGACGTGTTTATGATCAGAGAGTGGATCTTCACCCTGGGACCTGTTCAGATGAGTGAGGGTGTGTGGGGGTGTGGGAGATGCAGGGTGGTGGGTGCTGAGTGGGAGATCGGAGTGGGAGGTTGGATCTGTGAGGGACCTTTTTTTTACAGGTTAAAAAAAGGCATCAAGGGACCATTTTCTTTACTGCAAGCTATTTTAATATGGGGACAATAATAGGAGAGGAGGGGGACCACTAGATACAAGGGAACTATGAATTGATTTGGGGGATGGATCAGAGGGTAGGGGCATGCCACGAGACACCACAGCAATATATTATTATTATGGTGACAGTAATCACAGTGTGGGGGTTGCCTTGCCACTAGACACCAGGGAAATGTATTATAATTACATGGACAGTGATCAGAGGGTGGGGGTGCCACTAGACACCAGGGAAGTATATTATTACTATGGGTACAGCAATAATTATTATGGGGATGGATCGGATAGTGGGGCATGCCACTAGACTCCAAGGAAGTATATTATTACTATGGGTATGGGGCCCATAGAGTGGGGGGTGCCATTAGACACCAGAGAAAGGATGGCAGCAAAGGAAAAAGGATTTTCCTCTCACAAAAAAGGATCTTTTTTCATGACTCGTGATACAAAAAAAGAATCTTTTTTTGTATCACGAGCTACATAAACAGATTTATAATCTTAACAAAATAACATTTCAAGGGCATTTCTGCAACAGTTAACTGTAGAATCCAGCCAAGGGGGTCCAGATAAGCCAGCTACATGTGTTGGTTGCTATCCAGAATTGTGCTTTTTCAAATTTGAATTTTTATGGAAAAATGGAAAACAAGATGGCGGCAAATGAACAAGGATTTTCCCCTCATGAAAAAGGATGACATCAAAACTAAAACGTATTCCTTTTTGTTTCAAACCTCTACTGTAATAACTTTGTAACCAATTAGTATTTTTTTACAAAACCAGCAAAAGGCACATGTGTAGGCCAGCCCCTTTCTACCCTGAAAATTTCAAACCAAAATTCCAAACTGTCTGGGTGCTACAGGTGTCACCAGAAAACACACTAAAAAAAAAACAGAAAAATTCACTTTTTGCACTATCTAGATCTCAGAATCCGCATATCCAACTGAAACAAAATTTGGCACATCCAGTGACCTACCCTACAGAACTGCACATGCAAACTTCCATGCTAATCTGTTGAATGGTTGCAAAGTTATTAAAGAGCAAAAACTGGAGTTTAACATTAAACACCCTACTCAACCCTAGCTATAGTGGCGCAACTATAATATATATGTTTTATAAATATTTATTTAAGGTTAAAGGAGTAAGGAAGGTGTAGGAAGTATATTTTGTTTCTGGTGGCAAGGAATTCATTCCACCAGTTGTTATTCTCTAAGTTCTCAAGGTTGTTTTCTCACATCTGTATCTATATCACACAATATCTGCTGTATAGCCTGATTAATAACAACATCAGGGTCGTATTTGTGATAGCTGAATCACACACTATCATCATATCTATATGGTAAGCCTATAACAGCTAGTTGGTAATACAGTCACCCCATCTGGGTGTGGAATACAATCTAAACTAAATGATATTAAAGGGACACTATCAGCTTTGCATGGTAATTTCTGATAATCTGTGACCAGTTTGTCCGTAGGCATAGACTTGACAAAAAAACTCTATAGAATGCCCCAACATATAAAATAAGTATTGGTTATTATCTTTTTAGTCATTTTTTGTATCATGGTTGGACTGAGTGGTCCACTCCAATTCAACTACTGGGAAGCATAGGATCTCCGGGATGTATCTCAATGTCATTGTCATGGAGCCTAAAGTTTGTGCATGAAGCACTTGCTTTTTGCCAGTTCTAGTTATCTAAGTGTGGTGCCCATAGAGAATTTGAGACTGAATGTGTGTAGATGTGGTTCCATAATGAAAACAAGCATTGACCACGCTAATGAATATGTTTGAAAAATGGAGCAGAAATACTGCACGTGTGAATAAATGTGCAGGATCACGTCTTCATTTTTCAAATGCATTTATTAGCGCAAGCAATGCTCGCTTTTATTATAGAACCACATCCTCATATTCAGTTTCAAATTTTCTAAGGGGCACCATTCTTAAATAAATAGACCTGGCAAAAAACTAACGCTTCATGCACAAACTTTAGGCTCAATGACAGTGCAATTAGAGACACACTTTCAGGAAGATACAATGCTTTCGGCAGCTGAACTGGAGCAGACCACTCGGTCCGATCATGATACAAAAAATGTCCAAGAAGGTAATAATCAACACTTATTTTATACGTTGGAGCATCCAATAGAGATTTTTGACAAGTCTGTACCTACAAACAAACTGGTCACAGATGACCAGAAATTATGGTGCACAGCTGACAGTGTCCTTTTAAGTAAGGTTCTCTCTCATCATTACAGGATGTGGTTCAGGGGGTCAGGTGCTCAGTTGTGGGAACTGTGGTGCACTCTTCTCTAGGGATGTCCTCTGAAAGAGGGGACACTGCCCTTTCTACAGGACCATAGCACAGCTGCATGGTCAGCTAGTAGCAGCAAAGATAGTGATATCTCAGCTGCGCACTCAGCTCAGAAGGAGCTCATCCACTACACCCCCACTCTCCCAGAGACCCACTGGTCCAGAAGGGTGGGAGATGGCAGGGTGTGGGAGAGGAAGAGAATCAGCCATTAGGAGGATGTTCAGCCCAGTACCATCCAGACAGTCAATCACTTCACACCCCTGGAGGAGGTTCAAGGTCCAGACTCCACCAGGGGGACTCTGGGTAAGTTGAGAGGGAAAGGTAGTACATCAAGTTGGCACCCAAGGGGAGTAAAGCTAACAGAAAGGTACTAGTGGTTGAGGAGTCAATGATCAGGGGAGAGATAGGGTGATTGGGGAGGAGTAGGATTGGAAGGGGTTGCTCCGATACCTACCTGGAGCATCAGTCAACTGTGATTTTAACAGAATAGGGAGGATGGTGATGGAAGCTGTGGGTATTTGTGCACCTGGGTACCAAAGGTCTGGCCAACCAGTTGGTAGAAACAGTAAAGCAGAACTTCCAGAGACTGGGGCACAGATTGACAGCACACTTAGCCTCCCTAGCCTTTTCTAAGGTCCTCCCTGTGTAGGGCAGGAAAGAGAGGCAGGACAGAAGTAGGATTAATGAAATAGAGGAGTTAAAGAGTTGGCTTAACGGGTGGTGTCAGGACATGGGGTTGTCATCAAGGCACAGGTCAGGAAGCATAAGAAGACCAGGAGCAGTTATAAGATTTGCAAATAACGTTTAATTTTTTTCTAATAACAGTAAAATAAAATATAAAATTGTTAAGTATAGCTGTTTACAAAGGCAGTACAAACACAGAAAACAAAGTCTGAGGATATCGCTAATTTCAAGTTTCAGTCTCGCTCTCTCTCTAGCAAAAGCGTTGCTCTTTTTTTACAGTAAGTCTCTGTCTGGAAACTCATAAAGAAGACATTCTGTTTTTTCAGAAAATGTTCTTGTCAGTTTCCTTCCTTGCAGGTGCAGCAAAACAGCACATAGCGTCCCAGAACTGACCTCTTGTTTACAGCTCAGCAAAAGAGCTAGTGTTGCATTTCAGGTTAACCCCTAAGTTCCAAATAGTGGTTTGCAATCATTTCAACAATATAACCATATACATTTTCAAACCAAGGGATCCCACTTTCACATAAAGATTCACACATATTTTATAACTTCAGATAAGCAAGGGGGAAGAAAAAATAGAAACAGCAAGTGAAGGCAGAGTGATAGCGAGGGGGGTAGCGAGACCATCAGACTGGCCAGTTCCTCGGTCTCACAAGAAAATGTGACTGCTCTGTCAGACAAGAGACAGAAAAGAAGAGGATAGAACAGAGCCTTGCATTTAACTCTTTCTACATAACAAAAGGGACAGGGTCTCATTCAGCCCTGCCACAGGGGAACCACTTTGTCAGGGATTGGAGAGATTTCTGGGACAGGACACTCTTAAAGGATGATGGACAGCACCTGACAAGAGAAGAGGCTAGAGCACTATGGAAGAAATTTGACATCTACATCAGACATTTAAACTGACTGTGGGGGAGTCCAGGTCTAGGGTATCCATGGTGGATGGTAAGTAGAAAGGGATCCTAGATAGAACTCACCCACATCCAGGGGACAGTAACTGAAAAAAGGGTACAGGGAACACAGTATGAATTACAGAACCAAGGGGAGGAATACCACTGAGTAGGAAAGTAAAGGTATAAGCACAAATGATGAGATAAGAAAATGCAAAAAGCAAAAGACAGCAGCAGAGTTAGAGCATGGGTCAAATGGAAGGGGGGGGTCTTAATGCAAGGAGCCTAGGCTACAAACTCAGCAAGCTCCAGCTGCTAATAACAAACACTGAAGTGGACCTGGTGGCCATCATGGAAACATGGGACAGAGCCACAGATAAAAATCACTGGGAGAGGATGGTCTCTGGGTATTCACTGTTCAGGAAGAATAGAAGAACTGGTGTGGGGGTGGGAGAGGTTGCCCTTTTTGTCAAGCAGGGCATTGAAGTGGCAGAAGATGGAAGTATTAGGGGTGGCAGTAGGGAGGTTGAGTCAGTATGGGTGCGACTCACAGCAGCCTCAGACAGGAAAGTGTGCTCAGGGGTGATCTATAGGACTCCAGGGCGAGGGGAGGAAAGGGACAGAGAACTCAAAGAGGCACTAACTTAAAAGAGAGGCAGCAAAGAAGGAATTAGTGACGGTGGGTGATCTGAACCTGTCTGACATCAACTGGGAGGTCCCAGTGGCCATGAGTGCCAGGAGTCAGACATTACTGGATGCCTTCCAAGACTGTCTACTGTGGTTCCATGCCAGAATCGCAAATGTGAACCACAACTGTGAAAACAGTGATGGCTTAAGGTGAACTGGAAAGACAGCAATAGTTTTTTTTTGTGGGGGGGCTTTGCGCTCTGCACTACCCTTTCTAAATATACTAACTCCGAAGTCAGTAGCACCTCGGTGGGGGGGGGGTTGTGACTGTTGCCATCATTCCATTCACCATCAAACTGTCGCTGTTTTCACAGTCACAGTTGCTTATTAAGGACCCTACCCGGCAGAATGCAATCCATGATGTTGTGCTCACCAACTCAGAGATGGCGGGTACTGTGGGAGTAGGGGAGCTCCTGGTGAACAGCGACCACAACTCCGTGTGGTTTGAATTGGCCCTCAGAGCCAGCAATCCACAATCAGGAACTGAAGTCCTTGACTTTAGAAGAACAGACTTCGTTAGGTTGAGGGAATTGGTCAGGGATAAGTTAGTAGGGGTGAAGGACATAAGGGAGGTAGAGGAAAGATGGAGGGCAATGAAGGGAGCCATCCTCGAGGTATCAAAGACAAGCATAAGAACAGTATCTAAAAAAACAGGTTTAAGAGACCACTGCGGTTCTCATCTAGGGACAACGAAGCAGTTAGGGCCCAAAAGAAGGTGTTCTATAAATAAAATAAAAAGCAGGGTAGGCAGAATGGGAGGATTGTCTACAGAAAAGTATTTAGGCAAAGAGGGCCATTAGGGAGGAGAAAGCAGACACAGAGCTGTGTATAATGGAGGGGTCAAGAATAGAGAAAAAATTGTTTTTAGATGTATCAGTGAAAAAAGGTGAGGCATAGTACAGCTAGTTGAGGGGGGGTTGGGTGATAGAGGAGGATAAGCAAAAAACCACTGTCCTGAATGATTATTTTGCTCAGTACTCACTAAGGAGGACTGCAGGTCTATGCCAGAAAGCAGCATCAAAACAGTCACTAAGTGAGTCCTGAAAATTACGCAGCCAATACTTACTAGCCAGAAGATCCTGAAAGGGCTGGCAGCCCTTAAGATAGGTGATGCCCCTAGACCAGATGGGTTGCATCTGAGGATACTTGGGGAATTAGCAGCAGAAGTGGCTGAACCACTGGCTGTGCTATTCAATAGCTCACCTACATCTGGGGAAGTTCCAAGGGATTGCAGAATGGCAGACGTCGCACCACTTCATAAAGGTGGTTGGGTGGTGGGGGGGATAGGGAGCAATCAGGGAACTACAGGCCTGTCAGTCTAACCTCCATCATGGGGAAGCTGATGGAATCGCTAATCAAAGAGGATCTTATGGACTACCTGCAGAGCAACAGGCTCCAGCATAGTAAGCAACACAGTTTTGTGGCGGAATGTGTTATCAGACTAACCTGATTTTTTTCTTTGACTGGGTGACCATGGAAGTAGACAAGGGCCATGCTGTGGATCTGCTGTACTTTGACTTCAGTCAGGCTTTTAATTTGGTACCACACAAAAGGTTGCTCAAAAAAGATGGAAGACCTAGATGAAGCAAAAAGTGTAGTGAACTGGGTGGGTAGTTGGATAGAAGGGAAGCAGCAGAGGGTGGTGGTCAATGGGGTTATATCAGAGGAAGGGGAGGTTACGAGCGGGGTTCCACAGGAATCTGTCCTGGGTCCACTCCTCTTTAACAATTTTCATTAGAGACATTGGTGAGGTAATCCAGGGCAGGCTGTGTCTCTTCACAGATGACATAAAACTATGTGGGAGGGTGGATAGTGATGTGGGAGTAAAGGATAAGCAGAGGGACCTACAAAAACTAGGGGAGTGGTCAGAGGTCTGGTAGTTAAAATTCAATGCCAAAAAGTGCAAGATAATGCACCTTGGGAAAATTAACCCTATGACAGAGTACTGGATGGGTGGGGTGAGACTTAATACTGCACAAGAGAAACGGGATCTAGGAGTTATCATCACTAACTCCCTTAAACAAATGAGCCAGTGCAATAAGGCTTATGGCAAGGCTAACAGGATGCTGGGATGTATCAGGAGGGGTATTGATAGCAGAAAAAAAGTGGTAATACTTCCCCTATACAGATCCCTGGTAAGGCCTCACCCGGGAATACTGCATCAAGTTCTGGGGCCCTCACCTCAGAAAGGACAGGGACAGGTTGGAAACAGTGCAGTGCAGAGTAATAAAATGATTCAGGGCCAGCAGGGCAGATCCTATGAGGAGCACCTCAAGGCACTAAATATGTACTCACTGGAAACCAGAAGGGAGATGGGAGATACGATAGAGACCTTCAATTTCCTTAAAGGAATTAACAAGATAAACTGCGGGAATTATTTATCCTGAATACCAACTCAAGGTCCCGTGATCACAAGTGAAAATTAACAGGAGGGAGTGACGTTAAGCCACGAAACTGTTGCCTCATGTACATGGGTGTGAAGAACAAGAGTTTAATAAATATATGAGTTTTGATGGAATTTGGATTATATCTTACTTTTTTATAACACTTTTGAACATTGAAGCCTATAAGTAAGACTGTCCAGAATTACACTAGATGTAAGGGCATCCTGTATCAACACCAGTATTAATTAGTACCCTGGAGGTACAATAGGTTCCAAGGAAAATTCCATGGATTATAGGGAATATGGGCAGACTAGATGGCCTTCTGTTTTTTTTTTTTTTTGCTGTCATGGTCTGTTTTTTTAAACCTGCAAAGAAGAAAATGGTCCCTCACTGATCTCAGTCCCTCACACCCCCACCCACCAAACCCCAACCACTCACTCAGTACCCACCACCCACGCACCCACACATCCTCACTCACCTAAAGATGATCCTACATGATAGATCCACTCTCCAATTGGAAACACTTCCTCCTGGAACCACAACTGCGATATGAAAAAAGAAGATAAGTCTGGTTAATGTATTTTAATGCGTTTTGAACTTTTACTCATAACTTTGTGATGTTTAAATATTTTTCCAGCAGATGTTCAACATGGCCTTTTTGAGACCCCACCTTGTGAACAACACAGGTGAAATTTTTCAAATCCGCATTGAACGGTGATTTCTCAGTCACTCCCTGAAATTACCTTTTGGATGGGATTTTAACATTTTCGCCTACCCAGGTCATGGTGTGGGATCATAAGATGACTATGTTGAAACTTTGGTAGAACAATATGGTAAAATGGCCAAGTTATGAGTAAACATTGAAATATTTCAACGCTCATTCAACTAATTTTCAATATTTTTTCCATCAAACTTTCAACATGGACATTTTGGGACCCCACTTCATGAACAAGGCAGGTGAAGTTTTTCAAATCTACTGTATGCTGAAAAGTGATCTTACAATCACTCTGTAAAATCTCCTTTTGGGTTGGATTTGCAAATGTTTACCTGCTGGGTTCATGACATAGGGTCGTAAGAAGACTATGTTCGAAATTTTGGGTCAGAATATTAAAAAAAAAATTATGAATGTACAGTACGTTGAAATTTGTCTTTGCTGGTTAGTAACTTTGGTATTTTTCAGGATTTTCACTCCAGACATTCAGCATAATCATTTTTGGTCTCCACCACGTAAACGTGACAAGCGTAATTTTTCAAAACCTCTCTGAAATATGTTTTCATACTTGTGGTATGAAATTATGTTTCACCCAGTATTCAATAGATGTCACATGTCATGTTTATAAAGGGGAGTCATAAAACTGCCATCCCAGGGTGTTGCAAGAGATGGCAGAGGTTCTAGCACAACCACTGGTGGACCTGTTCAGCACCTCCCTGGAAATGGGGGAGGTGACTCAGGACTGGAGGATGGCCCATATGGTACTGTTACATAAAAGTGGTCCAAAGGATAAGCCAGGGAGCTATAGGCCAGTCAGTCTGACGTCCGTAGTGGGAAAGCTCATGGAGATGATATTAAGGGAAAGGCTGGTGACATTTCTGGAGGGAAATGACCTGCAGGATGGGGGGGCAGCATGGGTTCATTTCAGGGAGATCCTGCAAAACCAGTCTTATACAGTACTATGACTGGGTGATGAGGGAGTTGGATGACGGCCATGCTGTGGATGTGCTGTACTTAGATTTGGGCAAGGCCTTTGATTCAGTGCCCCATGGGGTGACTAGGGGTGAAGTTGTCCAGGGTGGGAGTGGGGACACAGATGGCATGTTGGATCTCAGACTGGCTACTGGGTAGGCTACAAAGGGTGGTGGTGGGGGAAGAAATCTCAGAGCCTTGACTGGTGACAAGCGGGGTGCCACAGGGCTCAGTACTGGGTCCAGTGCTGTTCAGTCTATTCATCTTGGACATTGCACAGGGGGTGGAGAGCAGATTTAGCCTGTTCACCGATGACACAAAAATGGGTGCAGTGGTAGACAATGATATGGGATGGATGCAACTACAGAAGGACTTGACCAAGCTGTAGGAATGATTAGGGAATTGGCAGCTGGGGTTCAATGTGAAAAAATGCCAGGTGCTGCATTTTGGGGCTAGGAACCCAAGAAGAGAGTCCTGGCTAGGAGGGATCAAGCTGGGGATCACTGAGGAGGAAAATGACTGGGGCTATTGGTAACAATGAACATAAACAATACTGCCCAATGCATAAGAGCGGCCGTGAAGGCAAACAAGATGCTGGGGTGCATAGCACGGAAATTCACGTTCAGGCACAGGGAGGTGATCTTGCCCCTCTACAGGTTGCTGGTCAGGCCGCACTTGGGAGTACTGTGTGCAGTTCTGGAGGCTGTACCTGAGGCGTGATGTCAATTTGCTGGAGGGAGTGCAGCAGAGAGTGACAAGGATGATTCAAGGCATAGAGGGAATGGGCTATGCGATGTGGCTAAAGAAACTGAATATGTACGCACTGGAAGAGAGGCAGAATTGGGGACGTGGTTGAGACCTTCAAGTACCTGAAGGGTATCAACAAAGGGGTGGGCGGAGGGGGTGTTTAAAGTAAAGAGTGGGAGGGAAACTAGGCGGTACAGGCTAAGAATAGAGGGAAGGGAGATTCAGGAGGGAGAAGAGGAGGCATTACTTTACAGAGAGAGTGGTTGTGAGGTGGAATGCACTACCAGAAGGGGTGATATCAAGCAAAAATGTGGTTGGCTTTAAGAAAGCTT
This sequence comes from Neoceratodus forsteri, assembly GCA_016271365.2. NCBI lineage: Eukaryota > Metazoa > Chordata > Ceratodontiformes > Ceratodontidae > Neoceratodus > Neoceratodus forsteri. Next base: position 514,794,135 of record CM057453.1, on the reverse strand, counting down.
GGGACAGAGTACAGGGGTGGGTTAGGGTGGCCATGGAGGACAACAATGGGAGGTCAAGGGGGGGGGGAGGGGCAGCTGCCTGCTAGGGAGCTAGCTGCACAATCGAGCAGACTTTGATAGACCAGTAGGTCTGTTCTGCTGGCACTTTCATATGTTCGTGTGTTCTTAAATTGAAAATTTGGCATCAAAATAAAAAAATAACAAATAACAAACTGTTAAACTGTGTGTGCAGTGCCGGCCTTTGGTCCACTGGGTAGTGCTTGTTGATCCTGTGCCAGTGAGCTGACTTCAAGGGTGAGCTCATTGAGCCAGCTGGATGGGCTCAGGTTGGGGGGATGGTACTATCGTGTGGCACCACCCCATAGCCTGGGAAGGGAAGGTGCAGAGTTGCCCAATGGGCCCAAGTACCATATAGTGAAGAGAACTTTTATCTTGGCATAGGTCCCTGCACCTCTGCTCCCTGACTGTGAGGGTCCTGCACTTCAGCTGTCAGATGGACTCCTTGCCCAGTGTATCTGCATCTGTAGCCACATAGAAGTGCAGGGCCTAGAGAGTATGGGCACCCTTACTTACACAACAACAGTCCTAAGTGATGTGGCTTCTTGGCACTGGGCCAGTCCCTCAAAGCCATGTAAACTAAGGAGCAGATATACATTTCACAAGCTCACAGGCACTCACTGTATTCCATAATGGCGGCTTTAAATGCAAAACTGAGGTACCATTCTTTTCCATTCTCTGAAGTACAGTTTCTGACCACTTCAAACCGTGGCACAATCTTCCGTTGCTGGGCAAACCGCCACAAAAAAACTTAGCCCCATACTCCTGGCAAGGCAAACAGTACTCAAAATATCCAAACATGAGCCCCAACATGTGAGGCCCTACCCCTGCTTGGGGTTTTCTCCTTTTGGTTCTTGAGGGGTGGGCTACATGACCATTTATATTTACACTGGGAACGTGGGCAGCGGAGATGTGGGGGACATACCACAACATGGTGGGGCACAAGAAAAGCATACTTTGCTCAGCATACTTTACTCAATTACCAATGTTCTCTCTGTCAAATAGAGTTAATAAGTAGATTCTATTCTATTACAGTTGGCTTTATGAGACAAATTCCCTGAAGGGGCTGTACGTGAAGACATGGATCAGTTGGTACATTCGACTAGTACTATTCTTGCAGTCCAATAGATTCCTGAACTGGGAGATCAGAAATTACTGGATTTTGTGTTCATCCCTTTTCTGGGATTACAGACAACACAGTGCATGTCCTCACAGATCTGAGACAATTCTAGGTTCACATTACAGTTCCATTCAGGGAACTGAGAACAGAGATTAGGTCAGGGCATGTCCTACATCTCCTTGCATTTCTGTGACATTTCGTCCCTGTTATTAGTTAGGAGTCCTTCCCTGTCTTCTAGTCAGAAGTCATGCCCCATTTTCTAGTCAGGGTGATCCATCCCGTCTTCTACCAGAGATTAGTACCATGGAGGCACTATTTGAACAGATTCTTTAATCGGTCCTCAAAAGTCACTGAGGTTTACACCCTCTAAGGTATGCAGGTATTCCCACTGTGGGTGAATCCTGGTCCTTCTAGTCACTTTTAACCATACAAAAACAAAGTATTTTAGAGCTGGGGTAAGCACTCACAAATTACTTATGGTTCCTTTGATCAGATGCCTTTCTAAAGACAAGCCCTCCAGAGAGGTACCAGAGGCGACATCAGCGACCATAACTCAACATACAGGACTTGCTCCATGACTGAACTAAGGACTGAAACAGGAAAGGAGAAGGTTCTTCTCAGTCAGACCAGCTGAATTCTCTCAGTGATCAACAGACAACCACTGCAGCATTGTGTCATTTCTTATGCTGCTGTGAAGTCCCTCCCACTTAGAACTTCTGGCCAGAAGACATACAGGGGATCAAGGTAAATTAACTCTTCACTGCCCAGACTGGTTAACTACAAAAAGAACATTAACACGAAATAGTATTCTAGTAACCCCAAGGAGACACAGGATTACACTCCTATGTGAATCAACTGAAAATAGTGGAGTATTCAAAGTGTTATTACTTTGAGTTAATGCAGAAGCTGTGACCTTGTTGGAAATAAGGTAATACACATATAGCAGGCCCCAAACCAGAGGAGGCTGAAACAAATGTCATAAGAAAGAGGAGGTCACGATATACCCAGATAGCATGCTATTCTCAGAATAGCAGTCACTTTTTGCTGCACTCACCCATGAAATTGGAGCCTCAGGAGGCTGTAATGTCATGGGTGAGTGCAGCAACAAGTGACTGTTGTTGATTGGTTGGGGTAGATTCCCCTGTTGGAACACCTGAATTCCACTATTCGCAGATTGCACATGTTCCTGGTGTGTATTCTCAGACTAGCCCAATGATTCATCGAGGCACTCACAGTTCTGGTTTCTTAAAACTATGGCACTCGTGAATCTCTCATGCTGCAAACACAAGCAGCAGCCATCAGTTTGACTGTGAATCAGGACATGTAGCTGACTTAGCTGGTGTCTCCAGCTATCACTAGTTGTGAGGGCATCTCTAGCATGCACTGCTGTCTGTGTTAACCATTTAAATAGTGCACTGCATTGGACACATATTTGTAGGCACTCAGAGATGGTTGCCAGTGCCCAAGTCTGACATCATTGGCATCCATGTACACCTGACTGTTGCCCACATTGCTATTGTTATGCAACAGTGAGGCAAACACATAATTCGGAGCTACCGAGGGGCACATAGTAGCATCCATTGAGCAGTTTTGCTACTTGCCCCAATTAAGCAGTACTTTATGAATAAAGCATTGAGAGGACTACAATTAAAATCATGTTTGCATATTGCTCAGAATAGGTTGATTTATGCTATAATAGTCCGCTCACAAGGTATCTCAGAACATATTGCATATTAATTCAGTATTCAAAAGAATAACTGAAGCACCTTCCAAGTGATATTTTTATGAGGGTGAGCCTCCTATTAGCTAGAAATACATATTAGTATATGCTTGGCCCTTACTGTAAATGGATTTTGATACACAGCTGGAGGGACTGAGCACTGGTCTATGACATACTTGATGTCTAGCTTCATCACATACACACATTATTCCAATAAAATAACAATATCTATTGTGTAAATGCTTATTAGTAAAACCTTGCATCCATCCATCCATTCTGCAGGTGGAGGATGGGGAGGGGCCGGGACCTCAGGAGCGGCAGGCATGGGTATTCACTTTTTCGTGTTTTGGGGGGAGGGGGAGTGGAAAAACCAATCAGTCAATGATTGTTACATTCCACAGAAAGCAAATCATGTCATTATGTTTTAAGTTAACCCTTTAGTATCAGAGTTCAAATAAATGTATAGTATTAAACAACATCACAACATGGAAGGGATTTTGGAAGGGCAAATGTTGGGGGTGCACAGGGAAGGAGATCAACAGCAGGAGAAGGGAGGTTCTTTTGCCACAATATAGGTCACTACTGGTACATCCTCACCTTTAATACAGTGTGCGGTTTTTGGAGCCACATTGAAAGAAGGACAGGGAGAAAGTGGAGACAGTACAGAGAAGGGTAATTAAGATAACCCAGGGACAGTAGGAAGGGATTTATGTGGACAGGTTAAAAGACTTAAACAGATACATGCTGGAAGTGAGAAGGAAGAGAAGGAATATGACTGAGATATGACTGAGATATGACTGAGATATGATTGAGATATAAAAATACCTCCACAGGGTCAACATTGTGGACAGCGGGAACTGTTCAAACTGTAACTGAGCACAAGCACCAGAGGTAACTCCATACAAACATACAAAAGTTGCCAGCAGCAAAAGTCCATCCTGGGCCATCCAGGCTGCTTGACACTGCAGCTAGCTCCCTATTCAGCACCACCACTCTCATCTTGGTGTCATCCGTAAATTGACTGATTTTGCTGCTGATGCCCTCCGAGATGTCTGCAATCAATATGCCAAATAGCACTGGGCCCAACACCAACCCCTGTGGTGCACCACATGTCACAGGCTTAGGGGATGAGTATTCCTCACCTACCACCACCCTCTGCTGCCTATCTTTTAGCCAGTTCTCCACCCACCCCACCAGTTTTGCTCCTGCCCCTGTGCCCCATAGCTTGCTTCCAAGTTTTCCATGCGGTACTGAATCAAAGACCTTACTGAATTCTAGATACAGGACATCCACCACATGACCCCCATCAATTTGCCTAGTCGCCCAGTCATAGTATTCCACCAGTCTGGTCTGGCATGACCTGCCCTTGACAAAGCCATGCTGTCTCTCGTTCTGCACCCCATTCATCTCCAGTAATGCCACTAGCCTCTCCTTTAGGATGAAGCTGGAGGGGGCACATTTAGGAGGGATACCAGCAAGTATGTTTTCATGGAAAGCATGGTGATAGAGTGGAATATGCGACTGAAAGAGGTGGTCTATGCAAAATCCAAGAGATGGATTCAAATAAGGGTGAGACAAAAACATGTGTAGCCTCCTCCTTGGGAGGGGGGCTTACCTAGATGTTGTGTGTGCTGCCCCCAAGCACCATTATAGTTCTTCACTCACTCTAGCATCAGGGTAGTCTCTGGAAAGGGGACTGGAGGAGCAGGAAGCAGAACTGCCACATTTCACACTGCAGTGTGTGAGCTACCTTGGCAGCCGAAGGTCTTTTCGGCACTGAAAGTGCCCACCAGTCAAAGATCCCCAAAAAGCACATCAGAGGCTGCCACAGTACCTCCCCTAGTGTGTCCTGTCCCAGAGACATAAGTGGACTCAGAGGCACTGGGGGAGGAGACAGAAGAAATGGGATATTTGGCACTATGAGCAGCTCCTGGCTGCACAGAGAGACTGCAGCAATTTGGGGTGGGAGGAGCAGAGAATGGAGCTCCCGATGGGAGCTGTTTCCTCTCCACACCACCACTGGATGACAGCTCAAGGGGGCTGCAGCTAATCCTGGTGCAGCACACTTAAAAGGGAAATTTGAAAATAAAATAAAGACTTCTGGAGCACAGGGCTCCATTGAAGCAGAAGGGCTGCCATCTTTGTGACCCCTCATCTGGACAGTAGCCAGTCAGTGAGCAGCAAGGTCAAGTGATGGAGCAGCAAGGTCAAGTGATGGATTGCGGGAGGATATGCAACAGTTTCCTCTCAATTGGACTAGCAGGCTTTTTATGGCAATCAGAGGGCAGGACAGAGCAAAGTACTGATGGACAGCCCTGTCTGCAGAATGAGAAATAAATGTAAAAAAAGAGTTAGCTGGGTTTTTGGAGGACCAAGGGGTAGTCTGGAAGAGACTGAGAAGGGTGCAGATGTGGTGATAATGAGAGATAATGAGAGGCCTAGCCAGGCCCATAATTCATGCAAGTCCTCCTCGAGATTTATTCCTATGGTTGCCTGTAAACTTTTCCTTGGGTACACCAGAATGAGAGACTATTTCTGGACAGCCTTGTGTGGAAGAAATTGTGGAAAGTGTGAGCTAGAGGGGCACTATTGTACCCTAAGATTCTAAGCTGCTGTTAGTGAACAGAGATCCCTGCACTCCTTCTTAACCTGCTTCGGAGCCAGGTAAAGAGCCAGACAGCCTTTACCCAGAGGAGTGGATCTGGGAACAGGGAGTCATGGGCACATGCCTGAGTACAGGTGTACTCTTGATCTATTAGGGAATCGATTGTGGGGTCGCTCCTGGGGTCTAGGCTGCTTGACAACTGGGAAGCTAGTGCACAGTGCTCCATCATCCTGGATGGTATTCAAACATGCGGTGACTAGAAAAGTGGTGCCAAAAGGGTTCAGCATCCAGAAAAATGTGATCTAGAAGAGCTGCATTTGGAGGGTTGAGCCAGAAGTGCTGCAGATTGAGAGCTGATACATAAGGGCTGTGGTCACAAAGATGTGAAACAAGAAGGGCTGAACCGTTGTCGCCTGTGCAAAAGAATCCAAGGCTATGGAGCTACTTTTCTGCTCCTGTGTACTGCTCCCTGCTTCTTCTGAATCACCATTCTGCTACTGGTCTGCTGCATCCAAGGGTCATGTATGTTGCTGGCATTTCTGGCTGAATTTCTGTCCTCCCTATTTGGATCACAATTGAGTTCCATTTTTTTGTTCAAAACAATGCAAACAAGTGACAGGTTTAAATGCTTCATTGGCAAGCATTTAAACTAGCTAAGGGGGGAAGCACTGAAAAGGAGCAGGGAAATCCTAGCCTCCCCCCACAAAGCGCAGTAGTTAGAGATGTAAACACCAAGGCAGAGAAGTCAGTAGGGAGCAGGACAGGGATAAATGCAGAAAAAGGTGTTAAGAACAGGGATGGGGCTAAAAGGGGTAAGGCCATAAAAAAATAAATAAATGGAAGGTGATGAGTACCAATGCCCACAGTCTGTGCAACAAGCTCCCTGAACTAGTGGCCTTGATGGAAGAGGGATGCCTGGATATTGTGGCAGTCACTGAAACATGGTACACAGAGAACCATGAGTGGGAAGTCAACATACCAGGATACACAGTCTACAGGAGGGACAGGGTGGGAAAAGAGGAGGAGGAGGAGGCTCTATATAAGGGATGGGATTAAAGCAACAGAACTAAAGAGTAAACAGGAAGTTGATGAGTCATTATGGGTCACCCTGGAGACAGGAAATGGCACCACAATCCGCATGGGGGTTGTGTACAGATCCCCATCTCAGGGGGAGGAAATGGACAAGGAAATGATAGAAGGCATCCTTAAAATGGCAGAAAATGGGGAGATATTGTTGATGGGAGACCTGAATATGCCAGATGTTAACTGGAGTACCTTTGCTGCAGGCACATCCAAGAGCAGGGTCATTCTTGATGCCCTACAGGGGGCATGCCTCAGACAGCTAGTGTTGGAACCCACTCGGGAGGGAGCAATCTTAGACCTGATACTCTCAAATGGGGAAGGAGAAAGGATCTCAGATTTAGAAGTGGGTAGCCATCTGGGGAACAAGTGACCACCAAACAGTGTGGTTCAAATAAACACAGCCATAGAGTCGCTACAAAAACAAGAGTATTGGACTTTAGGAAGGCTGACTTTGGGAAATGAGAGAGTGCCTTAGAAAAGCACTCAGCAAATGGTCAAGAAGGAGGGGTGGAGGAACAATGGGGAATAATCAAAACAGCCATCGCAGAGGCAACAAGCCTTTGTGTGACGCAAATCAATAAAACAAAATGAAGGAAAAAAACACTATGGTTCTCAAAAGAGGTGGAAGGGAAGGTTAAGGAGAAAAGGATAGCATTCAGAAAATATAAGGAAACAGAAGGAGCAGGACAGAGAACTTTATCAGTTAAAGCAGAAGGAGGCAGGGAAGGCAGCCAGAATAGCAAAGGCACAAACTGAGGAAAAGATAGCTAACTCTGTTAAGAAGGGGGATAAAACCTTTTATAGATACATTAGGGAGGAAGAAAGACCAAGGGAGGGATACAGAGACTTAATAAAGGGCAGGGAATGTGGACAGAGGGTGACAGTGAAAAAGCAGGGATACTGAATGAATATTTCTGCTCAGTATTCACAACAGATGAGGAGGGGGAGGTGCCTAAACCAAACAAGGGAGAAACTCTGAATAGGGGGGTCGATACCAGTCCATTCACAGAAGAAAGGGTTTTGAAGGAACTCTTGAAACTGAGGATGGACAAAGCAATGGGGCCTGATGGGATTCACCCAAGAATACTAAAAGAACTAAGGGTAGAACTAGTAACACCACTGACTACTCTCCTTAACAAATCATGGGAGGATGGAGTGGCACCTGAGGACTGGAGGAGGGTAAATGTTATTCCACTTCACAAAAGTGGGAGCAGGGCAGAGGCAGGAAACTACAGACCAGTTAGCTTGACTTCAGTGGTAGGGAAAATGATGGAATCACTTCTGAAGGAAACAACGGTTGAGTACCTTGAGGCCAGTAGGGCACAGGACTCAAGGCAGTATGTTTTCACAGCAGGAAGGTCATGTCAGACGAACCTAATAGATTTCTTTGACTGGGTGACCAAAGTAGTAGACCAGGAAGAGGCTGTGGATATGGCCTACCTAGATTTTAGCAAGGCATTCGACACAGTCTCACACAAAAGATTAATATACAAGTTAGCCAGCCTTGGAGTGGGTCCCAAGGTGGTAGCCTGGATAAAAAACTGGCTGGACAACAGGACACAAAGGGTAACAGTAAACGGAGTCCACAGTGAAGAAAGGAGGGTAACTAGCGGGGTACCGCAGTTTTCGGTATTGGGACCGTTCCTCTTTAATATTTTTATAAGTGACATTTGAGAGCACCTGGAAGGAAAGGTATGCCTCTTTGCAGATGACACAAAGATCTGCAACAGGGTTGATATACAAGGTGGGGTGGAAAGAATGAAAAGGGACTTGGCAAGTTTGGAGGAATGGTCAAATACGTGGCAGCTCAGATTCAATGCAAAGAAGTGCAAGGTAATGCATCTGGGAAACAAAAACCAAGGGGAAGAGTACACAATGGGGGGTGAGTTAATAACAACAAAAATTGAAAGAGACCTAGGAGTAATTATATCAGATGACCTAAAGGTGGGCAAGCAATGTGAGAAGGCAGTAAGGAGGGCTGGGGGATACTGGGATGCATAGGGAGAGGCATCAACAGTAGAAAACAGGAAGTTGTTATCCATCTCTACAGACAGTTAGTGAGACCCCATCTGGAGTACTGCATGCAATTCTGGAGACCCCATCTCCCCAAAGACATAGACAGAGTGGAGGCTGTTCAGAGGAGGGCAACCAAAATGGTGCAAGGTCTGCACCAGAAGACATACAAGGAGAGACTAAAGCAGCTTAATATGTATACCCTTGAGGAAAGGAGGGAGAGGGGGGACATGATAGAAACTTTCAAGTATCTCAAGGGAATTAACAAGGTACAAGAGGGTAGTATATTTCAGAAGAAGAGATGTGCAAGAACAAGGGGGCACAATTTGAAGATAAAGGGGGACAGCTCAGAGGCAATGTTAGAAAGTATTTTTTTACAGATCGAGTTGTGGATGCATGGAACAGCCTTCCTGAGGAGGTTGTGGAGTCAGGAACAGTGGGTGAATTCAAGAATGCATGGGACAGGCTTAAGGCAATTCTAGTGTGGGGCAGAAGGAAGTAAGCTGTTGATTAACTAGAATCTGCAGCTTATCCATCAGGTGGGGAAATGGGCAGACGGGGTGGGCCAAGCGGTCCTTGTCTGCCGTCAAATTCTATGTTTCTAAGTTGGTTGGAATTTCATTCTTTATTAAATTTGTGCTAGCACACTATGGCCTGTTGGGGGATTAAAATGCAACCTTTCAGAATTTTACACCAAGTGCGCCACCACAAGATCCAGGGAAACTACATTCAGGCCTGCACTGGGACTGTGCCACAATTCCAGGGTACCCCAAGTCTGATGTTTAACAGTGTACTTGTGCTTATGGTTTTACTACTGGTACCAGATAAAAGTTATCACACACTGTGTAAATTAGCCATCTTATGTGCCCCTTGCTTGGGTAGGTGTGTGTATGCAGTGGGGTTTGAGGGGACTTGCCTAAGGGTGGTTGAGTGCACAGCAACTTGTTATTGTCTAACCCCTGCTCTCTCCACAGATTCTTGGCCTGTGTGCCAAAACAATGCACAGTTTCATTTGTTGCATTTTAGCACTGTGTGGGTATTCAATTTATACATCCTGACTGAATTATTGTTTGGTAAAGGTAATAGCTATTGGTGGTCCCCAAGGGGTGGTAGTGTCCAGTGTAGGGAAGTGGGTACGTACTGCATCCCAGAGGGCAGTTCTACACACAATGTCTGACTTGCTTATTGTCTCTGGATGGAGGCACCATACTATTCACTAGTTTGGGACAAACACTTCTACTACAGAGAAACAAACTCAACCCCCTCAATGAGGTATGCCGCCTTACAGTCACCAGGCAGGGGAGTGAAACTGATCATTGTGCCACCCGGGGGTCACGCATTGGAGGCACCGCTGTGATCTCCTGTTGCACATCTGGATGCCTCTGGAGCTTGTCAAAGACTCTTGTCACTGAGCACCCTTCCTCCTGAATTGTTTTGGGAAAAAAGAAAAGAAAATGGCTTTTCAAGAGGTAGAGGACTGGTGTGTGTTTGAGGGATTGGACCCCCAGAGAGTGCTTTTGATAAAGATTGTGGCTGAAGAGAGAGATAAGGACTCTATTTTGGGAGTGCTAGAGCAGGCTCTAAAAGATTGTGGAAGCATGAAGGTTAAGAGAGTGACTAGAGAACCAGGCACTCATTTTAGAAACCTAACTGTAGAAACTGAGAAGGACTTAAGGGCTGTAAATGTGCCTACCACAGAAACACTGAAAGGATCTCAAGAGATCTGGGTGGTGATAACTAAAAGGAGTCCTGTCAGCTGAAACCTTCTTTATGCCAGCTAAATGCTGGGGGTGGATTTCAAGACTAAGCTAGAGTTTTTGCTGGCTAGTGAAGAAAATACTTTTCAGGATGTGAGGACCTTGTTGCCTCTCGGGGCAACCTCTGAAGAACCTGGGCTAACTCGCTCAGCTAGTTCAGACCATTACAGACACCTAAGGGTTTTTTCTCTGGCATGCTCTACACACCTGCTGGAGAAGATGATCACAAAATTTGGATTGATTATGCTGTCCCCATGCTACAGGAATGGCAATGTTCCAAGGCAGAAAAACATAAGAGGTTGATGGAGAATTTGAAAGGGCCTGCTTTCTATCAGGTCCTTGCATGCCACAGACCCACAGGCCAAAATAGATGACTACCTTGCTGCCCTAGACAGTGTATTTGGGAGTACAGAGTCCTGTGATGATTTATACTAGAATATTAAGACCACCAAACAGCACCAAGGGGAGTCCATCTTGGCTTACTTACATAAGCTGGAGAAGGCTTTGCAGAAAGTATATCAGAAAGGTGGGACAGAGTCCAAGAACTTGAACAACATGCGACTAGAACAAGTGTTACACTTAACCCTTAGGCTGCCGGAAGATTTAGAATGCATAGGTTTTTAGGACAAGGTATTATGTCAGTGGCAGTGTAAGGGTTAAAACAGTGGTTGGCTGATTCCCCCCTTCCACCGGGCCCTGCTGCAGGAGGTCAGAGAAATGGAGGAACAAGATAAGCAATGTGGACACTCGTCTGCTGCCCCTGCCAGTCCCCAAGTGTCAGACAGTGTGAGTAACCTTGAGATCACAGAACTTCAGAGATTGATTCATGAAATGAAAAGTGTGAAGTGTCAACCAGGCAAGCCCAGTCTAAACCCAAGGAAATCTAAACCCTCAGTCTCCAGCATGCCTGTATTGAGTAATGTTGACTCAGCTCCTCTAGGGGGTGAGCTTCAAATGCAGTTTCACTGGAGGAAGTACATACCAGCTGATGGAGTTAAAGAAAGTAGTAGAGGACTCCATGAATTGTCAAACCATGTATTAATTTGTGAGCTCTGCTCGGGAGGGGGGAGCCCGTGGTGCTCCCAGCTGGAACCCCTCGACAACTAGCCATTCGAGCTGATACGTACTGTTACCAGTGTGGGGAGCATGGGCATGGTCATCACCAGTGTCTGTATGAGAGCAATTTTCAGAAGGCCGTAGATTGACTAATCTGACAGAAACAGGCAACCAGCACCCCTAAACCATTAAACTTCAATAAGAGCCAGTAGAAGAGTGCTCTGGAGCCCTGGGAAAAAGTTGCTCAGCTACCACCAGTGCTAAAGCTAATGTCAGTGTCAAAGCCAAAGCATCAAACACTAATCTCAAGGGTCAAGGGACTGGGGAAACATTGTGTGGGGAGGCAGTATAGCGCAGTGGTTTAAGGCTCTGAGCTGCAAATCTGAAGAACTGGGTTTGAATCCCACAGCCCCCACTTGCATACTTTGTGATCCTGAGCAAGTCACTTAACTTCCCTGTGCTTCCAGGTCGCACCTGTAAACAAGCTTTCAGCTTAGTGTGCCACTCCTGGCTAAACAATTGGAAAAAAAAACTGCAGATGTGGAAGCCCAGGTGGATCGGTAGCCCACTCGGGGGCTACTGGATAGTAACTCCCAAGTCGCTATAGTGTCCAAGGACTATTGTGATAAGTATCTCTCTCATAAAAAGTTGGAGTCTTTGGAAGCCTTGGATGTGTAGGGGCTTAGTGAAGCTTCATACCCTCATTTGGGGTTGATTAGTATCTGGACCTCCCTCCTGGTGAATGTTGCTGGAACTCGTATTGCTCTGGAGACATGTGCCCTGGTGTGCCCACGAACAAGCATGTACGAAGAGATTCTGATTATTGTAGGAACTAAAGTCATCTTATGTGCCCCTTGCTTGGGGGGGGTGTATATGCAGTGGGGTTTAAGGGGAATTGCCTGTCGGTGGTTGAGCGTACAGCAACTTTCTATTGTCTAACCCTTGCTCTCTCCACAGATTTTCAGCCTGTGAGCCAAAATAAGACACAGTCTCATTTGTTGCATTTTGTCACTGTGTGGGTATTCAATTTGTACATCCTGACTGAATTACTGTCTGGTAAAAGTAATAGCTGTCTGTGGTCCCCTGGGGGAGTTAGTGTCCAGTGTAGGGAGTGGGTAGGTACTGCATCCCAGAGGGCAGTACTACACACAACATCTAGCCCAATTATTCTCTCCGGGTGGAGGCACCATACCAGTTACTAATTTGGGATGACCCCCCCCCACAGGAGAACAAAGAACCCAACCCTTCAACCAAGTATGCCGCCTTACAGTCAAAAGGCAGTGGTGTGAAAAGAGCCACTAGGGTTCTTACATTCCTCATTAGATAAATACTGTAGGACTGGGCAGACACAATCAATGGCCCTGTAACTTCTGTGTTTCTATGTTGCTGGTGGTTGGAGCAGCGCTTCTGAAATGGGGCCAGTACCGAGGGATGCATCAGATGACAGCTTTGGCTGCTGTGGTGCTGCATTAATTGAACAAACCATCTTTTCCCACCACCATTGCCTGACTCTCACTTCTGCTGGCCCATGTGAATTGAGTGGGGACTGGGAACTGATCTGACTGTTAAAAAGATGCCATGTTCATACTTTAACTGATCTGCCAGAACACTAGTTCCCAATGTCCAAGTACACCGACCCCCAGATGATCTTTCTGTCACACAGACTGTAACTTGCTCTTAGTGGATTTGTGGGGTCATCAGTAAAATACTCTCACACTGCAGAAGATCTCTTTGGTATTTTAGCTACACAACATGACTGCAGGGGTTCTTTGGGAGCAATAGGGCAGCTTTTGCAAGATGTGTTTGTTTGTTCTGCCATGTTGGAATGATGTAGCTAGGCTGGATGGAGGCCCTGGTAGAGCAGAACAGGCAGCAGCACTAGTGTTACAATTAGGCCAATCATCTGGGAGCTGGGGGTGAGCCTGGTCTTCAATTTTCCCTGCATAACTATTGGATGTTTTGCTTTTCTATTTTGCATTATTGTTTTTAATTTGTCCATCTCCTTCCATGATGGCCTCCAGTGCTTTGTATTACACTCATTGTCAGAACTTGATAATGTAACTGACAGCACTTTCAATCTCCTTTACTTCATTCTTTTCCTCTCCTACATGTGCTTTCTCCTCTCCTCTACAGCCTTTTCACCCTTCCTTATCCATCTCTTATTTGACTTCTTCTTTCCCTTCTCCATACCCTCTATCTCAGTCTTGTGTGATTCTTCAGCTTTCCCTTACTCTTTTGCCACACTCTGCTTATGTGCCTCTTCTTCCAACTCCTCTACTATCGCATTCTCCTGCTGCCTGACCCAACAACTCCACTTTCATATTCTCGTTTTTTGTTTATTTATTAAGCTTTGTTTCCTGCCACTTAGTCACCCTCCATCCTCTCCAACTGCCCAGCCCTGTCACCCACCATCTCAGGAACTTACCTTGGGGAAGGTCCCCCATGGATCTACCCCACCTATGATGGGGTCCAAGACCCATCCTCCCCATCCCAGATGCAAAGTCCAGATGTCCTCAGGGCTCTGTATGTAGTGTGGGAGCTGTGACGATCAGAGTCATCCTGCAGCTAGAGAAGGGGGATTCTTTTACTGACCTCACCCTCCTCCCCAACATCAGGTCTAGCCCTGAGGTGGCCTCACACACTGTAGCATGCCATTGCAGGAGATGCAATTTCCCTTGTGTGCTGCTAGGGTCACTAGAGTGGCAGGACCTGATGTCATGCCTCCTCGACTCTGAGCACTGCTGGTGAGGCAGTACTTACCCAGCCCTTAGGGTCATCTGACCAGCTTCCTGGGCTCACTTCTGAACCAGGGTTGCTGACACAGAAGAACACAGTGCTACCCACTAGGCCATTGGGCATCCCCTTTTGTATCTTCCTTACTAGCACGCTCCTCCAGTATAAGTAGCCTTGGTAGGGTAGTGGTGCTACTGTCTTGTTTATCTAAAATTGCATGGCTGGTATACCTCACCCTACCAAAAACAATGCCATGTTTTCTGTAAGTGACAAGATAACAGTAGTATCAATGCCAGACCCAGTCTTCACTCACTGTCACCTTCCTCACACAATGACAGAGTGGTAGCACTGGGCTTAGTGCTGCCAGTGCTCGATTCAGGGACTGGGGTGGAGGGTGATAGCATATAGTGCCTCAAGGCAGACAAGAAATCGACCGAATTCAGAATGCACAAATGGCAGTGGTGGTGCTGCTGAAAGTGGCACTGGCAGCTGGTGGTGTATTGTTTCTACAAGATGAAAAGGGTGATTCTCACATCCCACTGCAGGGGACCTCAAAGTACTTTGATGAGGAATGCTCATATCCCACTGTAGGGAACCTCAAAATACTTTGATGAGTAATACTGGGAAACCTGTGTGCTTCTAGGTTGCTCAGGGTGCTTCCAACCTAGAAGAATACTGGGACTGGCTGGGAAAGCTGCTGGTAACAGTGCTTGTGAAACCAGTTGATGTCTGGAGACTAATTAAATTATAAGTTCTTCAAAGAGACTACTGTATCGTATGCCCAATCCTAGTCCTTCCATCAGGCATTGCTCCTCCTCTGCCTCCATGACACCCAGTTCCTTTCCCACCTCCCTCATCACCACCACTTACTGAAATGGTACTTGGTGAAGCTGGCATGGTGGAATCTTTCCCTGCTCCTTTCCTCCAGCCTACATCTCTTGCTCCTCCCTTTCTTTTCCTGATGATTTCTTCACCACATGACAGCAGATGCTCACACACACATGCCTGTCATGTTACCCAATGACACACCCTCCTACTCACCCACACTGAGAGACCAAGTGCCCCACTGCAGCAGCCTACTTTGATTAGTTTTCACCCACAGCCAGGTTCTGTTCCCCGCACCACCAGCAGTAAGATAATTTGTCAAATCCTTCAACCTCCCCACCATCTCCACCACCACCTTTCCCAGTCTGCTAAATTCATTCTGCCTTGCTGCTGCTGTGGGTGGGTTATCATCTCTTCTGTACCACAGCACAATTTCACTAGAAAACCCAAGAAAGCATCACATCCTTGGAAGGAGGAAGTGGTGCAGGCTGGGCAGAGAGCCCACACTCAAATGACATGAGTCCAACACTTGGCACTCAAGGGGGCTAGACAAAAAAACATTTTTAACTGCAATGTTACAATTTACGTACATTTGATTTGTTAGCCCAGGAAGATAACTGAAGAAAGCCTGGTGCTTCAACCCACACAAGGTCTTTGTCAGGTGTCTCATACAATTTTTGTGAACTTACAGTAAATGACTTAGTTAAGCAATTTTGGAATTGGTGCTTTATCATAAATGTTTTGTATAGTTTGGCTGGTTTTGCTATATCTGTACATGTTGATGTCTGCACTTTTTACACATTGAGAACTGTCACTTTAAGAAGTTTACTGTGTATTTTACACTATAGGCACACCCTCTGAAGAACACCTTGAGTGGATTGAAATGTCAGGGCTTTGTTTGGCTGTCTTCAAGGGCTCACAAATAAACGTGCAAAAAAATGATAAAATTAATTCTTCGACTGGGTGACCAGGGAACTAGATCAGGGGAGGGCAGTGTCCGTGGCCTTTCTGGACTTAAGCAAGGCCTTCAACACTTTGCTACACAGGAGGCTGATAAAAATATTGAGCACCCTAGGGGTGTGATCCAAGGTGGTGAACTGGGTAAGATATTGGTTAATGGATAGGAGACAGACAGAGGGTGGTGGTTAATGGCACTCATTCTACTGAGGGGAAAGTAACCAGTGGGGTGCTGCAGGGGTCAGTACTGGGGCCAGTCCTCTTCAATGACTTCATAAGTGACATTGCAGAAGGACTGGAAGGGAAGGTATGACTATTTACAGATGACCACAAAATCTGTAACAGGGTAGATACTCAGTAGGGGATGGAGAGAATACGGAGGGCCTTGGGAAACTAGAGAAGTTGTCAAAAGTATGGCAGTTGGGGTTCAATGAAAAAGTGTAAAATCATGCATGTAGGGCATAGGAACCCAGGAGCTGAGTATAGCATGGAGGGTAAGTACTGACAGTCACTAAGCAAGAAAGTGACCTTGGATTTATCATATGTGATGACCTCAAAGTGGCAGGATGGTGTTACAAAACAGTGGGTAGTGCGTCAGTGGAATGCTGAGATGGACTGGGGAGGTATCTCCAGCAGGAGGAGGGAACTGGTGTTGCCATTGTATCACTCATTTGTCAAACACCACTTAAACTATTGTGCCCAGTTCTGGAGCCACACCTCAGAAAGGACAGAGACAGGGTGGAGGCAATCCAGGAGAGGAAAACTGAAATGCTGTAGGGGTTGCATCACAAATCCTGTGAGGAAAGACTGAGGGATCTCAACATGTACACCCTGGAGGAGAGGAGAGGAGCGCGAGAGGGGTCATGATGGAGACATACAAGTACCTCATGGGGGTGAACAGGCTAGAGTAGGGGTGTCACTTTGAAATGAGAAAGAGCACCAGTACCAGATGGTATGCGATGAAGCTGGAAGAAGAAGTTTAAGAAGGATGTGAGGAAGTACTTTTTCACTGAATGAGTGGTGTATGCCTGGACAGGCTGCCAACAGATGTTTTGGAGGCAAAACCATTAGGGGGCTTCCAGCAAGCATGGGATGGACATAGTGGAATAATAATAAGTAGGCAGGAGGGTCATCGTAGATTAGTTAGGGTCTGCAGAGAAAGACTAGGCAGAGAGCATCTGGGCAGACTGGCTCGGCCAAACAGTCCTTTTCTGCCCATAAATTCTGTTTCTATATATGCAAACTGCAACATTGCTGTTTGAGTTTTATATTTTTTCTGCCCCCCCTTGAGTGCTGAGGGTTGGATTCCCAATGCTTTTTCACTGCCTTAAACTATAGTTAAATGTAGTGACAAGTATAACGTTTGTACAGCTGGTTCTGATTAATCTATGATTTTTGTAATATAAAAATGTGTTATTGAGTGTCTGTCATGAGATATGCTGAAACATCCTGTGGAATGACACCCTCCCCCCAGGTTTTAGTTACGAGGTGTTACCTGGAAGGCCAGGAGATAATTACAGGCTAGAAGAGGCTTAAATTGAGGATCTCCTGTCTATCTAGCTTAATAGTAGCTTGCCAGCTGCTAGGATGGGAAATCATAAACTTTTACAATGTTTGGAGGAAGAGAGCAGGTTATGACGCTTTAGTGCGAAGTCATAAAAGATTCTTTGATGTGTCCTGGGAAGAAGAGCTACTTGAGATCAAAGAGGGGATGTTATTTAAAGAAAGTAATGTGGGGACATGAGTTTTACTAAGGTCACCTTTATTAATTTACCTCCTGCTGGATAGACATCCTGATTGTATCATTTTCAATAAACAGAGGAGGAGCTGGGTGACATCATGGAGAAGGTAGGGTCAAGACAGTGTTTTAATTATGCTGTAACAGACCTTCACTGACACACATGTTTGGACTGTCTTAACAACAACATCTGTCTATCAGCACTATTAGAAGAGATACATTAGATATATAAGTCTAATTGTCTGGTGGTAGGAATTTTGCACTTTTTTTTACCCTTGTTCTTTTAAATGATTGTATGTTTTTGTGATATATGGTTCTGTATTTACATTTTTAATTTTTTATCTATTTTTAAGTAAACCTCTACTTTAGAGACTACTTGGTGTGCCTTTGAAATTCTTTTTCTTGACAAGTGAAGCATATATGGTTAAAGCTGACACTGTACAAAGCTATTGGTAATACCAAACTGGGAAAGGTAAGAATTTATTCTGAGGTCTTTAATAGAGTTTTAATGGTTCATTTTGTACACCTGGTTAGGTGCCCATAGGCAAAAGATATCTGCCCCCCCAAAGAGCAGAATTATCTGAGCCTGTACACTGGGTACGCTGGCAAGAGGTTCACAGTTTGAGTCCCTCCAGAACTTGAGACCAAAGTTTGATTCGAACCCACAAAACAGACAGGAAGGTTACCCTGTTCTGTTAACTGTTCACAAGACTGCACTCGGAGGTTGGCACTGTGGAAGCAGAGGGTCTGATCTGCTGAGTGGGTTTGTGACAGATTGGTTGGCAGCGGTGCGATAATTTTGGTATCATAAGCTTTTATTGTTCAGTGTCTCAGCTTGAGACCGTCAGCTCACTTGCAAAGAAAGAAAAAGGCAGTGATTTATTTTTCAAAAGGAGACAGAACTATATCACTTGGCGTACAGTCAAGTTCCTACCCATTTTATTTTTTTTCCTAAAGTGCAAGTCAGAGTAGCCATAATTAGGGAAGAAGATGGCTTCCAACTACAGCAGGCACACAGTAGACTACTTAAAGCAGCTGTGTGAGGACAGAGGAGTCCTGTTCGAGGTGAAAGCCAGCAAACAGAACCTCGTGGATGCCCTGATGGTAGCAGATACCCAGAGCATCGAGTCACAGACAGTGACTGAAAAGGACCAAACCTTGAGTGTGGCAGGGCTAGCGGCCAGTACAGTGTCCAGATCTGATGAGGAGGGCAATAGGGCCACTGTCAGAAAAGGGCCACAGCAGCAGGGGAAGGTCACCAGTATCCTGGATCCAGAAGTACTCAGGCTGCAAACTGAGTTGCGCAGTATAGAGCTGGAGTTCCAAAGGGAGAGGGACTGTGAACAGTGGGAGGCAGACCATGAGGCAGAGCATGAATGCCGAGAGGCAGAGCAAGAACAAAGAGGCGCAGACTGTGAGGAGCGTGAGCACCAGCGAGCTGCAGAGGATAAGAGGAAGCGAGAATGCTGAGAGGCAGAGTGGGAACAGCAGGAGGCAGACTGTGAGGAGTGTGAGCGCCAGAGGCAAGATGAACTAGAGAAGCTACAACTCCAACCACCAGCACCAGAGCAGGTAAGTGGCTTGGGTTTAACTGGGATTACAGGACTGGGTTACAAATTGAATTCCAAATTGATAGCCGAATTTGAAGAGGTGGAGGATATGGATGCCTTTTTAAATTCTTTTGAAAAAGTTTGCATTCAGGCTAAAATTCCTAGGGAGTCCTGGTGCTTCCAGCTACCCCCGCTACTTAACTGGAAAGCTCGGGATGCATTGGGTCAAATGGACTATGAGGACAGTGATGATTATAGCAAACTTAAAGCTGCACTGTTAAAGAAATTTGAATTAACTGTTGAATCCTACAGAGCTAAATTCTGTAAGCTCAAGAGAAGCCCTGACATGAGCTATGAGGAGCTAGCCATGCAACAACATCAGTTTTTAAAACGTTGGTGGGAAGGAATTGAAGCAAACTCTGTTGATAAAATTGAAAATATGATCCTGTTAGAACAGTTTTTCTGGGAATGCCCAGCAGAGCTGAAAACCTGGCTGGAGGACCAAGATCCCAAAACAGTGCAAGAGGCTGCTGAACTCTCGGATCGCTATGCCAAGAGCAGACCTGCTCTGAGAGTGAATGGAGCAGGCGTAGCATCGCAGAAAGGGAAAAGCGAGTCTTCAGGGCAGCTAAAACCCTCACTGCCTCCACCAAAACCAGTTAGCCCCAGGTTTCAGAGAAAATATTCCTCTGAGAAAATAAATGAATGTTGGTTGTGTAAAGAAACTGGGCATATTGCCAGTCAGTGTCCCAAACGGATGAGCAATAATACGCAAGGTGGTGCTAGGAAGGAAGTGGGATGTTTGTGTGTCCCTGGAAGCATACCTGTGAACATAAGTGAACACATGCACCCAGTCATGGTTAATGGTGTACAGACGCAAGGGTTAAGGGACACAGGGGCATCCCTGACATTGGTAAAAGGGATCTAGTAGAGCCGGGTCAGCTTATACCCAATAAATACGTCACTGTACAGGACTTCACTGGTGAAGAGAAAACATTGCCACTGGCCAGTGTTCTCCTGAACTGGGGTGAAACCGGGGGAACTGTGCAACAGGTGGCTGGAGCCCAAACCTTAGCAGTGGATGTGATCCTGGGTAACAATCACAAACAAAGGATGGTGTGTGCAGTTACCCGTAGCCAAGTGGCAAGGGAAAATTGTAGTTACCTGAACCCCACAGAAGCCATTGTGGAAACCACTGAGGGGCTGGTTCCCCAGCCTGTGTCTCCAGATGGGGAGATTAATGAAAAGGGGGTAGAAATTTTCCCAGTAGCAGTTAACCACACAGCTACAGAGGGTTACTCCAAAGAGGGAGGAGTGACCCATTCTCAGAGGGTTGGGACTGACAGTGATCCTGAGTGCCCTGATGCTAGTTCTAGGGACCCTAATTTAGCTACAGAAGAGGACCTGTCCCATGCCTTGGGAATGTGTGAGGGGTTTGCAGCTGCTTAGAGAAGTGACCCTAGTCTAGAGAAGCTGAGGGCTTGGGCAGACTCTGACGGGGCACAGGGAGGTGACAGCAGACATAAGGTTTATTGGGAAAATGGACTTATGTATACTCAGGCTGTGCAGACAGAGGGAGGGGTGCTAGGCAGGCAGCTTGTCATTTCCCAGGGGTATTGTGAGCAGTTGCTCAAGATTGCACATGATATTCCCTTGTCTGGTCATCTGGGAATCACGTGCACTATGCAGCAGTTGGCCCAGAATTTCTATTGGCCTAACTTCACCCAGCAGATGAAGGAGTATTGCTGGTCTTGTCACTAGTGCCAAGAAATAGGTAAGGCGGGCTAGAAAACCCAAGCTGCCCTGATTCCATTGCCCATAGTGGAGGAGCCATTCCAGAGGGTGGGAATGGATATTGTGGGGCCTTTAAATACCTCCAGCTCCTTAGGGAAGAGATTCACCCTGACTGTGGTGGATTATGCCACCCGGCACCCAGAGGCAGTCACCCTATCCTCACTGAGGACAGACAAAGTGGCAGATGCCTTACTTTGGATTTTCTCCTGTGTTGTGTTTCTGCAGGAGGTTATCACTGATCAAGGGGGTTCCTTCATGTCGGACCTGATGAAATGTTTATGGCAGAAGTGTGGGGTGGTGCAGAGATGCACGACACCGTATCACCCACAAGCCAATGGGCTTGTGGAAAGATTCAATGGTACCCTGAAGTCAATGCTCCAGGCATTTGCTGAACAGCATGGGAGTGACTGGGAGAAATACCTTCCCCACCTGTTGTTTTCATACAGGGAGGTGCCCCAAGAGTCAACAGGATTTTTCCCCTTTGAACTCTTATACGGACCCCGAGTACGTGGGCCCCCTAGACTTGATCTAGGAGGACTGGGAAGGCAAGCACGCCACCCAGGGTACTCCCATTGTGGATTACATCCTTAGGTTTAGGGAAAGGCTGAAGGAGCTCATGGGGACAGCCCAGAGCAACCTAGCAGCTGCCCAACAAAAAAAAAAGTGTGGTATGACCGCAGACCCAGAGCTCACTCGTACATGGTGGGTCAGGAAGTCATGGTCCTTATTCTGGTCTAGAAAGACAAGCTGCAGGCTGAGTGGGCAGGACCGTACGAAGTGGTTAGGAAGGTAAATGACGTGAACTATATTGTAGAGTTACCTGACCGAAGACAGACAGAAAGGATGTACCATGTCAACATGATGAAGCCATATGCAAACAGGGCTGACACGGTGTTTGCAGTATGTAGTCCTGGGGAGGGGACGGATGAAGGAGACCCCCTTCTGGACTTGCTGGAAGAAAGTAAACGGGAGTCCTCTGTGGAGGCAGTAAAATTGTCTCCCCAGCTGGCCCCAGACCAGATCCAGGAAGTAAGAGTGGTTTTAGAAGACTTTGCCCCATTGTTTAGCATCAAGCCTGGACTAACCCCCTTAGCGACTCATGATGTGGAGACAGGGACACAGATGCCCATATGGCAGACAACATATCGGGTGTCAGAGGCTGTCCAAAAGGACATTAGGAGGGAAGTGGAGGAGATGCTGGATTTAGGGGTAATCCAGAGATCTCACAGCCCCCTGGGCCTCACCCGTAGTCCTTGGACCTAAGCCAGATGGCTCTACTCATTTCTGTGTGGACTATCATGGACTGAATGCAGTCATGAAGTCAGACACCCACACGATGCCCCGGACGGACGAACTCCTGGACAAGTTGGGAGTGGCGACCTACCTGATTGACCTGACCAAGGGCTATTGGCAGGTAGAGTTGATGATGGACAGATCTAGGTAGAGGTCAGCCTTCATCACTCAGATAGGCTTATTTGAATTTAAAATAATGCCTTTCGGAATGAAGAATGCTCCGGGCCACTTTCCAAAGGTTGGTGAACCAGGTGTTAAATGGTGCTGAGGAGTACGCCATGGCGTACCTGGATGACATTGCCATCTTTAGTGCCAGCGGGGAGGAACACCTGTCTCACCTTAGGGAAGTGCTGGGCAGGATACAGAGGGCCGGGCTCACTGTCAAAGCTGGGAAGTTCCAGGTGGTCATGGGAAAAGTGGCATACCTCGGGCATGTGGTAGGCTGAGGACAGCTCCGTCCTAACCAAATAAAGACATAGGTAATCCGGGCATGGCCCAAACCAGAAATGCGGAAGCAGGTCTGGAGTTGTCTTGGGACAGCAGGGTACTATAGACAATTTGTACCCAAGTACAGTGCCCTGGCTGCTCCCCTATCTGACCTGGTAAAGAAAAGAATGCCAAAGAAAATTACCTGGGACCCAGCCTGTGAGAAAGCCTTTACCAGATTGAAGGAGGCACTGTGCAGTGCTCCTGTTTGACAAGTCCTGACTATAGCAGATCCTTTATAGTTCAGACTGACGCCTCAGACGTGGGTATTGGGGTAGTACTGAGTCAGACATTAAGCCAAGGGAAAGATCACCCTGTAGCATATATGAGTAAGAAGCTACCTCCCAGGGAGCAGGCGTACTCTACTGTGGAAAAAGAGTGTCTTGCCATAGTGTGAGCCCTAAAGAAATTAGAGCCATACTTGTATGGGCAGCATTTTGTGGTACAGATTGATCACGACCCCCTGGTTTGGCTGACACAAATGGGAAAGACGAATGGTAGATTGCTAAGATGGAGTCTTGCTTTGCAAGGGTATGATATGACAATATTACATAGGGCTGGAGCCAAAAATCAGAACTCTGATAGCTTGTCCCGCGTCTATGAGGAGTGAACTGATTTGGGAAGCTCATCCCATGTAGGGGATAGAACCCCCAAATTCAGTCTAGGTAGGGAGGATTGTGACGCTTGTGCAGCTGGTTTTGATTAATCTATGATTTTTGTAATATAAAAATGTGCTATTGAATGTCTCTCATGAGACATGCTGAAACATCCTGTGGAATGACACCCCCCCTTCCCAGGTTTTAGCTATGAGTTGTTACCTGGAAGGCCAGGAGATAATTACAGGCTAGAAGAGGTTTAAATTAAGGATCTCCTGTTTATCTAGCTTAATAGTAGCTTGCCAGCTGCTAGGATGGGAAATCATAAACTTTTATAACGTTTAGAGAAAGAGAGCAGATTATGACGGTTTAGTGTGAAGTCATAAAAGATTCTTTGGTGTATCCTGGGAAAAAGAGCTACTTGAGATCAAAGAGGGGATGTTATTTAAAGAAAGTCATGTGGGGACATGAGTTTTGTTAAGGTTACCTTTATTAATTTACCTCCTGCTGGATAGACATCCTGACTGTATAATTTTTAATAAACAGAGGAGGAGCTGGGTGACATCATGGAGAAGGCAGGGTCAAGACGGTGTTTTAATTATGCTGTAACAGACCTTTACTGACACACATGTTTGGACTGTCTTAACAACAACATCTGTCTATCAGCACTATTAGAAGAGATACGTTAGATATATAAGTCTAATTGTCTGGTGGTAGGAATTTTGCACTTTTTTTAACCTTTGTTCTTTTAAATGATTGTATGTTTTTGTGATATATGGTTCTGTATTTACATTTTAAATTTTTTATCTATTTTTAAGTAAAACTCTACTTTATAGACTACTTGGTGCGTCTTTGACATTCTTTTTCTTGACAAGTGAAGCATATATGATTAAAGTTGACACTGTACAAAGCTATTGGTAATACCAAACTGGGAAAAGGTAAGAATTTATTCTGAGGTCTTTAATAGAGTTTTAAGGGTTCATTTTGTACAGCTGGTTAGGTGCCTGTAGGTGAAAGATATCTGCCACCCCAAAGAGCAGAATTATCTGAGCCTGTACATTGGGTACGCTAGCAAGAGGTTCACAGTTTGAGTCCCTCCAGAACTTGAGACCAAAGTTTGATTTGAACCCACAAAACAGACAGGAGGGTTACCCTGTTCTGTTAACTGTTCACAAGACTGCGCTCAGAGGTTGGCTCTGTGGGAACAGAGGGCCTGACCTTCTGAGTGGGTTTGTGACACAAAGTAGCTAACTGGAATGATAATGCACAATTCTGTGATGATTGTGAATGCTTTCTGATCTAAAGTCATTCTGTTTCACATAAAAGGAGCCCCTTCAGTAGCCACACTTTTCCCATATGTGTGTGTGTGTGTGTGTGTGTGTGTGTGTGAGTGAGACAGAGAGAGAGAGAGAGAGAGAGATATGGAAAAGGCACTGAAATGTAGGCAGCATGAGGTGTTCATGCAATCCAGCATCACTGGTTGGCTGTTGCAGGTCATGTGACTTGCCAACACTCATTTAGAAGCCTGTCTTACACTTCACTCATCATTCCCAAAGTCAGCACGTGCTTTGGTCACTTATTCTTAAGCTACGGCCTTCCCTCCCTGTGGAACAAGCAAAGCTTCAAAAATCCTTAAAGGCAGTACTACCCATAAGGCTGTCCACCTTTAAACCACTATTTTCACTTTCCTTCGAAGAGCTCTGCAATTGCTTCCCATGACTGTTGGATTTAGAGAATATGGTTAGTATTATAGTAACTCCTTGCCTGTCCCTCTATTACCCTCCCCCTTCCCGTCTGCCTCCTTTACACTTCTTATTCTTCCTGTGCATGCTAATGATGTTTTTGATGACAGTTATCTCATGTAGATATTGTATATAGCTGCAGTAATTATTCACGTTACACTGTATCATTTGTGTCTCTTATCACATTGTGTTGTTTCACTGTTAGTACTGTATTACATCGCCCTGTTGCCTTTATGAACTATGTCCAGGTCCACCTTGTGAATTAGTTTACCTCAATGGTGCTTCGCCTGGTTAAATAAAGATTGATTGATTGATTGGTTGATTGATTGATTGAACAACTTTAACATGCTTAGTGTGTGCTTCTTGTAAATAGTGCTGCATCATGATGTCAAAGTGGGGAAATTCCGAAGGGAAATTGTGTTCCCTCAGACCTACTTCACTAGTCCAGAACTGCACATGCTGGCATATTAACTAAATACAAATTTGTTGTCGGCTTATCTTTATCTTCCTTGTGAATGTTTCTTGAAATTCTTATGTGAATTCCAGGTAAAAAATCAGTTTAACTGCTTTTCACACTCCATAAATCCATTATTTGTCTGCAAATATTAGAAAAACAAAAGATATTGGTGAAAAAGTCTACCATACTTTAAATATAGATGGATGTACTGTATTTGTTTTTAAATAGCAAATGCAAAAAGTTGTATACTGCCTGATTGGAACACAAAACATTTTCCTTCTGATAATTTGTAACCTGTCACTTAGTTTTTATCCCCTTGTACTCAATGTACAGTATTGCTTTTATGATGATCACATTTTTGTTCTTAATATCTCCTTTAAGCACTGCAGGGAGCCATACCAAAGGAAAGTAATACTTCTACCGAGTTTCTCCCAGAAAATGCTATAATTAACATTTGTTTTAAAACAGACTTTAGTTTCAGCCTCCTGACAGCTGTACTCTCAATAAAAATCTCATTCAAGGCACTTGATCATTTCCATTTGTGGCACTGCACCACAGGATACCAGCATCTCGCCATGTAAACTGCACCCCAGCCAAGCTGGGGTCTGACAGTCTGACAGTAGATCTAGCAAGTGGTCTGAGAATGAAATAGTCTATTACTTTAACATCACTGACATCTCCTTGAGCTTATGTTACCAGTTTAAGAAGATCTGCTTCTGAATGAAATGACAAGGGGAATGAAATTCCAGGATCAGCAAGTGCAAAATGATAACCTGGGGATGTATTGTGAGACTGCTTTAATGCCTCCTGTGGTAGAACAAGATGAAGATACACCTCTTCAACACAGATATCAAAGATAAGAACATGCCATATTACAATAGGGCACATAATGCCTGCTACGTAAGTCATTGCATAGGAAA
Source organism: Neoceratodus forsteri (assembly GCA_016271365.2). Taxonomy (NCBI): domain Eukaryota; kingdom Metazoa; phylum Chordata; order Ceratodontiformes; family Ceratodontidae; genus Neoceratodus; species Neoceratodus forsteri. Next base: position 514,767,633 of record CM057453.1, on the reverse strand, counting down.
AGATTTTAGTAGATGATAAAAGTGCATCCTCTGCCATTTATATGGAGCCTCATTTAAGCCCCAGACTTTGTGCATTGAAAATGTATTATTCTTACAGAATTACGCTTTCATCAAATGTTCTTTAAAAACTGCTTTCCTGGACATAATGCATTATCAAAAATCAATGCCGGAGGAAATACTTTCACTTAGCAGAACTATTCTGCAAACAGATCTGAAAGCCATTCCATGCCAAGTTTTTCTATTCCCTTACCATATCTATACCTTTATCCTTAAAGAGGACTCAGTCATGACTGCAGAATCCATATCCAGGGCTGGCCTTAAGGAAAAGCAAACCAGGTGGCTACATATGGTGCCTATCTATAGAGGGCAGTGAAAATCCATTGACATTTTTTAAACTTTTTTTTCTAAATGTGTATGCAACTGAAATCATCCGGCAGCCAGTAGACAGCCACATATCATGTTCATGGCTTCTCGCTATGCACCCCCCCCCGTGACCAATGGATTTTGCCATGCATTGCCAAGACAGCTTGCTGTGAAGGCTGATGCAGAGTGTCTGTAAGCAGCTCTGCCTCCAGGGAGATGGCAGTGGTGGGTGGTGGTCATCACACTTGTGTCATATTATGGGACTTTGCAGTCAGGCCAGGACCTATGAGAAAGCACAAAGCTGAACTGCAGCACCCATAGTGCCCAGTGCTGACCCCATGCCACACACTGCAAACAGACTAGGGATGGGCAAACTGACTCTGGCGCACTTCCAAACCATGCAAGACTGGGCCAACTTGGCTCTGACAGGGAAAATCAAGCCTTTCGTGGCTCGACCAGAATTGCTGAGTTGACCTGGTTTGGAAGTGCAATCTGGTCCAGAATAACAATCTCACCACCAGTACTGCATGGAAAAGGCAGGATAAGGTACAGAAATGTACAGAAAATAAAAAAAAAGTGTTTTTTTTTCTCCCCAATCTCTGCCTGAAGACTCCCAAATTCCTAGACCATGACATGATCAACTGTATTTTTATTACACTTTTATGTAACTACTCTGGCCTTGCAGAGCATGTCCCTACCAAAGATATGAACAAAACTTTGGAACTCTTGGCCTAATGGTCACCATGCTGGGCAGGCTGTAAACAGTAGTGAGTTGTTGCTTTATTATTTTAAGTTTGGTTGTTTTATCCTGTACTACATGTGTTTTTTATTTTAATTTGGTTTTCTTGTCATTTATTTCTGTGGTATTTTTGTTATTAGGTCGTTTTAACGCTATTTTATCATAATTTTCACGCTCAGCAATAGTCAACATGAGCCCTCGAGTCAGACACAACCTAACAATTTGGTATTTTGTATTCCTCCAGACCTTCCCCTGACACAAGATGAGAAAACACTCCTCAGCAAAGGTCTCTCTTTTGTGCCCACACCCAGATATCTTGATGCACCCCAGGTTCAAGTTGATCTGCAGTGCTTCTATTATAGAGTATGCTTTGCAGCTCATTTTTCTAATGTGACTCCTCTTCCCACAGATGATGACAGTATCACCAGAACAATCAATGATATCAATCCCCAGTGAAGTACATGGACACCCCCTCCAGGACGTTTTACTGCTGTTGATTATTTTGTTAACCAATGCATGGAAAACACAACTAACTTCAATCTTCATTGCAGGCACAACCATTCCAACCTGACACCTGGTGAGCTTGCAGCCCTCAGATCTCTACAATGTAGGAATGACATTGTTATTAAACCAGCTGATAAGGGAGGTGCTGTTGTGGTCTAGCAAAAGGAGCTATACATCACTGAAGCCGCATAGCAACTCTCTGAAACCAAGTTTTATTCTTTTCTTCCACAGGACCCCACTGCTGACTATCAGACTGAGGTCACCACCACCATCACCTCTGCCATTGAAAACAAAGAGCTCCCTGCTTCTGCTAAGAGACTCATAGTTCAGCATCCCCAGACATCCAGGTTTTATCTCCTTCCCAAAATCCACAAAACAGGTAACCCGGGGTTGTCCCATAGTGTCTGCCTGCTCGTGCCCCACATCCCACATCTCTGCATTTTTGGACAGCCTCATGAGACCCCTTGTTGAGTCCCTGCCCTACTATGTTAAAGACACTTACCATGCTCTCCAGTTATTTGACTGGTTCTGAATCAGTGACTCTCATCAGCTCATCTTCACCATGGACGTCAAATCTCTTTACACAGTGATCCCCCATGATGATGGTCTGACAGCTTTGCAGCATTTCTTGAATAAGCGGGAAGTCCAGCCGCCACCCACACACACACACTAACTCGTCTGGCAGAACTGGTTCTTACACTCAATGCTTTTTCTTTTAATAACAGTTTTTTTCAGCAGGTCAGTGGAGTTGCCATGGGTACCAAGATGGGTCCCAGCTTTGCTAATCTGTTTGTGGGTTGGGTGAAGGAACATTTTTTTTCTCTCATTCACAGGGACTGTGCCTGAACTCTACAAATGCTACATTGATGACTGTGTGGGGGGCCACCTCCTGCTCCAGGGAGACCCTCCAAGTCTTCCTTGACAAGTTTACCACGGCCCATCCTTCCCTTCAAAACACTGTTGAAATATCCTCCTCTACACTGCCTTTTCTGGATATCCAGCTGTCAGTACAGAACACTGGTCTGAAGACATCAGTTTATTACAAACCCACTGACTCTCACAGTTTCCTCCTCCACAGCTCCTTCCATCCTAAACATGTCAAGAATGGCCTGCCTTATTCACAGTTTCTTAGACTTCGCAGGTTATGCAGTGAGGAGGAAGATTTTGCTGAGCAGACCCAAATAATGCATAGTTTTTTTATCAACAGGGGATACCCTAAAAGCACAGTGGACAGAGCACTCTCTCGGGTCAGTAACATGCCCCGTAACCTTGACCCCCACAGGAAGGATACTGTCACAGAAGAACAATGGCGTATTCCACTAGTGCTTCCCTTCCATCAGAGCACACCTTCTCTTCACAGGATCATCACCAGTAACTTTCCCATTTTGCAAACTGACCCTAACATTGGTGCTTCCTTTACAGAACCACCTATTGCCTCCTACCGCCGGCTACCTAACCTGTGGAATCTCCTGGTTAAAAGCAGCCTACCTACTCCTAACATTTCCTCCCTTCCAGGTACCAAACCTTGCAACAGGACTCGCTGCTGCACCTGCAAATTTATTTCCAGCGTGACTGAAATTCAGGGGCCTACAGGTGTTTTTCACATCACCAAGGAGTTCTCATGCACCTCCACTAATGTGGTGTATTGTATTACTTGCAGGAAGTGTACAGCTATTTACATTGGAGAAACTGGTAGACGTCTTGCTGACCGTTTCAAGGAACATTACAGAGCAGCCAGGAATGGTGAAACTGCTAAACCCATTGTATCCCACTTTATCTCCAGGGACCACAGTGTCAATGACCTTTCTGTTTGTGTCCTTCAGCAGGGCTTCTGGGATCCTGACCAAAGAAAAAACATGGAAGCCAAGCTGATCATCTGCCTTGGCTCCCAGCAGCCCTCTAGTTTAAATTACAGACTTATTTTCCATGAACATCTTTCAGCCATCCCTTTCTTTTCCCTATAGTCTATTTGTTTTTGTACTCATTTAATTCATTTTTCATTTTCACCCTTAGTCTCCATCTCTGTCTCCTTCCCACACATTTGTCACCTTTCAGCCTTCTTACTAGGCCCTGATAATTAGTTTCACCTGGGAACTTATCTAGCTGTTTCACTCCCAATTTGCTTTATCTTTCCCATCATCACCTTTTTGTTTCACAGATTCTCTCTTAATCTTACCATTTATCACTTCTTCTCCCTGAGCCTCCCCTTTCTTCTTTCCCCACATATATATCTCTCATTTTACCTCCCTTCTACACTAACTTTGCTTTTTTTCTCTCTTTTAGATATTTCCTGAAGAAGACCTAAGGCCAAAACGTAGATGTTTAACTCTATTTTCTATTTTCAGCATGCATTTAATATAACCATTTTGTTTTGCTTTTAGACCACATGTCTTGTTTTTGTTTTTTACAATAGTCAGTGTAGTCTATCATCTCAACTGCCTTCTTCTGAACATATCCCAACTGCCTTCTGCTGAACATGTATTTTATGCTATGCTTGTTGTGCGTCTTTTATTAAACAAGCTGAAAGTGGATAATTTGTTACCTGTGGTATTTGGAGTCCTGCAGCAGTTCTGTAGCAGATGGGATTGTGGTGAGCAAGGAATAGAGTTTAGATGAAGGAGTAAGGGTCTTGCAGGATTTTCCAAGGAAGAGAGAGACGGAGTCGGCTTCTTGATCTGGTGTGGGCTGAAGAACTGAGAGGTGACCTGGAAGAAGACTCTCCAGTGACAGCTGTCGGGCGAATTGCTGAGGAGGAGTTTTCCTGGCCCTGGCCTAAAGCTACTGGTGTTTGGTAAGGTTTACTGCTGTTGGGTGGCTGTCTTGTGATACTTCTGCTTGGTTGCTCGGTGGCTGGTGAGCCGCTGCGGTAACGAACGGGTCTGGGTGGGTTCGGGGCTGGGTGAGACTCTCTTAGCACCTGGCTGAGGATTTAATAACCCAAGTGCCTGTACTGGAATAGATGCCTGACTTCTGTCGGGTGAAGAACGTGCCGAAACTGAGGTTGTCTTTTTGATTGCTCTGCTCTTGCTCTGTCTTGCTCCCTGTGTTTCAACGGTCAGTGTGGGGAGAGACTATATGCGATTTAGCCAAATGGATTTGATTTATGGAGTGGTTCTCTACTGTAGAACTGACTGTCTGTTGTGACTTTTGTTTGTTTGCTGGTCCTAGGTGGAGGAGAGAGCCCACTGGAGAGACTTAATGATATGGCTTCTGGATCCTTGGAGGTGTGAACTCCTAGTCAAAAGAAGTACTGGACATAATTACTTTGAATTTGCACTTTAGTTGCTTTATTTTTTTTTTGTTTTATTTGTTTTCCCCTTCTGTGTGAGTGACAGTGTGTGAGACTGTAGTTTATTGACCTCTCCCTCTCTTTCTTTCACTCTGTGAGAGACAGAGTGGAAGAAGGAATTATCTGTCATCTTAGAGTGGATTGGTCTTTGTTTTATTCATTTATCTTTGTTTATTATTTTATAATTGTTTTATTTTTTTTTATATATTAATGTATATTTAATCCTGCAGTATTATTAGATTTGATTCACCTTTCTAGCTGGACTGGTTGATTTTAATTATTGGTTTTATTTTTACAATGTGTTGGGGAGGCTTAGTGTCAGTTGGGCATTATTCCCCCACCAGACTCAGGGAATTATGCCCTTTTGAGTGCCCCCCTTTGCCATCTGACACCTATTTTAGGTGTCGAGCTTTGAGCATACTTAGAAAACGAAAAAGAAGGGGGGAGCTGGGCCTGTTGGGGGACAGGAAGGAGGAAGGCGGATTGGAGTTGTGAGAGCCAGGAGATGCCCTGGGGTGAAATGGAGTAAGGATGGGGTTCTCCCTGTCTTGTCCTCATACCCAAAGGCTCTGATATAAATGGGCAGGTGCCGAGGTCTTCCTCAACAGCTCATCCTGCCTTGGCAGTGTTATGCAGATCGATTAAAAACAAGACAGCTGTTATAGCTGATCATGTTGCAACAACTGATCTGGCTTGCATCACCGAGACCTGGCTGGATGAAAATGCAAGCCCTGAATTGGCCTTGGCAACTCCAGCTGGTTTCTCGGTGATACATCGTCCAAGACTGGATCGCAGGGCGGGGGTGTGGCCATTATGTTTAAGACTGAGCTGGGCCTTGTGGATGTGCCATTGGGAAGTACCAGATCTTTCGACTATATCCTGGGTGAGGGTATAGGTTGTGGGATTCTCCTCATCTACCGTCCACCAGGAGATGGAGAATTTCTGCAGGAGATAGCAGGCTTCATTGTCGAGGTGGTATTGAGGTCCCCCAGATGGATAATTCTGGGGGACTTCAATGCCTGGGTCAATAATGAACTCTCACATTTTGGTCACAATCTCCTCCAACTGATGGTGATGCTGGGCCTATCACAGGTAGTTACCTCCTCAACCCATGTAGGGGATCATTCATTGGATCTGATCTTCCTTCTGGGTATGGAGATTGCTGATCTGAGGGTGGAACCAGTCAGCTGGTCTGACCATCACACCATAAGGTTCAGTTTCAGGGTCCCCCCAATAGGTCTGCCCCTACAAAGTTGGTTCAGTGCCGCCCTTTAAGTGGGATTAACCCCAGCAACCTATCGGCGGTACTGGACCTCTCAGGCTTGTTGAGTGAATGCATGAGTCCAGATGATCTTGTTCTAGCCTATAGTAAGGCTGTTGGAGATGCTCTGGACAAGATTGCTCCTGTTCATGTTCGGCCTCTCACCCTTCACCCAAGGAACCCGTGGTTTGACTGCTCCTTGAAAGAGATGAGGTGAGTTGGTCGCAGGATGGAGAGAGTCTGGAGGAGGTCCGGCCGTGATGATGACAGGCTTAGACTGATGGCACATTACAATAGCTATCAATCAGAAATCACCTGTAAGAAGGCAGAATTCCTGTCCAGGGAGATTTCTGCTGCACAGAATCGACCGGCTCAGCTTTTCCGGAATGTTGACAGATTGTGCAATCCAATCTGTCTCCAGCCCAGAGAAGCTTTTTCTCAGCTAAGATGCAAGGAGTTTGCTTGATTCTTTACAGATAAGGTTGCCAGCATCAGGTCTGGCATCAGTTCATCCTCTTCTATGAGTGACTGCAGTGGTCGACGGGAAGTGACTGGCACTCTGTCTGTCTGGTCAGATTTTCACCAACTGGAGTTCAATGACATTGTGAATATCATCCAAACATTGCGTCCAACCAGTTGTAGTTTGGATCCAGGCCCCACACCCCTTTTGGTGGGTTGTGTAGACGTTATCTGCCCAATCCTTGCTGTCATTGTCTGGAAGTCCTTGGAGAGGGGAGTCTTTCCTGACTCCCTCAAGGAGGCGGTTGTTCAACCACTCCTTAAGAAATCCTCCTTGGATCCAGACTGTCTAGCTAACTACCAACCTATCTCTAACTTGCCATTTGTTTGTAAAGGTATTGAAAAGGTGGTTTGTAGTGATAGTATAATATGTTGATTATTGTGACTCCATTTTGTATTATGTGACTCCATTTTGTATTGTGTGACTCCATTTTACATGCTGCTTCATTTAATTGGTGTTTTGCTCTTTAGATAGCCTCATTATTATGTTTTGCTTCAGACAGTGTATTTTGCTGACTTGAAGGTCGCATACAAGATGTTGTGAGAATCTCTGGCATTGTTTGGCTCATGATGTTCTGGACACCTGGCCAGTGCTTAGGGCATGATGATCTAATGAATGCCAACTATTTATTATGAGAATAAGTGGTGTTTGTCATGCTGAACTCGTGATGTTCTGGGCACCTGGCCAGTGCTTAGGACATGATGGTTTAGCATTTCTAAATACCAGATAAAACATATAAATGTAGCTTTCTCAAAGCCTGGTTAGAAGCCTCTCCTGCAGGGTGGACGCATCGCTGTGGGGCCAGTTCCCGGTTCGAGAGACTCCTAGCCAGGCTGACAAGGGGGCTTCCCAGCCATTGGAAGAGGGCTTGGATGATGCTTTATTGAATCGGTGATGTATCATGTTTTGCTTAATTGAAGTATATATTAATGCTGATAGTGATATTGCTGCTAAATGAAGTGTAATTATCTTTTGCTTGCAATAAATTGTGCTGATGTGTGAATGCCAAGTGTGATTATTCCTTTGTGACTCTTCATTAGGCAAGACATTTTTAGTAGTCGGCAGGATTCGAAAATAAAATGTCTATTTTTAGGAAAAGGATGAGTTCTTTTTTTAAAGGTGTATTAAGGCTCAAACAAGCAAGGGCAACTGCCCTTTGTACTTGTAATTTGTGCTTGCTGCAAGTATATACTGTTAGAGCCAATGATGGCTTTCACAGTTCAGGCTGCTTTTGGAGAAAAGCAGTGGCTGATTAAGTGAAGTTAGATAAGCAACATCTAGAAAAGAAAAATAAACTACTGTGGATGTACACACAGTAGGTGACTACAGATGGATGATTTGAAAATCCTCCCCCCATGTTGCCTATCTGTGTAGTTTCAAGTTTTCTGTATCAATTTAGTTCCCTGCCTCCTATAGAGGCTGAAACATTTGATCCAAACCCAAGTACTGGGACCTCTACCAGATGGATCTCAACCTAGTACTGTTAGAGATTTTTGTTTGTTTTGTTTTTAAACTGCAAACCAGAGCTCTGAAAAGACTTGGTTTGGCAGGTTACTAAAATGGCTGAAGAAAACCTTTCAAAGGGTTAAAACCTTTGAAAGAGTTAATAGCTGCAGCGTTTGGAAATTATCACGAAGGTCCTGCAGTCAGTTTTCTTACTTAGACTAGTGTATCGGAAAAGAAGAAGAAAAATACCTTGGCACCGGGTAAGTCTGAATTTTTTTTTTTATTCAAAGTTGTTTTATATCTGTGTTCTGTAATTATGTTCTGTTGTCAAGGTTGCGAGATAGGATTGACTGCCTTCAGTTCACAACAGGTTACAGAAAAAAAAAGAAAGAAGAAGTTTCTTTGCCTCATAGCTGACTGTTTTAATTGGCTTTATTTTTAATGGAACATTTGTGCTGCCTAGATAGGGTCAGTGAAGAACTTTTGTTTGCTTAGAGCAGGTAGTGTTGATGGTGAAGAATTATGACGTCATATAGATTGTAATGTGCAGAAAGAGTTGTAGTTTGCAAGCAACGTGCCAAGCCATTGCTAGGTGAAAATGTAATGTGTTAACAGCTATAAATGGCTTTATCATACTTCTAGTTAAAACCAGAAACTTTTTGCAAAATGGCAGAGTGCCATATTTTAGTTATGTGCCAAAAGGTGTAATCATGTTATACGAGATGTGTTCACTTACAGATGATGTGTTTAAACAGTGTTTTGTTCTGGAAAGATTTGGCATGGCAATATGTATAAATGTGTTGGTTTAAAAATTGTCAGTGTTACAAGACAGGCAGGATGCAGCACATATATCTAAACCACGTACAGTTTTCTAATGGAACTATGGGCATTACCTCAGCAAATTGGTGTGAAACAATGTCAGTCTTATTTTGTGTTAAGTATTTCTTTTGTGTATGTGTATGTGTGTGACTGTCTTGGCCAGCAGTTTTATTGTGTAAAGATATTTTAATATTGGTGGTGTTCAAGGACACTACAGGAATGGCTGGGTTTGAATGACCCTTGCATGCACACTGTGACCTTTTGCACGTTATTTGACCTTCTTGTGTTTCAACATTTTATGTTACTACCAGTTCAAACTTGATGTGTATTTTATGCCTAAAGCACAACTTTTCACACAAAATGTATGTTTTCATGAAAGCACACCAAGAGTGAACCATGTAATTTGACTTTTTATTGCAAAACTAGTATTCTAAGTGAAGAGGAACAAACTTTTACAATTTTGAAAAAAGGACTATTACAGCTGTTTTTGAGAGTTTACCATCTACAGAGATACGTACGTACGGTATTACCATCAATCTGGACATTTTGTCATGCTTAGGATAAGGGAACCCAGGGACGCTTGGCTTCTTTTATCCTATGGAAATAATCTTGTTTTATTTTTAAACTGATGTGTGTTTGTTTTTGTTGTTTGTCTGTGTTTCACAGCTAACCTTTTTATTGCTACAGTATTCGAGCTGTCTTTTGCACCTCGAGCTGTGTCTTCCACCAGTAGGAGCTTGGAGGGAGGGGGTAAGCTACCCTTCCTCCTTCCAGTGTAATACCCACAAAGGTTGCAAGGTACATGTCATATTTATACTGATTCATGGTCTGTAGCCAATGGTTTAACAACCTGGCTGTCCACTTGAGCTAAGGATGAGTGGAAAATTTATTCAAAGAAATATGGGGAAAAGAACTGTGGCAGGAAATATGGACTATGGTGAAAATACTCAGACCACTGTATTTCATGTTGATGCTCATTGTGCTTCAGATACACTAGAACGATGGTATAATTCTATTGCAGATGAAAAAGCTAAGATTCTTTCAGTGGATATTGAAGAAACTCAAAGTCAGCAGTTATCAGGGCTGGCAAAATGGGCACATCAAAAATGTGGACATTTGGAGAGAAAGCCACTTACAGGTGGGCATATAGTAGGGTGTACCCCAACATTGGATTTGGTTAAAACTGTTATTGCTCAGTGTCCTATATGCCAACATGGGCAACAAAGACCAATCCTCATATTGTGAAAGGACAATTGGGGAGAGCTCAGAAAATGGAAAGAGAATTTGCATGAAGCATTACAGATTTTAAATAATAGACCAATTGGAGAATCTGAGACCCCTTAATGCTAATGATAACTCCTAATTTGCAAGTGCAGGCTTACTCAACTACAGAAACAGTGTTATATTGGGAAATTACATTAGAGCTCTGTCTCCTGCAGGGCAACCCCAGAAGCTGCTGGACTTGATTTACATGCCCTTCAAGAATACAGAATAAACAGCAGAAACATTCAAGTGATAGAAACTGGTATTGGAATACAAATTCCACTGAGACATTTTGGTTGGATAGCACCTAAATCAGAACTAGCCCTCAAGGGAATACAAATTTTGGGAGGGGTGATTGATTGTGATTACCAAGGAGAAGTGAATTCAACAGTATGACAGAGTGGCTCAATTGTTAATTATTCCAGTTAACAAAGTGACCCCTATAAAGGGACAAGCCCCCACACTCTTAACAGCAAGGGGGGATAAAGGTTTTAGATCTACAGGAGGTTTTAACAATGGTGCCAAAATATGGGTTACAAACCCAAATGGCCCTCCTGAACCAGCTGAGGTGATAGCCACCGGACGAGACAACACAGTGCTAGTCATCAGATCAGGAAAGAAAATGGGAATACGGCCTGCACATAAATGTTATCTTCGAGAATAATGAAATTTGTGTCTTTCTAGGTCCAGCAATGGATTTTAAAAGGAATGCTGGTGTGTCTTATGGTCCATTTGGCAGAGCTTAGTTACCCTGGAGGAAGGATTCAAAGTGTTAACTGTAATGACACTAGTTGTAAAGGAACCTGGAGTTGGAAAAATGATACCAAAGATAGAACCCAGGAACTTTAGCTGCCCATCCGGACAGAAGTGTGTGGTACTGAACATGACATTTTCACCAGGGTCAATCTCTGGATGACAACTGGTGGCTCAGGACAATATGCCTATGAAACAGATGAAATCTCTTTGCAGAATAAGACTGCTATTAAATGCTGCAACTTACCGAATAGTTGCATGGTGACTGTACAACATAGACTTGATTGCTGCATGAATCAAACAGACATTTTCAATGCAAGTATTACTTTGATTGACATAGACACGTTATTCTGCATGAATGCTACTGCAATAACTAATAGAACTACTTGGGCAGATCACATTACAGTGTTGAAAATCATCCTGTAATTAGCAATGATAGTATAGTTAAGGTTCCATCCACATGTACATCAGTAGCGCAGGTATCAGAAAAATGTAATCCATTTTAACATAACGCTTATGTTTAGTAGAAAATGCAAATATAAAAGAGCTTGGTATGATACGCTATTAGGTGGAGCAGGGCAGGCATGGAATTTTAAATAGTGTTGATATAGAAACACTGACTAACAGGCTTCAGGCAGTAGGAATTGATGTATTTAGCTTAATTAACTTACAAGCTCAATGGATGCCAACTGTTTTCTTACCCCAAAGATTAACTTTGAATTATGATTTTGAGTTCTTGCAGTTATTTAATGCTTCACAGGTATGGGGAATGGGAGTAGATAGTTAAAAATAAAATGATTGATTTAAGTTCCAAGATTCAACAAGAGACTACTCATTATTGGTGGGATATTTTTACAGGATGGTCTCCATCAGCTACAAAAGTGTTAAATATTCTGATACATCCTATCATAATCATTGCTGTAGTGACAATTATCTTGCTTATTTGGACTTGTTACTTATTATGTTATATTCGTAGTAATTTTGCTATGGTACCAATATCATACAAATCGTATTCACAATAATCAAAGGACCGAATGTAGTGATAGTATAATATGTTGATTATTGTGACTCCATTTTGTATTATGTGACTCCATTTTGTATTGTGTGACTCCATTTTACATGCTGCTTCATTTAATTGGTGTTTTGTCTTTAGATAGCCTCATTATTATGTTTTGCTTCAGACAGTGTATTTTGCTGACTTGAAGGTCGTACAAGATGTTGTGAGAATCTCTGGCATTGTTTGGCTCATGATGTTCTGGACACCTGGCCAGTGCTTAGGGCATGATGATCTAATGAATGCCAACTATTTATTATGAGAATAAGTGGTGTTTGTCATGCTGAACTCGTGATGTTCTGGGCACCCAGTGCTTAGGACATGATGGTTTAGCATTTCTAAATACCAGATAAAACATATAAATGTAGCTTTCAAAGCCTGGTTAGAAGCCTTCCTGCAGGTGGACGATCGCTGTGGGGCCAGTTCTCGTTCAGAGACTCTAGCCAGGCTGACAAGGGGGCTTCCCAGCCATTGGAAGAGGGCTTGGATGATGCTTTATTGAATCGGTGATGTATCATGTTTTGCTTAATTGAAGTATATATTAATGCTGATAGTGATATTGCTGCTAAATGAAGTGTAATTATCTTTTGCTTGCAATAAATTGTGCTGATGTGTGAATGCCAAGTGTGATTATTCCTTTGTGACTCTTCGATTAGGCAAGACATGGTTGAATTACAGTAGGATGATCATCTTACAACTCACAATGTCTATGATACTCTCCAATCCGGTTTTAGGAAGAAGCACAGCACGGAGATGGCTCTTGTCTGGGTATTGAATGACCTCCTAATGGCTAGAGATCAAAAGACATGTACCATTCTGGTCCTTCTCGATCTCTCTGCTGCATTTGACACTGTAGACCATGGTGTGCTACTGGAGCACCTGCGGTTTTTATGTGGACTGTCTGGCACAGTCCTAAATTGGTTCCATTCATACCTCACAGGCAGGTCTCAGAGAGTTGCTACTGGAATTTATTCCTCTGGAGCTCACCCACTGCCTCATGGGGTTCCGCAGGGCTCTATATTGGCCCCCATGTTGTTTGCAGTGTATATGCTGCCATTAGAAGATATCATCAGGTGATACAGTCTGCGTTTTCACTGCTATGCAGATGATACTTAGCTGTATATGTCCTTTTTGCCCTGTCAGAATGATGCAGTCTCCATGCTGAATAGTTGCCTTGCTGAGATCAGATCTTGGATGAGTTCCAGCTGGTTGAGACTGAATCCAGACAAGACTGAAGTGTTGGTTGTGGACCCAGGTCATCCAAGCGCGGGTTTGGGGGTTGGACAACCATCAGGCTTATTACTTGATGGTGTACCACTCACTACCTCAGACCAGGTGCGTAACCTGGGCATTATTTTTGATGGTGGCCTGACCCTAAAATCTCAGGTGTCAGCTGTCATCAAATCCTCTTTTATCATCTGAGGAATATTGGCTGGGTGAAACATCTGGTTCCCTTGGATGATCTTCCAACATTGGTTCATGCCTTTGTTACAACCTGTCTTGAATACTACAATTCCTTCTACCTAGGGCTTCCAGGGGTTGATATCCATTGCTTGCAGCTGGTGCAGAATGCGGTGGCCTGGCTTTTGACTGGGATATCTAGGACCAGTCATATTACACCTGTGCTCTGCGAGCTGCACTGGCTGCCTGTTCAGTGGTGGATCACCTTTAAGGTTGGCTTGCTAACCTTCAAAGCCCTACATGATCAGCGACCTGGCTACCTGCAAGATCTCCTGGTACCTTACAGCCCCCTCCATCCTCTCCGTTCCACCAATGAGGGATTGCTAGAGATTTCCAGGGTACAATTAAAGATGTCTGGTTCTTGAGCTTTTGCTTTTTCAGCTCCAACCCTGTGGAATTCTCTACCTCATCGGTTGAGAGAATGCCCAAATGGCAGTAGATTTAAAATCGAGCTTAAAGTTTATTTATTTGATCTGGCCTTCCCTAGTGATGGATAATGTAAATTTTATGTTTTAAATGTTATTTATATCAGCTGTTCTTGTTTTCATGGTAAGCGCCTTGGTTTTTGAAAGGCGCTATAAAAATAAAGTTGAATTGAATTGAATATTAGCCCTATGTATCCCTTTCCCTGGGTCGCACCTGGAAATGAGCCATGGCTCATTGGTGCCTTTCCCAGTTATCAACTTTTAAATAAATAAATAAATGGGAAACACTCATGATCCTAGGGCACTGAATGGAGCCAACCAATGAGGGTTTCTGTTTTGTGTTTGACACATGTTCTAGCCAATCAGTTGCATCAACCACCACTGGACATCCCTAGGAAACTGAGAATGGAACACATTTGGGGCTTTGCATTCAACAGGGACAGTCATGTGTGTGTGTGTGTGTGTGTGTGTATGTAGGTTTCCAAGAGAAAATGGTGAAAATCATTTTGTTAGAGAGGGAGAGGAAAAGTAGAGACTGAGAGACCAACACATTGAAATGCAGAGAGCAGATGTTGCAGCAGACTGCAGAGTACTTATTTAAAACTAGAGTTTTTTCAATTAGAAAGAGAAAGACAGAGAGAGAGAGAGAGACCAACAGATTCAACAACAAGGTGCAGAGTAGACAGCAGCAAAGTGCAGAAGTTGCAGACTCCACGGTAGCAAAAATAGAAAACAGACGTTTTTCCGAGAGAGAGAGAGGGAGAAAGAAAGAGACCAATAAATTCAACAGCAGACAGCATTATAGTGCAGAAAATTAATAAATTATATACTGTATATATATTGAGGGAGCAGAGTCAAACAGGACAGGAAGACTCTGTCTGAAGGTCATAGTGCCTCAGTAATTTTTGAGGGCATATAGTGTCATACAGATTTTGAAGGGTGTCACCCACATGCCAAACTCTGTGTTGCCCATCTCTGTGCTGCCCTGAAAAGTCATACTGCCCTAGACTCTGTGGTGCCCATCTTTGTGGTGCCCTGAAAGGTCATATTGCAGTGGACTCTGTGTTGCCCTTCTCTGTGCCTGGTCCACTACTAGGTCATAGTGTCATACAGACTGTGAATGGCAGGTCACATTTCAGACTCTGTGTTGCCCATTCTATGCCGAACTACTGCTAGGTCCTACTGCTGTAGCGTGAACTTTGTGTTGCTCATCTCTGTGCCGGAATTACTACTGGGTTATAGCGCCATACAGATTCTGAAGGGAGGGGTCACATCTCAGACTCTGTGTTGCCCATCCTTTGCCCAAATTACTGCTAGATCATACTGCCGTAGCTGTGAGA
This sequence comes from Neoceratodus forsteri, assembly GCA_016271365.2. NCBI lineage: Eukaryota > Metazoa > Chordata > Ceratodontiformes > Ceratodontidae > Neoceratodus > Neoceratodus forsteri. The sequence goes on along the minus strand of CM057453.1, from coordinate 514,752,396 downwards.
CTCTGTATGCCAATCTCTCTACCTGAACTACTAGGTCATATAGTGCCTCACATATTTTGAGAAGGAGCATCGTGTCTCAGAATCTGTGTTGTCCATCTCTGGGCTTGATCCACTACTAGGTCATACAGTGCTCCACGTATTTTGAGAGGGGTGTGTCACATCTCAGACTCTGTGTTGTCCATCTCTGTGCCTGAACTGCTACTAGGTCCTAGTGCCATACAGATTGTATAGGGGAGAGTCACGTCTCAGTCTCTGTGTTGCCCATCTCTGTGCCTGAACTACTACTAGGTCATATAGTGCCTCACGTATTTTGAGAGGAGGGTGTCATGTCTCAAACTTTGTGTTACCCATCTCTGTGCCTGAACTACTATTAGGTCATATAGTACCTCACATATTTTGAGAGGGGGCTGTCATGTCTCAGACTCTGTGTTGCCCATCTCTGTCAAGTAATACAGAGCGTGAGTGCTAAAACAGTCAAAACTCATGGATCAGCTGCAAAACTTTGAAACCGTACCATGAAAACAAAAAAAAATTCAGTGATCAGACATGAGTAAAAGTGCTTTGCCTGAATTGGCTACATTACACTATTCTCTCCTTTTCTTGCTATTTTTCCCCTCTATACTTTGGCACACTATTTTTTCCTTTTACTTCCTCCCCTTTCCTCACACGTTTTGTTCCCTTTTTCCCTCAGTCCCCCTTTTCTCATTTCCCTATTTTTTTCTGTTTTCACATTCATCGCACACTGGTTTGGCACACATTTTTTTAATCTATCTGTTCTTTTTCTAGTTTCTCCCAAAATATTGATATAAATTATAATCCTGTGGAATCATTTTTTGCAGATCCGGATATTCTGTAATTTATGTAATGATCAAACCAAAAGGTTAATAATATTTATCTATTGGAGGTAATATTTCTTATGTGTAATATGTATTGTTTCCTATTTATAGCATATTTATATATGTATTAAATTATAGATGGAGGGAGCACTTCCAACCAATCAGAATGCACCTTTCTCCGAGCGTGAGACGCTCTTATTCTTGAAAGAGCATTTCATGCCAGATGCCCTAGAAATGGGCAGGTTGGGGTGAGTTTTTAAAACATATACATATTATTGATTACTCTCGATCAATAATATATTGATTCATCTCCTTTGCCACTCGTTGCTGAAAACAGGTGGTTTCATTTACCTTCAGCTTGAGCTAGAACAACTCAGCTTCGCTCGTTGTTCTCACTCAGCTGAAGGTTGTCGCGGAAGTCACCCATTTTCAGCAATGAGGCTCTTGGGGACATATTAACACATAATATAGTGCGATAGACTGACACTTTAGAACAATGGAAATGTTTAATAAGGAAACTAAGCAGTATAAGTTTCTATTTCCTTGTTTTTGTCTATGTATCACTCCTAGAATGCCCCCCTTTTTTTGTATACTGGATTGTGGTTGGCTATAACACTGTTTGAATGTTGTGATGTCATATATTGAACACTTTATAATGTGATGCTGGACATGGGTGACTCCACTCCCTGATGAAGAGGGATTGTCTGAACTTTGCAAATGTAAAATAAACACTTTATGCACTTTTACTTTTGTCTGATTGTTGCATTTATTTTGTTTTCACATTGCTCATCTCTGTGCCTGCACAACTGTTAGGTCATATAGTGCCTCATGTATTTTGAGGGGGGGTGTCACATCTCGGACTCTGTGTCACTCATCTTTGTGTCTGAACTAATACTGCTAAGTAAATAATTAGTTGGACCCCAAAAATGGATTCAGAATCAGAGTCTATTATAGAAATTGAGCATGTGGCCAACACCAGTAGTATGGTTAAAATTGGTACATGTAAGAATAAAAATATGTCCTGAAAAGAAATTTGGGGAAAAAGGGGCTGAAGATGTAATTAATACAACCAATGAAAATGAAGCAACACAACCAGAAAAAGAAAAGACTGTTGGTGAATCTCCTGATCAAAATAATGCAGCACTGTCACCATCACCAGACAAATCAGATAAAAGTGAAACACAAAAATGGGTAGCCAAAACATTTAGACCTAGAAATAGTAAAAAGTCAATGATTAAGGAAAAGGCTCTATCTAGTACCACTAGATGTGGCACTCCATGATATGCTACTCCTGCATATTGAGCCCCTTCATCAGAAGGCAATGCCTCTGATGAAGAACAGGTTGTAAATGTGCAAGAATACAATAGAAACATAGAAACATAGAATTTGATGGCAGATAATGACCTCTTGGCCCACTTAGTCTGCCCATTTCCCTACCTAATGGATAAGCTGAAGATTCTAGTTAACCAACAGCCTACTTCCTCCTATCCCCCACTAGAATTGCCTTATGTCTGTCCCATGCATTCTTGAATTCCCCCACTATGTGAATGAGTGCTCCATTCCTCAGCAATGGGCTCTTCTCTCTGTTTTAAGACTGTCTGAAAATCCCAGTGGTAGTAAGACTTTACAGTTCCTAAAAATAGAGTCTGGAAACCAATACAACTAAGTGGACAACTTGGATTTGATGAACAGTAGAGGGAGCTATTGGGGAACCAAAATGGCTGCACACTAGGAGGCTGTGGAGGAGCCCCACAAAGCAGGAGCAGAGAGAAGCATTCTATTTTTTTAGTTAAGGTAAGCCACCGTTGCCTCTCCTGTTTTAAAAACTCTCTGCTCTTTCCAGTCCATCTTGTGCCATTTGGTCCCAGTGTCTTTCCCCTTCTTTTTGCTTCTTTTGCACCACAGCAATCTGATGAGGAGTCTCAGTGGTGGGCAGGGAGCCCCGTGCTGCGGTGGACGAGCTGCCCATGGAGGGTTGTAGGAGCTGAGGAAGACACCTAAGGAAAACTCCCACTGTCCTGAATGAAGCGAGTTGTGTGAGGTGGTTTTGCAGCATGATTCTCTCCCTGCTCCCCTGACCAACACCCTCATGAACCCTCATGAGCTGGATTGGTGCTGCTTGAGCTTTCACAAGATTGTGACGAGTGCGAGTCTTGCCACGCAGGAAAGTATTTTTATTAAACTAACTTCAAAATCATCTTTCTATGTGGATGTGGATGTGGACTGTGGACTCATTAATTATTATCATCTCTTGCTTCAACACGTTTACTGAAGGCTCTATTTTATTTTATTTTTTTTGCAGCGGAAGCTGCACACTCATTTAGTCCTGAGCTTTTTTAGAAGCCTTTTCAGAACTTTAGAACGCTTCAAAAACTTTTAATGGTTTGACCTTTGTGTTTTGTGTTTAGTGCATCTTCAGTTACTCAGACATTTGTTTACATTGTTTACATGTTTACATTTTCTTCTTTTTTCTAAAAAGGAAACTGGGGATTTTCCCGAAGGTTTAGATTGGCAGTTTCAGTGACCTTTCGTTACTGCTTACCGGTTTGACCTACCAAGTTTACCGGATTGCAGGATTGCCGGCCCAGCCATGTCTCTTCTCGATAGTAAAGCAACAATATCTGTTTTAACTGCACATCTATTATGCATTCACTAAATAGCCTGCTCTTTTATCTTCTATCTTTTTGCTAGTGTCCTATTATATATCCAAAATTGATATTCTGTTCACAAAACTGCGTGTTTTTGATCTGAGCTGATCTGGAAGGGAGTTGAACAAGCGCTACCTGAATGAAATTGGGTATCAAAATATTTGAACTTATCTAGTGCCCTAATTAACTATTATCAGTGTACTACAAGTAAATAACCGATACAACAAAAGCACATCTGTGTCCTCAGCCTATTCGATTGTCTCGCTCTCCCTTTTGACAGTATCTGCCAAAAAATGCAAATTATAAATTACAGGTCGTGCTGTACTTGTGCTGTAATGACAAGCACACTTTAAAGCAGACCACCTCTTCACTAAGGAACTGAGGAAGGCATAGATTATAACCAGTATTAAACTGTTAATCAAAAACACAGTATCTAACTGACTTTTGCTGCTAAAATCTGTCACGTACTGTATTGTATTGTATTATACCTGTTAGATTGAGAATTCATGCACTTGTTGTTTTTGGCTGACCTCCTAGCTCTACTTATATGTTATATGCTGCTGCATGCCATTGCATTCTGGCTCATATACATATATTTGTGAACACTGCTTGTCCCTGTTTAAGAATTTACAGCTATCTGCATCTCAAGAAAAAATAAAACATGCAGATTGCTGGTTTATTAGATTGTAGGACTGCTATACCAGCATCTGTTAATAGTTTTCCTGTGTATCAGCTGTGTATTAGTGGCTCTATTGCTCGTAGAACTGCTCTTTCAATTGTGCTATCCATTTATTGGAAATGCCAGCCACAACCCATAGTAAGAACCCAGGCTCCCTCTGTGCATATGACATGGACCTGAACAAACTAAACCTTGGAACAGAAGGAGGAGTAAAGCATAGAGGGCCCTTCTCACTTAAAAACTTGGCCAAGAAACAGCTAGGTAAAAATGCAAACACAATGAACAAAAAGAAAAGGGGCCAATGCTTGAAAAAGACTGATAAACCCCTAATAGACAAAATGACTACAGGCAATGAAGCTTTGCAGCTGGTCTCTACACCTAATCTGACCTCTTTAAACAGGGATATCAGAAAATTCTTTAGCCCGACTTCCCTTAGGCAAGGCACACCGAGACATGACTCAGTTCCCCCACAAGATCAAATGCAAATGAAAACAATATTATCAATAATATTGACTTACCCGGATCTAAAGCATCCATGGCAGGGGACTACAGGTATGCAAAGATAGATTTTTCCCAAATATTCCACAATCTCTCAGTGCTGGATCTGGAGGTCCAATCCTGAGAGAATCCCTATTACCAGAGAAGCCCATCAGAGAAAACCAGGGAACTGATGTCCCATTACCTTCCCAAAAAAACAGCATTCTGCTGAGTGCCAAACCTCAGGAAGACTACCTAAGCTGCAAAAATCAGTCCAACCCAAACCTAAATCAGGATAAAAGCCCCTCTAATAAACTCAGTCCCTCTAAAGAGGGCTACATGAAATCTAATACTTAGATACCCCTGAACGCTTCCCAGGGAACTCCCTCTAGAAACTATAGTTCACACTCATGGACAATGAGCCCTGAGGGTCTGGAAGACTCTTTGTATAGAGACACTGAGGGAATTTCAAGGGAAGTCTTAACAGCATCAAGGGACCCAGTTAAAGCAAATATTTTGCTGTTCAAAAGCTAACAGAATGCAAACAAGATGTCTCATTCATTAAAGGAGTGTGCCTGGAGAATAGGTTAAAATTGGAACTAATTGAAAACAAGTTATTACACAATGAGTATAGAACCGATACTATGAACAGTGAACCAGATACTCAATATAGTCAATATAGCCGCTCAGGAAAAAAGGGAATTCACACAACCCTGCCTGGCATTTCACAGACCAATTCAGAGTTAAGCAATTCAAACTGTTCAATAAACTCATTAGAAAAAGATGCAGAAGCTACAGGGGACCCATTTGGAACTGATTACTACAATATCAGTAGCTGCAACTCTGACTGCATTATGCTCCCTGCAGTTGAACTCAGAGAGAGCAGCATCTGTAGGGAATTTGCCCTCAAACATGCACATTTGTGGCACAAGGGTGAGCAACAGGAAGCATCAGCTAGCAAGGATAAGAGCTCCATGGAGATTAGAATCTCCAAAAACACAAAGAAAACAGGCAGCAGAACGGCTTTTGCCCAAGTTACCCCCTCCCTCTCACTAGAGAAAAGGATAGAATCAAAAAACCCAAAGACAAATTAATCAACGCAGTATCAAATGACAAGAGCAATCACTCTAATAAGTCACATCCCAAAGGGAAATCAAGATATTGCACAACAAACCAGAGAAAAAGAAGGAAAAACACCCCCAGGGACAAAAAATCTAAAGAAAATAAGACTCAAAACCCAAACAATATTGATAAACAAAAACCAAAGGAATCCCCAAATATGGTAAATTTAGAAAACCTGACAAAAAAAACTTGAGAACCAAGAATCATCAGAGGTAAATAACAATCAAAAAAGGGGAAGTACTGGCACCAACCTCAAGAAGATGATAGGCCCTGAAAAAAGTGACACCCGGAAAAGTAACATGAATAATCTTGGCTATAATGCTAATTTTGACCTTTTCCTACAAAAAACTATAGGCTCTGACTTCGTACTACCCCTTTTTGGGGTATCCTGCATGCTCAATGAAACACAAAGGAAACTAGCAGATTCTGTATCTGCACTTTTGTCTTCCATATTAAAGGGATGCTGTATTTTGAAAAACTCAGTCAGTATTATAAGACCAATCCCAGAGAATGAACTGGTTCTGGTGGTAACTGATCAGTTTTACATACTAAAAGCAATTGTACTTAATGTAAAAGTAAATCTAGAAGGCAAGGGTATCAGGGTGGGTGATATCATCACTCTAATTGACCTTTACCAGAATATTACAACAATCAGACTTGCTCAAAAGTCGGCAAACAGGACATAGTCTTTTCAGTCTTTGGACTGAAACTATCAACAAAAGACCAAAGAACCAGCTACTTAGGCAAACTGACTGACTTTCTCTCAATATATGTTTGGGTATCAATATTAGCACTTACAACATTGGAAAGTAATAAGACTAGAACTGACGGCAAGTAATATTCCATGTCAATGAATCCTCCATTATCAAGGAGCTAGTGAAGAAGCAGAGTACATTGGATAAACTTGGAATTCATTTTGTTGTAGAGAAGGAGGATGTATTTGCTCAGACAAACCCGCAGTGTCTATACTGCTTCTAGGAATTGAGAATATCTAATTGAGACATCAAACAAATTTGAGCAGTTAGCTACCATAACCCAATGACATTCCAAGCCTGACAGTATTGGGAGGGGGATCTCGGACCCAATTCAGGACCAGGATAACCAAGGAAGATGATATCATTGAAAATAGATCAGCCAAAGCATCAACTCTGGACAAAAACCCATTCAAAATACTATCTTGGAATTCATCAGGGCTGGGTGCAAAAATTGGTGATCCAGACATATGTTATTACCTGAACCAATTTCATATCATTGACATACAGGAAACTTCGGCCCTGGGAAATCTCGTTTTAAGTGGTTATAAGGCTTACTGTAAAAAAGCTACCAAAAATAAACATTATGGGAGGGGAATTGGAGGACTGGCCATATTCGTAAAGCTAAACAGCAATATTACAACACAAGAAATCATAAATCACAGCTCTAGTATTTTAGCAGTAAAACTAATAGGGAAATCATCTAAACAAACATGGTTGATGATAAATGTTTATGCTCACCCATCAGGAAGCCTGTATGGTGATACCAGCTTCCTTGGCTTGTTAGAAAAATTAACTATCAGCATACAAACAGATCACCCGACAGCAAACATAGTGATCTTCAGAGATTTTAATGCAAGTATAGGTAAACTGCAAGGCTGCTAGGAAAACCTGTCAGAGGCACTAACGTCCCTCCAACATCCATCTCTGAATATAAGAAGAAGCTCCAGAGACTCAGTTACCAACAAAAGAGAAGTAATACTACACAGAACAATGTGCAGGAATAATATGCTGCTCCTAAATGGTCAGTCTGATATGACCCTGAAGGAGAATATTAATTTGAAGGAGCAAAGGGCTCATCTCTCATTGACTTTATATGGGCTAATTTTAATTTATTTACCAAGAATATGCATCTAAAATTTGTATCCAAAGCAGAAAGCGAACACGTGCCTTGGAATTAGAAATTGGGCAAGGGGACTTCTTTACTGATAAAGGAATCAAGGCCCCTAGAGTGATATTTAAAAGAAGGGGTATTAAATGGAATTTAATAAAGAGTGATAATTTTATGGAGCACTTAGAGAGCAGAGGAATCTTGTCAAGACTAGCATCACTGGTAGACCATCCCATGGACCCCTCACTAATCCATGAATTTAATTCCATTATAAATATAACAGCCAACATAATAACAAAAGAAGCAATTATAAAGGAACCAAAAGGCAAAAAATGGTACAACAAAGATTGCCAGGCTGCAAGGAAACTATTGAACAACAAGTTCAGGGTCATAAACAGTTTCCATGCTAGAATAATAATAAACTAAGGAACAAAGCTAGAAAGAGTATAGGAGACTCTAAACAGAAAGAAGCAGAATACACCCAACAATTATGGAAGGAACTCTACATTGCAGTTCTTAACAGGGACAATAAAACCTTCTGGGACATTGTAAGCTATGGAATGGGTCACCACCTTCATATCAATACACATATTGAACCAGACACATGAATAAAGCACTATCAGCTTCTGTTTTTCAGGGAAGACCCAAACTACTTAGCTGGGCTAACAGAATTCAAACACGAAGGCAGGAAACAAAGCATAAATACTGAAATTACACAATTGGAGCTAGAGGGGGCTTTAAAGTCATTTAAAACAAGAAAAGCTCCCGGGCCAGATGGGGTACCACTAGATGTTATAGTTAGAACTAAATCATTCTGGATTCCTTTTTTACTCAAATTTTTCAACTACATTTGGAGATCAGGCTACATTCCCAAAAGATGGAAACTAAATATCGTTGTTCCAGTCTTTAAGAAAGCTGACAAAAGGACACGAGCTGCTACAGACCCATCAGCCTATTGGAGTCCAAGGAAAGGTCTTCACCAAAATCCTAAACAATAGAATGATGACATGGGCTGAATCAAATAACATTATAGATGAAGCTTAGGCAGGATTCCAGAAACTACTCTACAACAGACCAAGTCTATGTTCTAACTCACCTTATCCATAAATACAGGACTATCAAAACCAAAAATATATTGTATCTTTATTGATCTCAAGTCAGCTTTTGATCAGGTCAACAGACCCCTACTCTGGGACAGACTTGGCGAACTGGGGCTTGACCCATCACTACTGAAAATGATCAGACTTATTCACCAAGACAACTACACCAGTATCAGGTATGGTAACTCAAGGGAACTAAGCACTTGGTTCATAAACAACATAGGAGTCAAACAAGGCTGTACACTGGCCCCATTATTGTTCAATCTCTATTTTGGCACTGTCTTAAAAGATCTGTGCAATCCGGACTTCCACCTACCAAAAATAGGGACAAGAATGGTCCCTTACCTGGTTTATGCAGATGACGTTGTACTTTTATCCCTTACTCACCTGGGCTTGTGCAGAAGCATAGGAAAATTCCAGCTTGAATGTAAAAATGCTGATCTAGCAGTTAACCATGATAAAACCAAGGTTCTAGTTTTTGGAGGTAACAAGAGAGGGTACTACTACTACATGAATTTCTCTAAGATTCAGGTGGTAAAAAACGTCTGCTACCTAGGATCCATGGTTAGCCAAACCAGATCATGGAATGTCCACCTAAAAAGTATCAAAAGCAAGCGGAAAGGCTTTTTCCCAATTATATCAGCATTCGCATATTAATATGGGGGCCATCTGTAGAGGAACATTAAGAGTGGCAAAGCCAAAATTAAAAGCCAAATACTATATGGGGCTGAATTATGGGGTCATGAACTAAAAGGGTCCACTGACTTGACTAAACAAATTTTACAAAAATATTGGGTCTCACTAACAGCCCCATCTGCTCTGGTCAGGGCTGAGATTGGAGAAATTCTTAGAGTGCACTTGTGTGCAGAGACAAATAAATCACTGGATCAAGATATTCAGAATGCCCCTGACAGACTCCCACAAATGTGTTTAGAGGAACCAATCCTTTACTCTCATTCCAAGAAAACTTTCCCGAGTATCCTGATCCTGAACAAACATCAAACCATATGGGCTTTTACACATAGTCTCCCGCTGCTTAAGACTTCATATTGAGTACACCAAAACAATAATAAACAATAAAATTAAAGATAACTTTGTCCAAAAAGATTTAGAGGCCTGCCGATTGTCGAAAGCATGTCCATGGATCTCAAAAAATAAAGGAGAACACAAGTTGGAAAAATACCTCCATATCCCACACTCCCCTCGGGATAGGACTCTTCTCACCAGGTTCTGTTTTGAGGTATTTGAGAGCAACAAAAAAACGGGTCTATATCTAGGGGAAAAGAACTGGGAATATAGGTGTAAGTGTGGCTTGGGAGAAGGCAACCTAATGCACCTAATGATCCTATGTCCCCTACATGAGGAACACAGGGCCATTTGGCTGGGCAATATACTGAATTCACAATCATACCAACCAATACAATTATTGATTTATCTTCTCTCAAATGCAGATCCCACAATTTTGAGCTCCGTGGTCTCTTTTCTTAAAATACTTGACCAGAGAAGGCTTCATCTGACTGGATAATTCTAAACCAATCATTGAAAAAGGACCAAGCATAGAGATTAATCATAGATACAATATCAACAAGACCCAACCATAATTGTAAGTTGTCCATTCACAACTAACCTATGATTGTCAGTAAAAGTACCATTAGGTGCAATTTAATAATTATTACCTGTCTGTATGAATGTCTCTCATTTTAAATAATTAGGCGCTATCAACTTTGGGGCTACTACAGCAAAGGCTAAACCTCTTTGATCTGAATTCTATAAGTTTTAAATGATTTCATTATTTTCATTATCTAGATTATTATAAGACCATAACTGCTTTTATGAAACAAGCTGTCGCATTTTAATGTATAACAAGCTTTTATGTTATCTTGTAAGTTGAATATTTTTACTATTTATTTGTCTTTTCTCTTTTATTTTATTTAACTAATCATTTTTAATGGCATTGTTGCCGACCAATAAACTTGAACTTGAACTTGAATTCCCCCACTGTTTTTGACTCTACGACCTCCTCAGGAAGGCTGTTCCATGCATCTACAACCCGCTATGTGAGGAAATACTTCCTCACATTACCTCTCAGCCATCCCCCCTCTATCTTCAAATTGTGCCCCTTGTTCTTGCACATCTCTTTTTCTGAAAGATGCTACCCTTTTGGACTTTGTTGATTCTCTTGAGGTATTTGAGATGTTCTATCATGTTCCCCCCCCTTTCCTCGAGGCTATACATCTCAAGCTCCTTTAGTCTTTCTTCATATGTCTTCTGGTGCAGACCCTGCACCATTTTGGTTGCCCTCCTCTGGACAGCCTCCACCCTGTCTATGTCTTTGTGGAGATGGGGTCTCCAGAACTGTACACAGTACTCCAGATGTGGTTGTACCAACTGTCTGTACAGAGGGCCAACAACTTCCTGTTTTCTACTGGTGAAGCCTCTCCTTATGCATCCCAGTATCCCCCCAGTCCTTCTTACTGCCTTCTCACACTGCTGGCCCACCTTAAGGTCATCTGATATGACTACCCCCAGGTTCCTTTCCATTTTTGTTGTCAGTATCTCACCACCCATTGTGTACTCTTCCCCTGGGTTTTTGTTTCCCAGGTGCATTACTTTGCACTTCTTTGTGTTGAATCTAAGCTGCCATACATTTGACCATTCCTCCAACCTCACCAAGTCCCTTTTCATCCTTTCCACCCCACTGCAGATCTTTGTGTCATCTGCAAAGAGACATACTTTCCCTTCCATTCCCTCTGCAATGTCACTTAGAAAGACATTAAAAAGGACCGGCCCCAGTACTGAACCCTGTGGTACCCCACTAGTAACCCACCTTTATTCACTGTGGACTCCATTTACTAGTACCTGCTGTGTCCTGTTGTCCAGCCAGTGTTTTATCCAGGCTACCACCCTGGGACCCACTTCCAGGCTAGCTAATTTGTTTATTAATCGTTTGTGCGGGACTGTGTCAAATGCCTTGCTAAAGTCTAGGTAGGCCATGTCCACAGCCCCTTCCTGGTCTACTACTTTGGTCACCCAGTCAAAGAAATCAATTAGATTTGTCTGACATGACCTTCCTGCTGTGAATCCATGCTGCCTTGGGTCCTGTGCCCCACTGGCCTCTAGGTACTCAACAATTATTTCCTTCAAAAGTAATTTCATCATTTTCCCTACCACTGAAGTCAAACTGACAGGTCTGTAGTTTCCTGCCTCTGTCTTGCTTCCACTTTTGTGAAGGAGAATCACATCCACCCTCCTCCAGTCCTCAAGTACCACACCATCCTCCCATGATGTATTAAAAAGGGTAGTCAGTGGTGTTTCTAGTTCTTCCTTTAGTTCTTTTGAAGTCTGAGGTGAATCTCATCAGGCCCCATTGCTTTATCCACCTTCAGTTTTAAGAGTTCTTCTGAACCCTTTCTTCTGTGAAAGGACTAATATCAACCCCCTATCCAGAGTGCTTTAATGACTAGATTAGGTATCTCCCTGCTTTTCCATTGTGAATACTGAGCAGAAGTATTCATTCAGTATCCCTGTTTTTCACTGTCACTCTCTGCCCAACCACTTTCCTCTTTATTCAGCCTCAGTATCCCTGTTTTAGTCTTTCTTTGCTCCCTCATGTACCTATAAAAGGTTTTATCCCCCTTCTTAACCAAGTTGGCTATCTTTTCCTTGGTTTGGGCCTTTGCTATTCTGACTGCCTTCCCTGCTTCCTTCTGCTTTAACTGGTACAGTTCTCTGTCCTGCTCCTTCTGTGTTTCCTTATACTTCCTGAATGCTGTCTTTTTCTCCCTTACTTTTCCCGCCACTTCTTTTGAGAACCATAGTGTTTTTTTCCTTTTGTTTTGATTTGTTTATTTGCTTCACACCAAGGCTTGTTGCCTGTGTGATGGCGGTTTTGATGTTTCCCCATTGTTGCTTCACCTCACCTTCTTACCTGTTTGCTAGTACTTTTCTGAGGCACTCTCCCATTTTGACAAAATCAGCCCTCCTGAAGTCCATTACCTTCACTTTTGTATGGCTTGACTCTACAGCTAAGTTTATCATTAACCACACTGTTTGGTGGTCACTTGTTCCTAGATAGCTACCCACTTCAAGATCGGAGAGCCTATCTCTGTCCCCATTTGAGAGTACCAGGTCTAAGATTGCTCCTTCCCAAGTGGGTTCCAAAACTAGCTGTCTGAGGCATGCACCCTGTAGGGCATCAAGAATGGTCCTGCTCTTGGATGTGGCTGGAGCAAAGGTGCTCCAGTTAACATCTGGCATATTTAGGTCCCCCATCAACAATATCTCCCCTTTCTCTGCCATCCCAAGGATGCCTTCTATCATTTCCTTGTCCATTTCCTCCCCCTGAGATGGAGGTATGTATACAACCCCTGTGCAGATTGTGGTGTCATTTCCAGTCTCCAGGGTGACCCACAGTGCCTCCTTTCCTCCCTGTTTACCCTTTAGTTCTGTTTCTTTGATCTCTTCTCTTATATAGAGAGCTACTCCTCCTCCTCTTCCCTCCCTGTCCCTCCTGTAGATTGTGTACCCTGGTATGTTGACATGCCAGTCATGGTTCTCTGTGTATCATGTTTCTGTGACTGCCACGATATCCAGGCATCCCTCTTCCATCAAGGCCACCATTTCAGGGAGCTTTTTACCTAGACTACAAGCATTGGTACTCATTACCCTCCATTTTTTGATGGCTTTATTTCTTTTTGCCCCATCCCTGTCCTTACTGCCTTTGTCTTTTTCCATTTACCCCTGCCCTTCTCCCTTTCAACTGCTCTATCTTGGTGTTTACCTCACTAACTACCCTGATTTCTTTGGGGAGGGCTAGGATTTCCCCTTCTCCTTTTCAGTACCTCCACCCTTGGCTAGTTTAAATGCTTGCCAATGAAGCATTTAAACCTATCACCTAGGATCTTGGTTCCCTTCCTGGATAGATGCAGACCATCGCACCTGTATAGGCCTGCATCCCTCTAGGTGGAGCCCCAGTCCCCAATGAAGCCAAATCTCTGAGCTCTGCACCAGTTTTTCAACCAGTCATTGTATCCCATGGTGTGGAGTACCCTAGCCTCATTCACACCATAGACAGGTAGCACTTTCGAGAAAGTTACTGTGTGTGCTACTTGCCTAAGTCCCCTCCCCAGCTCCACAAACTCCTGTTGCACTGCTCTGATCCCATTCTCAGACAGGTCATTTGTCCCTAGGTGGATAATGACATCCAGCTCACTCACCCTTCTAGCTGCTCCCATGATCCTGAGGATTCATTTCTTGCCCCTTCAAGCCATGGTTCTGGGCAGGCAGCTTACCTCCCTTCCCCTCCCTCCCTCCAGTTCTACTCCCTAACAATTGAGTCCCCCACCAGGAGTTGCTTCCTTCCCCTTTGGGGTCCTGTGCCACCCTCCTGTGGGTCTCCATTGTGGAGGTTCCCAGAATCCTCCTTGGTCTCCACTGTGGGTGCCTCCATAGAGGAATCATGCTCCACCAGAGTGGCAAATGAATTGTGGAGAGGCACAACTGGAGGGATGCACCTCTGTTCCACCATCCTCACCCTCCCTGAGCCCACCATGGTCCAACCACTCCTTGGCAGTGGCCTGGGTGGTCCCTGGGTGAGGGATCAGGATTCCCAAATCCTTGCCAGGTCAACATAGAGACAAACAACCTCCTCCCTTGGACCAGAGAGGTACCTGCAAATAAGGCAGCAATGCAGTCTCTATAATGTCTCCCAGAAAACTGCTGCACTACAGCCAGTGCATTGCAGCACTCCCTACATGTTTGTGTCCCTTCCTGGTTTGGATGCTTTTCTTTTCTTTTCTTTTTTTTGTTCTTGCTTTAGTGTGTGCAAGTTTGTGAGTGTCTCTACCCCCTATTCAGTGTGCTGTGCCTTTAAGGATATGAACAGGTGTATGTTGTTAGCAGTTTTGGGGAAGTGATATCAAAACCCCTGCTGTAAAGGAAGTTATGCACTGAATTTAATGATAATAATATCCAGCTCACTCGCCCTTGCAGCTGCTCCCATGATCCTGAGGATACAACCCCTGTGCAGATTGTGGTGTCATTTCCAGTCTCCAGGGTGACCCACAGTACTTCCTTTCCTCCCTGTTTATTCTTTAGTTCTGTTGCTTTCATCTCTTCTCTTATATAGAGAGCTACTCCTCCTCCTCTTCCCTCCCTGTCCCTCCTGTATATTGTGTACCCTGGTATGTTGACATCCCAGTCATGGTTCTATGTGTACTATGTTTCTGTGACTGGCACGATATCCAGGTATTCCTCTTCCATCAAAAATCAATGGAAAAATTGCCTACAGGAGGACCCACAGGAGGTGGCACAGACCCCAAAGGGGAAGGAAACAACTCCTGGTGGGGACTCAATTGTTAGGCAGAAGAACTGGGGAGGGGAGGGGAAAGGGAGGTAAGGTGCCTGCCCAGCACCATGGCTTGGAGGGGCAAGAAATCAATCCGTCATTGGGCGGGTGGGGTGAGGGGCAGGGTGGGTGGGTGTAAACCTATGCCTTCCAGAAACAATCAACTACAACTCTGACCCTCCACCCTGGGGGTGACTTCCTTCCTTTCAGAGACCTATTTGACAGAGGTTAAGTAACATGTCTAGTCACAAATGACTGCAAATATCTCCCAGCTACAGTTCCTCCCTGGCAAATTAAAGTTAAACAAAGAAAAGTCAGCCCCAAAACAGAATCAGTACTAGTTACTTATAATCATGCTGTATCACAGTTATGCTCTTCAAATGTGATGAATCAAAATGTGATACTGATGAGTTAGAGAATGCAAACTGGGTTCTCCTATCAAACTGACAAAACACATACAGAAACCACTACCAGTAGACACAGCCGTGGTGGAAAAACAATTAATAATCATGCTAGCTCTTCTGGGGACAGCCACAGCGTGCATGAATCAGGGTCAGAAACAACTGCCACCAAAATGGCTGCAGTTCCTGACATGACGAACAAACATTCCACCTTGTGGTCCTTATCTGCCATCAACTTCTAAGTTGTGGCGCTATTTTCATGTAAGTCTCAAAAATAAATGTGTTCCTCTCTGCACCCTTTGTCATTGGGAAGTTAGCAGGGGGAAGTGAGGACCCTTTTCGGGACAACATCACTAAAAAGGCATTTGCAAAGAGCACATTCAACCATTCAACTGGGCAGCAGTTCTGAGCAAGGGACAAATACCTGTGATTAAAATAATTCTACAGACAACAATGATGATGAAGAGACTGAGAGACAGAGCAGGGAAAAAAACAAGTTCAATTTCAATGACGAAAGTATTTGGACAAGCTACAGCTTCAACACTGCAATCCATTGGTTTTTGCCCCCCTGAACAAACTAAACAGAAGACCATTAATGCGATGCTTGAACAAAAAATTGCCTACAGTAGATCACATCAAGTCACATTAAAAATTAATTAGTTAATAGCTGAATTTACTGCCTTGGACCGCCAACCATTTTCTGTGGTGGATAATTATGGTTTTAGAGCCATTTTAAAATATTTTGCTCCACTTTACAACATACCAAGTCATAAATATTTAGCGACTGTAGCTGTTCCCAGTATGTACGAATGTATGCAAAGTAAAATAAAATTGACTGTTCAAGGGAGTGAATGTGGCTCTGTCCACCTGACCACAGACATGTGGATGAGTTAAGTGCATCACCTCACATTGTGTGTCACAATCATCTTCAAACAACACCACAAGCAGCAGTGTACAGGAAAGTAGACAAAGAATGCTAGCTTTTTGTATTAGCATGTTCGGCAAGCATCACACCACTGACAATATTTTGAAGAGTCGCATGGCAACATTTCTGAGTGGTTAGAGCCCTTGGGACTCACTACTAAATTTTTGGTTTTAGACAATGGTGCCAATATTGTTAGTGCATTGAAATGTGGTGGATTTACTTACATTCTGTGCTTTGCGCACTCATTAAATATGTTAGTACAAGTTTTCATTTCCAGTGACAACAGTATCGTAACACTAGTGGGAGATGCAAAGAAAACCTGTGGCCATTTTAGTCACTCTGTAAAATCACATAGCATATTTGCTGCCCTACTGAAGAAAAAAGGCCTGCCAATACAGAAACTAATACAAGATGTTCCAACAAGATGGAACTCAACATTTTACATGTGTGAGAGACTTCTCACACAAAAGAAGGCAGTCCATGAATATACAATGGAGCACAATGTAGCAGATGGTGTTGTGTTGAATTCATTCCAGTGAGGTCTCATGAAGCATCTCACATTGCTCTTGACTCCCTTTGAGGAAACAACTCAACAGGTTAGCAGAGAGAATGCTACTCTAAGCCACATTATTTCCATCATAAATTTACTGAACAAGGAACTCAGGAGGCTGCGTAGAGGTTTTGAACAAAAAGAAAACAAATCTGGTGTATCCCTCATGGATCGACTGATACAGCAATTCCAAAATTGCAGAAGACTTCACAATATCGTAACAGACAAAAATGTCTTCCTTTCCACTCTTCTTGACCCTCGGTTTAAGTTGCAACAGCTGCCTCCTTTAGATCTTGGTGACTCATCTCGAATACAAAAACATGTTGATTTCAGCAATTGCACAGTAAAAGGGCGGGACTGTATTTGACAATACAAGTGAACCACATGATGTGGATGCTGCATCTGATGATTCAACATCTATTGCTGGTGATAGCAATAATTTTCACTTAGTGCCACCATGTACTCCTTCATCAACATTGGGTAGTCCTGCACAAAGTCCTTTTTCATGACCCTTGAAAATACATGTCATTCTGAAAAGCACAGAGATGACTCTCACACTTTTTGGTCAAACTCTGATATTGTGGATGTCTATTTACAAGAACCACTCATTAATATTACTGATGACCCTTTGAGTACTGACTGGAAAAGAACAACATCTGACCTGCACTATCTGCCTTTGGTATTAAGCTTCTTAGTTGCCCTCCACTAGTGTTTACTGTGAGCATATATTTGAGAGCTAGAAATGTTGCCTCTGATGGCCGTGACAAGGCTTACTCCTGAAAATGTACAGAGTCTTACCTTCCTAAAAGTCAGTCTCAGCAATTTCTCTTACCAGTTCAGTGAAGAGTGGCAGGAACATAATAGCAATAATGATGAACAGCTGCAACAAGTGTCACCTAATAAGGGTGCTTCCTTGATGGCGTTTGAAGACATTGGTGATGTAGGTCCTGAAGGACTTTGGGAGCATGAAGGTTAAGAGAGCGACTAGAGAACCAGGTACTCATTTTAGAAATCTAACTGTAGAAACTGTAAATGTGCCTATCACAGTGACACTGAAGGGATCCCAAGAGATCTGGGAGGTGATAACTGAAAGGAGTCCTGCCAGCCTGAAACCTTCTTTCCCCCAGCTAAATGCTGGAGGGATTTCAATACTAAACTAGAGTTTTTGCTGGCTGGTGAAGGAAAGACTTTTCAGGATGTGTGGACCTTGTTGCCCTCATGGGCAACCTCTGAGAACCTGGGCTAACACACCCTGCTAGTTCAGACTATTACAGACACCTAAGGTTTTTCTCTGGCATTCTCCCACGCTTGCTGGAGCAGATGATTACAAAACTTGGACTAATTAGGCTGTCCCTTGCTACAGGAATGCAATGTTCCAAGGCAGAACAACATAAGAGTTTGGTAGAGAGTTTGAAAGGGCCTGCTTTGGATGCTATCCGGTCCTTGCATGCCACAGACCCACAGGCCAAAGTAGATGAATTCAGGACTAAGAGTTTGGCAAGCTCAACTCATCACATTTACAATACATCTTTATAAGATTTATAGGGGTGCACCTGGTGTGTGACCAAACAAAAGCATATAATTAAAGTACCAGTGCCCCCCCCCACTCTGCTGCTTACAAGCCTGCACTTTTTTCAAATAACACCAGCATTTGTACACTGGTACCCTAATTATATACAAATACCTTGCTGCACTAGATAGTTTATTTGAGAGTATGGAGTCCTGTGATGATTTGTACTGGAAGTTTAAGACCACCAAACAACACCGAGGGAGTCCCTCTTGGCTTACTTACATAAGCTGGAGAAGACTTTGCAGAAAGTATATCAGAAAGGTGGGATAGAGCCCAAGAACTTGAACAAAGTGTGACTGGAACAAGTGTTGATTCTCAGAGTTACTGTTGTTAAAGATACACTTAAAAGAGAGGTTGGCTGATTCCCCCCTCCCACCGGGCCCTGCTATGGGAGGTTGGAGAACCAGAGAAACAAGATGAGCAATGGGGACACCCGTCTGCTGCCACTGCCAGTGCCCAAGTGTCAGACAGTGAGGGTTCCCTTGAGGTCACAGAATTTCAGAGACTGATTCATGAAATGAAAAGTGTGATGTGTCAACTGGGCAAGCCCAGCCTAAACCCCAGGAAATCTGATCCCTCCATCTCAAGCATACCTGTATCAAGTAATGTTGACTCAGCACCTCTAGGGGGTGAGCTACAAATGTAGTTTCACTGGAGGAAGTACATACCAGCAAATGGAGTCAAAGAAAATGTTAGGTGACTCCATGAATTGACAAACTATGCAATCATTTGTGACCCCAACTTGGGAGGGGGCACTTGTGCTGCTCCCAGCTGGAACCCCTCAACAACTAGCCATTTGAGCTCATACGTACTGTTACTAGTGTGGGGAGGATGAGCATGTTCAATGGCAGTGTCTGTACGAGAGCAATTTTCAGAAGGTCGCAGATTGACTACTCTGAGAGAAATAGGCAACTAGCACCCCTAAACCATTAAACTTCAGTGGGCCCCAGTTGAAGAGTGCTATGGATCCCTGGGAACAAGTCGCTCACCCACCACCAGTGCTAAAACTAACGTCAGTGTGTCAAAGCCAAAGCGTCAAACACTAAATCTCAAGGGTCAAGGGATTATGGCAAGACTGTGTAGTCCTACTACTGATGTGGAAGCCCGGCTGGATGGGTGGCCCACCCGGTGGCTGCTGGATAGTGACTCTCAAGTCGCTATAGTGTTCAAGGACTATTATGATAAGTATCTCTCTATAAAAGTTGGAGCCTTTGGAAGGCTTGGATGTGTGGGGCTTAGTGAAGCTTCATACCCCTCATTTGGGGTTGATTCAGATCTGACCTCCCTCCTGGTGAATGTTGCTGGAACTCCTATTGCTCTGGAGACATGTGCCCTGGTGTGCCCATGAACAAGCATGTATGAAGAGAGTCTGATTATGGTAGGAACTAAAGTAATCTTATGTGCCCTTGCTTGGGTGGTGTGTATATTCAGTGGGATTTGAGGGAACTGCCTGTGGGTGGTTGAATGTACAGCAACTTTATTGTCTGACCCTTGCTCTATCCACAGATTCTCAGCCTTTGTGCCAAAATAAGACACAGTCTCATTTATTGCATTTTATCCCTGTGTGGGCATTCAGTTTGTACATCCTGACTGAATTACTGTCTGGTAAAGGTAATAGCTGTTTGTGGTCCCCAGGGGGTGGAAGTGCCCAGTGTAGGGAGTGAATAGGTACTGCATCCCAGAGGGCAGTACTACACACAACATCTAGCCCACTTATTCTCTCCGGGTGGAGGCACCATGCCAGTTACTAATTTGGGACAACCCCTCCCCCTTACCACAGGAGAACAAACGAACCCAGCCCCTCAACCAGGTGTGCCACCCTACAATCACCAGGCAGGGGTGTGAACCCAGTCACCATGCCGACTGAGGGGGCTCACACCTGGGTTTGATAAAGACAGTATCAAAAGGAGGGTGGGGTGAGGTGGAGAAAACAGCCACTAGGGCTCTCATATTCCTCATTAGATAAGTACCGTAGGACTCGGCAAACACAATTGGTCAAAGGGCCTGTAACTTCTGTGTTTCTTGCTGGTGGTTGGAGTAGTGGTTCTGAAACAGGGCCAATACCTGGGGATGCATCAGATGGCTGCTGTGGTTGCTATGGTGCTGCGTTAATTGAACAAACTATCTTTTCCCACCACCATTGCCTGACTCTCACTTCTGCTGGCCCACGTGAACTGAGTGAGGACTGGGAACTGATCTGACTGTTAAAAAGATGCCATGCTCATACTTCAACTGATCTGCCAGAACAATAGTTCCCAATGTCCAAGTACACTGACCCCCAGATGACCTTTCTGTCACACAGACTGCAGCTTACTCTTAGTGGATTTGTGGGGTCATCAGTAAAATACTCTCACACTGCAGAAGATCTCTTTGGTATTTCAGCTACACAACATGACTGCAGGGGTTCTTTGGGAGCAATAGGGCAGCTTTTACAAGATGTGTTCATTTGTTCTGCCATGGTGTAACGATGTAGCTAGGCTGGATGGATGCCCTGGTAGAGCAGAACAGGAGCAGCACTAGGCTAATCATCTGGGAGCTGGGGTGGGCCTGGTCTTTAGATTTCCTGCATAACCAACTGGATTTTTTCTTTCTATTTTGCAATATTGTTTTTAATTTGTCCATCTCCTTCCACAATGGCCTCCAGTGCTTTGTATTACACTCATTGTCAGAACTTGATAATGTAACTGACAGAACACTTTCAACCTAATATACTATTTGCCAGCAGATTAGGCCTTACGGTCTATCGAGTCTGCTCGAACCTAGATCCTTAGTTGGGTGCCGAGACCCTCCCATCCCTTGTGCTCCAGAAACCCCTATCATCCATCCCCACCTCCTTTACTTTATTCTTCTGCTCTCCTACATATGCTTTCTCCTCTCCTTTACTGCCTTTTCACCCCTTCTTATCTACCTCTTATTTCATTTCTTCTTCCTCTTCTCCATACCCTCTGTCTCAGTCTTGTGTGGTTCTTCAGCTTTCCCTCACTCTCAGAACTGTGCCAATAGCTTTAAGGGCCTCCCTGCAAAACATTTTGTTTGGCCCTACCTCTACATCAAAGAGCGTAAAATAATCATTACCATATAACATATTTATAGTGTAGGTTGTTTTGTATCAGTCCTGCAGAGCATCTGTAGTTTGTCTAGATGTTGCCTCCTTCTTCCTTGCCAGATAAAGGAACTGAACATTGTAATTTGCTTTGATCAGAAGTTTAAGTAATGGGCCCTATTGCTTCTTTGTTCTGTTCCCCCTCAACCCTTGAAACTAGAGTAGAACTCCACAGTGCAGACCCCACAGCTGCCACTGCTGATAAACTCAATTTCAAATGGATGAGCAATGTACAAACAATGTACAAAAAGAAAGTTACAAGTTTATGTCTGACAGTAACAGTTTTTTATGCTGACCTCTGAGGCAGTGGACCCCCTGACAGTGTGGGTCCTACTGCAACTGCATCTCATGCACCCCCCGGTCATGGCCCTGCTTACTATTTTGCCTCACTCTGCTTATGTGCTTCTGCTTCTCACTCCTCTACTGTCTCATGCTCCTGCCCCCTGATCCAACAACTCTACTTTTATATCCTCCTTATGATTGCAGGTACAACAAGGGCAATTGTTGTGAGGACCACTAATGCCTGGTATGAAAAAATGTGGCAGATACTCAGTCTGCAATCATACCAGCAAAAAACCAAATCTTTAAACACCCACATTTTCAACAAGAATTTGAGAGAAAACAACATATAGATTGCAATAGTGAGGGGATCATCTATGTGATCCAATGCCCTTGTGACCACTTATATGTGGGACAAACCAAAGAGCCTTAAAAAACAAATACTGGAACATAAGATATTAGGAACAAAGATGACCAATCTTCAGTGGCAACACACTTTAACAGTGAAGGACACGCAGGAGCAACACTTCGATTTTGGGGTTTGGAACTCATTACTCCATTTGCCAGAGGTGGTAACTTTAAGCAGCAATTGGATCGTGCTGAAATGAAATGGATATTTTATTTAAAAACATTAGATCCAAATATTGGCATGAATATAGAGTGCAATTAGTAAGTCTGTGTATAGTCATTTCAAGTCCAATAAGGAGAAAAATTAAGTGTTCCTCACTGCCTTTACCCGCCTACCGCAACCCCTAGCAATCCCCCCTCCCCTTCTTATTCCATCCAACTTTTCCCTTCTTTTCCTTTTCTCCCACCCCCCATGTTTTCCTTTTCTCCCTCCAACTGTATTTCATGAATGCATATAGAAATGTATAAATTCAAGTACTTTTTCCCTGCATTGTTTATTGCCTTTTGAAAGGACCATTAATTGTCACAGAAGAAACATAGAACGTGTATTTCTCAGCACAAATTGAGGGTTTAAATATGGAAAAATGTTAATATTTGGACATTTAGAGATAGATGAGAATTTGAAGTGAGGATGATCTTTGTAGCATTGTGGTTCAGGAGCAGCTGTTTTATTTACATGTAAGCACCAGTTGGCAGGCAGTGTGGAAATAGTACTGAAACATTGGCTCTCCTGGGTAAACGTATCTGTCTATTTGGTAGAATGCACCCTCGCACGTCATCATCCCTACATTTAAAACAGGAGAGCTGAAGAGGACTGCCACACCTCAGCACACAGCGTAATAGTGGTTGGGGTTTGGGTGCAATAACGATTATCTAGAACAATCGCTAAAAATCAGAAAAATGGAGAAAGAGAATATAAGGTATGAGCATCTGAAATACAAAACTAATTATGCTTAACAATACAATTTATCAAGCTGTAGTACAGCATGTTTAAGGTAATCTTGTAATTATTTTGCACAGGCCGAAGCCAAACAACATCCAACAGTCTGAATTTAGCAAGTTGTGCTTTTATGTGATTAATTATAATAACAATAATAATAAATTTTATTTCACATAAGCGCCTTTTGAGTCATCAAGGCACTTTACAAAAAGACAAAAACAGTCATATTAAAACAATGAACGTAATAATAGAATAAATAGCATACAGACAAAATAAAAAACAGGGGATCAAAATTACATGGAGCCATCGTAAGCGAGACTCCATAAAAGGTTTACAATGCCTGTTTAAACCCTCCACAGTCGTGCACTCCCAGAGTTGATGGGTAGAGAATTCCAAAGGGTTAGCCACGTGCATAAATGCACAGACCCCAGAAGATTTCAGAGACACCCTCAGAATTCTATCAAACCCCTCACAGTCGAATGCAACTGTCGCACCGGGTGGTAAGGCACAAGAAGCTCTTTCAAGTAGTCAGGGTCCAGTCCATATAGGGCTTTATAAGTCAGTAAACCAACTTTAAAAGTGGTCCGCCACCTAATCAGCAGCCAGTGCAGATCCTGCAGCATAGGTGTAATATAAGAAACTCGAGAAGCCCCAGTTAATAATCATGCTGCTGCATTCTGCACAAGCTGCAGGTGGCGGATTTCAACCCCAGAAAGCCCTTAATACAGGAAGTTACAATAATCAAGGTGCAAAGTCACGAAGTCATGGACCAATGTAGGAAAATCTCCAGACGGAACTAAGTGCTTAATCCTGGAGATGTTCCTAAGATGATAAAAGGAAGACTTGATGACGGCCGACACCTGAGATCGTAAAGTTGGCTCATCATCAAGCACTACCCCAAGGTTTCACACCCATTCAGAGGATAGGATCTGAGAGCCCCCAAGAAAAAGTCCAGAGGGCTGATAAACCCTAAACCCCTCTATCCGGTCACCCAGGTCCACTAGCATCACCTCTGTATTTCCAGCGTTCAACTTTAACCAGCTTGATTTCATCCAGTCCTGAATTTCAGTGAGGCAGATATTAGGTACCGAGACAGCTCTATCCTGGTTGGGGGCAAAAGACAGGTAGAGCTGGGTATCATCAGCATAGCAGTGAAACCTCAGCCCATACCATCTTACAATGTCTCCGAGGGGCAGCATATACACTGCAAACAACATGGGGGACAGCACTGAACTCTGAGGAACCCCACATGGCAGGGAGAAAGGGTCCGAAGAAAAAATCCCAGATACCACTCTCTGACTCCTGCCAGTGAAGAAGGATGTAAACCACCTAAGAACCATACCTGACAGTCCACAGATGGACCTCAGACGTCCAAGCAGCACCCCATGGTCTACAGTGTCAAAGGCTGAGGAGAGATCAAGAAGCACCAAGATAGAATGATTCCTCTTGTCTCTCGCTATCAGGAGATCATTGAGCACCCGAGTCAGCACCGTCTCAGTACTGTGCCTCTTTTGAAAACCGGACTGGAGAGGTTCATAGATGTTATGGATGGTCAAGTGGTCATCCAGCTGTATCACCACTACTTTCTCAATCACCTTCCCTATACAGGGAAGGTTTGAGATTGGTCTGTAGTTGGCCAGAGAATCCGGGTCCAGAGAAGCTTTCTTTAGGAGGGGGATTACCACCGCCTCCTTCAGGGAGCTTGGAAACTCACAGGATTCCGAGGAGCACTGGACTATCTGAGCCAGGACCGGGCCGATCATATCCCAACAACCCATAATCAAGGAAGTTGGGCCCGGATCCAAACTACAGCACATAGGGCGCATACCCTGGACAATCCGCATGACATCCACAAGCTCGGACAAGGCAAAGGTACTCCAGAAATCCAGAGGTGAGGTGACCAAGCACCAATCATCAGCAACCCCCATAGAAAGAGTTGAACAAACTTCCAATCTGATGTCGGCCACCTTATCTGCAAAGAACCGAGCAAGCTCATCGCACTCTATTTGCGAAAAAGGTCTTAGGAGCTGCAGACAGATTGGGTTGCACAACCTGTCAACAGTTCAGAAGAGCTGGGCTGCTCGATTAAGCTGGTGATTCAGGTACATGAGTGGATGAAATCATGGTGCAGGTTTAAAACAGAAGTCACATATTCGGTATTATATTCCATGTGGTGTCTGGTGACAGGGCAAAAGATCATTTGTAGCTATTGGGCAACTAAAGAAGTTTGTTTGTATGTCCACAGGTAGCTGATATAAAGGCCAGTTTGTTGTAAAGCAAACAAAATTAAGGAGTACATTTCAACGGTAATGTGTTTATCAATGGCACTTTTTATTTATTTATTTTTTTATTAAACCATCTTTATTCATTTTTAAAAAACAGCAAACACAAATAAACACACCGAAAAAACAGACCAGTACCTGGCAAGCCAGGGTGCACAGCCCGAAACTGACTGCGCCAACTATATACAGTCCCTCTATTTATATACGAACATTTGAAATTTGCCAGCAGATAAAGGCCTAGAGGTCTATCAAGTCTGCTCGAATGTGCAGCTAGCACCCCTTATTCTGCAGCTGCCCCTCCCTTCCACCCTTCCCCATCATTAACCCTCCCCCTTGTCCTGTCCCATCCTCGTTTGAAGCAGTCCACTGTTCTACTGCATACCACTTCAGCAGATAATGCATTCCACCCAGCCACCACCCTCTCTGTAAAAAAGTGTCTCCTCATCTCCCTCCTGAACCTTCCTTGCTCCAGTCTCATATCATGGCCCCTGGTGTCCCTTCCCGCCCTTACTTTGAACAGCCCTCTGTACCTGTCTTGTTTATTCCTTTCATGTATTTAAAGGTTTCAGTCATGTCACCCTGTCTCTCCTCTCTCCAGTGAGTGCATGTTCAACTCCTTCAACCTCCTCTCGTGATGATAAGTCCCGAGCCCTTGATCATCTTTGTCGCCTCGCTGCACCCGTCCAGTAACCTAATGTCCCTCTTCAGATACGGATGCCAGTACTGCACGCAGTACTCCAGGTGTGGCTCAACTAATGACCTATACAGTGGCAGAATCACCTCCTCCCTCCTCGAGGATATACCCCTTGCAATACAAACCAGCATTTTGTTGGCCTTTGCAGCTGCCTTCCTACATTGTGCCGAGTTGTTCATTGACCATGTAATGAGCAGACCCAGATCCTTCTCCTCTGTCTGGGCTAGCTGCACTCCCCCTAGTTGGTAACTCCTGCTTGGGTTCTTCATCCCAAAATGCAGCACCTTGCATTTTTTGGCATTAAAGCCCAGTTGCCAGGTGTCTGACCAGGTTTCAAGCTTTTCCAGATCATCCTGCAACCCCTGCCATCCCCCTAGGTCATCCACCACCACGCCTACCTTGGTATCATCAGCAAACAGACTGATCTTGCTCTTGATGTCCCATGATATGTCTGCAATGAATATCTCAAACAACACTGGTCCCAACACCGAGCCCTGTGGAACACCACTCGTCACTGCCCTTGGGTGTGAAAGCTCCCCACCCACCGCCACCCTCTGTTGCCTTCCCTGCAGCCAGTTTCCTACCCATCTCACCAGCTTTGCACCCACCCTGTGCCTACTAACTTCCTTCCCAGCCTTCCATGTGGCACTGAGTCGAATGCCTTACTGAAGTCCAGATACAGGACATCCACTGCATGGCCCCTGTCCAGTTGCCTAGTTACCCAGTCATAGAACTCGACCAGGTTGGTTTGGCAGGATCTGCCACGCATGAAGCCATGCTGTCTGCTGTCCTGTAGTCCTTTGGC
Source organism: Neoceratodus forsteri (assembly GCA_016271365.2). Classification (NCBI taxonomy): domain Eukaryota; kingdom Metazoa; phylum Chordata; order Ceratodontiformes; family Ceratodontidae; genus Neoceratodus; species Neoceratodus forsteri. The sequence goes on along the minus strand of CM057453.1, from coordinate 514,725,368 downwards.
CTCTAGGAGGGCCACCAGCCTCTCCTTCAGGATAGTCTCCATTAGCTTACACACGATGGATGTGAGGCTCACTGGTCTGTAGTTTCCCAGTTCATCCTTGGGGCCACTTTTGTGGAGGGCCACCATATGAGCCATCCTCCAGTCCTGAGGTACACACCCCGAATGTAGTGAGGCATTAAATAGGTCTGCCAAAGGTCCTGCAAGGACCTCTGCCAGCTCCTTCAGTACCCTGGGGTGGATGCCATCTGGACCTGGCGCCTTGTCCACCCTCAGTGCCTTCAAACCCTCTTGAACTCTGCTCTCCATGATTTCCCCATCTGTCACCACTTCCCACCCTGCTTCTGCCATTTCTCCCACCTTGGGTGTCACCCCCTCTTCTCTTTAGTAAATACTGAGCAGAAGTACTCATTTAGTGCTTCCGCCTTATTCTACCCTGTTTCCACCCAACCCTTCTCCTTCCTAATCCTTACTATGTGGTCCTTACAGCTCCTTTTCTCCCTGATGTACCTAAAGAAGTCCTTCTCCCCCTTCTTAATGCTTTGTGCCAGCCTGAGTTCCGTAGATGCTTTGGCTCCCCTTACTGCCCTTGTCACCTCCTTCGATTCTGTCAAGTACTCCTCCCTGTCCTCCCCCTCCCTGTTTTCTTGTACTTCCTAAAGGCAGCTCTTTTCCTCCTTACCTTTTCCATGACCTTCTTGCTCAACCAGATCAGTTTCTTAGCCCTAGCCTTCTTGCTCTGGGCTTTGCAGCAGGTTTTGGTTGCCTCCATATCCCCAGCTTTATGAGCTCCCACCTCTGGTTAGTGTCCATACTAGATTGAATTCTGGCCAGGTACCCTTTTACCACTTCCCCCATCCTCCCAAAGTCGGCCATCCTGAAGTCCAGCACTATTGTGCTAGATTCCACTCCTTCCTTGCCCATATCCAATGTGAGCCATATTGAGTGGTGGTCACTCCCTGACAGCGGCTCCTCCACTGTAAGTTCTCTCACAAAGTCCCCATTTGCCAGCACAAGGTCAAGGGTATTCCCTAACCTGGTTGGTTCACTGACCATTTGCAGCAGGAAGCTGTCCTGGAAGGCATCCAGCAGTACCTGCTCCTATCTGTTCCTGGTTGTTGGGGTGCTCCAGTCCACTCCTGGCATGTTGAAGTCCCCCACAATCACCACACTACCCTTCTCACAGGTCCTCCTGATCTGTCCTGCTAGTTCCCAGTCTAACTCCTCCGTCTGAGATGGTGGCCTGTACACCACTCCCATTCTAAGAATCTATTCTTTGAATCCTGGATTTGCATCCAAAGTGACTCATACTACCCTCCTCCCTTCCTCCCTTACACTTCAGTCCTTCCTTCACATATAGTGCCACCCCCTCCTTTCCCAATCACCCTGTCCCTACGAAATAACCTGTACCCTGGTACAGACAGGTCCCAGTCATATGTATTGGTGGCCCGTGTTTCCGATGGCTGCAATGTCCACCTCTCCCTCTGCCATGAGAACCTGTAACTCTGCAGTTTTCTCTCCAAGGCTCCTAGCATTAGGTAACCACCTTCCACCTTTCCCCCTCCCATCCTGCCCTCCTTTCCTAGCATCACCAATAGTACTTGCCATTTGTCCTTTGTCACTGTTATCGGGGTAAGCTCATATGGTTTCCCAACCTGTGGTCTCTGCATATCTCTTCCCCAACTGCCACCCCCACTCCTAGTTTAAATTCCCAACTTCCTCTATGTACTCCTCCATCCTCTGTTTCAACACTTTCTTTCCCTCCTCACTCAAGTGTAGTCTGTCCTTGGCATAGAGACTACTGTCCTCCCAGGTCTCTCCACCACCCCCAACAACCCATACCCTTTAGCACAACACCAGGTTCTTAGCCATCCGTTAAATTTCTCTATTCTCAACTTTCTTGTTGTGTTTGCCTTTGCACCGGAAGTATCTCTGAAAAATTACTGATCTTCCTGCCCCCTCACATAATTGTGCTAGTTCCTCAAACCTCCTCTGCACTGTATCTACTGTCTTGTCAGCCAGGTCATTTGTCCCAAGATGTATAATTAAATGAGGCTTGTCCCTACCCCTCCTAGCATATTTCAGAACTGACTGTCCCACCCTTTCCGTTGTCATTCCTGGCATGGCCTCCACCCAAATGCGACTATGCCTCCCCCCCTTGCTACCCCACCTAACTCCTCTTAGTATTGAGTCCCCCAGCACTAAGATTCCACCCCTCTTACTCCCTGCTTGCTTCCATTCATCTCCCTCTCTCATTTCCAGCTCCTCTTCTTCCTCCTGCACATTATTTCCCCCTTTTACCCCTGTTGCAATTCTCCCAGCAGAACTTCCCCCCGCTCCAGTTTGGTCCAGGCATTTATCAATTACTCCTCTAATTTCATAATTTCCCTCCTCCACCTTCTTCCTCTCTAGCAGTGCACAGCTGTTTTCTGAAGGTCCTTCACAAATGCCCGCTCCCTCTCTCTTCATAGTAACCTGTTCTCTCTTTTCCACTCCATGACTTTTGCCACTTCTTAGGCTCCCCTCACAAGTCCCTATCTCCTCCTTCCATTTGTCTTTTGTCTCCTGACCTAGTTTCCCCGGCAATTGTTCTTCCTGGCCTGGGCCCCTTTGTCTCTGATTCCTTCTTCTGACCCTCTCCTCACCACTGTTGGCTTAAATCGCCCTCCCTCATCTCCCCTTCTTCCTCCCCTCCGTATTGGACATAAACCCACCCCAATCTGCCTTGCCTGTCTTAGTTCTTCCTGCAGACCCTCAATCTCCTTTCTAAGTTTTTCTATGTGGTTGCACACTAAACATCCTCCCACACTCCAGGCAAATTTTAGAAAAATTGGTGCACCGCAGTTGTTGCAGCCTACCACCCTACCCATTGCTGTCGTTGCCCACCAGCGACCCCCCACCCTTCCAGATGCAAGATACCAAACACTCCCCCAAGTCTCCCCTCTCCCTCCTCTATCAGTGCAAAACATTTTCTTTATTGCCATTACCTCCTTTGTTGCACATGTGTAGATATATTGAGCAACTGCTTTTTATATTCCTATCCTTCCTATCCACACTCAAAAACAGACTTTAAGTAGCCATTGCACAACCTTCTTCAAACTCCTACTCCTCCTTTCCCCAATGCAATATCAATGCAAAGAATCAATCACAATTGCTATCACAGTGGGTGTCCACCCCCAGACAGGTAAAATTTCTCGCTTATTTTGCTTTTATCACAATAAGCATATATATCTGAATTCTTTAATTGCAGTACTCTAAAAGCACAATGTGGAAATAGACTCCAAGCAACCTTATGCACCTCCTATCACCTACAACTTTCTTCCTGTGGGCGGCACCCGCCTGTGTCCCCCAGAAAGAGGGAGAGTCCCCCATCCTCCCTCAGTAATCTGCAGACCCTAACTAAGCAGCTGATTCTCTTTATCTCTAAATTCAGGTTATCTCTACAAATCACCAGTTAAAGTCAAGAAAAAGAAAAGGAAAAAGTAGAGAGGCTTCTCCACAACTTAAAATCAATACCATCTGTACTGCCCTATCCGACAGACAGCCTGTGTTCACCAGTTTATTGTCTGCGCAGAGTAACTGCATCTAACGCTGTCCAGCGTTTAAGATACGGAACCTCTCCCTCCATATACAAATATTTCCTTATTTTATTCAGCATTCCCACAAATCCTTTACCCAGTGACCATAATGGTAAATTTGATCATCCTTCCAATGCTTTAATAGAAAGCCCTTGACTACCGCTGTCATCAAGGAGAGGTGATATTTAGGTGTAGCACCCACAATTTGGGAGTAGTCACCCAGCACACAAATCTCAGGTAGTATAAATTCTGAATAATCCAGCATTGGATCCAACCATCTTATAATTTCCTCCCAGAGTGGGGATATTTTAATACAGGCCCAGAACACATGTAGTAAATTCCCCGCTCCCACCTCACACCTAAAACATGCGGCTGTCTGTCTCAAGTTTCTATCACATAGTTTCACAGGGGTGAAATATAGATTAGACACAATGAAAATTGCATACTTTTATGCTTAGGTATAATATTACACTTGCTGCTTCTCCAAATAGTATCCCAATTTATTTGCAGAGGATCCATCTGTTTTTCCCAATATATAACCCGCCTAACAGAACTTGGGCTAAGAAAATCCAATAACACTTTATATATTTGTGAAAGAGGGTGGGCTCTTAAATCACCTCCCTAAGCAACCCCCAGGAAAAAGGTATCCGCAATACCCCCCAGCTTCTTTAACGCTTTCCCCAGCATATGTTTAATTTGAAGTCTCTGGAAAGAAGGCATTCCATCACATCGTGCTGGTAAAACCACTCTATTGCCCTGAGCAACTTCCCTAAGGTACAAGCCTGATATCTGAGGAGCCCACCGTTGTTTAACTACCTGATTCCCAATTACAAAATTCTGGTTACCCAGAATGGGCTGATCTCCAGCCCTCATTTGGGCCTTCTCTCTGCACAGGGGATAGCAAGGACCACCACGCTCCACCGTCTTTACCATTGGATTCCCATGGTTCTTTTAAAGATACTCCCCAGATTAGCATACACCATTGCTTCTGGATCGAGGCCTAAATCTCTCAGCTTTTGCTTCTCTAGTTGAAGCCAAGTTGAAATGTAACTCCCCTCATCTTACTCTTTAGCCCACTGACTCATCAAGCCCAACTGGCCTGCTACATAATACACGTGAAGATCAGGAAGCTGGGCCCTCCCTTTTTATATGGTAAACGCAAGTTATTATATTTCACTCTGAGGGGGGTGCCCTTCCAAAGAAAGTCTGAAATTAGCCTCCTAATTAAATTGAACCATTTAAGGGAAATGCTATAAGGGGCTAGATACACCGGGTATAACAGACGGGGTAAAATATTCATCTTAATAAGGCTCATTCGGGCAGTAAAATTTAATGGCAGCTTGTTCCATCTTAGCACATCCCCCTCGAGTGCTGATATAATTCCCCCAAGATTAAATTCAGCCCCCTCTCATAATCGGCTGCAATCCAAATACCCAAATATTGGATTTTATCTAACCGACATTGTATTTGCACCGGGGAAAAATCATCCCTGGTAACAAAGAGCGTGAGGGGGAGAACTTGAGTCTTATTTAAATTAAGTTTATAGTTGGAGACCTTAGAAAAGGACTCTATAACCGCTGCTACTCTCTTAAAACTAGCTGAGGGCTCCTCTAAATGCAACAATACGTCATCCGCAAAAAACGAGAGCTTCAGTTCCCACCCTTTTAATTTAATTTCTTTAATATGGACATCTTTATTGATAGCCCTCAGGAGAGGTTCCAGGTAGATATTAAAAAGTATTGATGAGAGAGGACACCCTTACCTAGTCCCATTTTCTAATTGTATTTCCCTCGATAGATACCCATTACATAATATACCTAGCAGTAGGCCACGGCATATAAGTTCCTACTGCCCTTAAGGAAACCCTTCGGGAAACCCATCCACTTCATGGTAGTGAAAAGAAAGGGGTGCGAGACCCTATCAAAGGCCTTCTCTGCATCTAACGATATCAATGCTAAGGGTAACTGAGAGTCAGGTGCGTAACTCAATATGTGGTGTAACTTCCTCAGGGCATCGTGTGCCCCTCTCCCCAGCATAAACCCCACCTGTTCTTGACTAATTAAACTAGGGGCGACTAGCAACAGCCTATTTGCTAGAATTCTTGTAAGAATCTTAATATCTTGATTCATTAAAGCTATAGGTCTATAACTACCAGGAACATCCCTAGGTTTTCCCAGTTTGGGGATCAATGTAATATATGCCTGGTACAACGGAGGGTGAGATATTCCTTCCTGCATAATAGCTCAGAACAGCTCTTGAAGCATGGGAAGTATGGTTTGTAAATGTACTTTATAAAATTTAGCCGTAAGACTGTCCAGCCCTGGTGGTTTGCCCAGAGGTAACAATTGTACCACCTCCATAATCTCAGATGCCCTAATCAGAGCCACCAACTCCTTAACTTGAACTGGATCCAGAATTGGCAGGATCTCTCCCAAAAATTCTCAATCTCCTCTCTCCCGCTAGGTCACCAGCCCGTAAATTTCCTGATAATATGAAGCAAATGCCCGCCATCTCTTGTGACACAGTTAAGAGTTTCCCTCCCAACAGATGGAGAAATCATTCTGCTAGCTTCCACTCCCTAACTCTAACTGCCAACAACCGCTCCAGGACGCCTCCCTGCATCAGGTATCTAGCATTAATTTTATTTAGCCAAAATTCTATTTTGCTGTTAACAATATCCTCTAGCTCTTCCCTAGATCTTTAAGTTCCCTATCAATTTCCCCAGAGGACTCCTCTAAAGATGACAATGAGTCAGTTGCCCCCAGTAGAAACTCCTCCTTTGCTCTCCTCTGTTTACGTCACTGTAACTCAATACCCTGGGCCACCCCTGCATACACAACCTTGCAGACAGGCCATACTAGTGCTTTCTCTTGCATGGTAGGGACCTGTTGGTGCATGAATTCCCGCAATGTTTCCTCCAACCTATCACGCACCTGAGGCTGTACCAACAAGGCATCGTTTAGCCTCCACCTATACGGTCTAAGTGGTACCATTCTGGGTTCCCTCACTATTTGAATGGGAGAATGGTCTGAGTAGATTCTACCCCCTGTTATCGTTTCCTTTATCTCCCCTATCACTTCCCTATTTACTAGAAAAAAATCAATTCGGGATTGACTCTTATGGGCTGTCGATAGTAGTGTCATACTCATGCCCCTGTCGAGTAGATCTTAAAGGGATCTACCAATGCCATCATCTCCAAAAGTCTATTCAGGGCTACCTGGGCCTTAGACATAGGACCTCTGGATGGCGGTACTCTATCTTCTCGATTATTTAAGCATACATTCCAATCTCCCACCAAAATTAGCGAGGGCAAGGGAAGAGCTGTTATATCCCCTTCAATGGAGGCAAAGAACCCTGGTCCGAAGGCATTGGGCCATATATAGAGGCCACTGTAATAAATTTGCCCTTTAATATGCCGAGACATATATTCCTCTACTATCCTCCCTTGCCTTAATTTGGACCACCTCATATGAACATGATTTCTTTATCAGTATCACTACCCCTCCTGCAGCTCTATCCCTACCTACCGCGTATACCTGCCCTACCCACCTTCTCTTAAGCCCATTTAGCTCCTCAGTCAACAAGTGAGTCTTTTGCAATGCAGCAATATGAGCCCCCATTAATTCAATATGCCTTAGAATTAGCATTCTCTTTCTTGTACCCTTGAGTCCCTTAACATTCCAAGAGATTATTTTAATACCCGACATTAAAGGAAATTCCCAACATTGTACTTATGACAGCTTTACCTATCTGCACTAGGTATGCTCCTAAATTACTCTCTTTAGGGGACTCCCTCTCTTGCCTACCCTCCCCACCCCCCTCCCCACCCTGCAACCCCGATCCACAGATCAACCACCTACCTGATATTGAATCATGGAATCATGGATGAACCCATTCCTGCACTGCCCCCTGCCCCTTTCTTAGCCATGTAGCTCCAAAAAAAAAACAACCTCACCACCCGCTGTACCTATAGTACCACAATGCTCTTTCCTCCAATACCTTCATTTACCTTTACCTCATACAGCCCCTCCCCTCCTTCTGACCTTGTTCCCCACAGATGGTGACTATAGCCCTTTTTCCCCTTACCCGTTAGGGTAGAGCACAATTCTCACTCCCCACCTCATAAAGTCCCAAAATCTAGGTGATCTTTCTACTCTAGTTGATAAAAGGGAAAAAAAAACCCTCCCTAAAAATCCCCAGACATCCAGCAGCAGTAAATTGACTACCACCCAGACCAATTTCGAGCTCACGCCTCCCCCCTATTACTTCATGCCTCGGGATAACAATTAGTTATACCTTATGGAGCTCTATTATAGTGACTCACCCCAATCAGAGCTACTATTCCCTGTCAGGAAATCCTAACAGTTCCACTAACCCCTGGTTAGGGGAAGATCTCTCCACTTAAAGATACCCTATCAAATCATCCGGGCCCCCATCCCCAACTCCACCACTCCCTCCAAATTTTAAACACCAACTATATTCAAGGAAATTATTCAAATCCAATAATTCCATGCAACATGAAAGCTCACTAAGTAGCAGATTTGTTATTCTGCCCAATTTCAGTTCTTTAAATGTCCCATCTTATGTCCATTAGAGATGGTTTCAAGTTGCAGCCTTAAACAGGTCTGGGAGTTCCACTCTCAACCCCTCAAGATCGTCCCTTGCGGTTAGGAACCTCTTCTCCCGGTGCAACCGCACCACCAGGGTCGCTGGATATTGCAATCAAAATTTAATTCTCACAATATAGCTTCTTTTAATTTCAGCATATTCTTTCTGCTTCTCCCTAATCACTGGCGCTTGATCTTGAAATATCTAAAGGGATGCACCATTCCACTGTAACACCTTCTTCTGCCTAGCAGTAAGCAATACATGTGACTTCTCTTTGTAGTTGAGGAAATGCATAATTATCACTCGGGGCCTGGCTCCCGGTGGTGGTATCTCCCTTAATGCCCGGTGGGCTTTCTCCAGGTTGTACGCCTCGCTGAAGAGAGTAGGGCCCAGCAATTTAAACAAAAGCTCTTGCATAAATGCCACACAGTCCTGCCCCTCCGTCCTCTCTGGAAGTCCTGCAATGATCAGGTTATTGTGCCTACTTCTCGATTCCTGATCGTCCATCCTTTCTTCCAATTTCTTTATCTGCCTTTTAGCCCCCACCAGGTCTTGCTCCATCACCACCTCTTTTCTTTCTTGTGAAGAGATTCGAGCTTCCATGTCTCCCATTCTCTGAGCTAGAGAATGTAAACTGGTTTATCGCTGCAAAATCTGATACTAGCCCCTGCAGCATTGCCTTAATATTCTGGAGGCCCGTATTAAGGCAAACTGGTACACCTTCTTTCCTGGTTCCTCCTCTTGGTCATTTGGATGGAGGAATAGGGCTTAGGCTGCTTAGAAGTGGGAGATCTTGCTGCCAAAGGCTCGCCACCTCTGCTTCCATTCCGATGCTTCCTGACAGCCTACTGTCTCAGCCCAGCACTCGTTCTCTAAGGGGCTACCCTGGTTCTTTCCAAGAATCTCCTTCAGTAAACCTCGTCGTAACATGCCCCTTCGCTTCTCAACTCCCTTACAACCATTTGGGTGCTGAGAGAAAACGGATTTAGAAGCTTTTAACTATTAATGTTAGTGGGGCCTCAGAGCAGCACAGAGAATGTCCGAATGGCTTCAGCTCATCACGTGATCTCAATGGCACTTAACAAAGTGATAAAAACATTTTGTGAGCACCTTATGAAGGTGATGACTAATATGTTGTAAATGTGTTTTCAAACAGAAGAATATCCCTGTGAGCAAGCTCTCACAGAGCGAAACTGAGGAAAAATAATAAATGAAGTGTTGAACTGCAAATTATGTGGTGGCTATATGTGAAGATTTCAGTCTCCCAACAATCAGCAAACAGATACAATGAAGCAAGGAACCTCGGGAGACGCTTAAAATCAAGGACCATTACCCATAAATTTTTTTTTGTGCTTTGTGATTGTTACTGATTCAATGCAGTTGAAAGATTTGCTAAAAGAATTGAGAGAACTGAAAGCAAGTGCTAAAAGTACTATAGAAATGATAAAAGGCCAGATTGCCTGAATTAATACCGCTGAAGTGTCCAGTGAGGCCCAGTCCTCTGCAAGCAGGGCCAGTGTCCAATCCCCTAAGGAGGAGGCTAATAGTAAGCAGCTGAGGGAGGTAAGAGAGTTGAGATCCCTAGTAAGTGACCTTGCTCAATCATCCAACCAAGGCACCCCCTGGCAGAGGCCAAGTGGGTATGACCTTCCCTATCGGCAACAGGAAGAGCCTAAGCATTGCAACTATCCTAGTGGCATATCAGCTGAAGAATCCACTCATTCACAGAACCCTAGGCCTGATATCTTCTGTTATCATTGTGGGGAGGATGGTCATACTAAGAAAACGTGCCAGTCACCTGAAAACTTAAGAAAGGTGAACACAAAATTGTTCAGTCAAGTCACACAAAAGCAACAATTAGGGATGCTATATAGGATACATCTGTTCTTAACTAAGGACTCTAGAAAGTTACTTACTCATAGCTTCTTATTTACTCTGTTGGATTATGGCATTAATATTTACACGGCCACTACAAATGCATTACTTTACAGACTAAGAGTTACTTATAATGCTATTTTGAGATTTCTTACTGGATCCCCTTTCAGCACTCATTCTTGTGATTTGTACAAGAACTCTGATTGTCTTTCTTTATCTAAGAGGATTTTTCTTAAATCTTCATTATTTATGCATAAGCAAGTTTTGAGTCTATTACCTTCCTCTGTATCTGTCTTTTTTCCAAGAGTTTCATATTCACATGGTACACGATCCCAAAATAAATTATAATTTGCAATACCTTTGTTTAGGAAATCTGTAGGCCAGAGGTCACTTTTATTTACTGCCCCTACTTGTTTCAATTCTCTCCCTTCTTATATAAAAAAATGCACATCACTGTATGGTTTAAAAAAATTATTATTGATATGGCTTTCGAACAACGATAAATGCAATTGTTTTTGTGAATGAAATTGTTTCTTGTTATTCTGTGATTTTTTTTGTATTTGTGATATAACTATTTATGATCATTTGTACTTGTAATAAGCATGTAAAGTTTTCAATTTTTTGTATGTATGTTAACTTGTCACATATGAAAATGGGCAGACAAGCTCATCATGCCAACAAGTATAAAATAAAAAAAAAATCCTAAACCATCTGCCAGGCCTTCATCCAAGTCGTTTGTTGCCAAGTTGCCTGTTAACGCTCCTGAAAACACTTCGCTGGACTGGTTAAAATTGGTAGGCCCTTCCATGGACACCACTGTAAATATAGATGGAATCCCAGCTTGAGGAGTTCTTAGATAGCGGGTCCCAGTTACGTAATCTTCAAAGGTTGGTACGATCAGCATTTACCTGACCACCCACTACAACTGCTCAAAGGTCTGCATGTATGGGGGTTTAGTGAAAAGTCATATCCATATCTTGGTTACCTAAAAGTATGGCTTTCTTTTCCATCCTCTGTGGCTGGTGAGGGAGATTCTGTGGAGGTGCTACCCTGGTCTGCCCTTCCAGTGGATTTTACAATGGTATCCCTGTTTTGATTTGCACCAATGCCCTCATGTTTGGGTGCCTGACCCAGTTATGTGAAGGCAGAAGAAGAAAACAGGAAGAGCCCTGCATGTGCATACCATGATCCAAAAGACCAATGAGAAACAAATTCACCCCGAGGAGAGTGACAAACATGAACCTGTTGGGATGGTCTGGAAAAAAGATCCTGCTGCTATCACGTTACCTCCAAATGCAGAATGCATCATCAGTGGTGAAGTGCGGCTCCAAAAAGATGTGATCGACAAAATTCTGATGCTGGATGCCACAGACAAGGGACAATTACCTGCAGGACTGCTGGTTAAGCTCAGTGTGCTTCCAGCCCGAGCTCATGCTTATGCCTGATGAGTGGTGGTACGGATATGAAATGTTACAGACCAAGACATCACAGTACACAGAGGATGTACCATGGCTAAAGTCTACTGTGCCAACACTGCTGTGCTCCCATCCCAGTGTAAAACTGAAAAAGGGTGTGAGGTATCACCTGATCTGTTCAATTTTGAAGAGTCACCTATTTCAAACAGCTGGAGAACCATAATCAGTAAAAAACTGGCTCAGAGAACCATGGTGTTTTTCCTCAAGGATTGAGATGTTGGGTGTGTCACTGGTGCTGAACACAACATTCGCCTGCACGACTAGAGACCCTTTAGTGAGAAGGCTAGACATCTAGCTCCCACTGACATTGATGATGTCAGATGCCACCTACAAGAGATGTTAGCAGCTGGCATCATGTAAGCATGACACAGCCCTTATGCCTCCCCAATTGCTGTGGTGAGAAAAATGAATAGCTCTGTCTATATGTGTGTTGACTACAGGACCCTTAACAAAAGAACCATGCCTGATCAGTATACAATGCCACACATTCAGGATGCCCTGGACTGTCTAAATGGGAGTAAATGGTTCTCCGTCCTCTACCTCTGAAGTGCATACTGTCAAATCCCAATGGCTCCAGATGACCAGGGAAAACTGCATTCATTTGTCCCTTGGGTTTCTATGAGTTCCTTTGCATGCCCCAAGGCATACCAGGTGCACCAGCAGCATTTGAACGATTACTGGAGCGTGCTGTGGGAGATATGAATCTCTTGGAATGTCTCATTTACCTTGATGATGCAATAGTCTTTGGCAAAACTCTTGAGGAGCATGAGGCTTGGTTATTCGAAGTATTGGACTGACTAGAGGAGTTTGGTCTAAAGTTATCAGTTGACAAATGCCAGTTTTTCCAGAGCTCTGTCAAATACATAGATCACATTATGTCATTGGCAGGCATACAAACAGACCCCAGTAAGGTGGAAGCATTAACCAGCTGGCCAAAACCCAACAACTTAAAAAGAACTTTAAAGGTTTCTTGGATTCTGCAACTATTATCGCCGATTTCACAAGGACTACACCAAGGTAATCCGCCCCCTACTGAACTTAACCCAAGGGTACCCACCTACTCACAAAATGTTTAAGATAGGTTCTGACAAAGAGACTGTAAAGACCTATTTCAGACCCAATGACCATTTGGACAGAGATGGACTCCAGATTGTGACACTGCTTTTGAGGAAATAATATATAGATTAACTCACGCTCCTGTACTCGATTATGCTGATCCATCAAAGACCTATATGTTACATACAGATGCCAGCCTGAGTGGCCTCTGAGTCATACTTTATCCAGAATACCCAAATGGATTACGTCCAGTAGCTTTTGCAGTAGAAGTCTGACACCTTCAGAAAAACTATCCAGTGCATAAATTAGAATTTCTTGCTCTCAAGTGGGCAATAGTTGACGAATTTCAAGACTACTTGTATAGTGCTAAAATCTTAGTCAAAACAGATAACAATGCATTAACATATGTCCAAACATCAGCCAAGTTAAATGCTACTGGGAACAGATGGATTTCTGCTCTATCAACATATGATTATGTGGTGGAGTACTGACCAGGCTTAAATCACGTCGATGACGATGCTCTCATGATTGAAGACCTGCTTCTGACCAACAGTGGGTGCATATTCTGAACAATCTGTAAAAGCACTATGCCACAAGTTAGACCAGGAAGAAACTCTGTCCTCAAAAGCTGTAAACTGTCTGGCAGATTGCTTGGGACCTCCAAAGACTTGTATACCAGTTGCCTACTGTAATTGTGCAGCCTTAGACTTGAGTTCTTTACCACAGCTAACTCCAGTTGACATCCAAAAAGAACAGTACTATGATTCAATGATCAGACCACTAGTCAACGCTTTAGGAAAGGTGGAAGATGTCTCCAAAATGCAGTCCAGTGACCCCAAAACTGCTTTACTTCTTCAAGAAGGATCTAAACTCAAGCCTTGAGAGCTGCTACTGCATTATATAGAGAGCTTACTGACAGCCAAGGTGAAGTTGTGAGGAGACCACTAGTATTACCATCTGAGTTCAAAAATGTTGTATTAAAAGCCTTGCATTACCAAATGTGAGATCTGGGTAGCGAAAGAACTCTGGATCTAGCCTGTTCACGCTTCTACTGGCCTAAGATGGGCCAAGACATTGAGCAATATGTCAAAACCTGTAGTAGGTGTCTTCAGCACAAAGCTCAACCACAAAGAGCAGCCCCTCTGGTCAATATTACTAGAAGTGCCCGATGGAACTCATCTACATCAATTTTCTTAGTTTGGAGCCAGATTCAAAAGGCATTGCTAATGTGTTAGCAGTTACGGATCACTTCACAAGGTATGCATGGACCTATCCAACCAAACACCAAAAGGCTTCAACTATAGCCCAAGTTTTCACTGAAAAGTTTTTCATACATTACAGTACCCCCCAGAGTATCCATTTGGATCAAGGCCTGAATTTCAAAGGCAGACTTATTAAAGAACTGTTGTCCATATGGGGTGTAAGAAAATCCAGAACAAACCCCTATCATTCACAGGGAGATCCACAACCAGAGAGATTTAATTGCACCTTACTTGATATGCTTGGCACCTGCACCCAAAGACAAGCTCCAGTGCAGCCAACAAATAAGTGTTTGGTCCATGCCTATAATTGTACAAAGAATGATGCTACTGGTTTTCACCGTGCCACCTTATGTTTGGCAGAGAAGCTCATCTTCCAGTGGATGTTTGTTTTGGAGTGTCTCCTGATGGTGTTCAGTCAGAAACTACCTGCAGTATGTCAAAATTTAAAAGCTCAACTAGATCATGCCTTCCAGCTTGCATGTACCATGGCAGCAAGAGAAACCTAACAAAACTCATCATGTCAAGTGTGTTAGGCCCAAGAGCTCCAACCAGGTGACAGGGTACTAATGAGAAACTTTGAGTCTAGGTGAACACAAAATAGTTGACCGCTGAGTCACATCCCATATATTGTAGTTAGTAAGCTAGGTGATTTGCTTGTGTATAAAGTGTGTCCAAAAGGGGACCCTCGTGCTGTCAAAACCATTCATAGAAATCACCTGTTACCTGTCGACTAAACAGTAATCAATAAAGTTCAAGAGACTGTAGCCCTCAGTACCCTGTAACTAGGTCTGCTACTAAAGTCAAGCAACAAAATCAAGCAAACTTCTGCTTCCCAGCCTGTTGCTCCTGACAGTAATGTCTCCAATCCTGCAAGCACTGTAATGTTGAGATACAGAGTCGGAAAGTGATGATGAAAGTGAATTATGTACTGCCTTCAACCCATCATCCGCTGCACTGCAGGTCAAGAGGGCATTAAGGGTGAAGCCCTCCCCATCCCTCAAAACTAACACAGACGGAGGGATCCTTTCTGCTCCACCGCTGCAGGTAGAGGGCATTAATGGTGAAGCCCTCCCCACCCCCAAGCTAACACAGGTACAGAGGCAGTCGCAAACCCGCTACGAGATAGAGCTGGTCCCTGAGAGTGCTTTGGCACCATTTTTGTTTAAATTAATATCAACCAAACAGTGGAGATAGTTTTTCGGGCAGTTTCTTTTAAGAGTGCTAGTGCTTTTCAGGTTACTTGCTCATGCACTTTAAAGAGCATGTAAAATATAAAGCATCAATTTCATGATTTACTTTCAATGCATCGTAACTGTATAATTTCCTGGGCAGTTTTAGAGTGCATTAGTTTATGATTATTTCTTTTTCTATTTTGTTTCTCTGCTGTAGAGCTTTTGACTTATTTTAATGCACCTTAACTGTATTTACTAATCCTACTAGCTGAAGGGCTTTCTGACTTATTTAATGCACCTTGACTTTATTTACAAATCCTACATATCCACCTTGCTGGCCTTCTCTGGCACACATAATAGTAGTAACTTGTGACGCTGCAGGCCTGCCTAATTCACATAGACTATTTGGTGGCTGCTGACTGCATCTGCTGGGCAGGATATAAATATCCCACCTTCTCTTCTCTCCTCAGACGGAGGATCCTTTCCGTTCCACCGCACATGCAGGTGAAGAGGGCATTAAGGGTGAAGCCCTCCCCACCCCGGAAGCTAACACAGGTATAGAGGCAGTCACCGAAACCTGCACCGAGATAGAGCTGGCCCTTGATGTGCTAACCCTGCAGTCACTTCGTCACTGCTCCCTGCACACCCACCAATACCCTCCCACCCTTTCCTGGTGTTAGTTATATAGACACCGGAGGGGAGTGAGTCATATTACAAGTCACGGGATCTAGCTCCCTAGTTTTCCATCTGCTCCTTATTTTTTCTGACCGCTAGAGGTCACCCTACCCCTTCTCTGTTCACTGTTCTGAAAGGTGGTTATCCTTCACTCTTGCGCTCCTCCCCTCCTAGCTCCTATTCTCTCTCCCCCCTTGCTGCACATTTGTCTTTATTCCTGCCATCATGACTACCTTGCCTACTCTCTCCCTTCTCTCTGTTGCACTCATACTATGGCTACTATCTGTTCTCTCTGGCTCACTACTGACTATGTCCCTCCTCTGACACTCTCTGGATAACTTCTACTTCTCCAACCTCTTATCCCGATCCCAGCCCCACCCTCTCCCTAAAGCTGGTCTTGTCCTGAATCAACTGGGGCTGTTTGTTAAATTTATCCTGCATAGTTCTCGATCTCCCTGGAAGTGTAGCTAGGGCTTTTATTATTTGGCCCTCTGGATCTTTACCTTATCCATCACTCTTGCCGGGGATGTTGAAAAAAATCCTGGTCCCACTTTGACCAACAATCCTACTCGGTCTGTCCACTCTGTCTGTCTGCCCCAGACCACTGGTCTCTCTTTTGCTCACATTAATGCCAGGAGCCTCCTGGCTAACCGCCCTGATCTGGAAGCTTGAACTAGTACCAATCACCTGGATATTTTAGCCATAGCAGAAACATGGCTTAAGCCTTCCATAGCTGATTCCCAGTGCTCTCTCCTGGGATATAACATGCTGAGGGTGGATCGCCCTTCCTCCAAATGAGGAGGTGGACTTGCACTTTACTATAAACCTCATCTTAACATCACTTTACTGCATGTTCCCCCTCTCGCTAACTGTGAAGTTCTCCATTCCCTTCTACTTCTTGGGGGTATTAAGAAACTTCACATTTTTTGTATTTATCTTCCTCCCAGAAACTCTAGGCTTGGCCTTGAGGAGTTCATGGACTATCTGTTATCAGTTATGGGAAAGAATGATATAATCTGTCTTGGGGATTTCAACCTTGATTGGTATGGCCCCCACTCTGCTCTCCTATCCTTTGTGACTAGCAAGGCCAATCTCTCTCAGCTTATTCAGGAACCTACTAGGATCTCCCCTGGTGGTACTAGTGCTACTCTACTTGATTGGATCCTGACTAATAGAAAGGAAGCCTTTAGATCAACAGGTGTTCTCCCGGATGTTATAAGTGATCACTACCCTGTGTACTGTATATAGGATACCTCAGTCCCTTCACTCCTTCTAAAGTTTTAACTTTTCCAATCTCTCAACCTAAATATGGAGAACTTCATTCATGATCTTAACTTAGTCGACTGGTCTCCCACATAACATACTGTTGATATTAACATTGCCACTAACTTTTTCAACTCTTCTCTACTCTCGTTACAAAATAAACACATCCTGGTTACAACAAGAAGGGTTAAAGGGAAAATCACTAAATGGCTAAAGCGTCCACTGCTCCAACTTCTGAACCTCAGGGATAAACTGTGGTCCACTTGGAAGACCTTCAGTCTACTTTCTGATTTCAAAGCCTATAGATCATTACGTAACAAATTCAAAAAAAGAGATTCGACTGGCAAAAAACTCCTACTGTGGGAACCTCCTACACTCCTCCGCCTCTTGTCCCAAAAGATATTGGTCACAAATTAAAGAAATTCTTGGGAACAACTACTCCTTCTGATATGTACGTCAATGATGTCCACTGTAACCACCCTCTCACTATTGCTAATGCGTTCAACTCCTTCTTCTCCGTCCTTCCTTCTCTGACCCCCCATGGGTCCCCCACTCCTGGATCTGCCACTTCACCAAGTTCAAATGCTCACCCTACCCTGGACTTAGCTCAAGTCTCCTTCCTGGAAGTTCTAGCCCTACTCAAAACAGTCCCTGCTAGTGGCAGCACTGGTCCGGATGGAATTCATCCAGGGATTATCAGGCTGTTTGCTAACTGGCTAGCTAGGCCTATAACCAGGCTTTTCAACCTTTCAGTTAGCACTGGCACTGTCCCATCAATCTGGAAATCAGCTAGAACTATACCAGTTTATAAGAAGGGCGATGCTAAACTACTGTACAATTACCGGCCTATCTCTCTTCTCCCCACGCTCAGCAAGCTTCTGGAGAAACTTGTCCATCGTCAGGTCTCAGAGTACCTCCTTAAGTTTAATCTTCAATCCCCCTCCCAACATGGCTTTAGGGTCTGGCATAGTACTACCACTGCACTGACACTGTTTACAAGGATCAAAATAATATGTATATACTGCTCACAGGTTCTCTGGTTCATCACCCACCCTATCATCCAACAGGCTTGGGGTGTGTTTGACTCTACCCTATCCTGGTTCGGTAGTTACCTGGACAATCGTGCCCAGGTGTGGTTCTACTGTAAGGTTCTCTCCTCCTCTATTCCTATTACCCGAGTGTAACATGGTTCTATACTCGGTCCTTTCTCTTCTCCCACTTTCTAAAGGATATTCTAGTCTCTTTCTTCAGTAACTTTCTCATGTCACGCTGGTGATCTAGTGCTATGATTACCTGCCAGGGACTATAGCTGACATTAACTCAACTCTTGCAGGACTTTAATTCCTTCAATCCTGGCTCTCGCACCCAGCAAATTATGAACATAGAAACATAGAAACATAGATTTTGACGGGCAGATGTGACCATTGGCCCATCTAATCTGCCCATTTCCCTACTTCCAGGATAGGCTGCAGATCCTAGTTAACCAACAGCCTATTTTTTCTCTACCCCTACAAGAATCATCTTATGTCCGTCTCTATGCAGTCTTGAATTCTCCCACAGTTTTAGGACCTCAACCTCTCAGGAAGGCTGTTCCATGCATCCAGCTACCCTCTCTGTGAAATAATACTCCTCACAAATTTCCCTGAACCGCCTCACTTATCTTCAAATTGTGTCCTTGTTCTGTATGTCTCTTTTTCTGAAAGATGCTCCCTCTTGGACTTTGTTGATTCACTGGAGGTACTTAAAAGTTTCTATCATGTCCCCTCTCCCTTCTTTCCTCAATGGGTATACTGTACATATTAAGCTAGTTTAGTCTCTCCTCATACAGCTTCTGTTTGACCCCTGCACCATTTTTAGTTGCCCTGCTCTGACCCTGCTTCTATCCTGTCTATGTCCTTGCGGAGATGGGGTTCTCAGAACTGGACGCAGTGCTCCAGATGGGGTCTCACCAATTGTCTGTACAGAGGGATAACAACTTCCTGTTTTCGCTGCTGATGCTCTCCCTATGCATCCCAGTATACCCTCAGCCTCCTACTGCCTCTCACATTGCTTGCATAACCTTAAGGTCATCTGATATGATTACCCAGGTCCTTTCCATTTTGTTGTTGTTACTACCTCCCTATTGTGTATTCTCCTGGGTTCTGTTTCAGGCATTATTTTGCACTTCTTTGACTGAATCCTAGCGCTATACTTGACCATTCCTCCAACCTTGTCAAGTCCCTCTCATCCTTTCCACGTCCTTGTGTATCAACCCTGTTGCAGATCTTTTGTGTCATCTGCAAGAGGACTACTTTTCCTTCAGTCCTCTGCTATGACACTTATGAAGATTATTAAAAGGACTGGACCCATACTGAACCCCTTTCGGGTACCCCGTGAGTAACCCCTCTTTCATCAGAGTGGACTCCATTTGCAATTACCTTCTGTGTCTTGTTGTCCAGCCAATGTTTTGCCAGCTACCACCCTGGGACCCACTCCCAGGCTGGTTAATTGACTATTAATTTTTGTGTGGACTGTGTCAAATGCCTTAAAAGTCTAGGTAGGCCATGTCCACAACCCCTCCCTGGTCTACTATTTTGGTCACCCAGTCAAAGAAATCTAGTAGATTAGCCTGACAGACCTTCCCGCTGTAGAACCCATGCTGCCTTGGGTCCTGTGCCCCACTGGCCTCTAGGTACTCAACTATTCTTTCCTTCAGTGACTCCATCACTTTCCCTACCACAGAGTCAAACTGACAGGTCTGTAGTTTCCTGCCTCTGTCTTGGTCCCACTTTGTGAAGGGGAATCACATCCACCTTCCTCCAGTCCTCGGGTACACACCATCCCCCATGATTTATTAAAAAGAGTAGCCAGTGGTTTTACTAGTTCACCCTTAATTTTTTAGAATTCTGGGGTGAATTCCATCAGGCCCCATTGATTTGTCCACCTTCAGTTTTAGGAGTTCTTGCAGAACCCTTTCTTCTGTGAAAGGACTGGGATCGAAGCCCCCTATCAGGAGTGCTTCTCTTAATTGGATTAGGCACCTCCTCTCTTTTTGTGAATACTGAGCAGAAAGTATTCGTCTCAGTATCCTGCTTTTCACTGTCCCCTCTGCCCACCCACCGCTTCATTCTATTCAGCCTCACTATCCCTCCCTTTGTCTTTCACGCTCGCTGATGTACCTATAAAAGGTCTTACTCCTTCTTAACTGAGTTAGCTATCTTTCCTCAGTTTGGGCCTTGCTATTCTGACTTCCTCCCTGCTTCCTTCTGCCTTAACTGGTACTGCTCTCTGTCCTGCTCCTTCTGTGTTTCCTTATACTTCTAGAATGCTATCTTTTTCTTCCGGACTTTCACAGCCACCTCTTTGGAGAACCATAGTGTTTTTTCTTTCATTTTGATTTGTTTATTTGTTTCACACAAAGGCTTGTTGCCTCTGTGAAGGCAGTTTTGATGATTCCCCATTGTTGCTCCACACCTCCTTCTAGCCTGTTTGCTAGTGCTTTTCTAAGGCACTCTCCCATCTTGCCAAAGTCAGCCCTCCTGAAGTCCAGTATCCTCACTTTTGTATGGCTTGACTCTGTAGCTAAGTTTAACATGAACCACACTGTTTGTTGGTCACTTGTTCCCAGATGGCAACCCACTTCTAGATCTGAGATCCTCTCACTGCCCCCGTTTGAGAGTATGAGGTCTAAGATTGCTTCCTCATGAGTGGGTTCTGAAACTAGCTGTCTGAGGCCTGCCACCTGTAGGGCATCAAGAATGGCCCTGCTCTTGGATGTGGCTGCAGCAAATGTGCTCCAGCTAACATCTGGCATATTCAGGTCTCCCAGTAACAGTATATCCCCTTTCTCTGCCATTCTAAGAATGCCTTCTATCATATCCTTGTCCATTCCCTCCCCCTGACATGGGGGTCTGTACACAACCCCTGTGTGGATTGTGGTGCCCTTTCCAGTCTCCAAGGTGACCCACAGTGCCTCCTCTCCTCCCTGTTTACTCTTTCGTTGTTGCTTTTATCCCTTCCTTTACATAGAGAGCTACTCCTCCCCCCTTCTCCCCTGCCTGTCTCTCCTGTAGATTGTGTATCCTGGTATGTTTACATCCCAGTCATGGTTCTCTGTGTACCATGTTTCTGTGACTGCTACGATATCCAGGCATCCCTCTTCCATCAAGGCCACCAGCTCAGGGAGCTTGTTGCCCAGACTACGGTCATTGGTACTCATTACCCTCCATTTCCTGATGGCCTTAATCCTTTTTGCCCCATCCCTGTCCTTCTTGCCTTTGTCACTTTCTCCATTTACCCCTGCCCTTCTCCCTATCGACACCTCTATGTTAGTGTTTACCACACTTACCATGATTTTTGGGGGCTAGGATTTCCCTGCTCCTTTCCAGTGCCTCCCACCTTGGCTAGTTTAAATGCTTACCAATGAAGCATTTAAACCTATCACCTAGGATCCTGGTTCCCTCCTGGACAGATGCAACCCATCATGCCAGTATAGGCTTGCATCACTCCAGGTGGACTCCCAGTCCCCAATGAAGCCAAATCCCTGACCTCCACACCAGTTTTTCAACCACTGATTGAATCCCATGGTGCAGAACACCCTAGCCTCTCCTACGCCATAGATGGGCAGCACCTCCGAGAAGGTAACCGTGCGTGCTACTTGTCTAAGGCCCCTCCCCAATTCCACAAACTCTTCCTGCACTTTTCTAATCCCTTTCTTAGCCAGGTCATTTGTCCCTAGGTGGACAATGACATTGAGCTCCTTCACCTGTGCAGCTGGTCTGGCAATCCTGAGGATTCTCTCCCTGTCCCTCCAAGCCATGGTGCCTGGCAGGCACCTTACCTCCCTCTCCCCTTCCTCTCCCAGTTCTATCTTCCTAACAATGGAGCCCCCCACCAGGAGTTGTTTCCTTCCCCTGCAGGGTCCCCTGCCACCCTCCTGTGGGTCTCCTTTGTGGAGGTTCCCAGCATCCTCCTTGGTCTCCACTGTGGGTGCCTCCATAGAGGAACCACACTTTGCCAGAATGGCATAGGAATTGTGGAGAGATACAACTGGAGGGATGTGCCTCTGTTCCACCACCCTCACCATCCCTAGCCCACTGTGGTCCAACCGCTCCTCTTTCTTGGCAACCTCTGAGGCAACGGCAGTGGTACTGGTGGTCCCTGGATGGAAGAGGAGGTCCCAGAAATCCTGGACAACTCAGCCTGGAGATGAGCAACCTCCTCCCTCAGCCCAGAGAGGTGCCTGGCAGATGGGACAACATCGCATCCACCAGAACGTCTCCCAGAAAACTACTGCTCCACAGCCACTGCACTGCACCACTCCCATCATGTCTTATTTCTGGCCCCTTAACTGTTTGCAATCCTTACTCTTTCCTCTGTTTTTTTTTTCTCTCTCTCCTTACTTTCTCTCTGTGTGCCCTTTAAGCTCCTGACTGTCCTGTTCTGAGACAAGAATATCCTATATTTCTCAGTAGACCCCTTACTTGCTCAGAGGCAGACCTCCAGCAGGTAGGGGGGGCTGGAGAACTACTCTTGCCCTTCTAGGATGGTGGGTCTTTGGTGGCTCTGTGATCACTCACTTCCTGCTCCCAAACAGGAAGTTCCTGTTGTCAGTCAAATCCTGTGCCTATAAAAGTAGAACTAGCTTTGGGTGGGAGGGTGGAGGGAGGGAAGGAGGGCAATATAGTCCCAGTAGAGAAGTCCAGTCACACAGCAGTCCTTTCTCCTGGTGTCTTCTGCCAAGCTACTAGCAGAATCTTTCTAAGGCAGTCTTTAAATGTAGCTTCCTTCTAGCTAAGCCACTCCCCCTACTTACTAGATCTTTCTACAAGTAATTTAAACCTCACAGCTATCAAGTGTTTTCAATCACCTGAGATTTACACCTAGATAACTGTTCAGATAACCATTCAGTTCAGTTAACTCAGACAAACACACACTTTTTTTTGTTTTGTTTGTTAGTTTTTTTTTTACCCTAAATTAAAGGTCCAAGTACAAGAGTTCTACTTCTTTAGTCCCAGTAG
Source organism: Neoceratodus forsteri (assembly GCA_016271365.2). Classification (NCBI taxonomy): domain Eukaryota; kingdom Metazoa; phylum Chordata; order Ceratodontiformes; family Ceratodontidae; genus Neoceratodus; species Neoceratodus forsteri. The sequence goes on along the minus strand of CM057453.1, from coordinate 514,702,408 downwards.
AGAAGTCCAGTCACACAGCAGTCCTTTCTCCTGGTGTCTTCTGCCAAGCTACTACATAGGTAAGACTCAGGCCATGCTGTTCGAATCATCTAAAAAAGTGCTCTCGGAATCTCCTAAGCTCCTTGTCCACTGTCGGGATGGTAATGCTGTCACCAATACTGATACTTTCAAATATCTTGCGGTTATGCTTGATCCTGCCCTTGATTTTTTTATACATGTCCATGAGGTATGTAAATCTGTCAATACTAAGAACGGCGCAGCATATCGTGTACAGCACTCTCTCACCCCCACTGCCAGGGTAGCTGTAGCTAGAGGCGTGCTTCTCCCTCAACTTCTGTATGCCCTCCCAGTTTTCCACCATGCCAATGTTAGAGTGTTCAGCAAGTGGGACACTTCCTATAACAATATCTGTAGGTTTGCCATATCAGCTCCTCGGCTTACTCATCACTGCCTGCTCTACTCGGACCTAAACTGGTTGTCTCCCAAAGACCTCCGTTTATACTCCCTTGGGTGCTTTGTTGACTCCCTTACTAGATCACCCTTTCTGGCCTCCCTGGGTAATATGCTTACCACAGTCCTCAGTGTCCGCACACTACAGTCGTTATCCACCCCCATGCTATCAGTTCGGCCTTCCACCACGAAAATGGGGGAACAGGCCTTCTCCTATTTTGCTCCTAAATTCTGGAACTCACTCCCTCCCTTGTTAAAATCTCCCCCTTTCACCTCTCCTTCAAACGATCATAGTTTGTCCACCTCTATGCACTAGGTAACTGCACTTGCAGCTAATTTTGGACTCTCCTCCCAATTTCCCCATATAACTGTAGATGTCTAGGAATAACTTTTTGGTTGTATCCTTGCTAGTGTGTTTCTTCCCCTAACTTGACAGACTTCTCCAACTGTCTGTCTCATGTTAATTATGGCTACCACTATGATGCTTGTAAAAGTGTACTGTCCTTATGTCTATTATGTATTTTCTCCTGGATTGTAAGTGATTGTACCTATTCTTTATCGTTAATGAATTGTCCTGATGTTTTATGTACTATTTCTGTTGTACTCTCTTGGGTCATGCATGAAAATAGGCAGGACTGTTGTCTAGTGCACTTACCCGGTTAGCAAAAGCAAATAAATAAATAAAAACAAGGCGCTGCGTCAGCATGTGGTCTAAAAAGAAAATAAAATGGTTATATTAGTACGCCACAGAAAACAGAAAATAGAGTTAAAATCTACGTTTTCAACCTTAGGTCTTCTTCAGAAATATCTAAAGAGAAAAAAAAACACTAACACTAACTTGTTTTTTTCTTTTAGATATTTCGTGAAGAAGACCTCAAGGTCTAAATGTAGATTTTTAACTCTATTTTCTATTTTCAGCGTGCATTTAATATAACCATTTTGTTTTGCTAAACAAATAAAGATTGTTCCAAGGATTTCTTTCAGTTAAGTAAGGTGATGACTTTGAAAATCCAGCAGTTTTAACCAATTCTAATTTGTCAATTGTACCTTAACCTCCAGAAAGTGATGCCCACAGAGTGGATCTTGAAGAGGCTGATTCTCTTTGTATGGTGGAAGTATCTGAAATCAGTGAACATGAACACTATGAAGCAAGTAGTGAACCTACAAGTGACCATGAGAGTGTTGCTGAACTAAGTGGGCTAAGTGAACTATTTCATTCTAATGCTAGTAATGTTGTTCAAGAACCTGAGAGATGTGTTCTGGATGGTTCCAACTTTGCAGAAAGATCTCTGACAGATGAAAGTAAGCCTAAAGAACCAGAAAGTGACAGTAATCTTTACGTTCAAGAGCCTGAGAGTGATAGTGGTGCTCAAGCCAAAGAGCCTGAAACTAGTACAGAACAACAAGAAAGTGCAGTGGAACCCATCTCTTCTGAAGCTGTTTCGTTGGCGGACAATGAACCGGGACCCCGAATGCTGAAGTGGAAGTGCGAGTACCAGTGCCAGCGTTGCCACGTCACTCAGAAAGATCTGTAAAGCCTATATTAATGCTCGCATATGATACTCCAGGAGAACCAGTTAACTTTCCCATGAATGTTGTGCACAAAGGAATCTATATCACACCCAACTCCTTGCCAAAAATTGTGTTCACTGCCTCCACCAAAATCAGTCTCCACTCAAGCCAAGGTGCCCATTTAGTATAACAAGGAGAATAGAGGCGAAAAGAGGGGAATAAGGTGAAAAGCTCTGGTAAAATGTGGTAAACGATAACTTTACTAAAATGTGATTCTGACTGATATAAAACTGATCCATGCCACTGATGTATGCCATGCAATATTGAAATGTCATGACATTGCTTTGAAGCTATTATAGGATGCCCAAAGTCTAAATAAAACTAAACTGATAACATGCAACCCTGTAAATAGTTACTATGTGCTTAGCTAGGTTTGTATATAGAAAAGTGCTATTCAGACTAGTATGTATATAATTTATTTATTTATTTGAATTTTATTAATCGGGTAAATCCACTGAGACAACAGCAGTCCCTTTTTCAGGGATGACTAGGATGAGCCACATAACAAGTACAGTACAGGTCAAAATATACAGTTGGGTGAAATTACAAGAACAGTGCAATATCACTTAGAGATAATTACAGTAGCAAAAACATATTGTATTAACACACAGTAAAGTACAATAATGTTAGCAACATATATAACAATTAACTGACTAAATATCAAAATAATACAGTAGTATAAAACTGTAATGTCATACCAAGAGATCTAGTGCAGAGAGGTGTGAAAGGTTGATCAGGAGGGAGTAAGGCAAGTATAGGGAGTCGGACAGACAGAGAAATAGGAATAACAGCAGGGTAGGAGTGAGGTGGACATCACAATATGCAGAAGCATGCAGAAGGGGTAAGAATAACTGCAGGGTATGAGTAAGTTAGGCATCACCTGATGCAGGAGCACATAGCAGCATCATAGGGAGAGGCAAGCAAGTTGGACTGGAACATGGGGAGAGTGAGGCAAGATAAGATGGAGGATGGGAGGGAGTCCCATTCAGACACTGCTGCAAAAGCGAAGGACTTCCGGGCAGTAGCAAGTCGCAGATTTGGTCATATGAGAAGAGGGCAGGAGGCAGATCTGAGAACATGGGAGGCTTGTCTAAGGTGGACAATTTCACTAAGGCTGGGAGGGGGACATTTATGGATCATTTTATCCACAAGACACAGGGTGGTATACCTCAGTTTAGACTCATACGGTAGCCAACCTAAAGCAGACAGGACATCACAGTGATGGTGGTCGGAGTTGACCCCCAGAGCAAATCTACCTACTCTATGATATGCCTGAGCCAGGAGAGATAGGGTGGAAGCATTGGTAGATAGAAATAGAGGGGCACCATAGGTTAAGAGAGGGAGAAGGGAGGAGGAAGCAATTGTAATGCAAGAGACAGAGATGAGGAAGGGATGGATGCAATAGAGAAAACCTAATTTTTGGTTCAGGGATTTAGCTATAGTGGATGCATGGATTTTAATGGAGAGTGTGAAATCAGTGGTGATACCCAGGTATTTAAAGGTATGGACCGATTCAAGGGCATCCCCACTCAGAGATGTGATACTAAGCAAGGGGAGGGTTCTAAGAGAGTAGGATGTTTGCAAGAATAACATACTCTTGTTTTTTTCTTGTGTTCAGGACAAGATGATTATGCAAGAACCAATCCTCTAGGATGGAGAAGTCAGAGGCAAGGTCACTGTTTATTTGGTTACTATTAGAAGAGGAACAGTATAAAATGGCATTGTCAGCATAGAGGTGCACAGATGCATAACCAGAGTTGTTGGGTAAATCACTGATAAACAGGGAGAACAAGATTGGCCTGAGAAAAGAGCCTTATGGCACCCCATGCATTACAGACTTGAGGTTAGAGAGGGTACCAGTCCACTTAATCCTTTGCGAGACACAGGACAGATAGCTCTGGACCCAACCCAAGGCACCATTATCAAGACCAAGATCAAGGAGCTGTCATAGCAAAAGACTATGATTCACCAGGTCGAATGCTTTTGTCAGTTCAACAAAGATAGCACCCATGACAGAACCATGGTCCATGGCTTGAAAAATGTCCATGGTATGTTACTCAAGTAAGTAAGTAAGTAAGTAATATTTTATTTATGTTAAGCGCCCTTCCCAAGCTCAGGGTGCTTTTACAATAAAACAATTAAAATCACATTTCAAACAATAAATCAAACAACCATACAGTACACTACTCATTATGTACCAGCAAATGCTAAGGCAAAAAGGAAAGTTTTTAATTGTTTTTTAAAACTTTCAACAGTTAGGCATTCTCATATCTGACGAGGGTAGAGAATTCCACAGGGTTGGTGCCATAGCAAAAAGATTCACTCCAGACATCTTTTAGACGTACCTGGGAATCTCTAGCAATCCCTCATCAGAGGAGCAAAGAGAACGGGCAGGACAATAAGGCACCAAGAGCTCTTTCAGGTAGTGGGGTCCCAAATCATGTAGGGCCTTAAAGGTCAATAGTGCGACCTTGAAGGTGATCCGCCACTGTACTGGCAGCCAGTGCAAATCACGCAGCACAGGTGTCATATGGCTAGATCGTGAAACTCCCATCAACATCCTGGCCGTCGCGTTCTGCACAAGCTGCAAGCGGCAGATATCCACCCCCGACAGCCCTAGATAGAGCGCATTGCAGTAATCAAAACGGCTGGTAACAAAGGCGTGGACCAAAATGGGAAGATCTTTCCGTGGAACCAAGTGTTTCACCCGGGCAATATTCCTCAGATGAAAAAAGGCAGATTTGACTATGGCCGACACCTGCATCTTCATAATCAGACTTTCGGCAAAAATTACTCCCAGGTTACGTACTTAGCCAGAGGCAAGAAGTGGCTCCCCAAGATATAAACCCGAGGGTTTCCCGTCCAGCCCCTGTTATCCTCCCTCCAGGGTCCACAACCAACACTCAGTTTTCCTGGATTCAACCTAAGCCAACTAGCACTCATCCAGTCCTGAATCTCCAGGAGGCAGTTATTAAACATCATGATGGAATCCGACCCTGATCAGGCATAAAAATACAGGTAGAGCTGAGAATCATCAGCATAACAGTGAAAACTCAGCCCATACCATCTTATAATGTCCCCCAATGGAAGCATATACACTGCGAATAACATAGGGGACAGCACCGACCCCTGCGGTACCCCACAGGGCAGACAGTGAGGGGCCGAGGTGTTAACTCCAGACACCACTCTCTGAGATCTGCACTCCAAAAAAGACCGAAACCAACTGTGGACCGCTACCCCCAGACCACAGAGAAACCACAGGCGGCCGAGCAACACCCCATGATCCACAGTGCCAAACGCTGCCGAGAGATCCAGGAGAACCAAGACAGAATGGGTCCTCCGATCTCTTGCCATCAGGAGATCATTCAATACCCGAACAAGAGCCGTCTCTGTACTGTGCCTCTTCCTGAAGCCGGATTGGAGAGGGTCATAGGCTGTGAGAGTGCAATGATTCTTTCTGAATCCATGCTGGTAGGGGTAAGAGTAATCTATGGACTGCCAGGTAACTCTGCAGGTGGTTATAGACTATGCGCTCCTGTATTTTAGCCATGGGGCACAAAATAGATATTGGTCTTTAGTTTTCAGCTTCAAAGTTGTGTCTCCCTTTGTGCACAGGTACAACTACCACTATCTTCCACTTGTCTGGGACAGTACTTGAAAGGAGGAGTGATTAAAAAGGTCTCGCACTAGGCGGGTGAGGGCAGATGCACCAAGTTTGAGAAACATAGGTTCTAGGGTGTCATGTCCAGGCGAACTCTCAGCCTCCAAGTTTGCTAGAAGCCTCTGAACTTCCTTAGTTGAAGCCAGCTTCAGGTGGAAAGGGGGTCATGCCCCTAGGTTTGTGGGGGTGGATGAGGCAGAAGTGGGGATAGGGGCATTACTAAAGAGAGAGGTATACTTGACAAGGTCAGTGAAGTAGTCATTGAAACCAGTTGCAATCAATGCAGGGTCAGTATGGGTAAAGTGCCCTGTGCAACAAGAGAACTTGGAAGCTCAACAGCATTCCCTTTGAATAAGGAATTGATCTGTTTCCAGAATGCTTTAGGATTGCAGAGGTGATCAGTTTGCAGTGACTTGTAGTGGTGTCGCTTTGCTTTATGCAGCGAGTTTTACATTTATTTCTGAGTTGCCTGTAAAGTTGCCAGTCAGAAGGCAGGCTGTTTTTTGTATGTCCACCAAGCATGGTCATGGGAAGATATGAGCATCCTGAGCTCCTTACTAATCCAGGCGGCCTTGACATCTTTTGACCTGCATTTTTTCAGAGAAGCATGCATATCAACAATATTTGTAAATGTGGAAATAAAGAAATCCAGGGCTTGGTTGATATCTGGAAGGATTTTAATAGGTTCCCAGTCAGTGTTGGATATGGTATTAAAGAAGCTGTTAGTATCAAGTCGGGACATGTCATGGATGAGAGATCTTGGGGGTGGGTTGGGGAGTTATTCCTCCAGACGCATAGAGTTGGAGAATGATCACTTAAGTAATCAGAAAGCACACCCACGACTTTTATCTTAGGGGGGCAATTGGTGATCACCCAGTCAAGCAAAATATGCTTGACAGTTTTGTTATTGATGTGAGTTGGGTCTTGGATGAGTTGAACTAAGTTGAAGTCAGCAAGTAATGAATGCACTTTGTCAGTGGCGGGGCTGAGCCAATCAGTATTGAAGTCCCTGCAGAGTACGAGGTCATGATGAGGGAGGCTGGGGAGGGAAGCGATGAAAGAAATAAGACCTAATGGAGCCTTGTTGGGTGGAAAATAGGCACAACCACTGATAATCTTCTTGACATTAACCAGTGTCAGGGAGAGGAAAAGGGATTCTACATCTGGAGATCCAGAGATGGGATCAGGTAGTTCAGTGATGTCCAGGGTAGATCGAGAGTAGATAAGAATACCACCACCCCTTTTGCCCAGCCTATCTTTCCTAAAGGAGTTATAGCCTGGGAGTGCCACCTCATGAGGTTTGATAGAGGGCTTCAACCAGGATTCAGAGATACAAAGGATGTCCGGAGATTTTTGTGCAGTCCATACCTCCAGCTCATCCATTTTTGGATGAAGCCTTTGGATGTTCACATGAGCAATCTTCAGGCCTTTGGGGTAGGACTGGGTCATAGACATAGTAGTTTGATTAGGTGTAGGGTAGAGGAGACCAGGATTGAGCTCAATGTCCCCTGCTTGGACTAGCAGGAGGAAGACTGGCATACAAACCCAGACTGAGACATTATGTGTAACAATTGGAGGGGTAGCAGATGTCAAGGGAAAGCACACGTGTCTGCATAGCCAGAACCCTAGGAGTGCAGTGTTGGACTTTGAAAGATATGGAATATAGAGTAGCAGACAAGGGGAGTCTAGCCAGATGAAACACGCTGGGGTGGGTTACTATCCGGGGGGGGGGTCAACTAAGGAAAAGGCAATAAACTGCTCAGAACAGTAAAAGAGGAAGAGGCAGGATAGGTTGAGCAGCCAGCCAAAGCTACCCATTGTGAAGTAGTTAAGAATAGTTTGCCAACAGGTGGCAAAAGAGAGTAATGATCTAAGAAAGCAGGAAACCAGAAAAAGATAATAATTAAGTAAACGTATTTGGTAAGATCTAAGGATTGAGTTGAGACAATTGAGCAGGCCAGATGAGTAAGGCAAGGGAAGGTTGCAAGAGATAAGCCATGAGAATTGACTACCTGGCACTTTAAGGCTCAGGGCTGAGTCAATACTGGTATCCAATAGAGAGATATTATTAGGTAGAGAGGAGAGACTAAGGCGCATTTAATTAAAGCTGGGGGAGAGGGTGGGCCAAAATAGACCCTGGAGGGAAGCTGCAAGGAAATTAAAGTTCAGGGTAGCTTTTCACCTCCAAGTTATCTCGTCGCATAGCTCAGATGGCAGAGCAACACAGTTCAAGTAGGACTAGCTGTGCTGGCCTATCGGAAGCTTCAGAGGGCAGTTGTGGCCAATCAGCAGCCAAGACGGTGGAACAGAAAGAGAAGCTGGAGAGGGACCGTACCTGGCGCAAATCTTCCGGTCCTGCAGGATGTGAAGAGTAACTGGAGGAGTAGACGTGCCTCAGTAAATGTGGTGGGAGTCAGGCACACCTGTTCAGGGGCCGCCTCCTAAGGGGAGAGACAAGAGAGAACAGCAAAGTTAAATGGATCTAAATTGGTGGGCAGGAGAGAAACCAGAGGTGATAGCAGCAGTTTTAGGGAGACAATGGGGTAATAAGTCAAACTAGGCGAGTGGTGTCAGCAGGATTTCTGAGAGACGAAGAGGGGTGGATTGGAGGAGAGAAGTTTTGAGCAGAGAGAGACAAAGAAGAAAAAGAACAAATTCAAGCAGATTAAATACAATAAATTAAATTCTCCTGGAAGAGCTGTAATCACTTAGCTAGCGCTACAGATTTCTCAATTTTGCAGCAAAATAACAGCTAGTTAAACAAAAACTGCATGGAGACCACGTGATGCAGCGCGCTGAGTAACAGCTTACCAGTTCAGTTCCTGTTGTCTGGTGAATTTAAAAGCCCTTTTCACAACTTTCTTCTTTTTTAAATACTGCTTGCTGGGGGCTAAACATGCTCTGAAGTACCGGAGAAGAGTTGGGTCCGTGATAATGGAGGCGGAGATGCGATCGGCACCTCCTAGACACACACCGCTGGTATCACCTGAAAAACAGAACAAACGGCCTAAGGCCCGGCAAAGTCAAGCCGGAAAAGTAACACTCAGCAGCGCCATTCCGGCGAGGGAAGCCAGGGATACCCCTCTGATGCTCGAGCGGTTTCTGGCCGAGTTCTCCCAATTCAGAGAAGATGTCAAATCCCTCACGATTGAGGTCAAGCAGATGACCACTGTGCTGGAGGACCTCACAACAAGGATCTCCAACAACGAAGCTTGCACCACCTCGTTGGAGAAAAAAACAGATATTATTTAGGAGGAGGTGGTTGAAAGCCGTCACAGGCTTAAAAAACTGGAGGCTAAGTTGGAAGACCTAGAAGGGAGGAGCCGCAGAAACAACGTTGTTATCCTTGGCATCCCCAAAAGAGAAGAAGGTGCCAAGGCTATCAGTTTTATTCAAAAATTGCTGGAAAAATTAGCTGGCCCCTCTTCATTCGGCAAAGTATTCATGATTGAACGTGCGCATAGAGCTCGCAGACCTATGCCTCCACCCGGAGCCTTGCCCCGCCCGATAATTGCTAGATTTCTTAATTATCAAGAGAAGCAATACTGTTTGGGGAAGGTAAAAGACCTGCAAGAAATCAGATGGAAGGGTACAAAAATTAGAATAACTCAAGACCTCCCTGCTTCCGTCAGGCAATGCCACACTCAATTCCACCCGATCGTTTCCAAGCTAATTGCTTCGGGAATAAGGTTCAAAATGGGATACCCGGCCAGGCTGCAAATATTACTGGAAAGCTCTTGGGTCTCCTTTGAAGAGGTGGAAGTAGCAAAAGCGACCCTCCAGAAGTCTTTGCCTGACCTGTTTAGCAACTGCTGAATTTATGTAAATGGATAGCTGGCAATTGTGTTCCCCAATGATCGAATGAAAAATTTAATCACCTGTCTGAACCTCCAGCATCTGTGGCTTGGAAGTGTGCCCTCCTCCACCATGTCTCAGCTATTAATGCGCTTTCTGTACCCAGTGTGGATGATCCCTTCCTTTTGTTGAGCGTGGACTGTAGCAGGGATGTGAAACCGTGCTCTAGGGACAATGTATATATTATGTGGGGCTGGTTTTGTTTTTGCTTTCAGATTTCCATCACGAGCAGCAACTGCATTTGGGCTCCACCACCGCTAGAGGTCCCCATTGGATTGCGGCGAAATGAGTGGACTTCTCGTATGAAAACAGAACAAGTCTAACTCTGGACCTTTTACTGGGGGGTTACGTGACCTCTTTGACCCCCGTTTAAGACTTTTGTGTTTTCCATCCAATAGTAGTTATTGTGGAGGGGACTCTTCCTTTTTCTTTTATCTTCATTTCTGCAGGTTTAGATCGTGATGGTACTTCAACTGCTAAATGTCCTCGGAGGGTAGCACTTTGTTTTTTTATTAATAGAAGTGTGCTGGTCTTTAGTTCTGTCCCATACCATCCTATGAAGGGAGATAGGCTCCTATACGTTCTGTGTTCACAGGATCCTATTCCCTGGGAAGAGTACCTCCTGGGCCCTCCGGAAGGGCTGTTCGATGTTGGTGTGGGGTTTTCTGCGGGATTGAGGACACAGTACTTATGATCCCCCCCGATCTTTAGAGTGTTTCACCTTGCCCGGAGGGCACAGTGAGGTCACTTTTTACGGTCACTCAGCTGGAACCAATTGCGGCAGTCCATTTTGGAGCCACATTGTAGTCTGCCTTAGAACAAGATACGCCATACTAACAAAATTATAAATAAGTTTGTAGTTTATAATTACTAAGGGGTAATGCTATTAGTTGAGTTTTAACCAGGGTTGTTTTCAAGTTGGGAGCATTACCCATATTTCAATGTCTTAAGGGTTTCCCCCTCGAAAGTTACCTTCTTAAGCCCTCCTAAAAGGTCCTGGTGTAGCTTTTACTGACTCTTCTTGGAACTAGGTGACGGAGCAGAACAACTGGGAGATAGTGAAAAGTGGTTCTGCACCAAGTGGAAATAACAGAAGGGGGGTTTACTGGACTATTGTTTTGGTAGAGATAATAGCTGTTATATGGTTTTGGGGGAAGGGCTGGGGGCTGGGGGAACCAAGGGGTGAAAGTAGGGGGTTGGGTAGAAGAGGGGGGGAGGGCACAGCACAGGGAACACAGATCCCACTACGATTTTCCCAGTGGTTTCCTTTCCACATCCTCACTACAGCTTTACTAAGAATTAAAATCCAATGGCCAACCCATTGAAAGTCCTTACCTGGAATGTTAAAGGGGTCAGATCTAAAACTAAACAATATATGATCCTAAAACATTTAAATTTGGTCAAAGCCAAAATTATGCTATTACAAGAAACACATCTGTTAGACACCGAGGCCACCAAACTTCGGAGGCAACAGGTGGGACAGGTCTTCTCAGCTGAGGGCTCTACAAATAGTGGTGGCACTATGATCTTGGTGCACAGGAAACTCCCATTTGCTGCATCACAAACTATAAAGGACCCTAAGGGTAGATTTATTTTTGTACTTGGTAACCTTTATGCGGGAGAGTTACTCTTGGGGAGCATTTATGGACCAAATTATGACTCCCCTAATTTTTTCACACAAATTATTACCACTCTGCTTCCCTTCCTCTCAACCCCGATGATTCTAGGAGGGGATCTTAACCTAGTGTTTACCCGATGATAGATAAATCTGGATTCTCAAGGAAGGGTTTATCCCCGGCTCAACGCGCACTTAGGGACTTAATAGACCAGGCCGGTCTGTGTGACATTTCGAGGGTCCTGCACCCTGGTGTCAGGGAGTATACCTTCTTCTCTCCGGTTCACAGAACCTGGTCTAGAATAGATTATTTGCTTATTTCAAGGACTTACATCCCACAGGTTATCGATTCCTCGATACAGTCAGGCCCCCCATCAGACCACTCTCTCATAGTCTGTCTATCGAACCTCCGTGTAAGGGCAGAGGAAGGTGGAAGTGACCAATGACCAACTTATCAAGGACCCTGAATCGGCCTGTATGATACAGAACCACATAGATCAGTTAATCCAGTTCAATCAAGGTACAACCCAAAGACCGGATATCCTCTGGTGTGCCTTTAAGGCCTATTTAAGAGGGTTACTTATTGGGCTAGCATCCCATAGGAAGAAAGTTAAGAAGCAGGAACTGTCCCAACTGTTGACATGGATAAGGACCATGGAAAAAGACTTGTCTCCCTCAACCTCAGAACATACACTCCAAAAACTTATTAAACTAAGGGCAGCCTACCTAGAGATTCTCCGCTATAAAGCGGACTATGCCATTATAAAAACACAGGCATCATTTACCGATCGGGGGGGAAAGCAGGGCGCCTCTTGGCTTGCAGAATAAAACAGATGGAATCCTCCAGGTATATCGTTTCTATTCTGTCCCATAAGGACGGACTTCTGAAGACCTCCCCGAGCGACATAATTCAGGAATTCCGCAATTATTATACTGAACTTTATGGCTCTTGTGGCAGATCCTCAGCTGTGAGCCAACTAGATAGCTATCTCAGGGAGACCCCTCTGCCGAGTCTTACTGATGACCAACAAAGTGCACTAATTGCGCCTATTACTAGGGAGGAAATTTTGAAGGTTATAAGTACATTATCGCTAAATAAAACCCCAGGAATGGATGGTTTCTCAGCCTACTTTTATAATAGGTTCAAAGCGTTCCTCGTCCCCTTATTGCTCCCCTTATTTCAGTATATACTTTCTGGAGCAGAAGTAGATGCTTCTATCTTTGAAGCACTAATTGTGCTTATCCCTAAGCCTGGCAAGGCACCTGAGCTTGTCGCAAATTACCATCCAATTTCCCCTTTGAACCAAGATGTCAAGATTCTGGCTAAGTTAATAGCTTGTCGTCTTAACCCGATTCTCCCATCCATTATAGGCCCCGAACAAGTAGGATTCATGAAAGACAGATTTTCCTTGGACCACCCTCGAACCCTGGCTCATGTCTTCTCGGTGTCCAGAGATGCTTCATATCCGGCGGCCTTAATTTCTCTGGATGCTTCTATCTTTGAAGCACTAATTGTGCTTATCCCTAAGCCTGGCAAGGCACCTGAGCTTGTCGCAAATTACCATCCAATTTCCCCTTTGAACCAAGATGTCAAGATTCTGGCTAAGTTAATAGCTTGTCGTCTTAACCCGATTCTCCCATCCATTATAGGCCCCGAACAAGTAGGATTCATGAAAGACAGATTTTCCTCGGACCACCTTCGAACCCTGGCTCATGTCTTCTCGGTGTCCAGAGATGCTCCATATCCGGCGGCCTTAATTTCTCTGGATGCTTCTATCTTTGAAGCACTAATTGTGCTTATCCCTAAGCCTGGCAAGGCACCTGAGCTTGTCGCAAATTACCGTCCAATTTCCCCTTTGAACCAAGATGTCAAGATTCTGGCTAAGTTAATAGCTTGTCGTCTTAACCCGATTCTCCCATCCATTATAGGCCCCGAACAAGTAGGATTCATGAAAGACAGATTTTCCTCGGACCACCTTCGAACCCTGGCTCATGTCTTCTCGGTGTCCAGAGATGCTCCATATCCGGCGGCCTTAATTTCTCTGGATGCTGAGAAGGCCTTTGACAGAGTTAGTTGACAGTACCTATTTCAGACGTTGGATGCCTTTAAATTTCCCAATGTTTTCCGGACCTGGATCGAATCCCTTTACCATTCTTCCACTGCTAGAATATCGGGTAATGGAGTGATTTCTGAGCCATTTACCCTTTACTCTGGTACCAGACAAGGCTGCCCCCCCTCCCCACTATTGTTCAATATATATTTAGAACCTTTAATCCGTCGATTGCAAGCTTGTCCAGAGATACAAGGAATTCCGATTTTTCCATGTGAGGTCAAAGTCTCTGCCTATGCAGACGACCTTCTCCTCCAAGTTGCTAACCCCGCTTCTTCTATCCCCCCAATGTTAGAGATTATTAACTCTTTTAGTGTAGTCTCTAACTATAAGCTAAACGTGAACAAAACTACCATCTTCCCTCTCAATCATAAGCTCCACAAAGCAGAAATCCTAGAAATGGGTCTAGCCTGGAAACAGGATTCCCTTCGCTATCTAGGTATCGAATTATTTAGACTCTCCGGAGATACTATGAAATTGAATTTGGGCTCCCTTATACAGGTGATTAAACAGGATCTTAACAGATGGGCCTCCCTCCCAATCTCCATCTGGGGTAGAATAAACCTGCTCAAAATGAATGTATTCCCACACCTCTTCTACCCCCTTTCAATGCTTAATATCTGGTTACCATTGTCGTGGTTCAAAAAGCTAAATAGTCTGTTTCTAGACTTTATCTGGGCTCACAAGTCCCCTAGAATAGCATTTCACAAACTAACTACGCCGAAGTCGAGAGGTGGCTTACGCTTACCTCACTTAGGGCTCTACTTCTGGGCCAGTCACTTCAATAAATATTTCAGATGGACACTACCCATTCCAACAGGCTATACCCTGCTTTGGCTCAAAATAGAGAGTGCCCTGATTAACTCCTGTAGCTTAGCACCAAAAGCGCTGCTACACATCAAAGGTAATCTCCTCCCCACTAGGTTAAAGAATACTCTCATTGCTTTATCACTGAAGGTTCACTCTCAACTGTGTCGTTTCCTCAAATATGACAACCAAAGAGACGCAAATCAGTGCCTGTTTGGAAACCCCAATTTTAAGATTGGTAAGAAATGTATTCCCTTTAATTGGTTACCCCAACTGAACGATACCCCACTGCACTTGTTAATAGGTGACAACAATGCTTGGCTACCCGCTTATTGCATAATGCAAAAGTTTAGGATTCCTACTAAACACTTTTTTAGAGTCACCCAACTTAGGCACCTATTAATTAAAGTGTTAGGGCTAAAACCGAATCTATATGCAGACCCTCCTTTAGTCCCTGGCTTAGCTCAATGGGTGGGCCAACAGAAAGCAGTTTCCAAGATATTCGGCATGCTGTTCGATAGGGTATATCCAGACTACCATGGCCCCACCTGCTACTGGTCCTCTCTTTCATACTAGTGACATTAACTGAAGTAGCCTTTGGTCTAACTGCCATAAATTTATAACGCAGCACAGACTAAGGGTGATGCAAATGTTCATTTTACATAATGCATATTTCTCCTCTGAGAGAATGTTTAAACTTGGACTAACATCTTCTCCTCAATGTGTGAGATGCGCTAATCATGATGGTTCTCTATTTCATATTCTCTGGACATGTCCCAAAATAAAACCCCTTTGGACCAGCATACGTAATAAACTGGACCCCATTTTGGGATTAGAAGATTTATTTAAGCCCGAAATTTGTATTCTAGGCGATTTTTCAAGTATTAGGTTCCCTAACAAAAAATACTACATGGCCTTGATATCCCTGTCTCTTAAGAAAGTTGTCTTAAGACACTGGAAAGATCAATCTGAAATCAGGTATGGAGAATGACTATCTGAGCTCCTCACAAACCTCAAAATGGAAAAGGTTATTGCAAGTCTTAACAATAGGTTGGACAGGTTTAAGAAAATATGGGACCCCTTACATACCTTATTCTCGATTTAGAGCCTTACAGAGTAAGGCTGTCTTCCTCTGCGACACTCTAGTATTTTTTGTATAGTCTGTGCTGTGGAAATCATAGGGAAAAGGTTTCATGTTGAGTCTGTGCTTTGGGGATGGGGAGGGATTAAGGGGGGGAGGAGTGGGGGGATTGGCAGGTCTGGTCCAATGTACACTGTTTATATGACGTATATTTGTTATGGAAGATCTGTCTTGTATGGTAAAACTTCAATAAACTTTAAATGGAAAAAAAAATGCATGCAATTTCTAGGCAGTTAACAATCAAAATAGGCCCTGGAGAGAAGCCATAAGGAAATTAAAGTTTGGGGTAGCTTGCCGCCTCTGAGTTCCCTCGATGCATAGCTCAGATGGCATACCAACACAATTCAAGTAGGGCTAGCTGTGCTGGCCAATCAGGAGTTTTGGAGGGCAGTTGTGTATGAACAGTGGCCAAGGCAGTGAAACAGAAAGAGAAGCTGGAGAGGGACCATATGTGGTGCAAATCCTGCAGTCCTGCAGGCTGTGAAGAGTGGCTGAAGGAGGTGCCATGCCTCAGTGATGGCGGTGAGAGTCAGATGCACCTGTTCAGGGGATGCCACCTGATGGGAGAGACAGGGAGAAGAGCAAGGTTAAAGGGAGCTAAATCGGTGTTCAGGGGAGAAACCAGAGTGATAGCAGCAGTTTGAGGGAGACAATAGAGGTAATTAAGTAAAACTAGGTGAGAGGCGCCAGCAGAGCGTCTGAGAGATATGGGGGGGTAGAGTAGGGGGGAGGAGGTTTGAGCAGAGAGAGGAAAAAGAACAAGCTCAAACAGATTAAATACAGTAAATTAAATTCTCCTGGAAGAGCTGTAATCACTACCAGTCTAACTTATGAAAAAAAAATAACTAGCGCTACAGATTTCTCAATTTTGCAGTAAAGTAACAGTTAGGTAAATAAAAAATGCAGGCAATTTCTAGGCAGTTAACATTCAAAATAGGCCCTGGAGAAAAGCTGCAAAAAAATTAAAGTTCAGGGTAGCTTGCCACCAACTAGTTCCCTCGGTGTGTACTTCAGATAGCAGAGCAACACAGTTCATGTAGGGCTAGCTGTGCTGCCCAATCGGGAGCTTTGGAGGGCTGTTGTTGCCAATCAGTGGCCGAGGCAGTGGAACAGAAAGAGAAGCCAGAGTTGGGCCATACCTGGTGCAAACCTTGTGGTCCTACAGGCTGTGGAGAGTGGCTAGAGGAGACGTCATGCCTCAGTGATAGCGGTGGGAGTCAGGTGCATCTGTTCAGGAGCTGCTGCCTGATGCAAATCTTGTGGTCCTGCCTGCAGGCTTTGGAGAGCTGCTGGAGGAAGCGCCGTGCCTCTGTGATGGTGGTGGCAGTCAGGCATGCCCATTCAGGGGCCGGCGCCTGATGCAAATCTTGCGATCCTGCAGGCTATGGAGAGTGGCTGGAGGAGGTGCCATGCCTCGGTGATGGCAGTGGGAGTCAGGCTTACCCATTCAGGGGCCACCACCTAAAGATAATAGAGTGTTAGATATATAGATAATAGATAATACAGTGTTAACCAAAAGGTATACCAGTATAAGTAATATCTTTAGCAAATGTGTATATACAGTAATGTGTTATAGTGGTTGCCGGTCTATTATAGACTTGGCATGGACACTGTCAGGAGGTCTAAACCTCACTGTCAGGTTCTTGACAATAATGGGCATGCAAGGAATCACAGACATGTTGCAGAAGAGTAATAAAGCTTGTTTATTACTACCAAAAGGATAATCACAGTTGTCCTACTCAGTTCTTACGAATACGACCTGGGAGCCAATGTTAAGCGTCCCCTATACCTCAAGGATTCTGTATGTCAGTAGTATGTCCAAGAGATCCAGGTGTTGTTCCTGAGTGGCTGTTGCCAACAACAGGTCATCCACATACTGCAGGAGACACTGGGGTGTAGAGAAACCCTCAAGGGCATCCATCATGTGTAAAATGAATAGGGAGGGGCTGTTATGGAACCCTTGTGGTAAGCAAGTCCAGGTGTACTGCCTGCCCTCAAAGGTGAAGACAAACTTATAATGACTCTTGGGGAATAATGGCAATGACCAGAAACCATTGGAAATGTCCAGGGTACTAAACCATTTTTGGTCAGGGGTCAAAAGTCACAGCACATCAGGTGCTGATGCCACAGTTGGAGCACAACTGGGGGTGACCTGGTTTAGCCTCCTGTAGTCAATAGTAAGTCTCGAAGCACCTGTGGATTTTTTCACAGGCCACACTGGGGAGTTAGCAGTAGAGACACATGTCCTGATTACACCTTGCTTGAGAAGTGATTTTATTGTTTCTCTAAGAGAAGGCAGGGCCTCAGGTGGAAAGGGGTATTGCTGCTGCCTCTCATGTGCTGGGCCTGTCACTTCAATGACAGTGTGCATTCTGCCACAGTCATGCTTGTTGGTGGAAAATGCCTCCAGAACCTTTGTAGAATGGGAAGGAGCTGTGGAAAAAGCTTGTGGTTCTTGAACAAATCTATGATGTCATACTCTTTGTCGTTCACAGATATTGTTGCAATCACAAGTGAGTCAGGGATCAAAATGGTGAGATATTGTCTCTGAATTTGTATCAGTAACATGCTGGCAAGGTGTACCACACAGCCGTGTGGTGCTAGAAAGTCAATTCCAATTATACTAGGATGATCATGCAATACCATTAGCTGGAAGGTGTGATAGGCCTTCAGGTGTCCCAATGTCACAGGTAGTAGCATGGAGCAATATGCTGGCAACCTAGTTCCATCTACAGCAGACATGTTGGTGCTCCATCCGGTGGATCAAGGGGGATGTGTCTGGGTGATCATCTTGTAATACAGACACAGCCACACCTGTATCCAATAGTACTGTCAGTAGGCGGCCCCCGACCTCAGCCTCGGTGCAGGGCCTTCCATTTGTATCCAAGACCAGCTTGTTTACAATATGGACTGGGGCCTGTAATTGTCAATCTGTACCAGTAGTAGCATGGGGAGTCTCATGGAAGAGAGTCTGGGCCTGGTTCCTTTGAACCATTTCACCATGCTGCACTGATGCTATATAGGGAGCTGCTTCCGGGTTTAGGCCTGTGGGGGCCTGGGCACCTGTACTTACGGTGTCTCCACGGCCTGTTGAGGCCTGCTCTCCCAGTTGTATGGCTGCAAGAGTCTGAATGGGAACAGCATCCGTAAAGGAATGCACTTGCCCGAGAAGCTCTCGGAACTTCTGATTCTCATCGGCTATCTCCCTATATGAAGGGCCTCATCTTTATTGTTTACTGTTATTCTTATGGTGTTTCTTATTTTTGTGGTAGTTCCAGTTCCACCCCAGGATTGTTGTTGTTGCTGGGCCTGCTGGGGGTGCTGATTTCCCGTGGGGAGGGGCTGTTTCTCTTGGGCCTATCCCTCTACTGTGCAGTGTGTCGTGGCCTCCAGATTAGTTTCCACGGCAGCTACTTTTTTGGAACTGGAGCCCAAATCATGGATGTACAGTTGATAAACCCTCTCGGTTTTCCGAAGAATATCGGCAAACCTCTCCATGATGGGATAGGTGGTTGGCTCTACCTTTTCTCTTACTGCAGGGATCATGTTCCTAAGGAACAGGGTTTTGTATTCGATAAGGTCCACATCTGTGGCTTCTTGTGCAAGATGCTTCCCGATCGGTAGGCCATCCAGAGCCTCTGGTGGAAAGTCGCTGGACTTTCTTTTGCATTCTGTTTTACAGAGTATGCGAGCATCATTCCTACTACACTTGGGCTGTGTGCAGAAAAGAGTTCAGCTGCTACATCGTCAAAGGTGGCATGGCTGTCCTGATGGACAGCATTGGAGAGTTTCACCCAGTGATGAAAGTGAACAGGAACACAGAGAAACTCAGTTCCTGTACCTTTTTTGCAGCAGGAACGGAGTTCCTGTACTTCTTCCCACTGACACTGGAAATTGTATTTTTTAAACCAGCAACATAATGAAGGTTTCTGGCCCTGTGACCTGACATCAGGGCTTACGTAACATTTGACTTGTACAACAATGCTATTTTCCTAGAAATACTTCAATATCTCTAACTGAATCTACTAGTGTCGAAACAGATGTGTTATTTTGACAAAGCTATCCTTCAGACTGAGTATCTTACTTCTGTATTTCACATTTGCCAATGCTTGAGTTCATGCACTTCTTGTCTACCACTTGCACCACTGGTTTCACCCACAGTCCAGGATCAATGGTCTGGTGTAGGATCTGGACCTGGTAGACTGCAGCGAGACTAAGCATTTCACATTTAGCACATACCTTTTCCAAATGGCAACTGCTGTTGTTGGATGGACTCATCTGACCAATGCTGTGAGCTATTTGCTGAACAGAGTAAGCCATTTGTAGGGGATTATTGGGCTGATCAGGCGGAGGTAGGTTGCCTCAGGTGCCATCCAGGGCTGCCTGGGCTGTGGCTGTTGCCACTGATTAAACCATGCCATCCAGGGTCCCAGCCTCATGTAGAAGCTGACTAATTTGGGTCTTCAGAACCCATTTATTTCTTTCAGAGATGGGCACGGCACTTATTGTTATTTTGATCATCATCTCTATCTCCTGCCTGTCTTCCACATTAATAATGGCTACTGGTGGTGCTGTCGGGACTAGGCCTGGGCCTGTTCCCCCCCATCATGGGGCTCACCATGTTGGTGTCACCCATGATGTGAGTCATGATATCGAAGACATATGGCATGAGGGTCACGTGAAGGGAGTCTGCCATGTTGTGGATGGTGGGGTGGGTGTCTGGGCCATAGTAGGGGTGTGACTGGGTGTTGTATTGTGAGATGTCATCATCTGAGACCTCCCCTTCAGATGACATGCAAGGCAGGGGCTACGCCTCCCATTGCCTTGACATGACCAGCCAACACCTCTTGCTGATGGCACAATTTTGCCATCTTAGATTCGCATTCAGCATGATTCACATTTGCAACATTCACATCAACCTCATCCTGCATCTGTTTTTGTAAAACTCTATACATGGCGCTCAATTCGCGATTGCCCCTAGTTGCCACTTCTAAGTCATTACGTACCTGGTTTATCTCATCCTGCATCTCTCCTAACTCCTCACTCAACTGCTTATTTGTTCTACTTAACAAGTCATTCATTTGCAAAGCCTGTCCCTTATCCTGTCTCAAACTTTCACATTCCTGCTTCAACATACAAAGTTCTTGCTCGCCTGCCTGGGTGAAATGATGCAAAAGGGAATCCTTTCCATTTCACAGTGTTTGGAGCTCAGACTCCAAATCCTGCTGATGTCACACATATTCAGTTTCCTGCAAGCCCATCTCCTGTTTAAGAGATGAGATTTGTAGGTCAAGGGTTCGAAACCTCGCTTTGGAGGCTTCCAAAGCAGCATGAAGAGCCGCGACTAACAGCTCTTTAACTTCTCGTTTTCTGGCTGTTTGTCTTATCTCCATGTACTGGGTTGAAATCCCCAGTATAGGGTTGTCAGATTGACTTGCGTCCCGTGCAAAGTCAGCCCTCCCTCCATGGGAGGCAAGGAAGTCTGAGACATTGAGTCTCAGTTCTGTGCAGATATTTGAGACGGTGGCCATTGTGTGGGAGGGAATGAAAAAATCAAACCGTAAAAAGGTGCCCTGCTGTGTATCAATCCACAACGGGTGCACTTGTTCACATTTGAGCTACTGTGCACTTGTGAACTTACAATTCAAAACTGCCGTGGGGTGGGTCGAATCGGCATCGACCACACCCAGAAAGCAGCCAGACTTTTAAGGGAGTACAAAGTGGTCATAGAACGGGAGAGATGATGTGGGAATGCACACCTACAGTCCCCGTTGGGAAAGGAAAAGTTTTAAGCAACAAGTGGAACTTTGCAAACACCATATATTGCATTCACGTGGTCGTCAATTGTCAGGAGGTCTAAACCTCACTCTCGGTTCTTGGCAATAATAGACATGCAAGGAATCACAGACACATTGCATAAGAGTAATAAAGCTTGTTTATTACTACCAAAAGGATAATCACAGTTGCCCTAAGCAGTTCTTACCAATACGAACTGGGAGCCAATGCTAAGCATTCCCTATACCTCGAGGATTCTCAGTGTCTCTTGGGGTCTCCGAGGTAGAAGACGTAATGTCTTACATTATATACCTATGATAATTACCATGGTTACAGTAAGACAGAAACATTTCTAGTTACAGAGATGAGCCCTGTTGGCTAAATTAGAGGTGACTCCTCAGTCCAAGATAACTTTATACAATTTTGTAGTAGTCATCACTTTGTAAAGACAAAGAAGTACAGTTGTACATAGCTGTGTAGTATTACAAATCAGAAGATGGCAATGCCATCTCATGTATTATAATTATTACAAGGACACAGAAGTCCTAACATCTTGTAAGCAAGAAATGCAGATGTATATTGGAAAACTGAGTGTATAACAATAATATGCATACATATCCTGACATCTACTCTTATACAGGGACAACCTGTGGCACCTTGCTGTTGCAACTGGCCGCCCTGCAGACAGACAGACCTATGCTGTGGCTCGGAACAGGTGCACCTGGGCTATCTGCAAAGCAAAGGCCAAGTACTATCAAGCCTCCCTTACCTCCTCTTGGGGGAACCCCAGGTCCTTCTGGGACAACGTCAAGCAGCTGAATGGTAACTCCCGGTCCCCTCCTCCTTCACTTCTTAACATCAATGGTACTGTCTCCTCTGATCCTGCCCTCATTGCCACTCACCTCAATAACTCCTTTACTGATCTTAGCCCAGTGCTCCCTGGCAATTTCTTCAGTCCTCCACCCCCCAGGTCTGCACCATCCATCACGCGCCCCTAGTTCCACCAGTGTTGTGTCACCACACAAGAAGTCAGGCCATACCTGCTTAAAGCCTTAAAGGGTAACACCATCGGTAACAACTCCCTAGATCCCTGTCTTCTACGTCAGGTCCTGGACCAGGTCATCTCGCCTATCACCTGCATCTTTAACAAATCCCTCTGCCTTGGACAATTTCCCACTGTCTGGAGGGTCACCACAGTTACCCCTATCCACAAAGGTGGCAACAGGACTCTTCCAAGTAACTACCGGCCTATCTCAATCCTGCCCCCCCTAAGGCCTTAGAGAAAATTGTGTCCACTCAAATCTCTGGCTACCTCTCTAAATACAATGTTCTCTGCCCTGAGCAACATGGGCTCAGAGCTGGTCATAGTACCAATACAGCTCTCCTGGAGTTCACCAACTTCCTCCACACATCTTTGGACTCTGGCTCCATGGCTGGTGCGGTATTCATTGACCTGTCTAAAGCCTTTGATACCGTATCGCATCCTCTCCTGTTAACCACTCTCGACCACCTAGGCTTTGCCACTGGTCCGGTCTCCTGGTGCGCCAGCTATCTCTCAGCCTGCTCTCAACATGTGAAAGTTAGTGGAACTCTCTCCAGCACCTGATCTATCCACTCTGGAGTCCCCAGGACTCTATTCTTGGACCCCTACTCTTCTCCCTCTTCCTCAACTCGCTTCCTAGCAAATGTGGAGGTAAGATCTTACTCTACGCTGATGATGCAGTACTCATCGCTTCTGACAGTAACCCTCATTTCACTCCAGAATTCTCTCCAGCTAGCCTACGATTCCATTGAAACCTGGTTCACTGAGCACTGACTCATAATCAACCTAAAGAAAACAAAAACCATGCTCTTCTCCCACCCCCAAAATAAGTCCAGCAATTTTCCTCTCACTGTCCACTCCACCCTCAATATCCCCATCGAACGAGTGCAGTCCTATAAATATCTTGGAATAATCTTTGACCCTGCCTTCTCCTTCCATGGCCACATTTCCACCTTGAACTCTGCCGCCAACTCATGGTTGGGCATTCTTTACTGGCACAAAAAATGCCTCCCTTCGGACGCCCTCTGCTTGGCTGTCACCTCCTCTGTCATATCACTCATCGACTACGGCCTTCCGGTCTATGGGGCTGCAGATCAGATGGCCCTGAGTAAGGTTCGCCTTACACTTAACAAAGCCTGCAGACTTATAACCGGTGCACCTAGACTTACCCACACCTGTCTGCTGTACTCCTTGACTTCCCTACTCAGCCTGGATGAGCGGCTCATGTACCAAACATGCCAACTCACCTTTAAAACCCTCCATGGCCTATCCCCCGCTGGCTTATCTGACTCAATCCACCGAGCTAATCCGACTGTGAACACCCACAGCTCATCCAAAACAACTCTGGTCTTTCCAAGAGCTAGGACTTTGCAAGGCCAAAGGGCATTCCCTTACAGAGCGTCCACCTGGTATAACTCCCTCCCTGCCGTTATCTCCGACTCTCCCTCACTAGCATGCTTTAACTGCAGCCTCAGAAATCACCTGCTCATCTCATGCAGATGCCGCTGCCGCTAAAGTGTAAAAAAAAAAAAAAAAGCACTCCCCTCTGACAACGCTCACCGAGCTGCACTCCCTTCCTACTCAACTTCTTCCTACCCACCTTCCTCCTGGCCATCTCCCCTTCCTTCTGCTTTCCAGCCCTACTCCCCTCTTACCCCCCATCCTCCCCTACCTCTCTCCCCACTAACCCTATTTTATTTTAGCTTATTTATTCCTCATATGTATTGGAACCAACTGTAACCTTGAATGACACTTACTTTGAACCTGTATTATCTGTTGTCTCCTATGCCACTGTCTGTGTCCTGTATGTGACGAGGTACCTTTGTAAATGAGCCCCTGGCTCAAAGGTTGTTAAAGTGATGTTTAAATAAATAAATAAATATATGTATATATGGTAGATGCCTTTAGCCCTATATGTTAGCATAACATATACCTAAGTGCTAGTTGTCTACAGTGTACCTCTAGGGGTACCAATATGGGTGCAGGGACCTCGTGTAACAACAACAAACTTTCCTAGGCAGGGGAAGGTATAACACTCCCCCATATGGGGCTTACCTTGAATGTTCCTATTTGCTCCTGTTGCCTCCTTGGCATCCCGATTTTCTGCCCAACACTTCTGCTGCCTGGCTAAGTCCACAGTTTCCCCCTTGTCCCCCTAAGCAGCCTCATACTTTGTTCTAGCCCAATTCTGGCTTAAAAATCTAAGTCACGAGCCACAGGCATGTTTCTGAGGTGCCAGTGACCCCGCATGCACCTGTGAGTGCTTTGATTTGCTGACCACCAGAACTGCGGTCATTCAGGAAAGTTTCTTGGTCCTGGTTCCCCTCCTTAGCTAAATGGGGACCAGTGACCTCAGAGGGGTTGGCAAAAAGCCCCAATAAAGTTTAAAAATAAAGTTTTAAATGGGGCACAAAGTGGGGCTCATGAATATTAATGAGCTCCACATTAATATTAATGAGATGCTGCCAACTGCCTAGGGGCATGGTATTGCAGCGGTAGTGACAGCAAAACAAATGAAAATAAATATTAAAAAGTGGCAGTGTGTTGAAGGGCATGGTTGGGGCTAACTACCTGTAGGGTTTTATAAATAAAAAGCAATATTTCTGGCTTCACTAGGACTTAAATCTTTGGGGACTGCATAAATTGCTATAAGGACTATATCAGCAGCCACCATTTTTACACCCAGCAGCCAATCGGGAGCCAGGATTTATCCTAGAAACTCTTGGGAGAGTGCCAGAGACTTGTGGGGAAAAAGTAGGGACAAAATCTAGGTGGCTGTTTCTAACAGCTTGAGCAGCCATAAAGAGAAACTTTGCTCTTAATAAAAAGGAGGGACAGTTTGAATTTGGTCAGTTTGAATCAGTTGCTGTCAGTCTGGCCGGAGCTCCTGAAGGGTAAGAAGGCTCCCTGCAGTTTGGGGAATTTGGGGAGAGGCCTGCTATACCTCTCCTCAGCCAAATTTTCTGCTTTAATTATTTGGACTGCCAAATCTTCAGAGCAACTGCAATTCTCCAGTAAGGGGAAAAAAGAAATGAGCTCCCCAGAGTGAACTGGCAGACTGAAATTGGGGTCAGAGTTGCTGAAACATGCCCATCTGCATCTTGGTGAAAGCGATTTATTTCTGCCTCAGGGACTGCATCTAATTTTAATGCCTGAGGTTTCCAGAGTTAAATCCAGTCTGTTTGCCAAAAGGGGAGGCTGGAACTGCAGCGTGAAAGCTTACATATCAAGGACTGCAACCTGGAAGTGAGTAAGCTCTGCGGTCTATTACCGAACTGTATATAAGCTGAGCCTGTGATGCCAAGCAATGTGCCTGAGAGACTGTTGCTGCCTGTAAAAGCCAAGCTGCCAGATGACCAGAGAAGAGAATCAGCTCCTGCAGAGAATATCATCACGGGTTGTGGCCACCCTTGGGGGCTACACCTTGATGAAGGGGTGAGTCATGTCAGCTCCGGTCCCTGTATCCTGGTACTTGCCAGAGAGGACGAAGTCCTGCAGTCTGCAGCCTGCAGCCACAACCTGCCTTGAGGAAAGTTATCCTGGAAATCAGCTCAGATCCCAAGGTCCAAGGTTCAGTGAGTACCCCAGGGTTTCATCCTGCAACATAAATCAAAAGTGTTTTCCAGCTGATTTGCCTTTTCAAGTTCTTCTTGGGGTTTAGACTGCTTTTGCAGGCTATCGGGCCTGAGAATTACAATTTCTGGGTTTCAAAATGTATCTATGATTTCTTCAGCCAATTACAAATTAAAAGCTTAAATCATTTCTTCATTTAAGGGCCCCAACCAGCTGCGATGCCAGCCAACACATGGCAATGCTTCAGGCCTGCAACGTAGCGCATCCTGGGTACCAAGTGAGGTTAACTGGACAGTCCAGAGGGGTTAATGCATATTGTTTAAATGTTATACAAAGCCAAAATATTGCTGAAATAAAAAAAAGAAATCAAGCTGACTTTAATTTGCATCCCCTACCCCTTGTTTAAACCCCTTAATAAATCTGTTTGTTGTTTAAATGTTAAGCCGGTCCAAGAGCATATCGTTACTTAGTGCTGGTGTAACGTACTGTGTTATTGCTGGTAACCATTTTCTTACAGATCCACAGGGTGCATGCAAGCGTTCCAATCCCTGCTGGAAAGTGTTGTCACTGTGAGCATATTATTAGCACTTGCTGTTAATTGGAAATTAAATGCCAGGTGGGGTATTTTGGGAAATTGTAAAATGTGGGGCCACTAGGTGGGGCTGTGGGTAGGTATAGCTTCCCAGAGGGCTGTATCAGTTCAGGTTCTAACCCACTAAATCATTACTCTGGGTGGAGGCACCATATTTGTAGTTTTACTGTCGGTAGTGACACCATAGTGACCCTTGATAACGAGCCCAGGCCCCCCCCCAATCCACAGTCAGGGAAGCAGACAGAGGTAGTAGCCCTTGGTATATATGCACCAGGGTTGCACTACCATACTTTAAACATAGATGTATGTACTGTATTTGTTTTTCAAATAACAAATGCTAAAAGTTGTATACTGCCTGAATGAAACACAAAATTTTTTCCTTCCGATAATTTGTAACCTATCTCTTAGTTTTTACCCCCTTGTACTCAGGGTACAGTATTGCTTTTATGATGATCATGTCTTTGTTCTTAATATCTCCTTCAAGCACTACAGTGAGCCATACCAAAGGAAAGGAAAACTTCTACGGAGTTTCTCCCAGAAAATGCTATAATTAACATTTGTTTTAAAACAGACTTTAGCTTCAGCTTCCTGACAGCTGTATTCGCAATAAAATCTCATTCAGGGCACTTGATCATTTCCATTTGTGGCACTGCACCGCAGGATATCAGCATCTCGCCATGTAAACTGCACCCTAGTCAAGCTCGGGTCTGACAGTCTGACAATAGATCTAGCAAGTGGTCTGAGAATGAAATATCATGTTACTTTAACATCACTGACATCTCCTTGAGCTTATGTTACCAGTTTAAGAAAGATCTGCTTCTGAATGAAATGACAAGGAGAATGAAATTCTAGGATCAGCAAGTGCAAAATGATAAACTGGTGATGTATTGTGAGACTGCTTTAATGCTTCCTATAGCAGAACAAGATGAAGATACAGCTCTTCGGCACCGATATCAAAGATAAGAAAATGCCATATTACAATAGGGCACATAATGTCTGCTACAGAAGTCATTGCACAGGAAAAGATTTTTGTAGATGATAAAAGTGCATCCTCTGCCATTTATATGGAGCCTCATTTAAGTCCCAGACTTTGAGCATGAAAAATGTATTATTCTTACAGAATTATGCTTTCATCAAATATTCTTTCAAAACTGCTTTCCTGGACATAATGCATTGTCAAAAATCAATGCTGCAGGAAATGCTTTTACTTAGCAGAACTATTCTGCTAACAGATCTAAAAGCCATTTCATGCCTATTTTTTCTATTCCCTTACCATATCTATGCCTTTATCCTTAAAGAGGACTCAATCATGTTTGTAGAATCTATATCCAGAGCTGTCCTTAAGGAAAGGCAAACCAGTTGGCTGCCTAGGGTGCTTATCAACAGAGGGCAGTGAAAATCCATTGCCATTTTTTAAACTTTTTTTTCTAAATGTGTGCAACTGAAAACATCCGTCAGCCAGTAGGCAGCCACATATCATGTGCATGGCTTCTTGTTATGCACCCCCCACACCCAATAGATTTTGGCATGCATTGCCAAGAGAGCTTGCCATGCAGGCTGATGCAGAGTGTCTGTGAGCAGCTCCACCTCCAGGGAGGTGGCAGTGGTGGGTGGTGGCCATCACACTTGTATCATATTATGGGACTTTGCAGTCAGGTCAGGGCTTATGAGGAAGCACAAAGCTGAACTGTAGCACCCTTAGTGCCCAGTGCTGACCCTATGCCACACACTGCAAACAGACTAGGGATGGGCGAACTGGCCCTGGTGCACTTCCTAACCATGCCAGACCGGGATGACTTGTCTCTGACCAGGAAAACCAAACCTTTCATGGCTTGACCAGACTTGCCAAGTTGACCTAGTTCAGAAGTGCAGTCTGGTCCAGAATAACATTCTCACCACCAGTACTGCATGCAAAAATGCTGGGCAGTGTGCAGAAATGTACAGAATTTTTTTTTAAAAGCATTTATTTTTTTCTCTGATCTCTGCCAAAGAATCCTGAGTCAGTCAGCCCGGTGGTGCTGAGGGTTGAGGCGCTGGATGTCACACCTCACTTTGCTCTGGCAACCTGGGTTTGGATGCAAGCCTGGGCCACCAGGGGTCGGCAGAGGAGGGATAGGATGGAGCATCTGGTGGACTGATCTCTTATCCCAGGGAGGGATCCAGGGACCCACCACTCTGTAGCAGCCCCTGGTGATAACTGTGAGCTCTACTAGAGTGGTGCAGCAAGGGGGCGGAGTTCTGCAGACATCAGCATGCTGTGCCTAGACATCATTGCACACCCGCACTCCATGGGGGAGAAAACTGTACAAACTCCTTGGCATGCAGAATGGCGGTTGGTCTGGTGGTGCTGCACCACTCCAATTCCAGAGGCTCCCCCTGTACCCCCCCCCCCGGCCCTGCAGTGGTTAGATACGTACCTACCATGGCCGCTGTGCAGGATCAGAGGAGGGGAGTGGGCGAGGGACTTGGAGCAGCGCAGGAGCTGGGAGACCAACCAGACTGGGTGGGGAACCATAGATAACACCCCCCCCCAGCCGCAGATGAAAATAAAAATATGTACCAAGGAATCCCAAGTCCCTGGACTGTCACATGATCAACCATATTTTTATCATGCTTTTTTGTAACTATTATCCCTTAGGAACCCTTTCCCTGAGTCGCACTTGGAAACAAGCCTCAGGTCATTGGTGCCTTTCCCGGTTATCAACTTTTAAATAAATAAATAAAAGAGGAACACTCATGATCCTGGGCACTGAAAGGAGCCCCCAATGAGGATTTCTGTTCTCTGACTAACACTTGTTCTAGCCAATCTGCTGCATCAACCGCCACAGGACAACCCTAGGAAACCGAGTATGGATCACATTTGGGGCTTTGCATTCAGCGGAGACAGTCGTCTGTGTGTGTGTGTGTAGGTTTCCAAAAACAAATGGTGAATATCATTTTGTTAGAGAGGGAGAGTAGAGACTAAGAGACCAACAAACTGAAGTGTAGAGGGCAGATGTTGAAGCAGACTGCAGAGTACTCTTATTTTAAAACAAGGATTTTTTTCCATTAGAAGAGAGAGAGAGAGAGAGAGAGAGAGAGAGTAGAGAGACCAATTAATGCAACAACAGAGTGCAGAGCAGACAGCAGCAGACTGCATATGTTGCAGACTCCACAGTAAAAAAATTGAAAAAACACCTGTTTTTGAGAGAGAGAAAGAGAGTAGAAAGCGAGAGACTAATGAATTCGACAGCAGACAGCATTAGAGTGCAGAAAATTATATATATATATATATATATCTATATATATATATATATATATATATATATATATTCTATGCAAAAACTTTGTTAATGCATCAGTTAGGGTTCTTCTACAGTGAAAAAGCGAGGAAATTAGATTTTGGGTCCCACCCTTTGCACCACACCCCACGCCGCCACCAACAGGCATCAGGGTGTGCATTGGGGTTGTTGCCCTAACTCTCACCCCATCCCATGTGTAATCAAGCTGATGTGGTGCAGTGTAGGAGAATGGGGTGAGAGTTAGTGGCAACAACCCCAATGCACACCCCGATGCCTGTTGGTGGCGGCGGGCTTGGGGTGGGGTGCAAAGTGTGGGAAACCTAAAATTGAATTTCCTCTCTTTTTTGCTGTAGAAGAACCCTAACTTATGTATTAACAAAGTTTTTTTGCATAGAATTTCCTTACTTTTTAAGAAAGAATAAAAAGTAGAAAGTTGTGCAAGTTGGGCCACATTACACAGCTGATGACTAAAAAGTATAGTAACAGCAGCACAACCAGCCACTAAACGAATATGAATGTAGCAGAAGAACATAAAATGCTGTCTGCAGAACATTAAGTGCTCCATGCAATCTGTCTGCAAAAAATACATTGTCCGAAACATAAACACCGCAATTCACATCTACAGGACATCCCATCAGCACCCTCCAAATTTCAAGTAGAAAGACCAAACCATGTCCAAGACATGATATGTCAAAATTTGAAATTTTGATTCATCAGAATGGCACAGTTCCACACCTCTTGACATTTAACACACAGAACGACAGAAAACTGCATCCATGACACTAAGGGTAGGTATCCTATCAATTTAAAGCCACCACCACAAGCAAAATGCTGTCCACAGAATGAAAACTGCGCCACCCAATATCTCCATCAAAAAACTATTTTCCGACACAAAAACACTGTAATTTACATCCACAGGACATGCCATCAACACCCTCCAAATTTCAAGTGAAAAGAGCAAACCGTGTCCGAAACATAACATTTTAACGTATGAGATTTTCATTTGTCAGACTGGGACAGTTCCACACCTGTTGACATTTAACACACACAATGACTGAAAACTACATCCATGACAGTAAGACTAGGAATCCTATCAATTTCAAGCCACCACCACAAGCAAAACACTGTCTGCAACACGTAAAGTGCGTCACACAATATCTCCACAAAAAAAAAATTTCTCTGACACATAAGCACCATAATTCACATCTACAGGACATGCCGAAAACACACTCCAAATTTCAAGTAAAAAGAACAAACCATTTCTGAGATATTCAATCTGAAAGTTTAGCAAAATGTCCCTATCTATTCCATTATAAAAAAACTGGCCATCTTGTCCTACCCTCACAATCAAAGATGGCGGTCAAATAATCTCACAATCAAAGAATTTTCAGACTCATGAACAAAGAATAAAAACTTTATAAATTTACAAAATTGAAAAAATTGCTGTAAACCACTGCCATGGTTCGACAGAATGAAGCCCCCTGAGCAAAACCCACCCTCATTTGACTTCCTAGGGCACCCCTGGGCTGAGAAAATTGACTTTGTAATCTGGCCATCTCGTCCTACCCTCACGATGCATGATCGCGATCAATGAATCTCATGATCAAAGTATTTGCAGGCTCACAGTCAAAGAATTTGCAGGGTCACGACCAAAGAATAAAAAGTTGTGTATTTTACAAAATTTCAGAGCGCCTGTTTCAATTACCGCTGCTAATACACACAGTCGGCGGCTGGCCGTGGTTGTGAGAAGTGGGACAGCCAGTCACTGGCTGGGAAGGGTGGGGGTGCTAGGTGGCTGGCATGGCTGGTGGGGGTGGGCCACTAGTCTACCAGGACATGCAAAATTCAAATGAATCTTATTATGATGGGAGAGGGACCGCTAGACTACCAGGGATAGCAATATTAATGATAACGAACTACAGATTGGGGGTCGGGGGCACTAGACTACCAGGGATATAATCAAAATATATAAATAAACACACATGGGGGGGCACTAGACTACCACATATAAAAACTAAAGATATTTTTATGATACTCATTGGGGGGGGCCACTAGACTACCAGGGATAATAAAAAGTACTGCTTTTTTATTCAGATGTGGCAGAACAAAGCCCCCTGAGCAAAACTCACCCATATATAACTTAATAGGGCACCCCTGGGCTACACAAATACAATTTAAAATCTGGCCATCTCGTCCCTCGCTCACGATGCACAATCGCGATCAAAGATTTTCGTGATCAAAAAATTTGCAGGCTCACGATCAAAGATCGTTAGTGAGCCATGAACAAAGAATTTAAAAGCTAATAACTCTATTTTTGGACCGATTTGGATGGAACCAAAGCCATGTCTCGATAGATCGGGATCCCCTGAGTAAAACCCATCCAAGTTTTACCTCAGAAGTGACACGAACTGAGATATTTGTGTTTTTCTGATTGGAAAACTGAAAACAAGATGACGGACCTCGCGATTAAAGAATTTGAAAAAATCCTCGGGGATAAAGATTCTTGAACCGCGAGGCTGCAAATTCTTTGATTGCCAGGCGGGATGAGCTGGCCAGAACCCCATTCTTTGATCGCAAGATGTACATGTAAATTTTCCCCTTGACTTATAATGGGAATTGAAAAGTGCCATAACTTTTGAATGCCTTAATATTTTTTCACCAAGCAAAAAGAGGCATATTCGGCCCCCAAAGCTCTTTCAAATGAGCCATCTCACAGAGCAGCACACCACACGACGGCCGTGCAGAACCACATTCAGAATGCCAAAAGGTGCCTCCAAAAATGGATAATTTTGCATTTTTTAGCGCTTTTGTACACAAAGACCACCACTCCGACCGAAATGCAATTTGGAAAATCAAGAGATCTACTATTCCCCAATGTGTGTACCAAATTTCAGGCAAATCCATTGAACGGGTCCAAAGTTATTAACACCCAAACTTTTAACTTTAGTATGTAACTGACCACTGAACCCTAACTCGCGCCACTATAGTGTGTATGTATATATATATATATATATATATATATATATATATATATATATATATATTAAGGGGAGCAGAGTCAAACAGGACAGGAAGACTCTGTCTGAAGTTCATAGTGCTTCAGTAATTTTGAGAGGAGTTACAGTGCCATACAGATTTTGAAGGGGCTGACACCCACATGTCAGACTCTGTGTTGCCCTTCTCTGTGCCAAAATTATTACTAGGTCATAGTGCCACACAGATTTAAAGGGGGGGGTCACATCTTGGACTCTGTGTTGCCCATCTCTGTGCCCAGACTACTACTAGGTCATACGGCCATAGCATAGACTCTGTGTTGCCCATTTCAGTCCCTGAGCTACTAGGTCATATAGTGTCTCACATATTTTGAGAGGAGGGCATCACATCTCAGACTCTGTGTTGCCCATCTCTGTGCCTGAGATACTACTAGGTCATGGCACTGGGTCAGAACACAGACATAGACATAGACATAGACTTTGATGGCAGATAAAGACCACTTGGCCCACCTAGTCTGCCCTTTTCCCTACCTACAGGATAAACTGCAGATCCTAGTTAACCAACAGCCTATTTCATCCAAACCCCCACAAAAATTACCTTATGTCTGTCCCATGCATTCTTGAATTCTCCCACAGTTTTAGACCCCACAACCTCCTCAGGAAGGCTGTTCCATGTGTCCACCACCCTCTCTGTGAAAAAATACTTCCTCACATTGCTCCTGAACAGCCCCTCCTCTATCTTCAAATTGTGTCCCCTTGTTCATGCACATCTCTCTTTCTGAAAGATGCTACCCTCTTAGACTTTGTTGATTCCACTGACGTACTTAAATGTTTCTATCATGTCCCCCCTCTTCCTCCTTTCCTCAAGGGTATACATATTAAGCTCCTTTAGTCTCTCCTCATATGGCTTCTCTTGCAGACTCTGCCCAATTTTAGTTGCCCTCCTCTGGACTGCCTCTATCCTGTCTATGTCCTTGCGGAGATGGGGTCTCCAGAACTGGATGCAGTACTCCAGATGGGATCTCACC
The DNA here is from genome assembly GCA_016271365.2 of Neoceratodus forsteri. Taxonomy (NCBI): domain Eukaryota; kingdom Metazoa; phylum Chordata; order Ceratodontiformes; family Ceratodontidae; genus Neoceratodus; species Neoceratodus forsteri. Next base: position 514,668,912 of record CM057453.1, on the reverse strand, counting down.
AACTGTCTGTACAGAGGGATAACAACTTAGAAACATAGAAACATAGACTTTGACGGCAGATAAGGACCGCTTGGCCCATCTAGTCTGCCCATTTCCCTGCCTACAGGATAGGCCGCAGATCCTAGTTAACCAACAGCCTATTTCTTCCTACCCCCAACAAGAATTGCCTTATGTCTGTCCCATGCATTCTTGAATTCTCCCACAGTTTTAGACCCCACAACCTCCTCAGGAAGGCTGTTCCATGCATCCACTACCCTCTCTGTGAAATAATACTTCCTCACATTGCCCCTGAAATGTCCCCCTTCTATCTTTAAATTGTGTCCCCTTGTTCTTGCACGTCTCTTTTTCTGAAAGATGCTACCCTCTTGGACTTTGTTGATTCCACTGAGGTACTTAAAAGTTTCTATCATGTCCCCCCTCTCCCTTCTTTCCTCAAGGGTATACATATTAAGCTCCTTTAGTCTCTCCTCATACGGTTTCTTTTGCAGACCCTGCACCATTTTAGTTGCCCTCTTCTGGACTGCCTCTATTCTGTCTATGTCCTTGCGGAGATGGGGTCTCCAGAACTGGACACAGTACTCCAGATGGGGTCTCACCAACTGTCTTCACAGAGGGATAACAACTTCCTGTTTTCTGCTGCTGATGCCTCTCCCTATGCATCCCAGTATACCCTCAGCCCTCCCTACTGCCTTCTCACATTGCTTGCTAACCTTAAGGTCATCTGATATGATTACCCCCAGGTCCCTTTCCTTTTTTGTTGTTGTTAGCACCTCCTTCCCCATTGTGTATTCTTCCCCTGGGTTCTTGTTTCCCAGGTGCATTATTTTGCACTTCTTTGCATTGAATCCTAGCTGCCAAATTTCTGACCATTCCTCCAACCTTGCCAAATCACTTCTCACCCTTTCCATGCCTCCTTGTGTATCAACCCTGTTGCAGATCTTTGTGTCAGCTGCATAGAGGCATACTTTTCCTTCCAGTCCCTCTGCAGTGTCACTTATGAAGACATTAAAAAGGACTGGACCCAATACTGAACCCTGCGGTACCCCACTAGTAACCCCTCTTTCTTCAGAGTGGACTCCATTTACAATTACCTTCTGTGTCCTGTTGTCCAGCCAATGTTTTACTTGGCTACCACCCTGGGTCCCTCCCAGGTTGGTTAATTTGACTATTAATCTTTGTGTGGGACTGTGTCAAATGCCTTGCTAAAGTCTAGGTAGGCCATGTCCACAGCCCTCCCTGGTCTACTACTTTGGTCACCAGTCAAAGAAATCTATTAGATTCGTCTGACAAGACCTTCCTGCTGTGAACCCATGCTGCCTTGGGTTCTTAGCCCCACTGGCCTCTAGGTACTCAACTATTCTTTCCTTCAGAAGTGACTCCATCACTTTCCCTACCACAGAGGTCAGACTGACAGGTCTGTAGTTTCCTACCTCTGTCTTGGTCCCACTTTTGTGAAGGGGAATCACATCCACCTTCCTCCAGTCCTCGGGTACCACGCTATCCTCCCATGATTTGTTAAAAAGGGTAGTCAGTGGTTTCACGAGTTCTCCCCTTAATTCTTTTAGAATTCTGGGGTGAATTCTGTCAGGCCCCATTGCTTTGTCCACCTTCAGTTTTAGGAGTTCTTTCAGAACCCTTTCTTCTGTGAAAGGACTGGGATCGACCCCCCTATCCAGAGTGCTTCAGTTAATTGAATTAGGCACCTCCTCCTCCTCCTCTTTTGTGAATACTGAGCAGAAATATTTGTTCAGTATCCCTGCTTTTTCACTGTCCCTCTCTGCCCGCCCACCATCCATTCTATTCAGCCTCACTATACCTCCCTGTGTCTTTCTACGCTCCCTGATGTACCTATAAAAGGTTTTATCCCCCTTCTTAACCAAGTTGGCAATCTTTTCCTCGGTTTGAGCCTTTGCTATTCTGACTTCCCTCCCTGCTTCCTTCTGCCTTAAGTGGTACAGCTCTCTGTTCTGCTCCTTTTGTGTTTCCTTATACTTCCTAAATGCTATCTTTTTCTCCCTAACCTTCACCACCACCTCTTTTGAGAACCATAGTGGCTTTTTCTTATGTTTTGTTTTGTTTATTTGCTTCCCACAAAGGCTTGTTGCCTCTGTGATGGCAGTTTTGATGTTTCTCCATTGTTGCTCCGACCCTCCTTCTAGTCTGTTTGTTAGTGCTTTTCTAAGGCACTCTTCCATCTTGCCAAAGTCAGCCCTCCTGAAGTCCAGTACCCTCATTTTTGTATGGCTTGACTCTGTAGCTGAGTTTATCATGAACCACACTGTTTGGTGGTCACTTGTTCCCAGATGGCTACCCACTTCTAGATCTGAGATCCTTTCACTATCCCCATTTGAGAGTATGAGGTCTAAGATTGCTCCTTCATGAATGGGTTCCAAAACTAGCTATCTGAGGCATGCCACCTGTAGGGCATCAAGAATGGCCCTGCTCTTGGATGTGGCTGCAAAAAATGTGCTCCAATTAACATCTGGCATATTCAGGTCTCCCACCAACAGTATCTCCCCTTTCTCTGCCATCCTAAGAATATCTTCTATCATATCCTTGTCCATTCTATCCCCCTGACATGGGGGTCTATATACAACCCCTGTGTGGATTGTGGTACCATTTCCAGTCTCTAAGGTGACCCACAGTGCCTCCTCACCTCCCTGCTTACTCTTTTGTTCAGTTGCTTTTATCCCTTCCCTTACATAGAGAGCTACTCCTTCCCCTCTTCTCCCCTCCCTGTCTCTCCTGTAGGTTGTGTACCCTGGTATGTTAACATCCCAGTCATGGTTCTCTGTGTACCATGTTTCTGTGACTGCTATGATATCCAGGCATCCCTCTTCCATCAAGGCCACCAGTTCTGGGAGCTTGTTGCCCAGAACAGTGCTGATAATAATAGCATGGTCAAGTATTGCACGACAATAATGGTGTCAGCCCCCAGACTGAAGGATTTTCACTCCGGGGGGAGCAGATCATGGGGAAAGTTAAAATTTGTGGGGCCGTGGTATACTGTTTCCATGGCCCCACATAAAACATTCTAAGTCCCGAGTGCACAAAAAAGTTGGAGACCAGAATTAGAACTCTGGTCTCCAATGCTGCTGGCCAAGCTGCTCGATGTCCCAGCACTGCACACCATGGAAGCAGCCCAGCCAGCCTCCTGGATCCTGGTGCCATTGTGTGCCATAAGCACCATGGGCAGCGACCAGGGGAGCACGTACTGAAAGTGCTGTAAATCCCCACTCGCTGTCCATGTTAGCGCTACACGAACTAGCGCTCTGTAAACTGGTGCTATTCATGTAGCATTATTCTAACCGGGTACCCTGGGGGGATAGTGCTTAATGTATTTTGAGAGGGGGTGTGCCACATCTCAGACTCTGTGTTGACCATCTCTGTGCCACAACTGTTACTAGGTAGGGTCATACAGATTGTGAAGGGGGGTGTCACATCTCAGACTCTGGGTTGACCATCTCTGTGCCTGAACTACTGTTAGGTCATATATTGTCTCACTTATTTTTAGAGGTGGGTGTCATCTCAAAATCTGTGCTGCCCATATCTGTGCCTGAACTACTATTAGGTCATACAGTACCTCACATATTTTGAGAAAGGGGTGTCACATCTCAGACTCTGTGTTACCCATCTCTGTGTCTAAATTAATACTGCTAAGTAAGCAATTATGTTGGATCCCAAAAAATGGATTCAGAATTAGAGTCTGTTATGGAAATTGAACATGTGGCCAACACCAGTAGTATGGTTAAAATTGGTACACATAACAATAACAATATTTCCCGAAAACAAATTCAGAAAAATGAAAATTCATTGCTGAAGATGTCGTATAACAACCGATGAAAATGAAGCAACACAACCAGAAAAAGAAAAGACTGTTGGTGAATCCCCTGATCAAAGTAATGCAGCACTGTCACCATCGCCAGAAAAATCCGATAAAAGTAAAATACCGAAATGGGTAGCCAAAATAATTAGACCTAGAAACAGTAAAAAGTCAATGATTAAGTAAAAGGATCTACCTAGTACCATTAGACATGGCACTCCATGATATGCCACTCCTGCATATTGAGCCCCTTCATCAGAAGGCAATGCCACTAATGAAGAACAGGTTGTAAATGTACAAGAACATAATCATGATGTATCACAATTATGCTCTTTCAAATGTGATGAATCAGAATGTGATACTGATGAGTTAGAGGATGCAACCTTGATTCCCTCAACCAAACTGACAAAACACATACAGAAACCACTACCAGTAGACACAGCCGGTAGTGGAAAAACAATTAATAATCATATTAACTCTTCTGGGGACAGCCACAGTGTGCATGAATCAGGGTCAGAAATAACTACCACCAAAATTGCTGCAGTACCTGGCATGACAAACAAACATTCCACCTTGTGGTCCTTATCTGCCATCAACTTTCTAAGTTGTGTGGCGCTATTTTCATATAAGTCCCAAAAATAAATGTGTTCCTGTCTGCAAATTTTTTCAATAGGAAGTTAGCAGGGGTAAAGTGCGGAGCCAGTTCGGGACAATATCACTAAAAAGGCATTTGCAAAGAGCACATACAACCATTCGGCTGGGTAGCATTTCTGAGCAAGGGACAAATATCTGTGATTAAAATAATTCTACAGACAACAATGATGATGAAGAGACTGAGAGACAGGACAGGGAAAAAAAAGCATGTTCAATTTCAATGACAAAAGTATTTGGACAAGCTACAGCTTCGACACCACGATCCTATGGTTCCATGTCATAACAGCGATCATGGAAAGACAATCGCCGTTAGGGCAAGTGTACATCACCGAAACTCAATTTTGGCGATGTCCACTCCTGACGCACAGCATAAAGGGTGCCAGGGACTTAGCATTTTCTTGTTTATGCATGGGGCTGTGCCCCCACACTCCCTGGCAGCCCCTTCATAAAGGATTCTCAACTCCAGAGGGGTACATGTTGAGGGGGACAAAACAGGGAAAAATAAATTTTGGGGCTGGGCACAACAAAATATATGCTCACCCAGACCTGAACCCAGCACCCTCACAACCCTAGCCTGCCACCCACCCACCCACTACACCAGAGGACCAGCTCAGCAGCCCACCACTGCACATGCCACACAATCCCTCCCTCCCCTTCTGCCTGTTGCTCGGTGTGCTCACTCCCCAACCCCCTAAGCACAAGTACATATAGCAACATTGTGTCACTATATTCACAGACCCCTTCCCATCTGGTAGCCCTCCCTCCTTGGTAGTCCTGTCGGTAGGTGCTGTGACTGAGTCACCCTTTTTGAAAATGTAGTCGCAGTCGCCAATGTCACGGGATACCCAACCCCATGTTTTTTTGCGCCCCTGCATGAACTAAATAGCAGATCATTACTGTGATGCTTGAACAGAAAACTGCCTACAGTAGATCACATCAAGTCACATTAAAAACTAATCCATTAATAGCTGAATTTACTGCCAAGGGCCGGGAACCATTTTCTGTGGTGGAGAATGATGGTTTTAGAGCCCTTATAAAATATTTTGCTCCACTTTACGACATACCAAGTTGTAAATATTTAGTGACTGTAGCTGTTCCCAAAATGTATGCATGTATGCAAACTAAAATAAAATTGGCTGCACAAGAGAGTGAATGTGGTTCTGTGCACCTGATCACAGACATGTGGTGAGCTTAGTCACACCACTAACAATATTTTGGAGAAGTTGCGTGACAAAATTTCTGAGTGATTAGAGCCCCTGGGACTCACTACTGAATTTTTGGTTTCAGACAATGGCGCCAATATTGTGAGTGCATTGAAATGTGGTGGTTTTACTTACATTCCGTGCTTTGCACACTCATTAAATATGTTAGTACAAGTTTTCATTTCCAGTAACAACAGTATCGTAACACTAGTGGGAGATGCAAAGAAAATCTGTGGCCATTTTAGTCACTCTGTAAAATCACATGGTATTTTGGCTGCCCTCCAGAAACAAACCCAGCCTGCCAATACAGCAACTAATACAAGATGTTCTGACAAGATGGAACTCAATGTTTTGCATGTGTGAGAGACTTCTCACACAAAAGAAGGCAGTCCATGAATATACAATGGAGCACAACGTAGCAGGTGGTGGTGTGCTGAATTCATTCCAGTGGGGTCTCATGAAGCATCTCACATTCCTCTTGACTCTCTTTGAGGAAACAACTCAACATATTAGCAAACAGAATGCTACTCTAACCCACATTATTTCCATCACCAATTTGTTGAACAAGGAACTCGGGAGGCTGCATAGAGGTTTTGAACAAAAAGAAGACAAATCTGGTGTATCCCTCATGGACCGACTTTTACAGCAATTCTAAAATTGCAGAAGACGTCACAATTTCACGACAGACAAAAATGTTCTTCTTTCCGCTCTTTCTTGACCCTCGCTTTAAGTTGCAACAGCTGCCTCCTTCAGATCTCAGTGACTTTTATCTCAAATACAAAAACATGTTAATTGCAGCAATTGTACAGTAAAAGGATGGGAATGTATTTGACAATACAAGTGAATCACGTGATGTGGATACTGCATCTGATGATGCAACATCTATTGGTGGTGACAGCAATAATTTCCACTTAGTGCCACCATGTACTCCTTCATCAACATTGAGTAGTCCTGCACAAAGTCCTCTTTCATGGCTCTTGACAAAGGCATGTCATTCTGAAAAGCACACAGGTGACTCTCACACTTTTTGGTCAAAACTCATTGAAACTGATAATTCAGATCTGTCTGTAGTGGAGCTGCCTTCTTTGTCTTTGTCTGATACTGTGGATGCCTATTTACAAGAACAACTCATTAATATTACTGATGACCCTTTTGAGTACTGACTGGAAAAGAAAAAACATCTGACCTGCACTATCTGCCTTTGCTATTAAGCTTCTTAGTTGCCCTCCCACTAGTATTTACTGTGAGCGTATATTTAGCACAGCTGGAAATGTTGTCTCTTATGGCTGAAGAAGGCTTATTCCTGAAAATGTACAGCGCCTTACCTTCCTAAAAGTCAATGCCAACAAATTCTCTTACCAGGTCAGCGAAGAGCAGCAGGAACATAAAAGCAATGATGATAAACAGCTGCAACAGGTGTCTCCTAATCAGTGTGCATCCTTGATGGTGTTTGAAGACATCAGTGATGATATTCTTTAATGTAATTATTTCTTTCTTTGAAATCAGAGGGCAAAGGTCAGCAACCATAACAGAAAGATCAAGTAAAAAAAATTCCTTCTTGTGTAGTTCTGGTGTATATTGCATTATATGTAGTGCTGTATGTATTTTTCAATTTGGGAACTCAGGTAGAGTGTACCGTGAGGATACCCACCAGCTTGACGATGGGTGGGGGGGGAATGGAGCTGAGGACTGGCACATGGGCTTCATAACAGGAGTAGGTGGCGGTTTGGGCCAAATATCTCTATGGAACAAAACGACAATGCTGGGGGGGGGGCAAGGTCAACCAAATAAAAAAAACAGTAAGTTAGAAAACAGAAGTGATAAAAAATAATTGGCCAATCAGGCAGCAGTGTATAAGATGGTTGGAGCCCATGATGCTTGCTATGACATCAAGTAGGCAAGCAAAATAATTACAAATAAAAAAAAAATAACATCTCAAGTCAAAAGGGCAGGAAAGATAGCAGGGGTCCCATCACATATCTTGTGCATGCCGCCTGTCTCCCACCAAAAAACATGCCAGACTCAGTGGAGGTCTGTCTCACTCTGCTGTTGTCTTTCTGCTGTTGAATTCATTGGTCTTTCTCTCTCTCTCTTTCTCCTTGTGACTAACAGTTGACATACTGCCTCCTTTCACTGCAAAGCCCTAAATGACCTACATACACTCGGCTGGATTCACAAACATTTTGGGGGCTAAGTCCCACACTGCAACTCCAGTTTCAGACTGAAATCTCCGCAGCTGCAGAGATTGCTTTTCACATACACAGCAGCTGTGGAAGATGTTATGGCTGGTCCCCCTGACTGTAATGTTTTTCCGCAGCTGCTGAGATTTCTATGACAACACCCCCCGAAAGCTGCTATAAATCATGGAGCCTTGCATAAACCAGCTCCACTTTTGAGAATACTGTAGCTACAGGAGGAATTGCAGTTCTGCAAGTGCCAGCCCACTTGTGCTGATTTTCTTCCGCAGCTGTGGGATTTTCAAGAGTTTTGTGAATCCAGACCACTGTTTCCTACAAATGTAATATGGTGACTGGCACAAAGGATTGGCAAGAACAATAGTCAGTTGCCTTTTTAGCTCAATGGTATAGTACATCTAATTTATAGAGGGAGAAAGGAGGCCACTAATATAGATAAGGTCAACGTAGTCTATGAGGGGAAGAAACATTGCTTGGGCAAGTCTTTTCCTGACATCAAGTGGGAAGAGGTTTTTGTCCTTAAAAAAGAATCCCAGTCTTGTTTTTAGTTTTTTGCAGAGGGCCTCTATGTGGTCAGAGAGAGTAAGGTTATGATCAAGCCAGAAGCCTAGGTATTTGGATTTGTCAGTGATATCTAATGATTCTCCTAACAAGGTTGTGATTGCAGGCAAGGCTAAGGAAGTGCTGTGGTTTCTTCTATGGTAAGGAGGAGTGAAGAACATGACCTTTGTTTGTTTTGACGTTTTTTGAATAGGTTGGATTGTAGCTGGTCAAATTCACTTTGAAGCTCCTCACAGACACTGGATATGGAGGATTTTTGGCTGTATAGTACAGTGTTGTCAGCAAAGAAATGGAATTTTGCATTTGTGATGTTGGAATTTATGTTGTTGATATAGACCATGAAGAGTAAAGGGCCTAATACTGAGCTCTGCGGGACTCCTCTGGTGAACTGGGAAAGGGAGGAACACTCACCCTCCACTTTTATTTTTGGTGTCTATTTGTCAGGTAACTTTTGTGCCAAGATAAAGCTTGAGTATCCAGACTGGTAACATTTAGCTTATTAGTAAGAATGTTGTGATTGACAGTATTAAAGGCCTTACTTAAATCCAGGAATGTTGCACCTGTGTGGTATTTGTTATGGAGAGCAGTGAGCCAATCCTTTGTAACTTTTGCTAGTGCAGAGATTGTGCTATACTTAGATCTGAACCCTGATTGGGATGGGAGAACAAGGTTTGAGGATTCCAGATAAGCTCTTAACTGGAAGTTTACTATTTTCTCGAGGAGCTTGCTTAGAGTGGACAGTACAGAAATTGACCTATAATTGAAAGTTTATTTATTTATTTATTTATTTATTTATTTATTAGATCATCTGTTTACAGACCTTTGAGTCAAAGACTCATTTACAAAGGCACCTCATCAAGAGAGCAATACATCACAACAAACAAAATAGACAATACATAACGCTTAGATTAAAAAAGCAACCAGTGCTACAGGCATTCACTGGTGGTACAAGCTTGGTAATAGGTAGATCACAGTAGTCATAATATAGGTACACGAGTACCATGTCCAGTAGCAACCAAAGATATTTTATTACATTAGTCAGCAGATGTTGCCTGAGACCCCAGGCATATACAGCAAAAGTAGACAGGGCTAGAAACAAGTATGTGATACTAGTACTAAGTTGAGTTTCCCAGCTTTCCAACAGCATCATGTACTTGTTTCTAAGAATTACAAAATGGGAGAAAATGACCCATAAAGGAACACTATTTTTTATTTGTTTTTGAAAAAGAAGTAATTTGTTACAGGATGGGTCATGTGCAACCAAATAGCAATATGGCCACTTAAGTTGGAGCTCATTCACCCCACAAAATTATCCTAAACCATCCAGATACAAACTCTCAGCTAACAATGCCAAAAGCTCAATTTCATGACAAGATGGAAAGCCCTAATGAATTTCATTGTCTACACTAACCTATGATGTGCAGTTCCCAAGAAATCCTCAAGTGAAGTTTTGTTCTTCTTAACAGTGCCTGTCATAGATGGGATGGTGACAATGGCAGCCAGGAAGGTTCCTATGACTGTGTTCAGTGGGACAGTCATCATATTGATGTTGTTTCAGGTCTTGTCAGAAATCTCGGTCTTCAAACAGTCAGTGTTGGACCTACAGATCCAGATCAGATAAAATGTTATTGTTCTTCCAGAGCACATTAGTCTGGACATTATAACATTACAATAACAAAATACATTAATTTACAAAAGACAAGACTATACACATTCATTAGACAATATAGCAAAAGAGATCAGGAGAGATATTGCACAATCTTTAAGCATTTAGGTAAATTCATAGTCTGATTGCATAATTGGTCTCAGTACTACAGTATGGATCCCTATGAACTTTGATAAATTCAGCACACACCCCTCTGCTTTTTATAGCTGAGGAATTTCTTCTTTTTTAAGTTGATTACAGAGATTACAAAATTGTCGTCTTTTCTGCTTCATCGTTATTCATAGGATGCATTAAAATAAATAGAACATCATAGTATGTGTTTACATATTTAAGCAATGTATCTTTTAAGTTATCTCTATACCTGCTGTACAGAGAACACTGTATTACAACATGAGACAATGTTCCCTGGAAACTATGATTACAAGGACATACATTTTCTTTTGATTCTGAGGAAGAGGAATATTGATTGAAATACGTATATTTAGATGTTATAATACCTAGTCTTGCCCAGGAAATTGCCCCCCTCTGCTGGGGCTGTAATGATATTATAAGATAGTCTGTGTTCTATGAGCCTATTTAGTTTTAACCAAACCAAGGAGCTTGTTTTGTCATCGTACTTGTTGCATCTGGGATTCTTGTGCCAGAGAAAACATTTTTGCCTTGCTCCTGGCTCTGCAGATTGGGCCGATAGATATGCCAAGTTGAAAATCTCTCCAGAGATGTAAAGCATCAGTTTTAGTCAAGATCTAAATTAGTTCTTTGAGCCAAGGCAGAATAAAGCTGCTTGTATGCCTCAGCCTTTTTTCATTCAGACAAGCTAAAGGAAGCCTATTCGATGTGTTATTTGTACTTTTTAACCAATAAGAAACTGCGTAATTTGAGGACGTATGAGACTGAGATTCTGTCAAGCCCAGATCTAACATTTACATTAGCTGTACCTTTTGGGACCTGAAATATAGATTTGTAATAGTAAGATAAAGGAAGTTCTAGATTAGGCCAAGCTTTAATTCCCCATATCTCAGCCCCATATAAGAGAATCAGTGTAATTTTGGCTTCTCCTGCCACAATATCTGAGGCAACAGAAAGCCTACTTATTTAAAATTGAATTGCTGCAGAGCCTTCACTACTTGCTTCACCTTAACAATTTGCTCTCTGATATGTATTGTCCAATGACCATTAGAAGTAAACTTTATTCCCAGGTAAACATAAGAAGATACTATGTCTATACGTTTTGTGCCCAAAAAGGAGTTTGTAAAAGGTAGGTAAGGGCCAAAAATCATCACTTTAGATTGATCCATAAGTTAAGCTTTTCACATTTGATTTTAATCTGATTTATTTTCCTTTGAAGTCCAACCGGTGAAAGTGAAAAAAAGGGTTAAATCATCGGCATAAGCCAAAATATGTATAGGAATATTATTGATTTTAGGGGAGTCCAAAGGTAGAGAAGTGTCGAAACTCAGTAAAGAATCAATATAAATACTGAAGAGCATGGGTGCTTGCAGGCAACCCTATTTTAGCCCCCTTATTAGATGCAAAATAATCTGACAAGCTTCCTTTGTTATCATATCTTACTGCAGTTTGGGTATTTAAATGCAAAAGAAAAGCAGGCGTCAGTACATTTAAAGGCACCCCACATTCCTGTAAAATGTTCCGTAGAGTTTCCCTGACCACCAAATCAAATGCATTTGAAAAATCTATAAACAGTGCATAAAGTTTCATCTTTTTCTTTAAAAATCGATATTTTTCAAACAAATGCGCTACCACAAAAATATTGTCAATTGTTGAATAACCATGATGGCATCCAGATTGAAATTTGGATAGTGGGCTGAACTTATCTATCCAAAATTGAAGTTTATTAAGTAGAATGCTAGAAAAAAAAATTAGAATAAATATCAATCAGACTTATGGGTCAATAGTTTGATGGGTTTTGATATTCTCCTATTTTGTGTAAGCAAACAATTATATTTTTAGTCCAGGAATATGGGATGAACTTTTCCCTTAGGCAAGCATTAAAAAAACTGTTAATGAAAAAATCCAGTAATTCAAATATTTGTTGTAAATTTCACCTGGAATTCAGTCCAGCTCTGGTGCTTTATTATTTGTAAGTTGTAATATTGCTTGTTCGATCTCCCCTAGAGAACATACAAGAGGGTACTATGAATTAGAAGACATATTACTATCTCTAAAAGTGTAATCAGTGTATAATTTGTTGTAGTAGGTAACTCCGGAATCTTTGGGAATACAAACCGCCAGAGAGGGGGATTACAAATTTACCCCTTTTGAAACCAATAGCCAAACTAACCTAGAATCATTGGCTCTTATGGTTTGAAGCATCAATTTCCACTGTTTTTGCATAAATTTGAATTTTTTTAAGCTCAAGAACTTTTTATAAGATTTTCTTGCCACATTTGATGATGCAATGTTTGCCTTAGATGGGCTTCTTTTGACAAACCTCACTAATTTACCCAATTTACGCTTCTCCTGATTGCATTGGTAATCAAACCAAGTGAGAGCAGATTTTTTTTTTGTAACCGAGTATATTTGTGCACTGATACATTGGGGACAAGGCTCCAAATTCTCATATATGCTTTTGACCAAGAAAGGATCCTGTGCTAACGAAAATAAATTAGCCATGGGAAGGGAGTACTGTAGATTACCTCCCCAGCTAGTTCCTTATTTTTTGTATTAAGAATCAGTTTAGATCCACCTCCAGTGGCCAAAGACATCAGGGGATTATTTTTTTTCCATAGATTTAAGAGTTTCAGTGGTGATTTTTACTGTCAGCATAAGTGCTGCTTGATCGCTTTCAGGCCTCATAAATACAGAAAGATTTTCAAAATATTCATAACTATCCAGAGAAACTAATATATAATCAATGACACTCTGGCCTATAGCAGAAAGGAATGTATATAGTCCTTCTCTGCCCCCTCAATTCTACCATTAAGTATTAATAAGTTACTATCCGTGACAAATTCAATAAGTTTTTTTCCCGGCTTCATTAACTACTTTATCAGAAGAGTTCCTTATGGGAAGATCCCCCAGATACATATAAGATTGTAAGATTGATAGATGATCAAAAGTTGCAACATGTGACTTGAAGTCCCCTGCAATTATAACAGTATCTACCTAATATTTAAGCAGTAGTGTGTCAATTTTGTCAGTTAACTTAGTTCAGCTATCACAAGACAAAATCATGAAATGTTTGGGGGGAATATAGACATTAGCTGTAAGGAATAAACTATGCTCCCAGTTAACTATGCTTATAGCAAGCTCCTCAGTTAGTGAAATGTACTCAAGAACCTGGATGCTGCTCCATATTTTAATCAAAGTAGCCAATCCACCTTTGGATCTACCAAAATGATTATTTTTTTACAGCAAAAGTACAATGTGATTCACAACCATTGATAAGTAATTGTTCCAACATCCAGGTCTCTTGGAGTAACAGGATCTCCAACTTTTGTGTAAAATTGACCCAATTGGGATCCACTGCTTTATTTCCCAAGCCTGCTAAATTCCATGAAAGGAGGCTGTCAGCCCTATACATGCTGGTAAGGTCTAGACTTGTGGACAGAGATGAGTTAGCAATTAAGGATAGTCACAAACTATTGTGACTATCCATACTAGTGGGAGTCCAAAGGATGGGCTCAAAGTTCATAACAAAAATATTAGTCCTGTCCAACTCCTGCATTCTTGAAAGAAAATATCTATATAACTCATTAGACTTTACTTTATTGTCTATTTGGGATTCATATTCCCCACTATGTACCCTTGTGACAGATTCTAAGTCACCGGGGTCAATTTCGATTTGTAAAATAGTTTCCAGCAAATTCCTAACAAGGGAGGCCAGCCTGCTTTTGTTTTCCCCCTCAAACCTTTTAATTCCAAAAACAGACAAATAGAAAAATAGCCTCGAAATTCCAGTTTAGTAGTACAAGAGTATCTTGAACAATGTCAGCTGAAAAGCAGGCACTTAAAGGCTCTCTGTTACGGGTAAATGTTCATACTGTAGCCCAAATAACTGGACAAGATAGTAAAATTCCAAGGGCATTTAACCTTTGCTGTTTTGCCCATATTTGTTTTGCTATTTCCATATTGGGCAAAAGTATATATACTGGAGTGGAATCTACAGAATTGTCCCGAAAGACATATAAAATAAATTTGGCCACCATATGAAAATCCAACTCAGCTGATTAAATGTGATATTAGATCCTGTAATGTCTCCTGTGTTTCATAAGTTTTAATAAATATAGGTCCAGATATTCAAAACTTTGCACTGGGCACAAACCGTTTGTGCATGTTTAGCATGGGATTAGCACAGGTCCATTATATTCAAAAGGACAAATAGCGCACACAATCTGCATTAGCACAGGGCAAAATCATAATATATGCAAGGGGCAAACTGAGGGGGGGAGCATGTCAGTGCAATGTTATGTTCAGTGAATAGCACCACGCAAAGTGATTTTGCAAGATTTAGCACGACACATTGCGTGGTGCAAATTACCACCCAGGAAAAGGTAGTCTTAACCCTGAGCAAACCAGTTATGCGTGAAATTGTGGCTTTGCACAGAGCAGCACAACTTTTGCATGGCTTTGTGTGACCCTAACCAATAAGTATGATACATAGAAAAAGCCAGACATAGAGGAAACATGCTGCCCACTGATGGCATCACAATGATGCCATCATCTTCCACCAGTCCCAGCCATGCCAGGCAATAAGTGGTAACCTGGCTCCCAGTGGACACCATGGCAGTGCAGTCATATAGCATACACCTGCGGACCACCCTTTGCTGGACACCAATGGCTGCCAGCACACACATGCAGCACTGTGGTCATGGGGGGTGTTGAGGGGAGGGTGTACAAGTGGCCAGGTTGCACCACAGACTGGGTGCAGCCACATGGCTGGGGCAAGCCACACTGTGCACATGGGCCAGTGTTGGGAATACTCCAACACCAGTGTGCCTGTCTGATCATATGTGCCCCCCAGCCACGTACCTCATAGCTGTACGAACGCCACAGCACACATAGCCAGCCATGTATATGTCACTGTGAGCATCTCATGCCAGAGGTGTGGCATCTGTGGGTCACACAACAGCATAACATTAATGTCCACTGTCAGTAAACACCTGCAAGGTGAGCCCATCACTGTGTACAGTGCAGTAGTCATCACTGCCCTACACACCATAGGCATTGCTGTGTCCCTCACGATACTGGCCCCCTTGCTACTGTAGTGTCTGCTGTGCACTGTAGTATGATCTACAGTGTGACAAGTTGCATGTAGCACCACCACCACCACCTGTGCCTATACTGTGTTGTCCCCTGGGGCACAATATGCTATGCTGTACTGTATACATGTAGCCTGCAGCTAACATCATACACTGCCAGATTGACCTACAGGTGAAGCTGTGGGCAGACCCGGTCAGCCCCGTACTTCTAGACTGACCTACAGGTGGAGCTATGGGACCCTGCAAAAATGCTGGGCAAACTGCATGCAAATCAGGGCATAATGAGATGCTAATCTGGAGCTTTGCCCAGAGACTACCTAAGTAGGCTCATTTGCATGTCATTTTTGAATATGGCAAAGTTTAACACTGGGCAAATGGGTTTGCACCTGGCCAACGGCTTAGCTCTGCACTAAACCCGTGCAAATGTCTTAGTGCCACGCAAATGGTTCGAGGAATATTATACAGTTTTGCACACTGTACTTTCACATGAGCTGCTGCCTGCAGCTGTACTGGGTCCATGCATTTGCTGGCACACACTTTGGCCACATAGTTCACCTCTACCTACCTCTATGTCGCTGTGCACTGTGCTGCTACTGTGGTTTGCACATCCTGGTTGCTATATTCAGAGCTGTCTTATTCCAGGGCAACATTTGCCCTACACTCCCAGCCCAGTTTGCTCGGCTTCATCTGCATGCTATATTCAGAAGCTGTTTGCCCTGGGCTATTCCTTTTGAATATAGCAGACTTTTGTGTCCGTGCTAAATTTGCCCGCCGGGCAGGGCTAATTTTGCCCCGGGGCAAAGTTTTGAATATCTGGCCCATATTTTCTAATTTAAATACAACTTCTTTACCTGTGAAAATATTTTTATTAATTGAATGTGCAGAAAAACTCTCTTTACATGGAACATTTTGCCTAATGTTTTTCACCATTTCCTCAGCTAAAGGAACCTTAGGGGCCCGATCCACTTCCAAAGGAGAAGATGTTATGTTGGAGGCTAAAAGGCCTCCATGCTTACCAGGAGTCCCAGAATTATTAACGTGGTTATTCCTTGAGATTCTGGAGATGGCAACACTGCGGAAACAGACCTACCAGTACTCATATTCTCCATAGAATTTGGGGTCTCTTATCAAACTCTATCAGAGGGTTATTGACCAGTTTCCCTTTATTTTTCCTCATTTTTTATTATTTTTTTCTTTTATTATTAGGTTGTGGCTGTTTCTGTTTGTTACTTTTTTTTATTATTATTATTCTTTTTGGGGATAAAGGGACTATCCAAAGTAGAGAATGAGAGATTTCTGGCACCTTTATTTGAGTTGTCCCCAAGAGCTTTTCTGTAAGCTCATTAGATTTTTGGTCAAACAGTGCAGACAGATTTCTTATATACTGTTTTAATTCTTTATAAGCTTCCAAGAGAACAATGTTTGCCATTATTGGGTGGGCTAGAGCCTTAATGGTATAGTTTGACATACTGTAGTGTCAGGGCATTGAGTCAAAAAAATTGGATCTAGTTTGATTTTGTTAATTTCTGCATCCAGTCTCTCAAAACCTTTTTCTGGAGACCCTGCTAGAATAGAGGAAGCATCAGTTTGAGAGACATTAAATGATTCACCATTAATTGAGATGAGGGGACTGAACAAATCTAATCAAGTTGGAAAGAGTGAAATACCTTCCCCTTGTGCCAAATTTCCCCTTGACACCACCGGAAGAATTTTGTCCACTCCTATAGCCAGATCAGAAGCCATGGGCTGCTGTTTGCTGCTGAGATTGGTAGAGACCCTATGTTTCACTGAAGTAAAATAATTTTATTTCCCCCTGTTGCCAGTGCCCTTCTGCTCTATACTGCTAAACATCCAAGTGTACACAGTAGCTGGCTTGATTAGAATGTTGAAAAAAAACTCAAGTATATCTCTTTCAGAAGTCTATTGCACTAATAAACATTATTAGATTAACTCACAGATTAACTCTCAGTGCAAATAGTCCACTTATTTAAATACTAGTTAGTAAATAAAAGAGGTTAGTACTTTAATTCCAGGCTTCAGATCAATTCATATTGCCTACTTGCAGATGATTGTTTAAAAGGAGTGATAGACAGCAGGTAAAATTGGTCTAAGAAGAACATTGGAAATCTGTACACCAAAGTTCATATATTCTGAAGTTCAGCTGCTTGCACAGTTAATTGAAAAAGCCAGACAGAATGAATGGCGCGAACAGAGTGAAAGAACCAAACAACTGTCCCACTGACCTGTCTTAAATCATAGACTTGGGTGCTGCCAAACAGTACACGAGTTTTAACAGAAAGCCTACAATAAAAGAGATATGTGAAACGCTAAGGTTCTGAGGTAAGATTACAAATGTAGCATTGTTTGCTTCCTCAAACTTTTAGATGATTTCCTTTTTAAAAACTTTTTTAAAGCTTTTTTTAACCTAGCAACCTACAACTTCTCTCAGCAGCCACTCATAGCACACGAATGAAGTGTGGAGCTTTGCTTGAATCCAAATAAACATGTGGCTAATAACAAGATATAGGAAGAGTGTATAGGGAATAAAATATACTAAGATAAAAAAAATGCCCCTTTTCAAAAAAAAACCTCAAAAACATAAGCACAGGTAGAATATGCAGTAGTAGAAATGTTGATCGTGATTGTAATCATAGTCATCATAGCCAAGGTTGGAACTGTTCCATAATTTCAGGCGTGGCAATCTCTGTAGTAGGGGAGCAAATACTCCTGAGGTTTAATGCTGTCCCAAGCAGCTTCCTACTCTTCTCCGGGTCCCGCACCACCTCAAGGAAAATTCTTGAACACCACTGCAAACGGGCCTTCCTCCATAGAGATGAGCAGAAAAAAACACCAGAAGAATTTTTGCTCTGACTGGGCCACACTACTAGTTCATCTGGAAAGGAGAGAAGCAATGCAGGTAACAATGGCATACCTGTTCAAAAATTTGAAAGCGTTGTCTCCCTGCTTCTCTACTTTCCTCCACAAAGTAGAGAGTGAATGTTGCGAGCTTTGTCTCCAACACACCTCCAGTCATAATACTGATGTCGTAACAGGTCTTGTCAGAAATCTCAGTCTTCAAACAGTCAGTGTTGGACCTACAAGAAAAAGTAAAGGAATTACAGCACTGTCAGAGAGACAGAGACACATGTTTAACATTGTGGAGGTCCCTAATACAGATACCTTCAAAAAAAGGTTAGACAAATACTTATTAAGTAAAAGCTTCTACAGATAACCCCACTATGAGTGGAAGGCAATTTAATGGGCATCTTGCCTACTTTGTCTAAATCCACCAAGTTAAATCAAGCTATATAGATTATAAAGACTCTCATCAGGAGCTTAGGATTCAGGAACCAGAAAAGATGGTGGCACTCCTCTGGAACAGAGCAGAAGATGCAGAAAACTGAAGCTGCAGAAACAACTTGTGGATTCTGGGCTTACCAGAGGTGACCAAGTGGTCAGATCCAATAGCCATTCTGCAGCTGCAGCTCGCACAGATACCAAACTACTGTACACCTGGCACCCACAACCTTGAAGTGGAATGAGCCCACATGACACTGGCACCCCCTCTTAAAGCTGGTAGCAGACCCAGACCGTTGCTAATGAAACTTCTCTGGTTTCCAGAAAAATAAGTAATACTTATTGCTTTGGCCAGAGCAAAAGGCCCCCTGACCTGGGAGGGTCATTGTGTCCTAATTTTCAATAACTACTCAGCTGAGCTTGCCACAGAAAGTAAAGAATATACAGGGGTCTGGAAAGCTTCCAGGAGCTGGGGGTCCATTATCAACTGCAGTACTCCTCAAAGCTGTAAATCAACAGAAATGGAGAGGGCAGTACCTTTGAAATCCATCTGAATTGCCTGTTACATTCAGGAGCACTGGCTGAACAAGACTTTTAATGTCATTTTACCTCATTAGTGAGATGGCCCTAAAGGCACTCCCCACTCCCACCCCCACCCACCCCAGAAACAACAGCCAGTTCTGCCTGGAAAGATAGCATATAATGGACTGGCAAACCACCAGAACAAAGAGGAAAAGAGAATGGGACAAAAAGACGTTTGGCACCTTTGCACCTAATTCTGGCAGGGTTGATAGTAGAGAATCCAGTTCCTCCACACAAGGACTGGACTCATATGATGAACCGGAGGCCAAACAGGCAGGACAAGACAAAGTACTGCATCTGCCTCATGCTGCCTGGACCTCCTCTCAGAAGCAAGCCCCAACATCGACTAGTCAATCTGTCAAAAACTTGCAGCAGTTATGGGCAGACATTGAAGTGGATCCTACAGCTGATGATCTGGAGGAGCACAGGAACAGAGGGCAGCATAATCCTGAGTAGGAAGTGCTTCCGGAGGACAGACCAGGGCAAACGTCACTCTGTCCCTGTAAACTAGCCATAGTATACCAATGTCATTGGATCACACAGGACTGGCTGTCTGCTGGACTTTTCGATATCCTTAAAAGTGTTACAACCTCCTTCCCTCCTTACAAGTGATTCTGTATTCCTCCACTTGTGAAATGTAAATTTTTCTGTAGTTAGTTGCAGCATTGGTGTTTGGCATCTCTCATACACCTCTTGGGACCTAGGTAACAAGAATTGCAGGTCTTGTATGAATGCGTTCCCCCAAAGTTTCTGTTTTTTCTGACAACTGCTGACCACATAGCAAGACATTTTGTTTTGCTTTATTTTTTCATGCTGCCCCATGTCCCCCCAACCAGTCACTCCTTCAGGCCTGCCTAGGGACCCCCTTTGCCCACTAAGCTGTCCCTCTCAGCCATCCTCACCATTCCCATGTGCCATGCCCTGGCAACCCAACACATCCCGTTACTGTGAGACCCCCCCCCCTCCCAGGGTCCATGGTAGGAGAGACTTAGAATCCACTACACCAGGTACATGGCAGCTGATCGGCTGAAGAAAGCGCTGCCCAGCAGCATGGCGTGAGGGGACCGGGCGACCATCATCCAGTTGGCTGAGCAGGTGATTTTCCATTTTTTTCCTTGACCCATCTACCAACCATATTGCAACTGCATGCAGGCGGCATCCTAGGGAGATGCACTTGTGGTGTGTGGTCACCCACTCTGAAAATTGCACTGCCACTGCTGGCCACCAGGAGCCGCTCATAGAGTGATGCAGCATGGTCCTAACCCCCCACTGGTCTCCACTCCTGCTGTCCCGGCTGAGGGCGCGAACCCGGGTTGCCAGTGTGCCAAGCAATTCCCTATCATTCGGCGTCATGGAGCCAGCAGGGACACACTTTTTAAAAGAATCCACCTTAGTTTTCATGGCTAGTCCCTCAGCCGGTGCCAGGGGAGGTGGAAAACCTTTCTTTTATGTCAGTCTGTGTAACTAGCCAATTCCCTCATTTACTTAGGCTGTAGCTGTGGTTTAGTAGTGCCATGTAACTTACAAGAATTCATGAGGTAGGGGATGCTAAACTGGAGAGGCGGGGACTGGCATGAATGGTGAGATTGGGCAATCCAGGGACTCAGGAGGTTGTGTTAATGAGCTCCTTGCTTTGGCACCCTTTTTTTTAGAAGTTGTCAACACAGGGAGGCATTTGTCTGGTTGACTGCCTTCCTCCCTGGTCTTGCCCACTCCAGCTGCCTGATCGCCATGCCTTCACGAATATGCCAAGTTGCTCTTCCTCTGTATGAGTGGTGGATGCACACTGTATAACACGTAGAGAGTATACATGACTTTGCAGAGTTCCTGTGTTCACATTTTTTTTAACTTTTCTTTATGCTCCTCTCTCTGGTCCCTTTGGACTTTCTCCGGTGTGGTCTATTGGACCAGCCAGCTCCCACTCTGCCTGAGGTTTCCTCAGACCTAGCCTCCATCCCAGGATCTCTCCTCATTCTAATACCGACCCCCTGACTCTGAGCCCCCACTCCTCTGGTGCTCTATCTAGAATTTAGTAGGGCAGCCAGAGCACGGAGGAGATTCAAAGGCTGGCTGGGGTAGATCCAGCATTGATCATGGGGCCATCCACTGGTCCCACCTTCACCTTCCTGGGTGCCAGAGCCTTTTTCCTTGTTTCAAGTTCCCAGAGGCGTGGATATGCAATGATGCCCAGTGCATGATGAGTGCGCTCTCGTGTCCGTCTGCAGGACATCCATCGCCACCTCTATACCCCATGTACGTGTCCCACTAGTTGCAATGCTCCCAGTCTCCACTGGGAGCCACTGGAACTGTGTGATGCACAATCCACCCTCCCCATGAGAGGTGAGCAGTCTGTTGGATGCTAAATCCTTTCCTCCCTGGCTGACCCCCAGTGACACAAGTCCACTCCTGAACACGGGTCGCTGGCATGGTGCGAGGTAATGCTAGCACCTCAACCCTCAGCGCCACCAGGCCGGTGCCCCATGTTCAGATTACAGGAATGTTTTGCAGTTGCTGCAGCTGCAGTAGGCTTGGGGAGCACTGTATGATTAACCTATTTCCCCACAAGCACATGTTCACATAGACCATCACTACAATTGAGACGTGACAACGAGGGCAACGTATGTTGCATAGCCTTACAGGCTGCTTCCAAAGGACTAATTGAAGACTGCTAGCACCTGCAGTTATGGTTTTGGAGGGTTCTTCAGCCAGATGTCATGGGTCCTGTGCCAACTTGCTCACCCACCCCCATCTACAGTGGTGATGTGCCCCAACAACAGAACTTGCTACATCTCCCATAGGGTGAGGTCAAGGTAGGAACAGCTCACATTAACAGCATGAGCAAGGCAGTGCCACTCAAAACAGAGTTACAGGATGGCACAAATATCAGAGGGGCAGAATCCCTCCAAAAAATAGCTACTGTTACAGGGGACCAGTTTTCTGCCATAGGCTTGAATACAGGAAGTGCTACCCCCCACAGATGTTCGCAAAGCAGCCAAAGCAATCTAGGACAGCCCACTCCCCCCTTTTAATTTGACTTTCCAGCCAGGGGAGGCTGGACATGACATCCAGCAGGACTCATGACTGATCCATTGCATGGCCCCTAGTACCAGACGCCATGGGTAGTTCCCCTCCTCTTGCATCTCTCATTTTATCATCCCTTATGTATGGGCACCATGGGGACCCAATTGCTCACAGTGAACTTCTTGACCTGATACAGATTGGCACCAATTCAGGTGAGGTCTGGCATAGCCTAGGCTTGGTGGTGCACTACTCACAATACCATACTCTGGCAGTGAGCACCAGGTCACTGATGGGGGAGGTTAAGAGATTACCCCCTTCCCCAGTGATGCCCATCAACACCAAAGGTACTGTTACTATTAGTGCTGTTGATATTTGAATACTTGTTGAATGTTGTTATGGTTCCTAACGGTTTGCACCCACATGGATGCACAATCTTTAAACTTGGTTGTGTTCAATTATTTAAACTTTTGGTTACCATTCCAGTGACACAAAATTCAGTCAGAAAATCCCACTCTAGCACCTGATATTTACAGTTGGGCTAGAGGGACGTTACTGAGCTCTGATCCACTAGGGACTAGGCCATACTCCCACTGCATCCCTTCTCACTGCCAAAGTGGCACCAGACACCTAAACAATGGCTAATCAACCAACCAAATTCACATCTTGGAATGTTAAGGGTTTGAACTCATCCATTAAAAGGAGGAAAGTATTAGATCACTTCCAGAGCTGGGCACTGAAATGGCCTTCTTCAAGAGGCAGTAAAGCAGCAGCAAGGGCAAACAGGATGTGGTGATCCATAGCCAGGAGGATTAGCAGTAGGTGAGAGGAGGTTATGCTGCGCTTGTATAGGTCTCTGGTGAGGTCACATCTAGAGTATGGGGTACAGTACTGGTGCCACACCTTAAAATGGACATTAACCTGCTGGACAAGATCCAAAGGAGGACAATCAAGATGATTGCAGGTCAGCAGGGTAAAGCATGTGAGAAGAGATTGGGGGCATGAACATGTACTCCCTGGAAGAGAGAAGAGAGACAGGAGACATGACTGAGACCGTCAAGTACCTGAAGGAGATAAATAGGGTGGAAAAGGAGGGTCTCTTTAGCAGCAACCAAAACACGAGATGGCACAATCTTAAGCTGGAGGGGGGAAGGTTTAGGATGGAGGTTAGGAAGCACTTCTTAACAGAGAGGGCAGTGGCTAGCTTCAAGAGAAGCTGGGAAAGACATAAGGGGAACGTAAGGGTCATGGGTGTGGGGTTAGTCAGTAGCTGAAGCTGTGGACCTTGCAATATGAGCAGACTAGATTGACTAAATGGCCTTATTCTGCTGGCACCTTTGTACATTCGTAAGAAACCCAACTCTTGAAACTAACAGCTGGCAAACTATGATTTAAATGGGTATCCCTCATACACTAAGGGCAGAGTCATAGCTAGTCTGGTCCTTGAGGAGGTAGATTTTAAGCACTCTTTCATGTACAGAGACCCACAGGGTAGACATTTGATAGTTGGAGGGTTATTGTGGGGGGGAGGAGGTCACCCTTTGTTGTGTATATGGCCCCAATCAGATACTGCTTTCTTCACCTTGCTCACCCAAAAGCTGACAGAGATGAGCAGAGGGTAAGTTGTGATCAGTGGGGACATAAATGAGGTGCCTGATGACTTTTAGACAGAAGCAGGTCACTTGTAGGTGACAGGACACACTTGTCCATTGCCCTACATGACATGGCAAAGAGATGGGGACCACAGATGTTTGGAGACTGGTGCACTCCAGGGGCAGGAATTACACCTTTTTCTCTGTGCCACACAAAGTGTATTCCAGGATAGATGTCCAGTTCACTCCAGATGTTTGGTTAACTGACATCAGTGCAGCCACAACTGAAACAGATGATAGTTCCGACCACTGCCCCATTACATTCACGTGGCTCCCACAGCAAGCACAGGCTGAGAACAGAGGCACTTGGCAGGTTAACTCCTCTTTCCTCAAAGACCCCACATTCTGTGAAAAACCCAGGGCAGAAATCAAAGATCATCAAAGACCCCACATTCTGTAAAAAACCCAGGGCAGAAATCAAAGATTTTCTTGCCATCAATAAACCACAGGATTCCTCAGCAGCGATACGTTGGGATGGCCTTTAAGTGTTTCTTAAAAGGCAAATGCATTGCACACACCTCCAGGTTGAAAAGGTCAAAGGACAAAAACTTTAAAGAGCAGGAGTGAAAACTTAAGGAACTGAAAATGAATGTATGGGCACAAACTGCACCAGTCAGGAACTCCTAACACAGATTGTGGGCATAGGGTTTAAAATAAACCTTAACCTGCACCAGAGAATGGAGTTTGCTTTATTTAGAATGTGACAGGCTTTCTGTGAGGCAGGGAACACGCTGGGTTGGTTGCTGGTTTACCAACTTAAAAAACGACAACAGCACTCCAGAATCCAAAGTCTGAAGTCCCTGACTAGTGAGATAATAAAAGATCAGAGGGACATTAATAATGCCTTCCAGGACTTCTATACAAAGCTTTATACCTCTGAAGCTGTCCCACTACTGTTGTGTTTGGTGGCCGAAAATAAGTACCTTAAACACATCAGAGTCTTGGTAATAAGGAAAACATGCACCGCAGAAATTTAGGCCTTCTTGGTTTACTTCCATTCAGCACAGATATAAGGGGAAAACTGAACTCAACACACACAGGAAGACTCATAGGAAGTACAGTAGATTTCTTAAAGCTGTACTCGTTAACATTTCTTAAAGCTGCATTACACATAACAATCCCTCCTGACTTAGCTAGAAAGTACATAAGTCAATAATTCAGAAGTAGTATGA
This sequence comes from Neoceratodus forsteri, assembly GCA_016271365.2. Taxonomy (NCBI): domain Eukaryota; kingdom Metazoa; phylum Chordata; order Ceratodontiformes; family Ceratodontidae; genus Neoceratodus; species Neoceratodus forsteri. The sequence goes on along the minus strand of CM057453.1, from coordinate 514,643,868 downwards.
AACTATTAAAGTTATTACTGCAATGTCCCTTTTAGTTAGTCTCTGTCATTAGACTATATCTCTACAAGTCCATTCTCTTTGGTGGACGTCTTATACGTCCTGACTGACGTAGTAGGACTGGAGGCTGTTGCTCTAGAATCTGATCAGCATTAGCCACATCTTGTCTCAAACTCTGTGGTCCCACTATCTCTTCCTGTTTTTGTTCTGAAACAATTAATTAAGCAATAAGCCATGAGGGGGTGTGGGTTATCAGGGGATTTGCCATGGCTGGAGTGGTTTGCCCACGAAGTGCAGCCAAGTGGGTAAATCCTTGCCAGCTGTGGTAAATCCCCCAATAACCCACATCCTCTGAGTGGGTAATTGCGATTATACCTAGGTTAATTTTTTTACTATAGTAAAATACAACCTTTAAAGAGGTTACTTTGTGTGTTTATTTTTATTGTATTTATTGCTGGGCTGCAGAGGATTAGGATGTAGATTACCTTTTGTACCATTATTTGCTCAACAGCCAGTGGTTATCAGAGGATTTACACCAGTGGTAAACTGCCAGTCTGACCATTTTATTGGCTGTTCACTTATGTCCATGGTATAATGCTAGATAACTACCCCCAACTCTAGGTATCTCTTTTGTGTTCTGTCTCAATTCTAGTATGTAATTGGTCCACATGTTTTTTCACTCTCCTTTGGTTAGTCAGTCGAACAGTATAGACAACATTTCTGAACTTTTTTTCTACCACGCCTTCTAGCCATCTCTTCGGGCCTGCATACATCCTGACCCACACGAGATCATTGGGTTTGAAGGATCTGGTCTTAGGAAGCATTTCAGTTACTGACTCATAACCTAGAGGGCGAAGAAGGTCCAATTGAGTTTGAATCTGACATCCAAACAACAATTCTGCAGGGGATATTCCCGAGACACAATGTGGTGTTGTTCAATACATCGCAAGAAAGTCCAAAAGGGCTATTTGTACTGCCGTCAGTGTAGTAGGATTAGCTTTGTTCATATTCTTTTTAAAAGTCTGAACCAGGAGTTCTGCTTCGCCATTTGAACTTAGATGGTGGGGAGGTGAGAAAATATGGTGGATACCACAATGCTGGCAAAATGCTTGGAATTCAACAGATGTTAACTATGGTCCATTATTAAGCATTATAAAATGGGTCATGAAAATCCTGTAACCTCATTGGTCAAAGCACATCACATGACCGTGGTAAATCCTCCAGTATACCCACTGTAAAAGTTTTATATCACTATAAAAACAAAAAAACAAGTTGAACATTGTATAATAGCAATATACCATGACAGGGAGTGGGTATATGGGTGGATTTACCACTTCTGGTGTGGGTCAGTCACTGAGTTTGCACCGTGACGAACCACACCAGGTGTGGTAAACACCAATATACCCACTCCCTGTCAAGGTATTTTGCATAAATAAGGAATGACAGGGTGTGGGTTATTGGAGGATTTAACCACACCTTGCATGGTGTGTCACGAGGCACAACCAAGTGACTTAACTAAACAAGAAGTGGGTAAATCCCCCAATAACCCACACCATGGAGTGTAAAATAAATTTTAAATGGGTTTGTGTTTTTTATAAATGCCATTTCTAGGCTTTGGGTTATTACAGGATATATCACGGTCATATGATGTGTTTTGACCAATGAGGTTACAGGATTTTCATATCCCATTGTATAATCTGAGACAATCACTTGCAGAAAACCATGGGTAGCAAAGATAAATTTCAACACTTTTATGGTACTCTCAGTAGTTGTCAAATGGATTTCTGGCCATTTACTATAAGCATCAGTTAAGAGTAATCACGTAGAATATAAATACGGTCCTGCAAAATCAATATGCAACCTTTGACAGGGTTTTTCAGGTCATTCCCAATGGTAAACTGGAGCTCTTGCCAGCTCTTGCCAGATTTCCTATTGATACAGCACAACCTTCACATATTTGCACAACCTGGTATATGTCTATGTCAATAGAAGGCCACCATACGTGAAGTCTGCCTAGGAATTTCATTTTAGCAATGCCCGTTTTTTGTTTTTTTTTAACCAGGAGAGACACACTAAGCTGAAAGCTTGTTTATAGGTGCGACCTGGGAGCACAAGGAAGTTAAGTGACTTGCTTAGTGTCTCAGAGTATGCAAAAGTGGGGGCTGTGGGATTCAAACCCAGGTCTCCAGGTTTGCAGCTCAGAGTCTTAAACCACTGTGCTACATTGCTTCCTGGCTGGCCCACATGCAAAAGAGTCAACACATTTGAGTGATAACATTGTGGTACTGTGACACGCAATCCCCATAGAAGACACCCCTCAGCAATCGACAACTGCTGTATCTTTGAGTAGTAAGGCTGTACTTCAGCTGAACAAGTAGTGCCTTGTGGCCAACCCTCAAGGTGCCACACCTTAAAATGGACATTAACCTGCTGGACAAGCGTATACTGATAAATTTGTTTCAAAATGACATCTTGACTAGTCACTTTTGCAATGTCCTTGGCTGGTACTGGAAGCTGATCTAACTGTTGTAGCTCCACTGCACACGCACCAGTAGAGTCCTCCATATCCTTGAATTGCACTGGAAAACTATCTGGCTCCACCTGGCATACTAATGGCTTCTTTTTAAGTCCCATATCAAACTTCATTTCTCTGAATATTGGTAACCTTGACAAGGCATCCGCATTTCCATGCTGGTCCATTGGTTGGTATGTAACCTCGAAATTATAGGCAGACAAAATTAATGCCCATCATTGAAGTCGACTAGCAGCTATTTCTGGAATTCCTTTTTTCTGGACTGAAAATTGTCACTAGTGGTTTGTGATACATCTTCAGGTGAAACTTGTGACCTAGCAAGTATTGGCAACATTTCTGAACTCCAAACACAATTGCTAATGTCTCTCTCTGAATCTGGTCATAATTCCTTTCAGCCGCAGTTAGTTTGCATGAAGCATGGGCTATCGGCTTCTCCACTCCTTCTGGATCTGTATGTAAAAGGACAGCTGATATACCCAAAGGACAAGCATCACAGGCCAATGTGATAGGTAAGTTAGGGTCATAATGAGTTAAATTATTCACATCAGTTACAGAGAGCTTGATGGCTTGAACTGCCTTACTGTGGCCCTTGGTCCACTTCCACGGAGTACCTTTATGTAATAGATCATTTGGGACAGCACATTTACTGGCTAAGCCAGGTATGAAATGGTCATAGTAGCACACCATACCCAAGAATGAGCGCAACTCCAAAACATTTTGCAGTTCAGGCATGTGCCCAATGGCTTCCACCTTTTCATCTTTTGGATGAATTCCATCTTTGTCAATAGTGTGACCTAAGTACGTGACATGTGGTTGACAAAATTGGCATTTTTCTCTCTTGAGTCTGAATCCACTCTGTTGCAATCTCTCTAAAGTCTTTTGTAAATTAAGTAAATGTTCTGCTTCTGTCTTGCCTGTAACAATGATGTTATCCAAATAACATGCAACACCTGATATATCACCCTTCGTTTGCTCAATCACTTTTTGGAAAATATCGGGTGCAGAACTAAGGCCAAAATATAACCGTTTGTACTTGTACAGTCCTTGGTGTGTATTAAGCATGACCAATTTCTGAGAGTCTGTATCCAGTTCCACTTGAAGGTATGCATCAGTGAGGTCCAGTTTAGAGAACTCCACACCACCATTCAGTCTGTGAAAAAGTTCCTCTGGTAAGAGTAAAGGAAATACACCTGTACTAAGTACTGGATTAAGTGTCACCTTAAAATCTCCACATATTCAAACCTTACCATCTGGTTTAGATACCACCACAACTGGAGTAGCCCAATCTGAACTTGAAACCTTTTCCAGCACACCGGCTTTTTCCAGTCTGTCCAGTTCTGCCCCAACCACCGGTTTTAAGGCAAAAGGAAGTTTCCATGATTTACAAAACTTAAGGACTGCATTAGGCTTTGTAACTAGCTTGGCTTTAGCTGTTGTGCAACATCCCAGGCCTGTCCACAACTCTGGATACATGTCTAAAATCTCCCCAAGCTTGGGTGGGTTACTGCTTTGTGGTACCTGGACAGCAGCAAGTAGGCCAAAAATCTGCTGGATCAACATGAATGTTTAGAAGAACCTAAGCAGCTGCCCAAAATGTTGACACCTTTTTTGAAACCAGAAAAGTTAAAGGTGTACTAGGAGAATCAGTCCTGTGTACTAAAGTGGTAAACAAGCCCAGTGGCTGAATTGGTTGCCCTTCAAATGCATGCAACAATTTATTACAAGGAGACAATGGTGGCTTATCCAAATTAGACCATGTTTGATGGTTAATAAAAACAACTGGGGAAGTATAATCTACTATTAAATGCAACTGACATCTCAGTTGTGGCAATTGAAGTAACACATAGAAAGGAGGAACATCTTCAGTCTGCATTTGCGGTGCAATAGGAATCACTGCATTATCTGTGCTCTCCAAACTGACCACAGCAGTTCTCCTGCTTTTACAAACTTTAGCAATATGACCCTGACATTTACATGCATGACACTGAACTTCTCTGAATTTGCACTGGTCCCTGCTATGCTGAGATGACCCACACAATGCACATGTGTGCTGGCCATGCAGTTTGGGTGAAGTGGTTGTATTTTTCTTTGAAAACAGTGGTTTAGACTTAAGGTTTGAGCTGTTTCAATTTAGGGTTTACTGCAGCTACTTGTACCTCATTTTTAGTGTTCATCTTAGCATGTGCTTCATTTTCTGCAGCCTCATACATTTGCTCCAACCATAAAAGTTCATCAGCAGACTTCTTGGTACTTACAGAAAGTAATTGCTGAATACAATAAAGGAATAATGCATGACAGGGTGTGTGTCATGCTGGGATAACGCCATGCCTGGGGGGGTTGGGCACATGGACGCAGGCTGAGTGCATCCAATGCCCCATGAGTGGCGTTATCCCACATGACACACACCCTGGAATGCATTATTCCTATTATACAATGACTCGTTAAATATAAAATAAAAAAAAATAATTTGAAAGAATGTTTTATTAGTGTGGAAAAATATTTTTATTTCTTAAGAGGAGATGCAAAAAAAAAGGTGCTGCTCCATATCCATATCATCCATATTGGTTCACAGTGAGGCTGAGACTAGACCTGTGGTGTCGTGCTGGGATAACGCCATGGGTCCAGCCCCAAACTGACCAATCACACTCCAAGATTCTTTTCTGCCATTGTATAATGTTCATTATTCAACCCCATAACAATCCTATCTGCTAAATTATATTCAAGATGCTCCCTGATCCACTCACATGTGAGAGCTAAGCTTTTGATCTCAGCCAAATAAGATTGTAATGACTGACCTGGTTTCTGGTTGTAACTGTAGAATTTATAATGTTCAGCCCTTGGGAAAGTTGTTAAACTGTATTGTGCATTCAATTTAGCCTTTAGCTCTTGATATGACAAATCCTCCGGCTGGTCCGGTGCACACAGACTGCATAAAAGTTTGAAAGCTTCACTTCACAAGAAAGTACAAAAAGCAGCTCAAATAAGCTCACCCTGTAGCTGATCATTTGCTGATTGTATGGCAGGATTAAGTAATAACCACTGATCAAACCGTCTGGGCCATGTTTTCCAGTCTGTTCCTGTAAAAATCTCAAAGCTGTATAAAGTTTCCATGATATAGTACAGTTCCAAATTACTTACTTGCCTCCAATGCAGAAAGTCACAAAATGGTGTAATTCAGAATGCTGGAGCTATTAAAATGTTCACCATCCTTGTTGCCAGTTTGTTGTATTTGGTGGCCGAAAATAAGTACTTTAAACACATCAGGGTCTTGGTAATGAGGAAAACATGCATCACAGAAATTTAGGCCTGCTCTGTTTACTTCCATTCGGCACAGATATAAGGGGAAAACTGAACTCAACACACACAGGAAGACTCACAAGAAGTAGGTTTCTTAAAGCTGTGCTGTCTAACATTTCTTAAAGCTGCACTACACATAACAACTACAGGGAGGAAATGGATTCCATCACAGCCCAGCTAAATCTTCCTTCCCAGGTGAGGATCAGGCTAGAGAAATGTAAGTACCCTTTCCAAAGACAGAATTGGCAGCAGCACTGACCTCCATGCCAGCAGGCAAAGCATGGTTTCCCAGTAGACTTTTATGCAACTTTCAAGGAGGAACTTATACCCCCACTGCAGGAGGCACTCAGGGAGGTATGCACCAGAGGAATATTGCCACCCTACATGCAAATGGCACATATCTCTCTAATACCCAAACTGGAAAACTACCCACAAATGTGTAGCAGCTATCAGCCCATATCGCTCATACCAGTGGACTGCAAAATCTTCACCAGGATGTTAATATCTTGGTTAAAGAGTGCAATGGCAGTCTTGGTGGACACTGATCAAGTGGGATTTGTACCAGGCAGGCAGGGCTCAGATAATACCAGGAGTCTAACAAACCTAATCTGAAAGGCAGCAAACTCCCACCCACCTGCAACCCTGCTGTCATTGGATGTGTAGAAAGCATTCATTTGGAAGAAATGGTGCTTTCTCTTTCATACTCTGAAATGGTCTGGCCTGGGACCTCAGTTTCTGCATTGGGTCTATGTCCTGTACGCTGGTACAGAAGCTAAGGTAGAAACTAACTGCTCCCTTCACAAAACTCCTTGCTGGGCAGGGGCACCCAAAAGGGATACCCCTTGCCCCCCCTCCCCAGTGTTCATCTTAACCCTGAAGTCTCTCCTCCAAGCAACTCCTCAACATCCAAAAATCCATGGAATACAAATTGGAGAGAAAACAGTCATGGCCCTTGCTGATGACATTATACTCACACTCATGAACCTGGAGGAATCCATATTTCAGTTGCTCAACAGCATCACTGACTAAGGCAGACTGTCAGGTTATAAGTTAAACAAAACCAAGTCAATGCTGCTGTAGTCACGTAAGTTAATGCTTCAAGCACCTGGCTTCCCATGGGGCATGTCAATTGCACAGAACTCTTTCAAATTCTTGGGAACCACATTTTCCTGGGATCTAAGTATCCTGGGAATAAGTAACTTAGAGCCCCTAAGAGACACACTTTAAAAAGAATTTGCGACAGCTGGCCCACCGGCACAGAGGCACAGTGTCTGTCTGCGGTGCTGACATCCTGGGTTCAGGAATGGACTCAGGAGTTGGAGAGCCAGCCAGGGAGAGCAGGATTAAGCATCCAGAGGACTGTTCTCCTCTCTGGGGAGGAGGCTGAGTGTCTAGTGCACTATGGAACCCTGGTGGAGGCCGAGTGTTCCACAACGGCTGGCACCATCACATATGGGGGGCAGGGTAAACACTGGACGTCATTGCATGTCCCCACCCCTGGGGCTCTAGCATCAGGAAAATGCCATCCCCGCTGTGCACCAGCGTCTGCTAGGGGGTCCTGCTCCCATGGACCTGACCCAGGGGTAAGCCAGGTCTCGTCTACCCCAGTGTCTGTCAGGAGGGGGTCCCCGACCGGCGGCCTCACTCAGAGGGGCAAGCCTAAGCATGAGGGGTGGTTGGCAGAATGGGACTGAGTTCCAATTGGGGTTCCACAAAAAAAAAAAAAGAATTTGCAAGGTGGAACTACCTCCATCTCTCCAATTAGATCAGGGCACATGCCTACAAAATTATGGTAGTGCCCAAAATATGATACATGCTAGATAACATACACACCCTGATGGAACCCTAACTTATAACCCACCTGCACAGAGACATGTTGACCTTTTTCTGGGGTAAGGACTCTAGAAGACTAAATCATAAAAAAATTAATGCAAGAATTCACAAGGGGGTTACCTTCCCACCCTCTCTTTAGAAATGGTGCCCCAGGCAGTCGACCAAGTGACTAAAGCTCTGTCAGGCGTAAGTGGGTAGCATGTGAGGAAAGCACCTTAGGTGGATCTGTACAGGCTGCCATCTGCTTCAATAATATTCCCAAACCTGCCTCTCTGAACCCTATCATTAAGTGCTCACTCTTAGCTTGGAGACGGGCAACCAGACTCACACACTGGGACCCAGGCAAATCCTTGAACTTTCCTTTATGGAATATTCAGAAGCTCAAAATAGACAGACAAGAAATCCATTGGGCTGCATCGGCCAGTGAGGACACAATGACTCTTTGGCAACTGCTGGACAACATCACTAGGATACTGAAATCTTTCCAACAGTTATGCATGCAATACAATCTTCCCAAGCAGCACCCTTGGAGATATCTGCAACTCAGCCATGCATTGACCCCACTACTTGGCTCTGACCACAGGCTAGCTAACCACCAGCTTTTTGATAACTTGTTATGCCCAGCAGACCCAAACAAAGGAAAGGGAAGGCAAGCCACATCAACAGACAGCTCATCAGGCAAGGACCAGATCTCCTGCAGAAAACTGGGATCACCTGGGAAGCTGAATTGTATGTTACTCTCACTGGACTGGAACAGGACAAATGCTGCCACTTTCTTGCCTCGGGAGTTAAAAACTCTAGAAACAGATTCACACAGCAAAAATCTTACTTAGGTGGCATAGAACTCCTGTGAAGCTACACAAATGGGGCTTAATAGACCATGCCAGTGCTGAAGGTACCATGTGGCCTCAGGGACTATCTCACAGTTGCTCTGGTCTTGCCCCAAATTGTGTAGCTATTAGGAAGAGATCCAGTGGATCTACAGGCACATAACCTTCATGAACATCACCTTCCAACCACAAGCCATTCTGCTGGGAATGGGCAGCTGTGAACCCCACACTGGCTCACCAGGCCAACGGACGCAAACCAGATGGCTAGAAAGGGTGCTTATTACAGTCAAATGGGTACTCCTGAGGCACTGGAAAAGCAAAAAGCCCCAGAAGTACACAAATGGTGAGCTGAACTGGGCAGAACAGCCAGTTATGAAAAAGTACAAGCCTTCTCTAGAGGGAGAACTCCAGCATTCATAGAGTCATGGAACAGATACTTAACCTCTGCTTTTTGTAAAATACCTGGAGGCCACTTCTGGCCTGCCTGCCAACCAAATTCTGCTGCATGATGAAACTGTAGGGTTTTGTTTCATTTTTTTTTTTTTTTTGTCTGTCACACACATGCAGTTCCTGACTAGACGTACCACTTGGACAAGGCCTCTGAGACACCCAGGTAACTGACATGGCCAGAGGTGGGCTCCCCTTCTGGACTCCCCATGAGGACATGTAAAATATGATTCAACATTAGGGACAAATAAGAATAGTGTCTTAAAATGCGCTGTATGAGTAACTTGCAATGTTCTTGACTGTGTTGTTTATCTCCACTAGCACTATAACTTCATGGAGATACACCCCGGCCAGGTTTGCATAACGAAGCTTTGGTGTAATGTTAATACTTACTGTGTTGGCACACTGTTATTGAAGTATGTCATGATGTTACTTAATATGCATGTACTGACTCATTAAAGCTTGGAAAATTAATAATAACTTTAATTACAAACATAATGGGTTACGGAAAATGCAGTTTATGGCTTGTTTGCAGAGTGACAACCAGGCTTTGCTGCTACCTATGTACTGCACTTTAATTATTCTAGTTATCTTTCTACCTAGCAACAGAGGTATTGCTGCTGTCTTTCTAGTGAGGCATGGTTTACTGACCTGTGACAATTAAGTGGGCCCTTACACTTTTTACATTATAATTTTACAATCTGTTTACCTATGATAGTCAAGTTAAGGTACAATATCTTGTTTCCAGTTGGGTCCTTTAGTTACACATTTCCACAGCTGGATGAACTGAAGGCCTGGACTTCAAATAACTTGCCCAAGGTCATACCATGAGTATTTGACTCTGCTGAGGTTTGAACCTGCGATGTCCTAGTTCTCAAGCTAGTGATCTAACCACTAGACTGCACTGACTCCACACTTGCAAGGAGAGTGGCTATGGAGAGAGAGGCACTGCCATTTGGATGGAGGACTCAGCAGAAAATGCCTCTTGCAGTGGAGTTTAACATCTCAAACTGTGCGCAAATTATTTAAATTGTAGCTGTCTGAAATTTAGCTGAGGAAATCTGAAGTTCTGCTTTTGGAATAAATGGTGTCACTGAATGGGACCACAGCTTGGCTCCCAGTGGAGCAATTCTAAAGTGTACTGTCCATGGCAAGAATCCAGATGTGCAGTTCAGATATAAAATTTATTGAAAATGTATTGTGCAGGAAAGCACACCGAGTAAAACCCTCATTATTTTTGCTTGTAAATTGCAAGGCAAACATGTTTGGGGAGATACGGGGATCTGTAGGTGTGCCAGGGTACCTGCCAGTCAGGGCAACCAGAAACCACCCTCTCCCCATGGTAGTCAGTAGTGCTGTGGGCCTGTCTCCTATCAGTATGCATACGACCGACTTGCACACAGCTGTAGCCTATTACATCCCAGCATTATCCATGCCACCACCTAGCAATAGTTTTCTGCTGCTGATTCACTGCTCATGCTGTCAACCTGCAGCTCAGCCTCTGTGTTTTTCAGCTCAGTGCCATCTTGGACTTGCAGTTCAGTGGCTCTCTTCCTGTCCCCCTCCACAGATGGAGACACAGGCAAATGCTGCCAGACCTCAGAGACAGTCTTACTGTCCCCCTCTAAAGTGGGGGATACGCTCCATAGCTTTTCACAGCTTTTTGGCTATCTTGCCATCCAAATCCAAAGAGAAGGACACATAGCAAAGACTGCTATAACTCTGTGTCTCTCATCTCATCTGTCTCTAGTGAGGGGGTCACACACCACTGCCACTTTTTGCTTGGCACCCATCCTCTCATATCCTTTCAGAGAAAAGGACCCAGGCAAATGCTGCTGCAGCTCAGCACAGGTCCTGCCACCCCCCTCCAGAGAGGTGGGGGGGGACACACCAAATGCTGTGGCAGCTCAGTATGTCTCTTCCTATCCCCCCGGACAGGAGGACATACATGATCCACTGCACAGCACCTATGCTCCCAGCAAACACTGGCACTGGTCAAACTGTTGTCCTGTCTACTCCTACCGTGACTCTACTAATCAAAACTTTGCACTTTCTATATCTCCTTATCTCTGACTTTAAAATAAAAACTGCAAACGATGTCTGTATGTTAAGGCTTTGTTCACTTTTTTTTACATTGCTTGTTTGTTACATTGCTGAATGGAAATATTGTACTCTTTTGTATAACTTCTCCTTGTCAAATTTCTTGTATCAATGTTTGCACTATCAATGTAATGCACTTCCGGGGTGGCCCTTGAAAAAGGGACTGTCTTGTCTCAGAGGGCCTATCCAGTTACCAAAATTCAATGAATAAAATAAATAAATAACCTGACCACAAACTCCCTCCCACTGTGGTGAACAGACCCATCCAACCAGTTTTCCAAACTGACAGTGGTTTGGGGTCCGGCTGCAGCAATGCAGAGCATTCTATGAGGGCAGTAAGACATTAGCAGGCTGGCTACAGTATTGCTATATTTGTATATGGTGAAATACATACATCATATAGTGAAATATATACATTATACAGTGAGATACATACACAATGTAGTGAACCACATACAATATCTACTGAAATATATACATCGTATAGTGAAATACATATACTGTATACTGAAATACATATATTATATAGTGAAACACATACACTATATAGTGAAATGCTTACATTGCATAGTGAAATACATACACTATCTACTGAAATCCACATACTGAGTACTGAAAATCCACATACAATACATACTGAAACAAATGTACTATGTACTGAAACATATACACTACCTATTGAGATACATACACTACAGACTGAAACATCCACGTAAACTATCTACTGAAACAAATACTGTATAGATTGTAACACATACACTATATATTGAGAAAAAACTGCATACACTATATACTGAAACAAATACACTATATATTGAAATGCATACACTACACACTGAAAAAAGCATATACACTATATACTGAAACAAATACACTATATATTGAAACATCTACAGTTTATATTGAAATACATACACTATCTATTGAAATAAATACACTATGCACTGAAAAATCTGCATACACTATATACTGAAACAGATACACTACATGGTGAAACACATACACTATGTATTGAAACACATACACTGTAGACTGAAAAATTCACATACTCTATATACTGAACCAAATAAACTATATACTGAAATGGACTATGTTCTGAAACTACCCATCCCCCTGCCCCTCCCCCATGAATGTCCTACAGCTGAACTCATTGCCTGTTGCATTCAGGTAGCTGCTAGCTTGATGAGAGGACGTTTAAAACTGCAGAGCTGAGGTAAACAAAACAGGGCTATCTCTTATTCTACTTCTTTATGGGGGTTTTCCTTTTGTTTTGCTTGCACACCTTTAGTCAAATTTCAGACCATTGTGATGTGACAAGAAACTTTTAAAACGAATTTAAATGCTGTAGTTTATTCTTTTAAATAAGTGCTGCCTTCATTTACTGTTCGGACAACACATTTGTATAGGAAGCTAATACAGGATATTCTAACATACCTGTATACATAGGGAGCTGCATGCATTTTCCAAGTTAAAGTGTTGATTTGTTTTATGTGTAATTAATTACTGTGTAAGTCCAACAACTTATCTGAGTTGAATGCTTGGGAAGCACTTCAGGAGCTGTGGAAGTGTAAGCCAAAATCATTGCTAGTTTGTACTCTATGGACTATGTTTTAAGTTTTTATTTTAAAATATATATTTTTGCTGCAATCCCTCAGTGTTCAATTTTCATCAGGAGTTTAGCTGGCATATGCATATAATTTGCATTGTTTTACTAAATAACTTTACTGTGAATCCTCACTGGAGGGATGCACAGTCTGTTTTGCGGTTTGAGCTTCTCAAACTGTGTTTTATTTCTTTTTTTTTTCCCATAGAGATTTTTATCTCCTTAGTCACCCTGCTACCCCTTTGCCCACTGACATCTCCAGCCCAATCACTTACCATCCACAGGACATATGTGCTCTGAGATCGACCCCCCACTCACATCCCCTGTGTTGAGGCCAGGAGGGGGAGGGCCATTAACAAGGAGACACATACATGAGCAGAGCTTGGTTAGCAGTGCAAAATCTGAGGCAGGTTGTTGGATCATTTTGCCATTAGGGGGTTTCTACCTTTGGTTTCTTCCCCTGGGCAGCCAAGCATGGAATGATGCAATTGCATATCAAGACACATGCTTGCTTTGTGCCTGCCTGAGCCCTCCCCCTTATGCAACTCCACTGCCCTGCCAACCCTCCTCAGCTAGGTGGATGTAGAAGAGCGGGGTGGTCAGACTTCCCCTCACTGAGAGGAGAGCATTCCCCGAGATGCTCAATCATATCTCCCCCAGCTAACCCCTGTGCAACTCAGGTCCACCCCCAAAACTGGGCCACTGGCATGGGAGACAGTGCAATCACCACCAAGCTGCTAGGCCAGCCCACCAGACTGTGTTTTTATAAGTAAATAAAAACAGCATATAGGTAAAAGAAGAAAACAAACTGTATTTTAACTAGTCTGTTATAAACATTTTAAGTCACATCACAATGTTTTGAAATCGGATAAAGGTTTTGCAAGCAAAATACAATAAAACAATACATAAAGAGATAGATAAGGTAAACCTTTTATGTTTACCTTCTGCATCTTAGGAGGCATCGGCCAGGATTTTTAGTCAATTAGGGCCCCATTTTCAGAAGGTTAGCATGTAGAGTTAAACATTACACTGTGGGAACAGCATGGTTGGATCGGTGTTGTATTCAGCATCACTTGATGCTACCCTGATCATGTGCATGTGCATATGTACTACTACGGCCCCATGTAAATGAGTAATCCTCTCCTGCATACAGAGCACAGTGCTGTATAAAAGGTTTCCTTAGTGACCATAAGTACCTCCCTCTACATTTTATACTCAGCCTCTAGGCTTCTAGTACCTAGATGCTTGATTTTGCACTTTTTGGCTTTGAACCCCGAACTGCCATGTCCCATAGCACTCCTTAAGTTTTATAAGGTCCCCACTCATTCTTCCATTTGCACCTATCTACGCTTATTACAGATTGTGGTGTCATCTGCAAAAGGCATATCTCCCTTCCAGTTTTTCTGTTATGCCACTTATAAAGACACTTGAAGAGGATGTGTCCATTACTGAGCCCTCCGGCACTCCTACTGGTCACTCTCCACACTGGAGGGAGTGCCATTTACCACCACCTTCTGCGGCTGTGCGCTATGTCAAGTGCAGCACTTAGGAGTGCACAACACTAATCTGAAAATGGGGGCCCACATACCACTGTAACAGGACTAGCACTGCATTGTGATAAGCATGGCTGATACTATTTTAAAAAGCATTCTTCTGAGCGGTGCTAACCTGTTAATGTGGCACTATTTTTTTTTTTTTTGCACAGGATTACTAATTGCAACCAGGTGCTCATACAACTGGGGGTTACTCTAATGCATATAAGGTGTACAGGTATATTAAATGCTCTCTTGTAGTGTTAACATACTGCATGGTTAGTGCTAGTTAATGATTCTGGGAATCGTGTTTTAACTGCAGACACGCAGCCTGCCAGCAATCCCCCACACACATACGCACACAGTCAGTTCTGGACACAATAAAAAAACAAGCACTTGTCAATTCTGAATGTTGATTGCTTTGGTCCGTTGAGTTCGCTCACTGGCCCTCTGTCACTCGCTCATTCTGTTTCTCCCGGTGCTGCAGGCTGCTGTTTTGTACTGAGCTCCTTCCTGCGTTGGCACCCTTTTCTGTCCACAAAGAAATCCACAGATTGCCTGACAGAGCTCCATTGAGGTGGGTCACCCCCCCTGACTCCTCATTCTCTTTCTCCTGCGCTGTTGGCTTACCTTGTACTGGCTCCTGCCTCTGTTGGTGGCTTTTCTGCCAACAAAGAAATCTGCAGTAGTCCCAACACAGGTCCGCTGAGGTTGCTCACTCCCCTCTGTCACTCACTCATTCCGTGTCTGCCGGCGCTGCAGGCTGGCCTCTTGTATTGGGCTCCTGCCTGCATTGCCACCTTTTTCTGCCCACAAAGGAATCCACAGCAGTCACGATAGAGCTCTGTTGAGCTCACTCACTTCCCCTCTCTCACTGACTCGTTCTGTTTCTGCCACCGCTGCAGGCTGTCTTTTGTACTGGGCCCCTGGGTGCATTGCTTCCTTTTTCTGCCCACAAAGAAATCCGCAGCAGTCACAACAGATCTCTGTTGTGCTCACTCACTCCACTTCCCTCACTGTCTCACTGGTTCTGTGCCCCTGGGTGCAGGCTGTCTTTTTGTAAGGGTCTCCTGCCTGCGTGCTTATTCTGCCCACAAATTAATCTGCAGCAGTCCTGACGAGGTCCGTGAGCTTGCTCCCCCCCTCTCTCAGTCACCCATTCCATTTCTGCCTGCGCTGCAGGCTGGCCTTCTGTACTGGGCTCCTGCCTACATTGCTGCTTTTTTCTGCCCACAAAGAAATCTGCAGCTGTCCCGACAGAGCTCCATTGAGGTCACTCACTCCCCTTGTCTCACTCACTCATTCTTTTTCTCCTGGCGCTGCAGGCTGCCCTTTTGTACTAGGCTCCTGCCTCTGTTGGCACCTTTTTCTGGTCACAAAACAATCTGTACGTCCCGACAGAGCTCCATTGAGCTAGCTCACTCACCCTCTCACTCTCTCTCGTTCACTATGCCAGCGCCTGCAGGCTGCCCCTTTGCTCGGGCTCCTGCCGCATTGCCGCCTCTTCTGCCCACAAAGAAATCTGCAGCAGTTACGATAGAGTCTCGCTGAGATTGTTCAGTCCCCCTCTCACTCGGCATGTTCTGTTTCACGCTAATGCAGGCTGCCTTTTGTAGTGGGCCCCTGTGCATTGCTGCCTTTTCCTGCCCACAAAGAAATCCACAGCAGTCCCAACATAGCTCCGTTGAGCTCACTTACTCCCCATCCTTCACTCGCTCATTCTGTGTCTCTCGCTGCTGCAGGCTGTCCTTTTGTACTGGGCTTCTGCCTGTGTTGGCACCTTTTTTTGCCCACAAAGAAATTCGCAGCTGTCCTGACATAGCTCTGTTGAGGTCGCTCACTCTGCCTGTCTCATTCGCTTATTCTGTTTCTCCTGGCGTTGCAGGCTGCCATTTTGTAGATGGCTTCTGCCTCTGCAGCAGTCCCAACAGAGCTCCGTTGAGCTCGCTCACTCCCCCTCTCATACTCGATCATTCAGTTTCTGCCGGTGCTGCAGGCGGCCTTTTGTACTGGGTTCCTGCCTGCATTGCCACCTTCTTCTGCCCACAAAGAAATCTGCAGCAGTCACAATACAGCTCCTTTGAGCTGGCTCACTCACTCCCCCTCTCTCACTCATTCGTTTTCTTCCGGGCTGCTGAAGGCTGCCTTTTGTACTGGGCCCCTGCATGCATTGCTGCCTTTAATCTGCCCACAGAAAGAAATACGTGAGCAGTCCCAGCAAAGCTTCGGTGAGCTCACTCACTCCCCCTCCTCACTCGCTTCATTCTGTGTCTCCCACTGCTGCAGGCTGCACTTTTGTACTGGGTTCCTGCCTGCATTGGCAGCTTTTTCTGCCCACAAAGCGATCTGCAGCAGTCCTGACACAGCTCCGTTGAGGTCGCTCACTCGCCCTCTGTCACCGCTCCTTTCTGCAGGCGCAGACTGGCCTTTGTACTGGCCCTGTGCATTGCTGCCTTTTTCGCCCACAAAGAAATCTGCAGTCAGTCCTGACACAGCTCCATTCAGCTTCTGCTCATTCCCCTCTCACTCGCTCATTCCGTTTCTGCCAGCGCTGCAGGCTGCCCTTTGTACTGGGCTCCAGCCTGTGTTGCCGTTTTTCATGCCCACAAAGAATGTGCAGCAGTCACGATAGAGCTCCATTGAGCTTGCTCACCCCTCTCTCTCTCACTCATTCTGGTTTCCTGCCACTGCAGGCTCTTCCCTTTAGTACTGGGTTTGGTGTGCGTTGTTGTCTTTTTCTGTACAAAATATAGGTATGACGGACCCAAAGAGCTCCAGTTAGCCACTCACCTCCCTCTCACTCATCCTCCATTCTGTGTCTCCTGCCGCTGCAGGCTGCCCTTTTGTACTGGGCTCCTGCCTGCATTGGTGGTTTGTTCTGGCCAGAAAGAAATCTGAAGCAGTCCCGGCTATTGCCCATTGAGCCTGGCCACTCTCTCACTCACTCATTCCGCTTTCTCCTGGTGCTGCAGGCTGGCTCTTTTGTACTGGGCTCCTGCCTCTGTTACCACATTTTCTGCCCACAAAGAAATCCCAGCAGTCACATACAGCTCTGTTGAGCTCGGCCACCTACCGCCTTGTTACTCACTCAATCTGTTTCTTCTTGGTGCTGCAGGCCGCGCCGTGCATGTGGCTCCTGGCTGCGTTGGCTCTTGGTCTGTCCACAAAGAAATCTGCAGCTGTCCTGACAGAGCTACGCTGAGGTCGCCAGTCTCTCTGTCACACGCCCATTCTGTTTGTCCCGGCGCTGCAAGTGGTCTTTGACGGTGCTCCTGCCTCACATTGGCGCCTCTTTTTCTGCCCTCAAATAGAAATCTGTCTGCAGTCAGTCCTTGCATTAGATCTGCTGAGTTCACTCAGTCTCCCGTCTCTACTCTCACTCTTGTTAAACTCCCACCGCTGCAGGCTGGCCTTTCTTACTGGGCCCCTGCCTGCTTTGACACCTTTTCTGCCCACAAAGAAATCCGCAGCAGTCCTAACAGCGCTCCGGTGAGTTCACTCACTCACCCTCCCTCACTCGCTCTCTCGTTCTGTTTCTCCCAGTGCTGGAGGCTACCCTTTTGTACTGGACTCTTGTGCTGGGGCCTTTTTCTGCCCACAAACAAATCGGCAGCAGTCCTGACAGAGCTCAGTTTAACTCAGTCACTCCCCCCCCTCTCTTGTTCGATCGTAATCTATCCCAAACACTGATTTCACAGTGACTGCGGCTATTCTCCCCAGGAGAGTGCAAAACATATTTAGACCAGATGAAAAATGACAGCTGTACTGTTCATAACGAGGTGTGAAAAAAGTGCCACTGTTGAAAATGTGTGAAAATATTACAAATGTGCGAAGTTATAAGGGTGCGTGAAACAGTTCAATGCACGTTTGTAACACAGTCATGTTATGGAGTTTCGTCACCAAATTTTCAACATAGGGCTTTTAGGACCTCTGCTCATGAACAGTGTCACTGTCATTTTCTTAACCTGTCCTTAACACTAATTTACCACAGCGACCACTTTATTGTGTACGTCAACAGTGAAACCACATTTCAGTCAGGATGTGAAAAATGACAGCTGTACTGCTCATAAGGAGGTGTGAAAAAATGCCACTGTTGAAAATCTGGCATGACAATATTACAAATCTTTGCGAAGTTACAGCAGGTGTGGAAAGTGTGCAATGCACACTGGTAGTAATACAGTCATTTGTTGGCTATCATCACCAAATTTTCAACATAGGCATCTTAGGACCTCTGCTCATGAACAGTATCACTATCATTTTCTTAATCGGTCCTGACAGTGATTTCACAGCAACTGCTTCTATTCTGCACCGGAAATGAGAAAACACATTTCGGCCAGGATGGGAAAAATGATGGATTCATTGTTCATAAGTAGGTGTGGCAAATGGCAAAGTAAAGTCTGGAGTGAAAATATAAATTCAATGGTTACGAAAGGCAGTGCAAACCGCGTTCAATACATGCTCGTAATACAGTCATTTTATGAAGTATCGCTATCAGATTTTCAACACAGCCATTTCAGGACCTTCACTCATGAACAGTGTCACTGTCATTTTCTTTAATCTGTCCCAACACTGATTTCCCTACAGCTGATCATCGCTATTCTGGCGCCAGAAGTGTGAAAACATTTCGCCAGGATGTGAACAATGACAGCTGTACTGTTCACAAGGAGGTGTGAAATGCCAATGTTGAAAAATCTGGCATGAAAATATTGTAAATTCACGGTTACCGAGTGTGGTAGCAACCGCGCAGCGCACGCCTGTAAAACAGTAATTTTCTGGATTTTTCCACTAATTTGGTAACATAGGTTGTTTGAGATCCACCACATGAACACTGGCATCAATGTTACATCGCCCCCAAAGGTGGATTCCGCGACAGTTACCGCGGAAATCACCTTTCAGGGCCGATTAACGCAATGACAGTTCAAGAATTCATGAGGAGGGATCCCAAAACCCCATGTTTGGTAAAAGTCCTAAAAATGCCTGAGATATGTACTCAAAGTTGAAAAACACTATTTATTACGCTATACAGCTTACCGCATTTCCTCAGTTCACGGGCCGGCTTTGAAGAGTGCAGACATGTTCCTGGTCCAATCAAGATCATTGCGCCAAGCTCCGGAGGTAGGTCATGGGGTGACGGGGTGTGTGGGGGGAGGCAGGGCACAGTGGCTGGTGCGGGCTGTGGTGGGGCCCAGGACACTACAAGAAACTGTTTCCTTTTGGCAGGTAAAAAAATACACGGGACCGCTTTTTTCCCTACAGGCATGTGGCATGCTGGGATGGCACCCAAATATGCCACCAATGGCTTTTGGGGTAGCAGTAGCCGACCGGGATTGGCACCCCGTCGGCAGGAATAAAAGTGGGGGGGTGTTACAGAATGCCGACGGGGAGTGGGCTCCCCCATCTGCACCAGAAACAATGGGGCATCGAGACCAACGGGGTTTGGGGACCCGGTTGGCACTAAAATGGGGGGGTTATATTGTTTGTTCACAAACAGTATCAGGGTTTTTACATCCCACCTTGCAATGATGAGTCGCTCCCTCATTGCAGCAGATGGCTGACGCTGCAATGACGAGGCGGCCCCTGACTGCAGCGGTGAAATTGTCAGCAGTTGGTGCAAATATTCCATAGAAACAAAGAAACATAGAATTTGATGGCAGATAAGGACCGCTTGGCCCACCCAGTCTGCCCATTTCCCTACCTACTGGATAAGCTGCAGATCCTAGATAACCAGCAGCATACTTCTTCCTACCCCCACCCCCTAGAATGGCCTTATGACTGTCCCATGCATGCTTGAATTTCACCACTGATTTTGACTCCACAACCTCCTCTGGAAGGCTGCTCCATGCATCCACAACCCCTCTGTAGAAAAATACTTCCTTAAATTACCTCTGAGCTGCCTCCATCTTCAAATTGTGCCTCTTGTTCTTGCACACCCTTTTTGAAAGATGCTACCTCTTTGGACTTTGTTGATTCTCTGAGGTACTTGAACGTTTCATCATGTCCCCCTCTCCCTCCTTTCCTCGAGGCTATACATATTAAGCTCCTTCGCCTCTCTTCATATGTCTCTCCGTGCAGACCCTGCACCATTTTAATTGCTCTGCTCTGGACCGCTTCCATCCTGTCTATGTTCTTTGGCGGAGATTGGGTTCCAGATCTGCACACAGTACTTCAGATGGGTCTCACCAGTCTGTCTGTACAGAGGAATAATAACTTCCTTGTTTTCACTGGTGATGCCTCCCTATGCATCCCAGTATCCCCCAGCCATCCTTGCTGCCCTCTCAC
Organism: Neoceratodus forsteri; assembly: GCA_016271365.2. Lineage (NCBI taxonomy): Eukaryota > Metazoa > Chordata > Ceratodontiformes > Ceratodontidae > Neoceratodus > Neoceratodus forsteri. The sequence continues at coordinate 514,623,417 of CM057453.1, read as the reverse complement.
ATTGCTTTGCGTCCACCTTTAGGTCATCTGATGATCACTCTCTAGGTCCCTTTCCATTTTTGTTGTTGTTAGTATCTCACCCCCATTGTGTACTCTTTTCCCTGTTTTTGTTTCAGGTGCAGCTACCTTGCACTTCTTAGCATTGAATCTAAGCTGCCACACATTTGACCATTCCTCTAACCTTACAAGTCCCTTCTCATCCTTTCCACCCCACCCGTATTTCAACTCTGTTGCAGATCTTTGTGCATCTGCAAAGAGACATACTTTTCTTCCATGTCCCGACTGTAATGTCGCTATAAAGCATTGAAGAGGACCAGTCCTAATACTGAACCCTGCGGTACCCCCACTAGTAACCCTCCTCTTTCTTCTGAGTGGACTCCATTTACTATTACCTCTGAGTCATATTCTCCAGCCAATTTTTACCCAGGCTGTCATCTTGGGACTCACCCCAGGCTGGCTAACTTGTATATTAATCTTTGTGTGGACTGTGTCAAATGCCTTGTTAAAGTCTAGGTAGGCCATGTCCACAGCCCTCCTCGATCTACTACTTTGGTCACCCAGTCAAAGAAATCTATCAGATTCGTCTGGCATGACCTTCCCACTGTGAATCCATGCTGCCTAGGGTCCTGTGCCCTCTGGCCTCTAGATACTCGACACCTCTTTCCTTCAGAAGTGATTCCATCATTTTCCATATCACTGGAGGTTAAACTAACAGGTCTGTAGTTTCCTGCTTCTGTCTTTGCTCCCACTTTTGTGAAGGGGAATTCACATCTGCCCTCCTCCAGTCCTCTCGGGTACCACCCCATCCTCCCATGATTTGTTAAAAGGGAAGTTAGTGGTGTCACTAGTTCTACCCTTTAGTTCTTTAGGAATTTGGGATGAATCCCATCAGGCCCCATTGCTTTGTCCATCTTCAGTTTTAAGAGTTCTTCAGAACCCTTTCTTCTGTAAATGGGTTGGTATCAACTTCTGTATCCAGAGTGTTTCTACTGTTTGTTTTATGTACCTCCTCTTCCTTTGTAAATACTAAGCAAAAATATTTGTTTAGTATCTCTGCCTTTTCACAGTCTCCTCTGCCCACCCTCCCTCCCTTTATTAAGCCTCACTATCCCTCCCTTGGTCCTCTCCTTCGCTTCCCTGATGTACCTATAAAGGTTTTATCCCTTTCTAACTGAGTTGGCTATCTTTTCTCAGTTTGGGCCTTCTTGCTGTTCTGACTGCCTTCCCAGCCCTTTTGCTTTAACTGATACAGTTCTCTGTCCTGCTCCTTCATGCATTCCTTGTACCTTCCTGAATGCTTTCTTTTCTCTTGAACCTTCACTGCTACTTCCTTGAGAACCATAGTGGTTTCCTCACGTCGCTTTGTTTTGTTTATTTGCTTCACACAAAGGCTCGTTACTTGTGATGGCAGTTTTTATTATTCCCCATTGTTCTTCCACCCTCCTTCCTGCCCATTTGCTAATGCATTCTTTAGGCACTCACCCATTTTTGCAAAGTCAGCCTCCTAAAGTCCAGTACTTTTGCCTTTGTATGGTTTGACTCTATTGCTGTGTTTATTGTGAACCATACTGTTCGATGGTCACTAGTTCCCAGATGGCTACCCACTTCTACATCTGTGATCCTCTCTCCATCTCCATTTGAGAGAAAGGTCTAATATTGCTCCCTCTCGAGTGGGCTCCAATACTAGTTGTCTAAGGCATGCCCCCTGTAGGGCATCTAGAATAACTCCACTCTTCGAAGTGGCTGCTGCAACTGCACTCCAGTTAACATCCGGCATATTCAGATCACCCATTAGCAATATCTCCCCTTTTTCTGCCATTCTAAGTATACTTTTCTATCATTTCTTGTCCATTTTTTCCTTGAGAAGGGGTCTGTATACAACCCTGTGCGGATTGTGGTGCCATTGCCTGTCTCCAAATTTTCCCACAGTGCTTCTTTCTCCTCCCTGTTTGCCCTTTTGTTCTGTTGTTTTCATTCTTCCCTTATGTAAAGAGCTACTCCTCCTCCTCTTTTACCCTCCCTGTCCCTCCTGTAGATAGTGTATCCTGAGTATGTTTACGTCCCAGTCATGGTTTTTGTGTGTACCATGTTTCTGTGACTGCCACAATATCCAGATGTTCCTCCTCCATCAAGGCCACTAATTCAGGAAGCTTGTTACCCAGACTATGGGCATTGGTACTATTGTTTCTACATTTTTGATGGCTTTACCTTCTGTTGCAGCATCCCCACTGACCTTTCTACCTCGGTCTTTTTTCTCATTTAGTACCCTGTTTTGTAGGGAGAGACTGGGATTTTCCTGCTGCTTATCAGTGCTCTCCCTTTGACTAGTTTAAAAGTTTGCCAATGAAGCATTTAAACTGATTGCTCAAAAGACTTGTTCCTTTCTGGACAGATGCAGACCATCCTGCCAGTATAGGCTGGTGTCCTCCAGGTGGAACCCCAGTCCCCAATGAAGCCAAACCCTGTGCTCCACACCATTTTTTCAACCATTCATTAAACTGCATGGTGCTAATTACCTCACTCCCCATGCCATTGACAGGCAGCACCTCTGAGAAGGATACTGTGTGTACGTTGTCTTAGGCCCCTCCCAACTCTGCAATGTCCTCCTGCACTGCTCTAATCTCATGATGAGCCAAGTCATTTGTCCCTAGGTGGATGATTACGTCCAACTCAGACTCCCTTGCAGCTGTTCTCATGATCCTGAGGATGCGCTTCCTGTTCCTCCAATCCATGGCACCAGGCAGGCACCTTACTTCAGTTTTCCCAGCTCCCCCCAGTTCTATCCCCTATATTGAGTCCCCCACCAGGAGCTGCTTCCTTTCCCTGTGGTGTCCTCCGCCTCCTTCCTGTGGGCCTCCCTTGTGACAGTTGTCATCAGTCTTCTCTGTGGTGTATCCATAGGGGAGCTATGCTCCCCCAGAATGGTGTATGGATTGTGGAGTGGAACAATTGACTGGGTGTGCCTCTGTTCCACCATCCTCACCCTTCCTGAGCCCACTGTGGTCCAGCTGCTGTGCTTTCTTCACAACCTCTGAGATAGTGGTGGTGGCACTCGTGCTCTCTGGATGGGTGGGTTCCCTTCCTACTGTCCAGTGTGGCCTGGGGGAAGGTTTCCTTACTACTGACCAGTGCAGCCAAAAGACGGACAACTTCTTCCCTCAGGGCAGAGAGTTGTCTGCAAATAGGGCAGCATCTCAGCCTCCAGAAAGACTCCCGGAAGACTGCTGCCCCACAGCCATTACATTGCACTACTCCCCACATGTTTATCTACTTTTTTTTGTTTGTTTTTGTGTGTGCGCATGTGTGATTGGTTTGTTATACAGAAATATATATCTTATACAATGTGTATGCTTATATTGTCAGTGCAGTGTGCTAGAGAGGATATGACAGTGATATGCACCTTGCACTTTTGAGGAAATGATGTCAGAACCTCAGGTATAAAGGAACTATTTCCAGGGGTGGGTGGGTGAGGGGTGGGAAGTGGTTGGGCCTAAACTGTGCCCTCACAAAACAATCAGCTAAAAGCTCCACCCACTGCTGTGATGAGAGCCTTCCTGTCAGCAAGATACCCTACACAACAATTTGACAGAGAAAATACCCTGCTAATCAAACAGAGAAAATCCAGACATCCAAGTCAGACACAGGTAAACCTCTCCAGCCCCAAAACAGCCTGGTGGTTTGTTAGCCACAAAGAAAAATCAAATATGCAGTTATTTCAACCCTTCTGAAGATGCTGACAAGATAAGCAGTTTTGAAAACCCCCTTCCTGAATTAAAAACTAAAATAATTAAACACAAAGCAATACCGATGTAAAAGTAAGGAAACTTCTCTCAGATGTAAGCAAGAGAGAGAGATTAGTTACAGATATCTAGTCCAATATAGTTTGTAACATGGCCAAAAACCCAGAGGCAAAATGAGGCACTCAGATAGGTGCAAAGACGTCATGTGGTACAACACAAACCAATGTTTAATACCATGGTAGATCACGCCTGGGAGCGGGAGCGCGCAAAAACAAATCTACCAGGGTTCCAATACTGGAGGAGCCGTTCAGCGCTCGTGAGGATGACTACAGTGGCAAACACAAAAAGCTGTGCTCCGGCATCCTCTACTGGCTAGCAAGCAACCAGCGGCACAGCAGGCACATGCTGGTAGAGAGAGAGGAAGTAAAGAGTAGTGGGAAAAGCGACTGCAGGGAGAAAAATCTGTGTAGGACATATCGCACACAGAGCAGTGCACCCTACTAGAGCAGTCAGCAGAACTGGGCAGAAGCACAGCAGTAGTGTAAAGACGCAGTGTCAGCTGCCTTTAGTCGCTGACCTTGTGTGACTTGCATCGAAACTGTGAGCATGGGGTAGGTCCTCCGCGCCGTGGATTGCAGCATTTAAATCAGCAGAAATACCCAGAGTACAGCAGGAAGCAGCAGTAACATCTCAGAGAACGAAGCTGAAACGAGCATGGACAGACATAGAGAAAGAGAAGCTGGTGCAGTCACCAGCGTGAGTGGTCGGGGTGGATATGTAACGCAGGTCCAGCGGAGCAGCACAGAACCACATCAGTATATTAATAGATACCAAAATGTGAACGTGCACGCGCACGTTGCAAACTGACAAGAAGGTTATATAGACAGTAGTGAGACGCAGAAAAGTGCTATTTTGACACCACTTTCTAATTCATTATATGATTGTGTTATACTAGTCATAAACACTAACCTAGTACACTGCTAGCCATGGTAGTGGATTAACTCACTGTGAAGTATTGACTGTCAGGAATTAATCCATTGTTGTTGTTGACCCACTCGCCTTCGGCCTCGCTGTCCAACCCCCAACCATGGATTAATCCCACAATAGATCCATGCTTTCTCATGGGTTAATCCTTACATATTCCATGCAGCATCTCAGTTGTTTCAAAGCACACCCAGTACACAACTTGGAAGAAGATGGACTGTCACCAGCAGCCTGCAATATGTTATTTGCACTGTGCGAAATCAACATAAAAATGGTACATCCTGTCTGCCCCATTTCCCATATTAAACCTCAGAACCTACTGTCCATGCAGGGTAATAGCCTTCACTATCCACTCCCTTGTTCCCTCCCTACTACTATCAGCATGAGTAACCATTATACCCTTCACTTTGTCAGAGCCATGCTTGAAACCATTTATGGTTTTGGTGCCTGCCATCTCAGTTGGCAAACTATTCCACATTTCCACCACCATTTCTGGAAAATAAAACTTTCCAATATCCCTCTTGAACCTCCCTCCCATCAGTCTCTACTTGTGCCCCCATAACCTTGAATTGTTACTCATGCTAAGTAGTTCTCCATTCACCTTGTTTATTCCTTACAGGAACTTGAAGGTCTCTATCATATCATTCCTCTCTTGTCTGGTCTCCAGTGAAGACATGTTCAGTGCCTTGGGGTGCCTTGAGCAGATCCTCATACAATCTGTCCTGTCAGCTCTGAATCATCCTGATCACCCTTTGTCCTTATCTTTCCTGAGGTGAGGTCTTCAGAAGTTCAGAACTCTGAACAGTATACTCAGTGCAGCCTCACCAATGATCAATAAAGAGGCAGTAAACCTCTTTTCTTCTACTATCAGAACCCCTTCTGGCACATCATAGTATCCTATTTGCCTTACTAGATGCCTCACTGTACTAGCTTGATTGTTTAAGGGAGTCATTAATGATGAATACTTAGTCCCTTTTCTCAGCTGTAGTGCTCAGCTCTACCCCTCCTATCCAGTACTCTGTCCTGGGGTTCTTGTTTCCTAAGAGAATCACCTTGCACTTTTTGGCATTGAATTTCAACTGCCAAACCTTAGGCCACCTCTCTAATCTTTACATGTCAGTCTGCAGTTTTCTACTTCCCCATCACTATCTACCCTCCCATGAGCTTGGTGTCATCTTCAAAGAGACACAGCCCCAGATTCATTCTCAAACGTTGTTAATGAGCATATTGAAGAGAACAAGAGTCAGGATGGATCCCTGTGGCATTCCACTCTTGACTTCCCTCTTTTCTGATTTGACACCATAACCACAACCCTCTGATGCCTCTCATTCAACTAAAGCCCTCTCACCCCCACCAAAACACTGCTTATATTTTCCTTCAAATCTCCTGACCTCACCGCCTTGCACCATGACCTAAGTCACTCTGATTGGTCCCCTATCTCATTGATCTGCTCCACTGATTCCATGCTAACATATTTCAAAACAAAATTACTCTAAATATATATACAGTATATATATTTTTTAGTTGTTTAACCAGGAGTAGCACACTAAGCTGAAAGCTTTTTTACAGGAGTGACCTGGGAGCACAGGGAAGTTAAGTGACTTGCTCAGAGTCACACAGTATGCAAGTGGAAGCTGTGGGATTCAAACCCAGGTCTGGTCTGCTGGATGTCACCAGATTTGCAGCTCAGAGCCTTAAACCACTGCGCTATACTGCCTCCCCTTTATGGGACTGCCATGCCCCCAGAGCAGGACATGAGAAAAGGTACACCACCTCCCCTAGATCATGGCTGACCTCATAGCTTACTTGCAAGTGCATGATTTGGCCTGGTCAAAAAATAAATGTAACCCATCCCCCATGGCTTCCAGAGGTATCATCATCTCCACAGCACCTGTACCATGGCACAAAGGTGAGAATTTTACATCTAACTTCAGTACCAATATTGGTTACCTGTCTAAATTTTGAAAGGCTGCCATAATCTCTTCTCCCCTCCCACTCCTTTGCCTGTCCTCAGAGTCAGTGACACCCCTGTCTCTAACCTCTCCTTCATCACCATAGAGATGTAATTCCTTTTCATCACCTGCACCTCCTCTCTCCTCTCCTCCCTCTCCCCTTCCTCACCTCCCTCTCACCCCTGCCAGCCTGCATGATTGTCATCTCCTTCCTTCCCACTATTGTTTTTTTCTCTCCAGTAACTCCATCCTTTATCCCTACACACTTCCCGCCCTTAATCCTTCCAAGGGTAGGAGCCCAGATGGCCGGGATAGCAAGCTCCTCCATCTGACTGCTTCTGCAATCTCCTCCCCATTGGATGACCTCCCTAACCTCTCTTTCTGGTGTTCCTCCATCCCTGCTGACTGGAAGGCTGCCACTGTTACTCCTCCTCCTCCTCCAAAAGATGGTGACCCGTCAGGTACAAACAGCTACCGACTCATTTCTCTCCTCCCTCCAAAATACAGGAACAAATTATCTTGTCACAACTCTCTCCCTTTCTGGACTCCTCTTCCTTTTTCACCCAATACAAGTCTGACTTCCGCAAAAATCACTCCACCACCTGCTCAGGCTCACCAAATCCATCCATAATGGTATGGATCACAGCCTATTCACTTCTGCTATCTTCATCGATCTAGCCAAAGCATTCAACCCTGTCTACCACCCAATTATTAGCCAAACTCCAGGCTGCAGGCCTCTCTGACTTAGCCATCAGCTGTTCCACTCCTACCACAGGGTAGGTCCCAAGCAGTCAAAAGTGGTGACCACCTCTCTCCTCCCTGCCTGTATCCACTTGGGTCCCACAAGGATCTGTGTTAAGCCCACTACTTTTCTCCATTTTCCTTAATGATCTCCTCCTCCATGTGCTTGTCTGCATCCATTCACATGTACATGGATGACACGGTCCTCTTCACAGCAGGCCCACAGACTCCAGCTGGACTTTGATCAAGTTCAGCCCTGACCACACAAATCAGCTTTTCCTCAATGCCAAGAAGACTGTCTCCATGTCCTTTGGCACAAGGCACCAGACTCTCTAGGCTCCCTCCCCTTCCTACTTTCCATACCCTGGATGGCTCCCCTGTGGAGGATGTTACCACCTTTAGTTATCTTGGTATCTGGCTAGACCAGCACCTAAATGTTTCTGAACAAGTGGATGCTATAGTCAAAAAGCTGCACCACAATTTGGTGCACTTTACAGGAACTGTGACTGTATCCCACCTCCAGCATACCATGCTATTATCCAGAGAATGATCCTCCAAATCTCTGACTATGGTGATGTGGTCTACAGCGTAGCCCCCTTCACTACCCTTGCCAGACTGGCCACACTCTTCAACTATTTCTGCCATTACACTCTCGACTATCCTTCTTGGACTCACCACTGTTCTATATATATAAATCTCTCTCCTTTTCTTTTCTTGTGGACAGACACTGTGCCCACTGTGCCAGCTTTCTGGGCAAATCTGGTTTGTTTCCTACCCTCCTATCTCTCGACGGCCCCTGCTATAGCCATACCATCAGAAGCTGAAATATTCGAACCCTAGCAGTCCCTTCAGTTTCCACAACCATCGGCAAAGTCATGTTCAGCCACCGCTGCTAAATCTGGAACTCCTCACCCCAGCCATTCACCAATCTCCTCCCATGGATTCTTTCAAACCACTTCAGTGGTCTCACCTGTCCCTCCTGCACTTGCTCTAGTTTTCCCTCTTGCTCTCCTATTACTTGTTTCCAGTTTAGGTACAGCTAAAATTTGGCACCTATGCTTCCACTCTAGGCATTATGCACAAATGTTTATAGCTAACGTTGAAGTAAAAGCCTCTCAGCCCTTTGTATCAGTTGTGTGGATGGAGCCCTCCTAACTGTGAACTCCATCAAATACCTTGGTGACACTTGACCCCCAGTTGGACCTAGGGAGTCATATTCAAATATCGTAGAACTGTGAACTGTAATTGGGTCTGGCCTATAGGGCCAAAATAACCTGACACCTGCTGCTCATTTGGCACTTGCTAGAGGTGTACTACTTCTCCCTTAGCTATGGTCTCCACCAATTTGCCTGTACCTCCAAAGCTCTTCTTACTCGGTGGCACACAACATACAATAACATCTGTCGCTTTGCACTGGCCACCCCCCATCTCACCCACCATTGTGAGCTTTATGATAAACTAGGTTGGCTTTCCCCAACCAATCACCTGAACTTTGGGCTGGGATGCCTCATGGGCAAAGTGATCAGAACTGGCACCCCCGGGCTGGCACAGCTTCTCTCACCTCCTGACCCCTCCTCTTACCCACTCAGGCCCCAGGGTCCTGGGATGCTAAAAGTACCCCTCACCCAAACCCTTATGGGGGACAGGGACTTTGTTGCATGTGCTCCTAGGCTCTGGAACTCCTTTCCTGACCATCTTCGCTCCTCCTCCCATCAGTAAGCCCGAAGTCCCTGTGGGGGCATCTGAAGCTGGCCTCAGTGTGCGAATGTCCCAAGTCTCCCTAGCCTAATTGTACTTGGAGCCCAACTGTTCTGAGGACCTGCCAATGATCTTTTGGTAATTTCTCATGATCCAATTGCTCTCCTAGGCATCTGACTGCACTATGTATGCTCTAGACTATATCAATCTATCAATCAATCAAGTCTTTATTTAACCAGGCGTTCATCGTTGAGCAGAAGCTCATTTGCAAGATGGACCTGGGTGGAGCATGAACAATTGTATATACAGGTCAACACAGGTATTTACAAGGCAATACAGATAATACTCTTTACAGAGAGGAAGAAAAAGAAGTTCATATGTACATAGAATTATGCAGATATTGTACAGATTACATGGTATTTACATACATAGAAGTGTCTATAGGAAGATAAAGCAGGTTATCTAAGGTTGCAGGAGGAAGTAACGGAAGAAAAAAATTAAAATATACACCAGGTAGAGGTGAAGGTAGGTGGGAAGGGAGGGAGGTAGGGGGAGAAAGGCTAGAAGGGCACGGTGCACAGAAAGAAGTTGGTAAAATGGGATGTAGAGAAGGTGGATAGAGAAAAGGAGTATGTGTGAGCCCCGGGATTGAATAATATAAAGTACGGGGCATGGTAGGATGTCACAACCCAGGGTAGTGAGCTCCTATCCGAGGTTGGGAAAGGAAGAATAAGGAGATGGACGGGCCTAGTGTTGATAAGACAGGGGGATAAGAGAGAGAGAGAACAATTAGGCTGGTCAGGAGCAAGCTGGGGGGTCAGTACTAAAAATTGGGTCTAGGTGTGGCTATATACCAGTGCAGACACCGGTACTGCATTTGAGTGAGTGAAGCAGTTACATACTTCTCAGATTGTACAGAAATAAAGCGTCTTGAAGGCATTTATACCAATTAGAGTGCTTAATTTGAGGGGTTTTTGTAGATCATTCCATAAGGTAGGTAGCACGAAGCTTATGGCTGCCCTGCTGAAGCGGGATTTTGCTTTGGGTACTTTAAGTGTAATAGCTGAGTAACTTCTTAACGCACATTTCCCAATTATACTCAGGGGAAGACAGCAGGAGATACAGTAAGGCAGCTTATTAGAGATGGCTCTATAGGTCCAGAGAGCAGCGTTTCTGTGGTGCATGAACTTTAGTGATGTCCACCCCACTGCCGCATATAGGGTGCAGTGATGCATGTCGAAGGGGAGTCCCGTTATAAACCTCAGTGCTCTATGGTAGAGTGTGTCCAGTTTAGCCATGTAAGAGTTGGGGCATTGGCTGTAGAGGAAGTCAGCATAATCAACCAATGATATATTGTTGATTATATGTACTTTATCAATTTCTGTCATAGCAGTTCACGCTATGCCTTACCGTTTTGTGACTCAATGCATTTTGTTACTCTATGTACTTGCTTTACTTGCTGTTATGTTCTGATGTATCTGTATTACCTGTTGTACTCTCCCGGGAAGTTCCTGAAAATAGGCATATAACTTGTCTAGTGTACCTACCCAGTTAACAAAAGCTAAATAAATAAATAAAACTGCTCTGTATTTGATCGCCAGCATAGGTTTGTGGCTCCTGACTGTGCTGTATATGCATTGTTGATTGTTTGCTTGTCACTCAAGTTCTCACATCTTGCATGTATTATTCCCAATGTAATTTGTGGTTGTGTACCACTCTGCTCCATGTATGTTATGTATTTTGAACTATTGTGCTACCTAAGACCCACTTGTACAAGTTCCCCTTCCCCAGGATGCATCTAGAAATGAGCTCCCAGCTTAGTATTCCTGGGTGGGGAGCACTAGACACCAAGTATCATTTTACTATAATAATTGGAGCCACTTAAACTGTGATCAGGGGTATAGAACCTTTACATGCCAAGGATCATTTTGGTATACTACTTGGGAGCATCATAATGGTGACCACAGGTAGGGTCACAATATGCACCACTGTGTGCTCAAATTAATTTATTTATTGAAAAGTTTCACCAGGGAAGGTACACTGAACAACAAGTTGCTCATCTCCCAGTACGACCTGGGGGAGAGGGTGGTTGGAGTCACATAGTAACAATGAGTACACACAAAATACACAATATCATACAAAAACATAGGTTACAACTGAATTACACATTAGCATGAAAAGCAAATAATTACAAGGGTAGAGAAGTGAAAACCAGTCACAGTGAGCTTGTGGTGAGACAGAGAGAGAGAGAGCGATAATGTAATAGCAAGTGTGAACCAATGGCCTGCACTATGCAGACTAAGAATAGCACAGGGTGGCAAGTGAAGTGAGTCAGCAGGGCATCAAACAGGATGTAGGACAAGAAAGGGGGAGCTAGGGCAGGTGCAATTTACAGAGAGGAAATTATGAAGAGCTTGATTTAATGAGCCAAGGGAGGAAGAGGATCGGATATGTGTAGGAAGAGCATTCCACATTTTGGGAGACGATAGGAGTGGGAGGCCTGTCCACTAGCGGTGGCTCTCCAGGAACAGACAGAGTTCTATGGTCATGGCTCTTAGAAGTTGAGAGGGTGGGTGGGGGGGATTAGGGAATTTAGGTAGGGAGGGAGTGTGCCAAGCCAGTACTTAGAGATGAGATTTGCACAATGATGCAGTCGCCTATTTGTTAGGGATGGGAAGGCTAAAGCTCGGTACAAGTGGCAGCGGTGGGTAAGGTGAGGTGCATCCAGAGCAAACCGACAGAATGAGTTGAAAAGAGTATCCAGGTTGGCTAAGGAGGTGGCAGGAGCAGAGCAATAAACAACATCAATAGTCGAAAACCGGGAGGATCATTTTTTGGATCAGTTCGCGTCTTGCCTGTGGCGGGAGGCAGGAGCGGTTTCTATATAAGGCACTGAGTTTGGGATGAAGCTTTTTTATTATGGCATCTACATGGGCCGAGAAGGTGAGATGTTTATCCAGCCAAACACCCAGATACCTGAAAGACTTGGTAGCAATTACAGTTGCTCCGTCGAGGGTAGTGAAGGTAGGGGCAGAAGGGAGCCTTGACAGCTTCTGACGTGTGCCAAAAGTCATGGACACAGTTTTCTTGGCATTTAGGAAGAGTTGGTGAGATTGAAACCAGCTCTAGGCATTATTGAAATCACGTTGGAGCCTGGAGGTGACATCCAAGGGTGAGGGCCCAGAGGAGAATAGAACCATATCATCAGCATACATATGTATAGAAGATGAGGTACAGATTGATGGAAGATCATTCAGAAAGATGGTGAAGAGAATCAGGCCTAGTATAGACCCTTGGGGGACTCCAGAGTATATGGGTAGAGGAGGGGAGATGTAGTCGGATATTTTTACAGTCTGTGAGTAGTCATATAGGTATGTGCTGAACCATTTAATGGCATGTTCAGACAGCCCAGCTGATGAGAGGGAGTGGAGCAGGAGGGAGTTGGAAACCGTGTCAAAATCTTTAGCAAGATCAATAAAAATGGCAGTGGTTATGTGACTGCAATCCATGCCTGTCAGGATCACATCAGTGATTCAAAGCAGCGAGGTAGTAGTAGAGTGATGTTTACGGAACCCAGATTGATATTGGGTGAAGAAATTTCTGTCTGAGAGGTACGAGGATAGTTAGTCAAGGACTAGATGTTCTTGTAGTTTGGCTAACGTCAGGAGGAGAGATATAGGGCGGTAGTTCTCAGGGGAGGAGGAGTCACCACACTTATGGAGAGGGAGGACAATAGCATGTTTCCACTCACGGGAATTTCGCCAAGTGAAACGAGAGATTGAAAAGAGCAGTGAGTGGGGGAGCAATGGCAGAGGCAGACAAGTTTAGTAACTTTGGGTCCAGTCCATCAGAGGAGCTACCTTTGCTCAGGTTTAGGGCTTCCAAGGCTGCCAGCATGTCAGTTCTCAGAATTTTAGAGAAGGAAAAGCTATGAGGTGGGGCTGGAGGACTTCTAATGGGTGCAGAGAATAACTGGTTAATAGTTGGGAGGGAGCCTAGCAGAGTAGAAGCACATGAGGTAAAGTGCGAGTTGAAAGCAGCAGCATTGCTAGGGTGGTCGGCAATGACAGTATTGTTTATTTGGAGGAGGGGAGGAAGGGGAACCTGTGGGGAGAAAAGTGAGTGGATTACTTTCCAGAATTTGGATGGGTTATTTTTATTAGAGTTAGAAGTAGAGCTGAAGTAATCAGCCTTGGCCAAATGAGTGGCTTTTGTGCATTTGTTTCTGAGGACCCGGTAGGCCTCATAGTCTTTAAGGAGCTTTGTGCTTTTATGGAGCTTCCAGGCTGTATCACGTGCCCTTAGACAAGCAATGAGTTCTGGGGAGATCCAGGGGAGGTGGTTTCCATGGACATGTACCCGGCGTAGTGGTGCATGTTGATTCCAGACTTCAAGGAATCGTTCTCTGAAGTAGTTAGCTGCGACATCTAGGTTACTGGCAACAGATATAGGTGTCCAATTAGTGTTGGTCAAATCATAAAGAAGTGGGTCAATGTTCAGGGATTTGTATGATCAGATTTGTAGAGTTTTATAGGGGACTTTGACTTTGTGAATTTTGCGCACCAGGAAAGTCATGCAATGGTCACTGAAGGCATCTGCTAGAGTACCAGAATTAATGACCCTATGGGTGTGAGTTGTAAGGGCCCAGTTGGTGAGGAAATGGTTTCCTGTCTTGTGATTTAGCCTAGTCGGATCTTGGATAATTTGGGTTAGGTTGAGCGCATGTATAGCATTTAGCACTTTGCTGGGTATGGTAGTCCAATTTATGTTGAACTCTCCCATAATATATAATTCGCCAGCAGAAGAGTGGCTAACTAAGGTGGTTATGAGTTCAGTAGCAATATTGGATTGTGAGCCAGGACAGCAGTAGACACCTGCTAACAAAGATAGGTTTGGAGAAGGGGAGCCAGATTTGCAACAGCAGAGCCTTGTAAGCTTTTGGTAGAGCACTAGAAAAGACGGAACTGAAATGGATGGAAGAGGAGACATAGATGGCTACCTTCTCTCCCAAGTCGGTCCTGTCTCGATATTGTAGCCAGGAAGAGTAAGAGATGAGTTGCTGATTTTTATTTAGCCAGGATTCAGAAATTATTATTATATCAGGTTGAGCGAGCTGCCAGTGGTTGTAGCAAGTCCACTTTAGGAGGAGACTACGTATATTGATATGTAATATTTTAGGACCATTTGGAAGAGCTGAGAGACGTGGCTCAGTGCTGGCTGCAGGAGGAGGTTGAGCTGGGCCAGGGTTGGTGTTTATGTCACCAGCTGATAAGAGTAGGAGGGCAATAATAATATAATGCAGCTTTGTGCTGTTGAACCAGGAGTGGTTGCATAGCAGTCGGGAGCTAGAGCTTTGGGTATTAGCAAAGGGTGGCCAGGAGAGGAGAGAGGAGGTACAGGTGATGAAAAGGAATTACATCTCTATGGTGATGAAGGAGAGGTTAGAGACAGGGGTGTCACTGACTCTGAGGACAGGCAAAGAAGTGGGAGGGGAGAAGAGATTGTGGCAGCCTTTCAAAATTTAGACAGGTAACCAATGTTGGTACTGAAGTTAGATGTAAATTCTCACCTTTGGCAAGCTTATTGCCATGGTGCAGTTGCGGCGGAGATGATGATACCTCTGGATGCCATGGGGGATGGGTTACGTTTATTTTTTGACCAGGCCAAATCATGCACTTGCAAGTAAGCTTTATGAGGTCAGCCATGATCTAGGGGAGGTGTTGTACCTTTTCTCATGTCCTGCTCTGGGGGGTTGGCAGTCCCATAAAGGGGAGGCAGTATAGTGCAGTGGTTTAAGCTCTGAGCTGCAAATCTGGTGACATCCAGCAGACCAGACCTGCGATTGAATTCCACAGCTTCCACTTGCATACTGTGTGACTCTGAGCAAGTCACTTAACTTCCCTGTGCTCCCAGGATGCTCCTGTAAAAAAGCTTTCAGCTTAGTGTGCTACTCCTGGTTAAACAACTAAAAAAAATATATATATATATTTAGAGTAATTTTGTTTTGAAATATGTTAGCATGGAATCAGTGGAGCAGACCAATGAGATGGGGACCAATCAGAGTGACTAGATCATGGCAACAAGGGGTGAGGTCCAGGGATTTGAAGGAAAATATAAGCAGTGTTTTGGTGGGGGTGAGGGTTCCAGTTGAATGAGAGGCATCAGAGGGTTGTGATTATGGTGTCAAATCAGAAGGAAGTCAAGAGTGGAATGTACAGGGATCCATCCTGACTTCTGTTCTCTTAATATGCCTGTTAACAACGCTTGAGAATGAATCTGGCTGAGACTCTTTAAGATGACACCAAGCTCATGGGAGGGTAGATAGTGATGCGGAGTAGGAAACCGAGACTGACATGTAAAGATTAGAGAGGGTGGTCAAGGTTTGGCAGTTGAAATTCAATGCCAAAAGTGCAAGGTGATTCACTTAGGGACAAGAACCCCAGGACAGATACTGGATAGGAGGGTAGAGCTGAGCACTACAGTTGAGGAAAGGGACCTAGTATTCATCATTAGTGACTCCTTAAACAATCAAGCTAGCTACGGTGAGGCATCTAGTAAGGCAAATAGGATACTAGGATGTGCCAGAAGGGTTCTTGATAGGTAGAAGAAAAGAGGTTTACTGCCCTTTGTTGATCATTGGGTGAGGCTGCACTGGGTATACTGTTCAGAGTTCTGAACTTCTGAAGACCTCACCTCAGGAAAGATATGACAAGGGTGATCAGGATGATTCAGAGCTGGACAGGACAGATCGTATGAGGATCTGCTCAAGGCACTGAACATGTCTTCACTGGAGACCAGACAAGAGGAATGATATGATAGAGACCTTCAAGTTCCTGTAAGGAATAAATAAGGTGAATGGAGAACTACTTAGCATGAGTAATAATTCACATGCTATGGGGCACAAGTAGACTGATGGAGGGAGGTTCAAGAGGGATATTGAAAAGTTTTATTTTCCAGAAATGGTGGTGAAATGTGGAATAGTTTGCCAACTGAGATGGCAGGCACCAAAACCATAAATGGTTTCAAGCATGGCCTGACAAAGTGAAGGGTATACGGTTACTCAGGCTAATAGTAGAAGGAGGGAACAAGGGAGTGGATAGTGAAGACTATTACCCTGCATGACAGTAGGTTCTGAGGTTTAATATGGGAAATGGGGCACAGATGTACCATTTTATGTTGATTGTTATGAAAATAATATATTGCAGGCTGGTGGCAGTAGTTTGGGAATATTTGCACCAACTGCTGACACTTTCGCCGCAGTCAGGGGCCGCCTCGTCGTTGCAGTCAGCCATCTGTTGCAATGAGGAGTGACCTCATTGCAGGGTGATGTGTGGCTGTTGTCGAACATGGCGGTTGGCTCCGTGTTCACAAACAATATAACTCTGTTTATGTGCCACTGGGGTCCCCAACCCATCACCTCAGTGCCGCATCTTGGTGCAACGGGAGCTCACTCGCTGCATTCTGTAACACCCCCTTTTTTCCTGGCCGACGGGTGCCCAACTCTCGTCACGCTGCCCCACCAAAGAAAGCCATTGGTGGCATGCTGGCTGCCCATCCCAGTGTGCCACATGCCCTGTAAAGGGTAAAATGGTCCTGCTGGCTATTTTTATTTTTACCTGCAAAAGGAAGCGTAGTGTCTCTGGGTCCCCACCTGCAACCCGCGACCAACCCACCGTGCAACCCTGCCTCCCCACACCCCCGGGCCATGCCATACTTACCTGTGGTTTTGGCACCGACGATCTTCAGTGGACCGGAACACGCCTGCACTCTTCAACCAACCATGAACTGAGGAAACGCCGCAAGCTTGCTAACGAATAAATAGTGTTTTTCAACTTTAGTACATATCTGGCATTTTGGGACTTTTTTCACCAAATTTCAACATAGGTTTTTGGGACCTCCTCATGAATTTTGAACTGTCATTGCGTCGACCGCCCCTAAGCGAGATTTTGGGGTCACCGCGCGAATCACCTTTCAGGGCCGACAACTGTAACAGTGCCAGTGTTCATGGGGTTCAAAGCCTATGTTGGGCAAATTTGCTGGAAAATCCCAAATGACTGTTTTACGACGGCGCCACGTAGTTGCTACCCACGCTGTAACTTCGTGAATTTGCAATATTTTCACACCAGATTTTCAACATTGGTATTTTTCTCACCTGTCGAACAGTACAGCTATTGTTCACGTATCTGGCAGAAATGTGTTTTCACTTCTGGCGCAGAATAGCGCCGTCGCTGTGGGAAATCAGTGTTTGTGACAGATTAGAAAATGACAGTGACACTGTTCATGAATAGAGGTCTGAAATGGCTGTTGAAGAATCTAATGATACTCCATAATGATCTGTGTTACAGCGTGTGGTTACGCAGTTTGCACGCGACGTCAGCTTCGCGAATTAATATTTTCACTCCAGACTTTCAACATTGCCATTTTTCCACACCTCACGGCGAACAGTGCATCCGCTATTTTTTCATCCGGCCGAACTGTAAGCTGCACTTCGTCGCAGAATAGAGCAGTCGCTGTGGGGAATCACTGTCTGGGACAGATTAAGAAAATGACAGTGATACTGTTCATGGCAGAGGTCCTAAAATGCCTATGTTGGAAAATTTGGTGATGATAGCCCAGCAATGACTGTATATAAGTGTGCGCTGCATACTTTCCACACACCCTTTGTAACTTCACAGATTTGTAATATTGTTCATGCCAGATTTTCAACCGTGGTATTTTTTCACACCTCCCTTATGAGCAGTATAGCTGTCATTTTTCACATCCTGACTGAATGTGGTTTCGCCAGCTGCCGACACAATGCGGTCACTGTGGGAAATCAGTGTTTGGGACAGATTAAGAAATGACAGTGGCACTGTTCATGGAGCAGAGGTCCTAAAGCCCTATGTTGAAAATTTGGTGACAAAACTCTATTATATGACTGGTGTTACAAGCTGCGGCATTGAACTGTTTTCACACACCCTTGTAACTTCGCATGACATTTGTAATATTTTCACCACATTTTACAACAGTGGCAATTTTTTCACACCTCCCTATGAAGTATGCAGCTGTCATTTTTCTGCCACATCCGGTCTAAAACATGTTTTTTGCAATGCTGCCAGAGATTAGGCATGATCGCAGGGAAATCAGTTTGGGACAGATTAAGATCTGTAACAAGGAGTAGGGGGAGTGACCAAGCTAACCTGAGCTCTGGTCGAGACTTGCTGTGGATTGTTTGTCAGGGGAAAAGGCCTCCACAAAGAAGAGCCCAGCAAAGGCAGCCTGCAGCACTGGGAGGAAACAGAATGAGAGTGCGAGTGAGGGAGGGTGAGGGAGTGAACTCACCAGCTTGTCAGGAATGCTGCTGGATTTCTTTTGTGGGCAGAAGAAAGGGCATCTGTGCTAAGGTAGGGTCTGTAGAAAAGGCCAGCCTGGCAGCGGTGGGAGAAACAGTATGAGTGAGTGAGTGGACAGGGACTGAGGAACTCAACAGAGCTCTAGCAGACTGCTGTGGATTTCTTGTGGGCAAGAAAAGGCACCAATGCAGGCAGGAGTCAGAGATAAAACGGCGCTTTTGCAGCGCCCAGAACAAACAGAATGATCGGGCAGGATAGAGGGAGACTGGAGCGACCTCAACGGAGCTCTGTCGGGACAGCTGCGGATTTCTTTGTGGACAGACAAAGATGCCAACGCAGCTAGGAGCCCCGAAGACATGCGCAGCCTGCAGCACCAAGAGAAACAGAATGGAGTGAGTGACAGAGTGGTAGTGAAAGAGCTCAACAGAGCTGTACTGTGACTGCTGAAGTGATTTCTTCTGGGCAGAGGTCGTGCACGCAGGCAGGAGCCCAGGCACAAAGGCCAGCTTGCAGCACCAGAGAAACGGAATGAGGAGTGAGAGAGGGGAGGAGCGCAGCTCAACGGAGCTGTATCGACTGCTTCAGATTTCTTCTCTGCCAGAACAAGCCAATGGCAGGTGAGCCCAGTACAAAAGGGCAAAACCTGCAGGCAGGAGACAGAACGCAGTGAGTGAGGGAGAGGAGGAGTGAGCACAACAGAGCTTGTTGGACTGCGCAGATTTGTTTGTGGGCAGAAAAAGACAGTAATGCATGCTGAGCCCAGTACAAAGGGGCAGCCTGCAGTGGCAGGAAACCAGAATGAGCGAGTGAGAGAGGGTGAGCAAGCTCAATGGAGCACTATCGTGACTAGCTGCACATTTCTTTGTGGGGCTGAAAATGGCACAGGCAGGAGCCTCCCAGTACAAAGGGCAGCCTGCAGCGCTTGGCAGAAATGGAATGAGCCGTGAGTGAGAGGGGGGAATGAGAGCAAGCTGAGTTGAACTGTGTTGGGACTGCTGCAGATTTCTTTGTGGGCAGAAAAGGCAGCAATGCACACAGGAGCCCAGCAAAGGCCAGTCTGCAGCGCTGTCAGAAAAGGGAATGAGGCAGAGTGAGTGAGCGATTCTCAACGGAGCTGTGTCAGGACTGCTGCAGATCTCTTTGTGGGCAGAAAAGCCAATGCAGGCAGGAACCCAGTACAAAAGTGCAGCCTGCAGCAGTGGGGACACAGAACGAGTGAGTGGGGGGAGGAGTGAGCTTACTACAAGCTTTGCTGGACTGCTGTGGTCTTTGTGGGCAGAAAAAGGCAATGCACGAGGGGCCTCAGTAATAAAAGGGCAGCCTTCAGCGGCGGGAGAAACAGAACAAACGAGTGAGAGAGTGGGAGTCGGTGAGCCAGCTCAATGGAGCTCTACTGTGACTGTTGCAGATTTCTTTGTGGGCAGAAGAAGGCAGCAATGCAGGCAGAAACCCAGTACAAAAGGGCCGCCTGCAGCACCGGCAGAAACGGAATGATTGAGTAAGAGAGGGGGAGTGAGCGAGCTCAACAGAGCTTGTTGGGACTGCTGCAGATTTATTGGTGGGCAGAAAAAGACAGCAATGCACGCTGGGGCCCAGTACAAAAGGGCAGCCTGCAGTGGCGGGAAAACCAGAATGAGCGAGTGAGAGGGGGGAGTGAGCAAGCTCAATGGAGCTCTATCGTGACTGCTGCACATTTCTTTGTGGGCATGAAAAGCCGGCAACACAGGCAGAAGCCTGCAGTAACAGGGCAGGCCTGCAGCGCTGGCAGAAATGGAATGAGCAAGTGAGAGGAGAGAATGAGAGCAAGGTAAATGGAGCTGTGTCAGGACTGCTGCAGATTTCTTGTGAGCAGAAAAGGCAGTAGCACACAGGAGCCCAGCACAAAGGCCAGTCTGCAGCGCCTGCAGAGAAGGAATGAGCGAGTGACAGAGGGGGAGTGAGTGACCTCAATGGAGCTGGGTCAGGACTGCTGCAGATCTCTTTGTGGGCAGAAAAAGCTGCCAATGCAGGAAGGAACCCAGTACAAAAGTGCAGCCTGCAGCAGTGGGAGACACAGAACGAGCGAGTGAGGGAGGGTCAGTGAGTGAGCTCACCGAAGCTTTGCTGGGACTGCTGCAGATTTCTTTGTGGGAGAAAAAGGCAGCAATGCACGCAGGGGCCCAGTACAAAAGGGCAGCCTTCAGCAGCAGGAGAAACAGAACGAACGAGTGAGAGAGAGGGGGGGTGAGTGAGCCAGCTCAATAGAGCTCTACTGTGACTGCTGCAGATTTCTTTGTGGGCAGAAGAAGGCGGCAACACAGGCAGGAACCCAGTACAAAAGGGCAGCCTGCAGCGCTGGCAGAAACGGAACAAGAGAGTGAGAGAGGGAGAGGGAGCTACTCAACGGAGCTCTGTCGACTACTGCAGATTGTTTTAAAGTAGAAAAGGCGCTTAACAGGAGGCAAGAGCCTAGTAAAAAGGGCAGCCTGCAGCGCCAGGGAGA
Source organism: Neoceratodus forsteri (assembly GCA_016271365.2). Lineage (NCBI taxonomy): Eukaryota > Metazoa > Chordata > Ceratodontiformes > Ceratodontidae > Neoceratodus > Neoceratodus forsteri. The sequence continues at coordinate 514,602,488 of CM057453.1, read as the reverse complement.
AAAAGAATGAGCGAGTGAGACAAGGGGAGTGAGTGATTCTCAATGAGCTCTGTCAGGACAGTCGTGGATTTCTGCTGAGAAAAAGCAGTGCAAATGTAGACAGGAGCCCAGTACTGAAAGGCCAGCCTGCAGTGCAGGCAGAAATGTGAAAATGAGTGACTGAGAGAGGTGGGAGGAGTGTTCAACGGACCTGCGCCAGGACTGCTGCAGATTTATTTGTGGGCAGAATGAGCCCAAAGCAGGCAGGAACCTGTAAAAAGGACAGCCTGCACCCGCAGGAGACACAGAGCCAGTGAGAGAGTGAGGGAAGTGGAGTGAGTGAGCTCAACAGTGCTCTGCTGGGACTGCTGCAGATTTCTTTGTGGGCAGAAAAAAGCAGCAATGCACCCAGGGGCCCAGTACAAAAAGACAGCCTGCAGCGGTGGCAGAAACAGAACGAGTCAGTGAGAGAGGGGGGAGTGAGTGAGCTCAACAGAGCTCTATCGTGACTGCTGCAGATTCCTTTGTGGGCAGAAAAAGGCAGCAACGCAGGCAGGAACCCAATACAAGAGGCCAGCCTGCAGCGCCGGCAGACACGGAACGAGTGAGTGACAGAGGGGGAGTAAGCAACCTCAATGGACCTGTGTTGGGACTACTGCAGATTTCTTTGTTGGCAGAAAAAGCCACCAACAGAGGCAGGAGCCCAGTACAAAGGCCAGCCTGCAGCGCAAGGAGAAACAGAATGAGGGAGTCAGAGGGGGGAGTAACCCACCTCAACGGAGCTCTGTCAGGCCATCTGCTGATTTCTTTGTGGACAGAAAAGTGTGCCAGTGCAGGAAGGAGCTCAGTACAAAACAGCAGCCTGTAGCACCGGGAGAAACAGAATGAGCGAGTGACAGAGGGCCAGTGAGCGAGCTCAATGGACCAACGCAATCAACATTCAGCACTGACAAATGCTTGTTTTTTTATTGTGTCCACAACTGACTGTGTGTGTATGTGTGTGGGGGGTTGCTGGCAGGCTGCGTGTGTGCAGTTAAACACGATTCCCAGAATCATTAACTAGCACTAACCACGCAGTGTGTTAACACTTCAAGAAAGCATTTAATATACCTGTACACCTTATATGCATTAGAGTAACCCCCAGTTGTATGAGCACCTGGTTGCAATTAGTAATCCTGTGCAAAAAAAAAAAAATTACGCCACATTAACAGGTTAGCACTGCACAGAAGAATGCTTTATAAAATAGTATCAGCCACGCTTATCACAATGCAGTGCTAGTCCTGTTACAGTGGTATGTGGGCCCCCATTTTCAGATTAGTGTTGTGCACTCCTAAGTGATGCACCTGAGATAGCGCACAGCCACAGAAGGTGGTGGTAAATGGCTCTCCCTCCAGTGTCGAGAGAGTGACCAGTAGGGTGCAGGAGGGCCAGTAATGGACACATCCCTCTTCAGTGTCTTTATGGCGGCATAACAGAAAACTGGAAGGGAGATATGCTTTTGCAGATGACACCACAATCTGTAATAGCGTAGATAGGTGCAAATGGAGAGAATGAGTACACAGAAAACTTAAGGAGTGCTATGGGACATGGCAGTTCGGGTTCAAAGCCAAAAGTGCAAAATCAAGCATCTAGGTACTAGAAGCCTAGAGGCTGAGTATAAAATGTAGAGGGAGGTATTTATGGTTACTAAGGAAACCTTTTATACAGCACTGTGCTCTGTATGCAGGAGAGGATTTCTCATTTGCATGGCCGTAGTAATATATATGCACATGCACATGATCAGGGTAGCATCAAGTGATGCTGAATACAACACCGATCCAACCATGCTGTTCCCATAGTGTAATGTTTAGCTCTACACGCTAACCTTCTGAAAATGGGGCCCCAATTGACTAAAAATCCTGGCCGATGCCTCCTAAAATGCAGAAGGTAAACATAAAAGGTTTATCTTATCTATCTCTTTATGTATTGTTTTATCGTATTTTGCTTGCAAAACCTTTATCCGATTTCAAAACATTGTGATGTGACTTAAAATGTTTATAACAGACTAGTTAAAATACAATTTGCTTTCTTCTTTTACCTATATGCTGTCTTTATTTATTAAAAACACAGTCTGGTGGGCTGGCCTAGCAGCTTGGTGGTGATTGCACTGCCTCCCATGCCAGTGGCCCAGTTTTGGGGTGGAATTGAGTTGCACAGGGGTTAGCTGGGGAGATATGATTGAGCATCTCGGGAATGCTCTCCTCTCAGTGAGGGGAAGTCTACCACCCCGCTCTTCTACATCCACCTAGCTGAGGAGGGTTGGCAGGGCAGTGTAGTTGCATAAGGGGAGGGCTCAGGGCAGGCACAAAGCCAGCATGTGTCTCTATACCACTGCATAATTCCTGCTTGGCTGACCAGGGGATGAAACAAAAGGTAGAAACTCCTAATGGCAAAATGATCCAGCAACCTGCTGTAGACGGTACTGCTAATCCGTGGCTCTGCTCATATCGTGGAATTTGTGTCTCCTTGACACGGCCCTCCCTCCTGGCCCCCAACACTGGGATGTCAGTGGGGGAGGGATCTCAGAGCAAATATGTCCTGTGGATGGTAAGTGATTGGGCTGGAGATGTCAGGGCAAAGGGTAACAGGGTGACTAAGGAGATAAAAATCTCTATGGGAAAAAAAAAGAATAAAACACAGTTTGAGAAGCTCAAACCCCAAAACAGATTGTGCATGCCTCCAGTGAGGATTCACAGTAAAGTTATTCAGTAAAACAATGCAAATTATATGCATATGCCAGCTAAACTCCTGATGAGAATTGAATACTGAGGGATTGCAGCAAAAATATATATTTTTGTTTCTTAACCAAGAAATGTTTATTAAACAAAACATTAAAATAAAAACTTAATCAAACATAGTCCATAGAGTACAAACTAGCAATGATTTTGGCTTACACTTCCACAGCTCCTGAAGTGCTTCCCAACATTCAACTCAGATAAGTTGTTGGACTTACACAGTAATTAATTACACATAAAACAAATCAACACTTTAACTTGGAAAATGCATGCAGCTCCCTATGTATACAGGTATGTTAGAATATCCTGTATTAGCTTCCTATACAAATGTGTTGTCTGACAGTAAATTAAGGCAGCACTTATTTAAAAGAATAAACTACAGCATTTAAATTAGTTTTAAAAGTTTCTTGTCACATCACAATGGTCTGAAATTTGACTAAAGGTGTGCAAGCAAAACAAAAGGAAAACCCCCATAAAGAAGTAGAATAAGAGGTAGCTCTGTTTTGTTTACCTCAGCTCTGCAGTTTTAGAGGTCCTCTCATCAAGCTAGCAGCTAACTGAATGCAACAGGCAATGAGTTCAGCTGTAAGGCATTCATGGGGGAGGGGCCGGGGATGGGTAGTTTCAAAACATAGTCCATTTCAGTATGTAGTTTATTTGTTTCAGTATATTGAGTATGTGAATTTTTCAGTCTACAGTGTATGTGTTTCAATACATAGTGTATGTGTTTCACCATGTAGTGTATCTGTTTCAGTATATAGTGTATGCAGATTTTTCAGTGCATAGTGTATTTATTTCAACAGATAGTGTATGTATTTCAATATAAAGTGAATATGTTTCAATATATAGTGTATTAATTTCAATATATAGTGTATGTGCTTTTTTCAGTGTGTAGTATATGCATTTCAATAGATACTGTATGTATTTCAATATACAGTGTATTTGTTTCAATATATAGTGTATGAAGATTTTTCAGTGCATAGTGTATTTATTTCAATAGATAGTGTATGTATTTCAATATAAAGTGTAGATGTTTCAATATATAGTGTATTTGTTTCAGTATATAGTGTATATGCTTTTTTCAGTGTGTAGTGTATGCATTTCAATATATAGTGTATTTGTTTCAGTATATAGTGTGCAGTTTTTCTCAATATATAGTGTATGTGTTACAATCTATACAGTATTTGTTTCAGTAGATAGTTTATGTGGATGTTTCAGTCTGTAGTGTATGTATCTCAATAGGTAGTGTATATGTTTCAGTACATAGTACATTTGTTTCAGTATATAGTGTATGTGGATTTTCAGTACTCAGTATGTGGATTTCAGTAGATAGTGTATGTATTTCACTATGCAATGTAAGCATTTCACTATATAGTGTATGTGTTTCACTATATAATATATGTATTTCAGTATACAGTATATGTATTTCACTATACAATGTATAAATTTCAGTAGATACTGTATGTGGTTCACTACATTATGTATGTATCTCACTATATAATGTATATATTTCACTATATGATGTATGTATTTCACCATATAGTGTGTGTTTTACTATACAGCCAGAGATTCTGAATTATGTCCCTAACGGCTTGCCATACAGTGGGCATGATGTGGTGCACCATGGGGTCTGTTGCAGACTGTCTGTCTGTCTGTCTCAATGTGTTGTTAGTGGAAATAGTGGACACTGGAGGTGTTGAGAAAATTTGATTGCACTCACTCACCCTGTACAGCAGCTCTCCATGTGCTGTTATTGTGTGTGTCTCTACTCTCTCTCTTTCTCTCTCTCGCTCTCTTTCTCTCTCTGAGATTAGATTGTTCTTTCTCCTTAGATGTTCAGTGCAGCAGAAGCAACACATTTTGGGTGAATCAGGCTTCTTGCCAAAGAGTTCATTTCTTTTGTGTAACTTGCAAGCCATTGCTAACAGAAAGTAATATACCCTCTTGTATCCTAAACAACATTTGTGATTTTTGCATGTACCTTGATAGGTGAGCAGCAGCAGTAGTCAGCATCATTCAGGTTAATGAAATTTTATGTCCTTTGTTTCTAGAGTGAGACTATAATATTATGGTAGCCCGTGATGTAGGTGCTTGGGAAAGGGCACCTACAATAACGGTGACCCCTTCCCCAGAGCATTTCAGAGACGGCTAGGTAGAGTAGGATAGCAGGGTGGGTGAATACAGCAACTTCCCGGCGCTAACATATGCACACACTGAGGAGGAGCAACGCACAGGAGGGACATGGGGTTGTGCCACGGTGGTTGCTGCCAACCCCATGGCTAGGTGGGTGGGTTGCTGGTGCTGGTCAGCAGGGTACGGGGTTCAGGTCCGGGTGCTGGTGTGTTTTTTTTCCAACTGGCCCGAACCTTGTTTTTTTAATGTTTTCACACACACACACACACCCGACATGCAACCCCCTGGAGTTGAGAATCAAGCCCCTGATGCCGTTTTCCTGTGCGTCGAGGTGTCACAGTGGCGAAAAAAATTTTCAGCACTGTGAGTTCGCGATAACGGCAATCGCCTTTAGGCTTTCACCATTATCAAGGCAAGGCAAAATTTATTTAAAAATGCCCAATCCCAGAGGCTCTGGGCACTGTACAAAAAATAAACACATCTTCAAGAAAATAACGCACAGCTGCATAACAAATTAAAAAATACATAATATTAACACATCATATAAACGTCATACACAATCAATCAAAATTAGTAATCCAATCCTGAAATGTCTGGGAAAATAGGAGGGCCTTAAGGCGGGCCTTGAATACCTCCAAGGTAGGGGCCCCCTGAACCCCAAGGGGCAGCAAATTCCAAAGGACGGGGCCGGCGACACTAAAAGCTCTGTCACCAGCCGATCTCAACCTCATCCTAGGAATCGCTAGGGGGCCTCCACAGGAGGAACGGAGGGTGCAGACAGAGAGGGCAGGTACAAGAAGTTCTAACAGATAACCAGGGCCCTGCCCATGTAGGGCCTTATAGGTGAGAAGATCCACCTTAAAAAGGATCTTCCACCTGACCGGCAGCCAGTGCAGCTCACGCAACACCAGTGTAATATGGCAAAATCTTGGCTGCCTAGTAAGTAACCAGGCAGCTGTGTTCTACACTAGCTGCAGTCTGTGGAGAGATCCTCCCATGACCACAAGGTGGAGCACATTACAGTAGTCAAGCTTTGATGTAACTAAGGCATGTATCAAGGAGGGGAGGTCCAGAGGCGGAACAAGGGGCCTTATCCTGGCAACATTTCTGAGATGGAAAAAACAGGAGCAGACTGTGGAGGATATTTGTGCCTCCATAGTCAAATTCCTATCCAAAATGACACCAAGATTACATACCCAAGAGGCGGTCTTCAATGAAACAGATCCCAGAACAAGTCCAGTCTCTGATTCAGAGGCCATTCTATCGCGCACTCTGTTTGACTCCACCACCAATACCTCCATTTTATTGGGGTTCAGTCACAACCAGCTAGAGGTCATCCAGTCGTTAATCTCAGCAAGGCAGCTGTTTAGCACATCCACCATGTTGGATGTTCCTGGGGCAAAGGAAAAGTATAGCTGGGCATCATCGGCATAACAATGAAAACCCAAGCCATACTTCCTAATGAGCCCTCCCAGGGGTAGCATGTACACTGCGAACAACTTTGGGGCTAATACCGATCCCTGAGGAACTCCACAAGATAGGAGGCTAGGGGTGGAGGAGGAATTCCCCATCACAACCCGTTGCCTCCTGTTAGTAAGAAAGGACTCAAACCAGTTGATGACCGTACTGGTGAGTCCACAGAGTTCCCTAAGGCAGTCAAGCAACACACAATGGTCCACAGTGTCAAATGCTGAAGAGAAATCGAGAAGAATGATAATTGTCTTATCCCCTCGATCTCTTGCCCCGAAAACATCATTGCACACCCGAACAAGCGTGGTTTCTGTGCTATGCCTAGCCTGAAACCCCGACTGGAAAGGTTCGTACAACTCATAAGTCACTAGGTGCTGTTCCAATTGAAGCGCCACTACCTTTGCCAAAAAAGGAAGGTTAGAGATAGGTCGGTAATTTGCCCTGACCTCCGGGTCCAAAGATGATTTCTTTAAGAGTGGTCTCACCAATGCCTCCTTCAAGTCATCAGGAAAGACCCCCTCAGATAAGGAACACCGAACAATCAGAGCAAACACCAGGCCAACGGTGTCAATGCATCTCATCAAGAAACGCGTTGGCACTGGGTCCAGTTCACAAAAGGTGTGCTTCAAATTGATTGCCACCCCATTGACCTCATTTACCTCCACTGGCCTAAACTCCCCCCAACCAGGCGGAGTGCACTCAGAACACTTCAGGCGACCACTGCCAGCTATGACATCGCTGACTGATGAAACCACCTGCCGGATACTGGACACTCTGTCCGAGAAAAACTGAGCAAACTCTTCACATTCAGCATTAGTAAAAACCTTCTTCGGCTGTAGACAAGCAGGATGAAGTAGCTTGTCCACAGTCCGAAAAAGTATAGCTGGTCGGTTCTTCCCTGCGGCAGTCTCCCTGGACAGGAACACTGGCTTCTTATGGTTGATTGCCCCCTTGTATGCATTATAATGTACACGCAGGGCCAGTTTGTCCCCCTCCAGGCCGGACTTTCTCCAGCAGTGCTCTAACCTCTGACCCTTTCTCTTCATCTCCCTGAGAGCCCCATCATACCATCCATAGGGACCTAAGGTAGAATCACAAACAGGTACAAGGGAGTCAATGGTGTCAGATAGCACCTTATTGTAGGTGTCAACCTCAGCACCAATGCCTCTGATGCATGCATCATCCACACTAGATAGATCAGCGACAGTTCATCATCTCAGTAGGGAGAGGGCATCCTGTGGAGCCCCAAATGTGAAGTGCACTGTCAAGTGATCAGATCAAACCACCTGATCAATCTTGAGATTATCTATTTCAAGCCCCAGTGAGAACACCAGGTCTAATATGTGGCCATCCTGATGTGTCGTGGCAGAAACAACTTGTGACAGGCCCAGAGATGACATAGTTTGGAGGAGGTCATGACCAAGCCGAGAAGATTCGTCGTCAGCCCAAACATTGAAATCACCCAAAACAATACATCTGGGGGCTTCCAATGTTTTGCTGACAATGAATTCGGCAGCCTCCTGCAGGAAATTCCCCACCATACCAGGAGGGCAGTAAATAAGGAGAATCCTGCAGCCTGCACCCAGACCCCCACGGACAGCCACACATTCAAAAGAACCTGGAGTTCCCACTGGGTGCACGGTGAAGGCCAGGTTGGACCTAAAACAAATGGTTACCCCACTGCCCCCAACGTTCCTCTCTGGGGCAGTGCACCACGATATACCCAGGCGGGACAGCAGCCTCAAAAACAAGGCCCACATCGTCCCCAGCCCAGGTCTCCATAATGCAAGCCAGATCGACTGAGGAAATCAAGTCCGCAATAATTGCGGTCTTGTTCCTGGTCAATCTGGCATTGCATAGCACTGCCCTCAGGGGGATTGGCGGGTGATGCAGCCCCTCTGGTTATCTGACCACTCGGTCTGGTGGATTCCCTGGGGACAGGGACTAAACATGTCTGGCCTCTCCCTTGTGCCTGTCATAACCCAGGGCGCCTTCTAGATCTGACAACCCCTATCCTACTACCCTCCGCTGTGCACAGGACTCCCCACTGCCCAAGATCACCCCGGCCCCTCCAAATCCCCACCTCCCGGTACCGTCTAACCGTAGTATCAGAAACCGGGAGAGAGGTGAAGGGCCATAAATCTTGCAGAAGGGATGCCCCACACACTATCCTGGCCCTTCCAGGCCCCCCAAATAACCCGGCACACCACTAAATTCTGAACCTTTAATTACTAAACAGTAAGTAGATAGTCCAGAATAATAAACCAATCTAGACAATCCACCCCTAACACTTAAATACAAAACAAAAACAAGCACTTTAAATGATTAAAGACAAAGCAAATTAAATAAATCTAAAAAACATTCCTAGCCTAATCATACTAGAATAAAATAAATAACTATATTCCACTAATACTATAACTCTCTACATAAAATGGATATAGCAATCAACAATGTAAACAATTCCCACTTAAGCTGCTGAATACACACAATGAGCCAATATACTTGAGCTAAACCATATCCTATTTCAATGCTCATAATCCCAGTTTCCCCCCCAAAGGAATACAAACTCAGACAATAAGACTGAGACAAATCTAACTCCCCGGAGCCCCTTATTACCTAACCTAATATTAAATACAACTGTGCATCAAGTACTTTCCTGTACGGAGTGTCGCTCACGCTACTCACAACGCTCACGCTTGTGAGCGGCGCAGAGATTTAAACCCCCTCAGTCTCTGCCCTTTCAGGCTGTACTGAATTATCTCCCCCCGAGCCCCCTACACACAGATGTCACAGTAAATAAAATAACAGCACAGTCTCTCACCCTGGTGTCGCCCCTTCTGATAGTGTGTAGGGGAATCCTTTCAGGCATGAAACAAACCAGGCAGCAATAGAAAAAACAAACAAGCATCCAGCCGCTTACATGCAAGGCAGAGAATTAAACCCCCTCAGTCTCTGCCCTTTCAGGCTGTACTCAATTAGCAACTCCCGAGCCCCCTACACACAGATATCACATAGAACCAACATTATGGAGTTGTATCAGTAAATAGGCTCCACTGGCAAAATATCATTTTGCTAAGCAGCATTTCTGTATTTAGAGGCTGGCACATGGTAGTACAAAGAGCAAATCATAGAGAAGGTTGGAGAGAGGCCACAGAGCACAGAACAGGAATGCTGCTAATGATATAGAAGAGCCCCAGAATCCTGAGCAGTGTGATGCTCATGAAGTAGGACAATACTGGTCAAGCTCTGCAGGGAGCAGGTCAGGAGATGGTGCAACAGTAGGATTAACATCATCAGCAGAAAGAGTCATCATCTCAATTCGGGAGCCATACCGGTACAAAGATTGTCAGTGAAAGCAACAATTAGCAGACTGAGTTGCTAAACAGACGAAGTCCATGAACTGCAGCTAAAACAAATCCTAGGACAGCTTCAATATTGGCTGAGTAGACTCTGCTGACTGGGATGTAGAATGAGAAATAGATAAAACTGTGGTAACTGCACTAGCCACTAGGCCAAGGCCAGGTAGAAGGATTTGGTGCGAGCTAACGCTCGGAGGTTGGCTAATAGTAGTAGCCAGTGGAATAGCCAACCAAGTCCATTAAAGAAGCCAATTAATGGTGACAGAGAAGGTAGCTGGTTAGTTAGTGGGAGGCTGGAATGCCAGTGATAGAATAAACAATATTTAACATAATTGAATCAATGAGGATTAGCAGATGATTGCTATGGCTGTAGGTTAAATAGCAGCGAGTCATGGACACACCATGGGAGCTAGAAGCAGACCCAGGCAACTGCCATACATGATGGAAAAAATTGTTCTGTGCCATTCTGGTCTCCTGCCCCACCCTGCCCCCTCACCAGAGGCCAGAACTATTTTTTCCACTATGTGTGCCAGTCTGCCAGGCCCACCCCTCCACTCCATCAATGAGAAAACACAGCAGCAAGGCTTGGACTCACCATGGGAGTGAGGGGCAGACCCAGACAACTGCCATACATGGTCAGAAAAAAATTGTCCTGTGCCCTTTTGGTCTCCTGCCCCACCCCGCTCCGCCCCATCTTGCTCCCTCACCAGAGGCAGAACAATTTTTTCCACCATGTCTGCCAGTCCACTAGGTCCACCCCTCCACTCTCCACCTCCGAAGAACCACAGCAGTGAGTCATGGACACACCATGGGCATGAGGGACAGACCCAGCTGACTGACACACATGGTCAGAACAAATTGTTCTGTGGCACTCTGGTCACTCGCCCCACCAGGTTCCCTCACCAAAGACCAGAACAGTTTTTTCCAACATGTGTGCCAGTCTGCCAAGCATGTCCCTCCACCCTCCAACACAGAAGAACCACAGCAGCGCAGTTTGACTTGTACTTAAAACGAAACCAAAAACATTTTTTTACATTGACTGTACATTTTAACATGGCCTTCCCTTCTCTCCGAGAGCCCAATGTTTTTAAAGCACTTCACCTCCTAATCAGGACCCTCCTTGGCTCCCAGCATTCCTTTTATTTTATTTTTTTTCCCCTCCTGGGCTCCCCCAAGCACCCCCCCAGCAATACAATTTTTATTAAGACAGTCCCCCTTAGTCACTACTTAGCTCCCAGTCTTCCTACATGAAGAACATTTTTTAAGCACTTGACCCCCTAGTCTGGAGTTGGACCCTCCTTTTCTCCCACCTTTCCTCTTCATTTTTTTTTTTTTGCTACTTGCTCCCTATGGCTCCGGAGAGCAACCCCTCCCCCAAAAAAGCAACACAATTTTGAACTACTTCAAATCCCTCCCCTCAACACTAGCATATTCTCCCTTACATTATTTATTAGCCTCATATATGTATGAACTGGATATTGCAGCAGAACATACCTGTATTGATTCAACAGCAGCAGCAGTATTGAGAAAGGTTCAACAGCAGCAGCAGCAGCAGCAATTATCAGTGGCAGGTTGGCAGCACACTTGTTACTGGAGACAGCTGTAGGAAGCACAGTAGGTGCCTACTGCTGGCAATGATTTGCTCTTTTCAGAAAAAGTGTTTCCAGCCAGCAGTCAGCAGCAGAGTAGAGCTACCAGGCAGGATGCTTCACCGTTCTCTCTCGCTCCTCTCTCGCTCCATTCGTCCTGTCTTCAGAAGAACACACCTGTTCTGCTCTGAAGTCCCCCTCACCTGTCTGCCTGTATTTATTCTGTATTTTGCCTCCTTGGGGGGACAAAGCACACAGAAAGGGTGTGAACAAACAAACAAAGAAGCAGGCATTCAATTGGGTTTTGCTGGTGTGACACGCTGTAGTGACGTCAGTAGCGTGTCACACGCCAGCAAACCCAAGCTGTGCCCTTGTTCTTCAGGCACAATTCTTATCTTTATGGCCAGATACCTCTACCATTATGGGACTTGCTCTTTGGGCAGCACTCGGGGATGGGACTCCAAGAGATGATGACTGAGGGCAGTACTCAGGAGATGGGGAGGCACAGAGGATTGTAGCGGCATCGTGTGGCAAAAGGCAGGGTAAACATTGGGACAAATGGCTGGGGCAATCTACAGCGGGTACAACAAATGTCTGCAGCCCATGTAAGTATACGCTACTGGGAAGATTTTGCGAGGACTGCATATTTTAATGGGGGGGGTTAGATAATCGCGCTTTCAGCAATATAATCACTGCTGTGATTTTCCAGCATCCCTGATTATGTGCCTTCTTCGCCAATGCATATTGAGACAGATTTGCTGCTGTGTGCTTCAATTTCAACCTTTACAGATAGCTGCAGTGAAACTGAAAGTTTGGTAATCCTGATTTTTATACACATAAAATGTTTAAAAGGTTCAGCATCAAATCATAGAATTACTATAACAGTCACATAGTGTGTTCAAATGACAACTACCGTGTTTGTGTAATTTTGCACATGACAATGCTATGTTGTGCACTACTTCAATAGTCATTCTTATGTTCATCCACAAGCAGCATATTACCTGTCAACTACTATCAATCAGTGTTGCCTGACAGGTAAAGGGTTATGCGTATTTATGTGTATCACGGATTGTTGCTGGCTATTGTTTAATGTGTGAAAAATAATGATTATTATTACCATACATAGAAGATTCTGCTTTATTGCCCTTCTACATAGATACAGAGAATTTGTCAGCTAAAAAGAACCACTTGGCCCACCCACTCTGCTCAGGTAGTCCTTGCCTAGTCTGTCTCCACAGATCCTAACTGGTTTCTGGTGACTCTCCCTCCTCCCTGCCTATTTACTAATATTTCCCTATATCAGTCCCATGTATGCCTGAAGTCCCTTACTGTTTTCGCCTCCACCACTTCTACTGAGAGTCTGTTCCAGGCATCCACCACTCTTTCAATAAAGCAGTACTTTCTCACATCCCTCTTACACTCCCCTCCAGCTTCATTGCATGCCCTCTTGTCCTGGTGCTCTTTTTCATTTGAAAGAGTCTCCCTCCTGCACTCTGTTCACTCCCATAAGGTGCTTATGTTTTCTATTATGTCCCCTCTCGCTTCTTTCTCTTCCAGGGTGTACATGTTGAAATCCCTCAGTCTCTCTCTCTCTCTTCATAGAGCTTTTGATTCAACCCCTGCACCATTTTGGTTGCCCTCCTTGGGGCAGCCTCCAACCTGTGTATGTACTTTCTGAGGTGTGGCCTCCAGAACTAAACACAATGGTCCAGACGGGGTCTCACTAGTGAGCAATACAGTGGCAACACCACCTTCCTCCTCCTGCTGGAGGTGCCTCTCCCTATGCATCCCAGCATCCCACTGGGCCTATGCACTGTTTTGTCACACTGTCCTGCCATTTCAAGGTCATCAGACATGATAACTTCAAGGTCCCTTTCCTGCTTAGTGACTGCTAGTACCTCCCCCAATCCTACACTCAGCTTCAGGGTTTCTATGCCTGAGGTTAATGGTTTTCACTTTTTGGCATTGAACCCCTACTGCCATGCTCATGACCCCGCCTCAAGATTTCCAAGGTCCCTATGCATTCTCTCCACCCACATCCTGAGTGCCCATCCTATTACAGATTTTGGTGTCATCTGCAAAAAGGCATACTTCCCCTTGCAGTTCTTCTGAAATGTCATTTTTGAAGACATGAAGAAGACTGGCCCCAGTACTGAAACAATATATTGTATGTATTTATAAGGATAATTTCAAATTATGCAACATGAGGTACACAAACTTACAAAAACATAGCACTAAGTCTGGATAAGGCCAACAGCTCTAGGGGAATACAAGAATTCTAGGGGAACACAGACATACAGCCTGGGAATTCACAAGCAGCATATTCAAGTATCTATTTCCAAAATAAAGATGGTGTCTATTGGTACACAGTAGTCAATAAGCATATGATGACCTAAATGAAAATACCATACTGCGTGCACACAACAAAGATGAGGAAATGAACTCCAATATTGATGACAATGACAAACATGATCCAGATTGGAATATTTAAAACTTCATTGACTCTGACTCTGGATTTGATATAAAGTTTTGAGGAATGTTGATAACACATAAGTAAATAACTGATGTCATTTCACATTTTGGAATTAATTTGATCAGACAGAATGTGTGAGGTCACAGTTTCTTCACCATTAATATGCAGTATTATATGTTTATCTGTATAGTAAGTTTGCCATAATCAGTGTTGTCCCCTATGGCATTACAGCCTGTACTGCTGCACCAAAAATAGTGCATGACAGGCTTTGAACAGTATTCATCCAGAATATACTGTCATTTGGATACAGAGCTAACTGGATATGGGTGGCACCAACATGGCCCTAGGCTGCATATACAGTAGAACTGTTAGCATTATACAGCATTGTATGAAAAAAAGAGTACTTGTTTGTGCGTTACTGTCATGTCACACTTCATGTCATGTGGCGCTGCAGTAGCATTTAATGTGTTGTTTCTCCATTTATTGCATTTATAGCATTTGTAAAATATAGTGTATGTAACATATAACCATGCAGTTGGCTGATATGTTTCAATCTATATTGTAAAACTCATGTTGATCACAAAAGATACAGTCATTAAAACTTGCTTCCCAGATTGATAGATTTGAAGGCCATTTATCAAGTCCTAAAACTGAGCGATTCCTCTTATTTTTCAAGAGTTCATTAGTGGTGATACTACAGACCTGCTTACAATGCATTGGTGACTGTAAGGTATTCTTACAAAGAATCTTTGGAAGACTTGCTGTTATCAAGCAAGTATGTACTAAAGGTCTCAAATGCAGATGGGAGACTCAACCAAGCCTGGGACATTACCAGTTGGCTTGAACCTGTACCTAGTTAAGTGGATTAAAAACTGGTTACATAACAGAACACAATATATGCATGTAAATGGATATATCTCTAACTGTGCAATGGTCAGTAGTGGGGTACCACAGGGATCGGTTCTTGGACCGACCCTCTTCAATCTGTACATCTCAGATATTAACAATGTCGCAAACTCCCTCTCCAAGTTTGCAGATGACATCAAACTGGGAGGGGAGGTGGACACTCTTCAGAAGTACCTGACAATGGTCCATGACGTAATGGTCATTGAAACTTGGACCATGGTAAACAAGATGAAACTGAACCATGAAAAGTGTGTAGTTCTCCACTTTGGTAAAAAGAATCCATCACTTACATATATGATTAACAACAAGGTTCTTAAATCAGTTGATTATGAATGCGAACTAAGGGTAATAGTTAACATCAGACTTATGGCCACAAACTACTGTGTCAAGGTCACCTATACTGCTAATGGCATCCTGAACTGTGTTAAATGCACTTTTGTTAGCAGAAAAGAGCAATGTATCATTCCACTATACAGGACCTATATCCAGCCATACTTGAACTTAATTTCCCCTTTTTGGAATCCCTATTTAAAACAGAATACAGAATTAGTTGAAAAAAGTGCAGTGCAGAACCACGAAACGTATTCCTAACCTAAAACACCTGAGTCATCCAGAAAGACTTGGCTCCAATGGACTAGTAAGTCTGGAAAATAGGAGAAATGGGGGCGATCTATTACAGGTGTACAAGATTTTGTAAAGTCCCGATCACAACATGGCTTCCAATTTAATAATCATAACCTCAACTTAAGAAGCCACAATAAACAATTATAAGTCCCTCTTGTGAATGCTTGTTACTTCACCATTAGGGTAGCAAAGGCCTGGAATAAGTTGCTACAACATGTAGTCAAGGCTGCTAATTTCAATATGTTTAAACCAAGGCTAGATAAATTTCTCAACTGGACCACTAGTAGGGACTAATCTACCCACTGAGGTGTGGGCAACATTCTAGATGGGCACATGCCTGCTTATGTCTGAATAAACCAAGTAAAACTGAGTAAACTGAGTAATTTTCTGGCTATGTGTGGAATATATTTTACTTTAGTTGTCCTGTTTGCATGCTTATTTTTTTTAAAGCACATACACATGCCTCAAATTTCATTGAAGACATTTAATTTGATCCAATCTATTAGTGGTGTGTGGAATTTTCAAATCCCATGGAATATTCAAAATTCTGCCAAATTCTGCCAGAAACAGAATGGCAGAATTCCGCAGCATAAAATAGTTGCAGAATGATTTTCCACAGAAAAATCATTGTTCCACAGAACATTATCCCACAGATGTCAATATTTTCTGTGGAAATTGTTGCTGAATAATTTTCCACGGAAAAAATACTGTTCCGCTGAATATTGTTCCGTGGATCACAGTAGGCAGAATTCCACAAGCAAACAAACAAACACTAATTCTGCCCGCGGAATTTCCGCATTCCACACAGCACTACAATCTGCCTATTTAATTCCATTGGTTCAGACAGTATGGAATACACATAAGGCAAAGTTGCTAAAGGAACTCTCATCTACCAAGGCAAAACTCAAAGGGGGCACTAGGTGCTGCTCACATGGCCATACAATGAAATTTGGGTCCGACTCAGTGATGGACTTGGTGAATTCTAAAGTACTCGATATACAGCTCATCCATGTTAATGTAATGTCAGTAATAGCCTTATATTCTCAATGTTATGTTTTGCTAAGCTTGCTTTTATACATACTTTGCAATTTTTGTTCATAGAACAGAGCAGTGAAGTCTTAAGTTCCAGTGCTATTGACCTTGGGGGTTTAAAAAAAGTTACTGTTAAAGGTGAAGTCTGCTGGTGTTAAGATTGAAAGCCTTATGACCGATTGACATACAGAGGTTAAAAAATACATGTGCAAAGAAGAGCCAGGTATATCACTTTGGTTCGATGTTTTGCATGTTTCCAAAGGTATCCTATTAATTTATGGTACCATCACTAATGAGTTGTTCACATAATTTGTCTTCACATGTTTTTTTACATTAATTTAAATTGTTTATCCTGTAGGCATAAAGAAAAAATTAGAAGCTAAATCTAAGCACTAGGACTGCTCCATACTTGATCAATGTTCAAAAAGCATAATTATGAATGGAGGATCATAAATAGAGGAATATGATTGGCTCAGAGCTCTTGGAAGCCATGTTGATATCAGGCTACATCATCACAGCTTCAAAAAAGTTCCAGCGTCACCAGCCTCCTTGCTCTCTACTGTCTGAGAACTATTTTTTCAAAATGTACTCCTACACCACCCAAAAACTCATTCATAAAACATTTTAAAACCTGTTTCTTTTATTTTTTTATTTATAAAACTTGAAACTCAGTTCATAATAGCAATAAGTCACTCCAGGATGTGGTATATCATGGGAGATTGTCACTTCTCGGGTGGTTGAATGCTCTCAGCCTGTGGCCTTGTGCCCAGTCACCCGAGGCAGTGATGATATCCCATGATATACCACACCCTGTCATGCCTTATTGCTTAATTATACCATGGACATTAAAACTGAGCTGAAATCCTCTACTGTCATTGGCTGGCTGGCACCATTCTGCTGTGGTAAATCCAATGGTATATCCATGGCAAAGGTTCCAGTCAGCCACATGTTCAAAAAAAAATCCAACCCTAAATTCACAAAGTGGCAACAGCTATGTTTTTTCCCAGTACAACCAGCAGTAAGGGAAAACACCTCTGTACATCAAGAAAGCAATAAAAACAAAACATATCCAAGCCTGAATTTGATGTCAAAAACAGCATTTTTAAACAGTTTCTCCATAACCACTTCCACCCCATTCACAAGTGGAAATCTCGAACGGCCTCACAGAACACTTACCTCCTGGAGCCGTACTTCAGGCCCTCATTCCTCCAAATGTACCAGTCGAGACCATGGGCACTGGCACACAGCTTCCCCTGGCACCAGCACCACTTCTTCCCACCACGGGTCTGAAAATGTCAGGTTACTAAAAAATGGGAAACCACAAAAAGAAAACAGTGTCTCCGCTATTTAAGATAAAAAAAAAAAAATTTTAAATGATCCTCAATTTCTTTATCTTTTTCCCACCAGGTAAAAACAAAGCTACTTCAGGGTCACAACACACACCACAGAAACTATTTAAAGCAACAGAAGCTATAAAAAAAAATCTGCAGCGACTGATCTATATTCTTTACTAGTAACTGAAAAATCTACACTATATCTATTACAAACCATACTAACCAAATACAGTAAAATAAATGAATGTTTAACATCAGTAACGGGGACTATTTTTTAAAGTGTAAGTATATTTTCTAGAAAAACATTATTTTTTCAAACTAAGAAACAAAATAAAAACTTTTATAAATACAAACATATACTGAAGTCATGGTATAATCACAATAAACCCCTTAAGGGTGTGGGTTATGGGGGGATTTACCATGGCTGATGAGGAATTGACCACTCAGCCTACGGCTTCATGGCCAAACCACGTCAGCCATGGTAAAGTCCCCCATAACCCACATCCTCTAGTGGTTTATTGCTTAAACAACCACCTATACTGGTATGCGTACTCCAGCAAAGGAGATGGTGATATTGTTGCAAAGTGGAAGTCAATTTTAAACCACGTTGCAAACGTTCACAAGAATCATAGCACTGAATTCTCTAAATGTGAACATGATCAACACAATTGGATAGAAAAAGGTTTACCATATTGAGTCGTATCGATGAAGGTTCTGCTAGCCATTTACTTCCCAAAACAACTGTACAATCAGATGGCTGATCAGGTTTATGATAGCATAGGCTCTACATTATCAGTGCAGTTCTCTTCAGAAGCACCCAAAACATATGTTTGAAGTAGAAAATCTTGTCGCAGGTAACAGCAATTCCAAGTATATATCTAATTTTAACACAACTGATTCTTATGCAGATCATCTTCAGCTTCAGAAGGATATGTTGATTGACATCACAAAACAGAAAGGCATGACTATTAAAAACATGAAAGATGTGGTTTAACTTTTTAAGTGGTGAGCAGGAAACAACACTTGATTAATGTTATCAAAAATTTGCAGATTGCTCTGTATATCTGTTACCATCCCAGTTTCATCTTGCACTGTTGACCATTCTTTTTCCAGACTAAGATGTCTAAAGACATACTTAAGATCAACAACGAGACAAAGCTGACTGAATGCCGTAGCAGCAATGACCCATAGTCATTCAGATTTACCAGAAGAATTAAACATTCAGAATATTGCAAATGAGTTCATAGTCAGGACACCACAGAGATGTAATGCATTCCGCAGTAACCACTCAATTGCATGTGTCACATACTCGTGCTGTCACAGAGTGTAATCTCACCACTCTGTCTTTCAATTTGTCCTGGCTTCAGACAGGGAGAGACAGGTGACTTAATATTCTATACTGGAAATAACTTGCTTCTCTCCCAGTTTTTCATTATTTCTTCTCCAGGCCGAAGGATGGTCTGTGAAAACTGTGGTACAGGGCTGTTGCACAGGAAAACAAGGTGGCTAGCCCTATATGTGAACTCCCTCTACTCCAAAGATTCTTGTGCACTCACAAAGGAGCTTGTTTCAGATTAGACACCATGCATATATACTTGGCACAATTCTCAAAGAGGGTTCAGACAGTTGCAAGCTGTGCTGAACAGCAGCTAGTGCCAAAGCCCAGTGTACCAGGGACCCTGCACCATATTCTGGTAGAGAAGGGGTCCTGGCGCATAAGTTCCCACACTTGCCACAACCTCTCCTGTGCACCAAAAACACAAGGCGCATGGGAGGGGATTGCCACAGGCTCCCTGCGGCAAAAGACTAGGGATCTCCCATCCCCAAATCTGTCCCCAGTGGTCTAGTGCCCCCGATCCCAATCCATGATGTCACCTTTGAAAAGAGTATAATGAATTTCCCCCTTCCCTGGTGGTATAGTGGCCACCATCCCGATCCTCGATGTCTGCCTGTCACAGATATAGACATAAATTCCCCATCCCTGGTGGTCTAGTGGAGTCCACCCCCTCCCCAGCAGGTAGAGCCCACCACTCTGCTCCCCCCATCCTAAAACCCCAAACCTGCAACTGGCACAGCCCACTTCTCACCACCACGGCTGGATGCCGACTGACCTGTCACAGGCGTCCTGTATTGTACAGTGCATTCAGCAGCAGGTCAGTTGGCAGCATCAACTGTGTGGTGAAGAAGAGCTGTACTAGTGCTGTCTTCAGGTTTCGGGATGGGAAGGAGGGATGGTGGGTACTACATGCTGGGTGAGGGAGGACTCACTAGACCACCGAAAGATGGAAGAGTTATGTATATATCTGTGATGGATGGACATCCAGGGATCAGGTGGGGCCACTATACCACCAGGGAAGGCAATGTTATTTATACTTATTACACGGGCAGACATCGGGAATTGTGGTGAGGGGCCACTATACCACCAGGGATGGGGATATTATTTATACTTATTTTATGGGTGGACATCAGGGATCAGGGTGGGGGCCACTATACCACCAAGGAAGGCAATGTTATTTATACTTATTACACGGGCAGACATCGGGGATTGTGGCGAGGGGCCACTATACCGCCAGGGATGGGGATATTATTTATACTTATTTTATGGGTGGACATCAGGGATCGGGGTGGGGGGGCCACTATACCACCAGAGAATGGGAAATTATTTATATGAACATACAAATTGGCCAGCAGAAACAGGCCTCATGGTCTATCAAGTCTGCTTGAATGTGCAGCTAGCACCCTATATAGCACCTCCCCCCTCACATTTACCTCCTCTCTCCCCCTGTCCCATCCTCTTTTAAAACTTCCCACGGTCCTACAGGATACCACCTCCTTGGACAGAGCATTCCATGTAGCCACCACCCTCTCTGTGAAAAAATGTCTCCTCATCTCTCTCCTATATCTTCCCCCCTCCAATCTAGGACCATGCCATCTTGTGTCCCTCCCACCCTTCAACTGAAATACCCCTTCTGTACCTGTCTTGTTTATCCCCATCATGTATTTAAAGGTGTCAATCATATCCTCCGATCCCTTCTCTCCTCCAGTGAGTACATATTTAACTCCCTCAGCCTGTCCTCGTAGGGTTTGTCTTCCAAACCCTGTATCATCTTTGTTGCCCTGCGCTGTACCCCCTCCAGTAATCTGACATCCTTCTTCAGAAACAGGTACCAGAACTGCATGCAGTACTCCATGTGTGGTCTGACCAGTGACCTGTACAGAGGCAGGATCACCTCCCTCCTTCTGGAGGAGATTCCTCTCATAACATACCCCAGCATCCTGTTGACTTTAGCTGATGCCTTCCTGCACTGAGCTGAGTTGTTCATATTCCCCATTATAACCACCCCCAGATCCTTTTCTTCCTCGGTGGTACCTAACTGAACCCCTCCTATCTGGTAGCTCCTCTTACGGTTCCTTGCTCCGAAGTGCAGTACCTTGCACTTCTTAACACTGAACCCCAACTGCCATGATTCTGACCACTCTTCCAGTTTAGTTAGGTCGTCTTGTAGCCCTTACCACCCTATTATGTCATCCACCACTGCCCCCATCTTGGTATCATCAGCGAACAAACTGATTTTACTCCTGATGCCATGTGGGATATCTGATATGAAAATCCCAAACAGCACCAGGCCGAGTACCAAGCCCTGTGGAACCCCGCTCATCACAGCCCTTGGTGATGAAAGTTCCCCACCACCACCCTTTGCTGCCTCCCCTACAGCCAGTTCACAATCCATTTAACCATCTTTGTCCCCACCACCGCATACTCCAACTTTTCCCCCAACCGCCCATGAGGAGCTGAATCAAAGGCCTTGCTGAATTCCAAATACAGGACATTCACTGCACGGCCCTTGTCCAGGTCCCTCATCTCCCAGTCATAATACTCAACTAGGTTGGTCTGGCAGGATCTCCCTGAGACAAATCCATGTTGCTGACTGTCCTGGAGTCCATTGTCTTCCAAAAAAGGACACCAGCTTCTCTTTCAGAATTGTCTCTATTAATTTCCCTACAGTGGATGTGAGGATTACTGGTCTGTAATTGCCTGGTTCATCCTTTGGGACACTTTTATGGAGGGGCACCATGTAAGCCATCCTCCAGTCCTGTGGTATGCATCCTATGTCCAAAGAGGTATTGAACAGGTCTGCCAGTTGCACAGCCGGGACCTCCACCAGTTCTTTCAGCACCCTAGGGTGAATGCCATCCAGTCCTGGTGCCTTATCCACCCTCAGAGTCTTCAGACCCTCCAGCACCCTGCTCTTTGTAATTACCTCATCTGTCACCCCATCCCTATCCTTGCTCACCTTCCCCATCCTCTGAGGTAGCTGCCCTCCCTTCTCTTTCATAAATACAGAGCAGAATTATTAATTTAATGCTTTTGCCTGCTCCACCCCTTTCTCCACCCACCCATTCCCCTCCTTCCTAATCTTCACTAGCTGGTTCTTGCAGCTCCTTCTCTCCCATATGTACCTGAAGAAGTCCTTTTCCCCGTCCTTGATGCCATTAGCCAGCCTCAGCTGTGTGGAAGCCTTGGCCGCCCTGACTAGTCTGGTTACCTCTTTAGATTGCTTCACATACACTTCCCTGTCCTCTCCCCTCCCAGATTTCCTGAACCTCATAATTATTTCATGGATGGACACTTGGGATCAAGGTGGGGGGGTCACTATACCACCAGAGATGGGGAAATTATTTATACTTATTTCACAGCTGGACATCGGGGATCGGGGTGGGGGATACTAGACCACCAGAGTGGGGCCTCCATTTAATGCTATTAATATGGGTGATCGGGGCTGGGGAGGGGGAACCATGGCACATTGCCGCAAACAGGTTATCACCCAGAGAAAAACTGTATAAGTACCCTTAGACTAGCCGTGGATGGTCTAAGAGTACTTAGAGTTTCTCCCCATGGGAGAGATCTGAGAATCTCAATTCCAGGGATGTGACTGCTAGTGTCTGACACATGACCCCTAGCACCATATCACAGACCATTTTTGGGTTCATAGGCAGCCTGCAGTCGATGCAGGCTGCTTTTGTGACTAGCTCAGGGGGCCTATTTTGATGCAAGGTGCTACTTGCACCATTTACTGTACGTTGGCCACCTGCACCTTGTGTCATTCTCTGGACTCTGAGAATCGAGCCCTCTGTCTCAAATAATAGCACGTTCATTCATAAATTCAAAAAAAGGACAAATACACTTAGAAGCAGGCTTATATTGCCGACCACACTTGCCTCAGTGCTTTCAGTCCACCAACTCTTCTTCAGGGAGCATCGATAGACTCGAAGCGTTGGAGCGAGTGTGATCATCAGCACAAGCCTGCTTCCATCTGTATTTCTCCTTTTTTTTGCTTTATGAATTAAAATGCTATTTTTTGAAACTGTATATATGCGCAGTGCCTAATTTGAAACAAGCTCCATTGTGAGTGCACAAGAATCTTTGGAGTAGTGGGAGTTTCTTTATTTCTGGCAGTATCTTGTGGTGTCCCATTATGGGACAAAGGGTTCAGTAGGGGAAAGACAGGTGACTTTATATTCTGTATTAGAATTAACTTGTCTCTCTCTCCTCCTGTCTTTTTTCTCAAAGTTTCTTTTAGAATTGCCACCTTTTAAGAAGCCCAAAGTGGGACATGTCTTAACTGAATTATGATTTTTCGCAGAACAATATGTAACCTAGACCAATGCAAGGCTTGTTTTCTCTAAATAATCAGAATTAAAATTAAGTGGTTTAGATTTTTAGTTGCTTCTACTGTTTCTTAACATATTTGAGTTAAGATAGAGTTTTCTTCAACATTTAGAAGAAAAGTTAGAAAATAGTTGTTTCTACAATAAGGTCAGGACGTGTAGAATGTTTCTTGTTTTTTGCAGGACACAGCTGCCCAAATCAGGACCATCCTGTGCAATCAAGACAGGTGGTAACCTTAGTTATTTTGTTGTCCAAATAGAGGACAAGGGACTTCAGACTGGGGAGACAGGTGACTTTATATTCCATACTGGAATCACTGCAACTTTCCACCCTCTCACAGTTTTCATTATTTCAGGCAGTCTCTTCTGGTGTCCATATCTAGGACAAAGGATTCAGACAGGGAGAGACAGGTGACTTCATATTCCATATTAGAATTAACTTGCCTCTTTCACCCCTGTCTTTTTTTCTGGAAGTTTCTTTTGTTGTCCAAATATGGGACAAGGGGCTTCAGACTGGGGGAGACAGGTGACTTTTTATTCTGTATTGGAAATACTGTAACTTGCCTCCCTCTATACTATACTATGGTTCATACTATGGCATAAGGAGCTAAGCAAGGCGGTGAGCCCATATGCGCTCCTGTACCTAGGTGTAATTAAAAACAGAATTACCATCTAAGATGTATCTATCCAGATTAGTTTTAAAATCAGCTTTATTTTTGCTATTACCTCTTCAGCTAGACTGTTCCAAGGATTGACTACCCGTTGGGTAAAATAAGCTCTTCTTTTCTCCATATAGAATTTGCACGGCTTAAGCTGCAATCTGTGTCCTCTAGTACCTTTGTTATGATTTTTATGTTTGCTTACGCGCTTGTGCAAGAAACATAGTGCCATTATCTGAGTTTTCGGAGGTGTGGCACCCTGTCTTCCAATTCGGTCAGTGTGTTTGCAGGCACAGTTGCAGTTCTCCAATCAACGCTGCAGCTGTCTATGGCAGCAGTTGAAAATGCAGTGCCATACAGCTGAAAGGGAGAGCTCTGCTTCAGTGAGCAGCAATAAGATATCACGTGCTCATGCGTTTCCCCCCCCACTCACACACTGTATGGCTGCTCTGCTGCGCTCTCCCCCCCAACAGAGTTCCAGGTACCATGCTGGGAGCCCACCCCCGCGTGGCAACATTCTATATGGCCGACGGGTGTGCCCAATCCCCCGTCAGCTCCACTGTTTACCCTCCCCCCAAGAGACTACCGGGTGCCATGCTGGGAGACCACCCCAGCATGGCAATAGTCCGTGTGGCTGATGGGGGTGCCCAATCCTCCATTGGCTTCGCTGCCCCCCAAACAGCCTTCCAGCTGTCATGCTGGGAGCCCATCCCAGCATGGCACAAGTCCCACGTCATCCTCCTAAAAAGAAAAGCACCTGAAAAGAAAAAACCTTCCCTCGCTTACTGTCCTGACCCCCATCCCCCCAACCGTGCCCACTGTCTGCACACCCAGCCTCCCCACACACACCCACCTCACCCCATACTTACCTCCGGAGTCCGCCGCGACTATCTTCGGTGGACCAGGAACATGTCTGCACTCTTCAAAGCCGACCCCGAACTGAGGAAATGCCGGTAAACTGTGTAATGGAATAAATAGGGTTTTTTCAACTTTGATGCATATCTCAGGCATTTTGGGGGAATTTTTTCACCAAATTTTCAACATGGGGTTTTTGGGACCCCTCCTCATGAATTCTGTCACTGTCATTTTGTTAATAGGGCTTGAAAGATGATTTTGTGGTCACTGCGCAGAACCACCTTTCGGGACCAATTTACAAAATGACAGTGTCACAGTTCATGAGGTAGGCCCCCAAAAACCCTATGTTGAAAATTTAGTGAAACAATTCCCAAAAATGACTGTTTTACGAGTGTGCGTTGTGCTGTTCCTACACACACTCATAAGTTCACAAATTTTCAATATTTTCATTCCAGATTTTCAACACTGCAATTTTACCACACCTCTTTATAAGCAGTACAGCTGTCATTTTTCACATCTCGCCCAAAATGTGTTTCCGTGCATGTAGTGCACAATGGTGCAGTCGGTATGCGAAATCAATGTTCGGGACAGATTAAAAAAATCACAGTGACACTGTTCATGAGCAGAGGTGTTAAAATGCCTATGTTAAAAATTTGGTGAAAAAATTCCCAAAAATAACTGTTTACAAGCACGCATCACGCTGCTCATACGCACGCTCGTAAGTTCGCGAATTTTCAATATTTTCACTCCAGATTTTCAACATTGCCATTTTACCACACCTCCTTATGAGCAGTACAGCTGTCATTTTCACATCTTGCCCAAAACGTGTTTCCACACATGTAGCGCACAATGGCGCAGTCGGTGTGCGAAATCAATGTTTGAGACAGATTAAGAAAATCACAGTGACACTGTTCATGAGCAGAGGTGTTAAAATAACTGTGTTAAAAATTTGGTGAAAAAAGTCCATAAAATGACTGCGTTACGAGCGACCATTGCGCAGTTTCCACGCACCCTCGTAAGTTCATGGATTTCTAATATTTTCAGTCCATATTTTCACCTGGCATTTTTCCACACTTCCTTATGAACAGTACAGCTGTCATTTTTCACACCATGGCTGAAATGTGTTTTCGCACTTCCAGCGCAGAAATGCGTGGTCGCTGTGGGAAATCACTGTTCGGGACTGATTAAGAAAATCAGAGTGACATTGTTCATGAGCGGAGGTTCCAAAATCCCTGTGTTGACAATCTGCTGTAAAAAATCCCCAAACTAATTGCATTACGGTTGTGCGTTGCGCATTTTCTATGCACGTTCGTGACCACCAGTTTTTTAATATTTTCACTGCAGATTTTCAACATTGCCATTTTTCGCCTCCCCATGAACAGTACAGCTGTCATTTTTCACATCCTGTTCGAAATGTGTTTTCGCACCTGTGGTGCCAAATGGCATAGTCACTGTGCAAAATCAGCTTTCGGCTAACAAACTGATATTGCCACTGTTCATAAGGTGGGAGACACAAAAAACCCATGTTGAAAAGTTGGAGTGAAAATGCCAGCAGATGCCTGAGCGTTAGGGTTTCCGACCATAGCGCCCCATCCTCTACAGATTGACAGGCATCAGGGGGTGTGACTGGATTCTGCCTGTAATGCTCATACCATTCCACACCCTGCAGCCAGTGACAGGCATCAGGTGTGCCTTGGACTCTACGGCCCCAAAGTTCACCCCATTCTCCTATACAGCACCCATCTCACCATATTTCCTGATGGAATGGGGGTGAGCATAAGGGCCAAAGACCCCAAGGCACACCGTGACACTTGTCAGCATCTGCAGGGTAGGGTGTTGTGAAATGGCATGGCCGTTATGCCTGACGACCCAAAGGCACACCCCAATGCCTGTCACTCTCTACAGGGTGCTGGTGGGGTTGGCTTCAATTCAATACTTCACTGTCATTCCTATTATGCAGCTCTGTAACTCCTACACTACCAATGCCAGCAAGCAAACATTTGGCATTGACAAATTCTTGTTTAGTTTGAAATTTAGTCCTTTAAAAAGGTTACTATCCTGGATTAGAGTATGGCAAAGTAGTAACTCTCCCCTTATTCTCCTAGCATGTAGTGACATTAAATTTAACCTAACTAGGTAGTCCTCATAAGATAGATTTTTACATTCATAAATCAACTTGGTGGCTTGTCTGCCAGTTTTTCATTATGTGTCTTCTGGTGTCTTCTGGTGTCCAGACATGGGACAAAGTGCTTCAGAAAGGGAGAGACATGTGAGTTTATACTCCGTATTAGAAATAACTTCTCTCTCTCTCTCTCTCTCTCTCTCTCTCTCTCTCTGTCTATTTCTGACAGTTTCTTTTGGTGTTCAAACATGGTACAATGGACTTCAGACTGGGTAAGACAGGTGATATATATTACATATTAAAATTAACTTGCCTTTCTCTTTCTCCTGGTCTTTTCTTATTTCTGGCAGTCTCTTTTTGACGTCCAAACATGAGACAAAAAGAGCTTTAGACAGGTGGGGAGACAGTTGACTTTATGTTCTGTATTGGAATTTAAATTGCATCTCTCTCCCCATCTTTATTTCTGCCAGTATCTTTTGGTGTCCAAATATGGGACAAAGGGCTGGTCAGAGTGGTTGCATGAGTGTTTGGCGTTTGTTCCTGTACTTATGGTGCAATAGTTTCATTTCGGCACATTTATTATCCCAGAGTCGGTATTTAATGCACTTTTGCAGTTCCTGCTCTTTCTATGGGGTTCGTGGGATTATATATCCCTTGTTTTTGCCGAGACACCATTTTGCATGCACGCCCACTCCGTTACACATTTGGCTGCTTATGCTTTATGGAACTGCTTTTCACTATACTTAGGACAACTACACTTTTGCACAAGCCTGCATTGCTGCTTAAATTGGGTGAGATATATGCCTTTTATATGTGTGTCATTTTTCCTGATATTAAAATAAAAAAAGAAAAATATATATATTTTTTTTGTGCTGACCCCTAGGCGTTATTTTTATTGGGACCTTGTTATCAGCTCCTGGGGTATAGTGCACTACTCCTGTTTACTGAGCCCCCTACTTCCTATGTCTTGTGGAAGGATTTTTTTTCCTTTTATGGGACAAAGGGTTCAGACAGCAACAGATGGGGTTTTATATTACATAACGTAGAAACAGAATTTGTCAGCAGATAAGGACTGCTTGGCCCACCCAGTCTGCCCATTCTTTCGCTACCTATAATGTCACTGCAGACTCTAATCTATCTCCAGCTCCCACCCTTGCTCCCCTTGCTTCCCTCTATGATTTCATTGTGCCTGTCCCATGCATGCTTGAAGCCCACCACTGTCTTCACCCCCACCATCTCTGTTGAAAGACTATTGTAGTCATCCACCACTCTCTTGGCGAAGAAGTACTTCCTCACATCTCTCTTGAATATCTCCTTCCAGCTTCATTGCATTTCCCATTTTTCTTGTTCATTTTTTCTTCTGACAGATACCCCCCCCTTGTATCTTGTTCACCCCACGAGGTATTTATAGGTCTCTATCATATCTCCCCCTCCCTTCTCTCTTCTACGGTGTACATACTGAGGTCTTTCAGTTTCTTCTCATAGGGCTTCTGATGCAGACCCCGCACTATTTTAATGGCCATCCTCTGAACTGCCTCTACTCTTTCTATGTCCTTCCTGAGATGTGGTCTCCAGAACTAAATATAGTACTCCATGTGAGGTCTCACCAGCGATTGATACAGTTGCAACACCACCTCTTTCCTTCTGCTGGTAAAACACCTCTCCATACAGTTCAGCATCCCAATGACCCTACCTGCTGCTTTGTCATATTGCCTCAATACCTTGAGGCCATCAGATAGGAGGACTCCCAGATCCTTTTCTTGTTTGGTGATCATTAATACCTCTTCTCCCATTTTGTACTCCCCCTCTGGTTTTCTATGCCCTAAGTGCATGATTTTGCATTTTTGGCATTGAAACCCAGCTGCCATGCCCTTGACCATGCCTCGAGTTTTCCCAGGTCTCTGCACATTTTCTCCACCTTCTCTGGAGTCTCCACACTATTGCAGATTTTGGTGTTATCCACAAAGAGGCATCTCTTTCCTTCTAGCTCAACTTCAATGTCACTCATAAAGACATTTATTTTTTTATTTTTTTTATTTTTTATTTTAGTTTTTGTTGACCGGGTAAGTGCACTAGACAAATCCTGCCTATTTTCAGGCTCGACCTGGGGGAGGGGGATACAGATGAATGCCAACTGACCTTGAACCAGATTAAGCTGTTGGTGGTATTTTTTTTAGTGAATGAGGGAAATTTAGCCAGGACACGGGAATTCCCTACTCTTTTCGATAAGTGCCATGGGATCTTTAACATCCACCTGAACTACCACCAATCCAGGCAGATGGGACCTCGGTTTAACGTCTCATCTGAAAGACGGCACCTCAGAAGTGCAGCACCCCTCTCATGCTGCACTACAGTGTCAGTACTGGGATATTAACCCAAGTGCCAGATGTGGACATTAAAGAGGACTGGTCCCAGTACTGAGCCCTGTGGCACCTCACTGGTCACCCTCCTTTCCTGGGGGTTAACTCCATTTACTACAACCCTTTGCCACCTATCCCTTAACCAATTTGTTACCCAGTTTATCACCTTTGGACCCATTACTAAGCTGCCCAGTTTCCTTATGAGCCCCAATGTGGAATGGTGTCGAATGCACTACTGAAATCTAAGAAGGCCATGTCCACCACCCAAAGCTGATCTATTTTCTGGTCACCCAGTCAAATAAATCTATCAGATTTGTCTGACGTGATCTTCCTGGTGAATCTATGTTGCCTCAGGTCTTATAACCTGCTGAATTCAAAGATACTGTATTTCACAACCCTTTTCTTTAGCAGTGACTTCGTTATCTTCGCCACCACTGATGTTAGGCTCACTGGTCTATAGTTGCCACCCTCTTCCCTGCTACCACTTTTATAAAGTAGGACTACATCTACCCTCCTCTAGTCCTCTGGAACTATGCCTGTTTCCAGTGCATTGTTAAAAAGGACTGCAGAGGTGCAGCTAGTACCTCCCTCAGCTCCCTCAGCACCCTTGGGTGTACCCCGTCTGGCCCCATAGCTTTGACCACTTTGACTCCCTCCTCTGTAAAGGAACTTGTGTCTACCCTCCCACATGCCCCTGTTGCTTTTATGCAACCAATACCCTTCCCCTTCCCTTGTGAAAACTTAACAAAAGTATTTGTTAAGGATATCTGCTTTTTCCTGCTCCTCCTCCTCTGCACAGCCCCACATGACCTTCTTAACCTCACAATCCCTCCCTTAGTCTACCTAAAGAATTGTCTTGCCCCTTCCATTACCACTTGGGCAGTTCTTTCCTCAGTTTGTACATTTGCCTCTCTCATATTAGAATTAACTTGCCTCGCTGTCCCTTAATTTATGTGTGGTAGTTTCTTTTGGTGTCAATGTATGGGACAACAGGCTTCAAACCAGATGAGACAGGTGACTTTACATTCCATACTAGAAGTAACTTGCCTCTCTCTCCCCTGTTGTTTTTTATTATTTCTGGCCGTGTCTTTTGGTGTCCAAATATGGAATGCAAAGAGACCAGATAGTTGGCTTGGTGGTACAGCTGGTAATGCAACTGGAACCGTATTCTTGGTGTCCTGGGTTCAAGTCCCAGCTAAGGCGCTTATTTCTTTCTCTTCTCTGTTTGTATGTGTTCCATAAATATACACACCATACTCTTGTGATTGGAAATGTAATTATCTGTGCAACACCAGGTTGTGCATTAGAGAATGAATGTACTCTGGGATGTCCCAGATTCCAGCTGCCTTGGTGGTGCAGCTGGTAGTGCGACTGGAACAGTATTCCAGATGACCTGGCTTCAAGTCCTAGCTATGGTAATTACTTCTTTCTCTCTTCTGTTTGTTAGGGCTTCACATAGGTAAGGACAGATGACTTTATATTCCTTATTAGAATTAACTTGCCTCTCTCTTCTTGTCTTTATTTCTGACAATATCTTTTAGTGTCCAAATATGGGACAGAAAGGGCTCCAGACCAGAAGGAAAGGTGACTTTATGTTTCGTATTAGATTTAACTTGCCTCTCCCCCCCCCCCCGAATTTATTGATGGCTGTTTCTTTTAATGTCAAAATATGAGACAAAGGGCTTCGAGCCAGGTGAGACAGGTGACTTTGCATTCCATATTAGCATTAACTTGCCTCTCTCTCTCCTGTGTTGTCAGTATCTTTTTGGTGTCCAAATATGGGACAAAAAAAGTTTCAGGCAAGGAGAGAAAGGTGACTTTTTATTTTGCAGTAGAGTTAACATGCCTTTCTCTCTCCGTCTTTATTTCTGACAGTTTCATTGGCATTCAAATATGGACAACAGGCTACAGACCTGGAGAGACAGGTGACCTTTATATTCCATAGTAGAATTAACTTGCCTCAGTCTCATAGTTTTTCATTATGTCTGGTAGTATTTCTGGTGTCCAAATACAGGACAGAGAGGGCTTTAGACAGGGAGAGAAAGGTGACTTTATATTCTGTATAAGAATTAACTTGTCTTTCTCTCCCTGTCTTTATTTCTGCCAATTTCTTTTGGTGTCCAAATATGGCATGCCCCCAGACTGCTGCAGCTACTATGAAAGCATTGTCTAGGCCTGTGGACTTTCACATGTGGGGCAAAAGGCATAAGACAAGGATAGATCTTAGTGGCACTTGCCGTAAGTTTACTTTGTTTAAAAAATGATTAGCAATCTCATTATTACTTCTGCACCTGAAATATGTATTTAACTGTATGCTGATCCTCTTGTAAAACAGTCTGTGGATCACTTTTTCAACATTTTTTCAACTTTAAGCTAGGTTCTATAAAGTTTTATTAAGGTGCTACTGATCAGGTTAGATGCCAGGAAATGACTCAGATTGCACCAAAAATCACCAAAATATTGCCAGCTTATGGGGACCTATGCAGACCCCAGACACCCTGCCTATTTCTGGGAGCCCAGGTGGACCCAAGACCTATGGCCTAATTTTTACCTTATACCACCCCACCCCTCCCCCGGAAAAACAAAAGCTGACTCCTATCAAGTCATAAACTTCTCTCCGCAATGTTGTTAAAGCCATTAACAGTTTGGTTTTCTTTGTAGTTAATCTTTTTATTGAGTAAATGTGGAACACCTGCATATACAGGCAAACGTATATACTTGTCATACACTTTCATTTTCTTAACCTAGATTACAGTATTCTAGCAGCAGTACCTTCATCAGCAAACCCAATTACACATTCCTTTACTGCCTTTGCTTTCTGTATACCACAAAAAGAAGAGATCCTTCTTTCAGCAGTCCACGTATCCTATCTACTGTGCATATACTGCGGTACATACTCTACTTCCATAAACCTTTCACACCATTATGGATCCTTCTGTTGCCAGGACTAGGGTAGGGGAGGAGCTTCATTTCCAAGTCTTCCTAGTTTTGTTACCTCCTAGTCTGGAGACCCAAATCAGGGGGGCCTGAGGAGGTCCTTACTATTTGGAATTTGGGCAAGAGATGACTTAGGCTAAATATATATCAAATACAGGGCCCATATTGCTTGGAACTGGTTTGTATTCGTGGAGAAATGCAGCATCCTAGAATTCATAACAAGAACCTCTAGCATTCCCCATATTTCGGGGAATCTGGGGATCTCCATTTGGACAAAATTAGCCTTTTTGCTTCCACAGTTGCCTGGAGCAGCCACTGTTGCTGTGGGATTGTCAGGGAAGTGTCTCACTGTGGCACACCTAGTAACACCATAGCTGGGGCCATGAGAAGCTGGTGCTGCAACATCTTGGAGCAACAGTCCAGTACTTGCATCCAAAATGGTTGTATCTCCATACATTGCCACAGGATATGTAACAAATCTGCCCCTGTGGCATTGCACCTCCAGCACCTACCATGGTTCAACAAGCCCATAGCTTTAAGCACCACAGGTGTGCGATACCACAGATGCAGAATTTTGTTTTGGATTAAAAGACTTCATTGGTTTATGCAGGGCCCCATGTGCCAGAGCCCATCAATGCTGCCACTCTTCCTCAGAGATAGTAACACTCAGCATCCTCCGACACTTAGTCTTGGCCAGGATAGAGGCCTCTGGGGCTACGTCTCTCATCAGTTTCTGTAAACAGCCAGCCAGACCATTAGGTGCCTTAATCTATGCTTGTATGGGAAACCGACTGTGGTGTTCTCTCAGACCCTGGTTACAAGTATGGCATGTACGTCTTTGCCTCACCCACTTACTGTGTACAAGTCTCAACTGGAGAAATCTTGAAAAATCATCCCTAGGTATGCCATATTTGTTTTGTAGCCCTTGAAAGGATTCAAATGCTTTTCCTTCAGTGACTAATCATCCTTAACTTTATATATATGTTTACTGTCCCACTCCCTCCATCGAATGGGGTTCTGGCCTATGCAGAAGTAGGGGTTATTTCACATAGAGGAGTACTCCCCTGGATTCTGATATAGCTTAGCTAGCTTTCCCACCCTGTTCCATGTGGCATGTGCTGCTTTGATTGTCAGTCAGCTCTGAAACTGCTTTGGCAGTGGGTGGCCAAAATATACCACAGGATGTGCTCCCTGTAATGCAGCCGTCTCTATCGCCACCCATGCCGGTGGCTCAGAATTTGCTCCTGAAACAAGTAGCATGACATGGTTACCTGGAAGGCATCTGAATAGTAGGGGAAGTATGGTAGGTTCCATCCATATTTAGTCCATGGGGCGCACAGTTTAACCTTAATAATACCTTGGGGGTGAGGTTCCTCGCAGAAACTTTTTTTATAATGGAGTTCAGTTTCTGATACCACTTGTTCAGAATCTTCACAGGAAGGTGGGACAACAGGTAGAGGACCTTAGATGCGAGCATCATCTTTATAGCTGCTATCTTTCCAGCCAAGGATAAATTCAGATGTTTCCATCTCTCTTCTTCCACCTTGAGGCTTGCAGTCAGGGGGTTAAAATTCCTAGCCACTAGATTATGTAAATCCTGACTAATCTGGATTCTCAACTATTTAATTTCTTTAGGGGCCCAGGCTAGTCCAGAGACACTCACTAGATCCGTGGTCACGGCTACATTAAGTGGTAGGATCTCAGATTTATTTATGATTATACAGAGCCCTGATATATCTGCAAAGGCCCCCAGTGTTAAGAGGATATAGAGTGTGCTACTCTCCAGACTGCTGCTAAGGATAAGACAATCCTCTGCATATAATTTAGTGTAATATTCCGCTAGCCCAACTTTAATCACCAGTACATGTTTATGGATTCTGACTGCAGCCACCAAGGGCTCCACTGCAATGACAAATAGCAAGGTAGAGATGAGACAAACTTGCCTTGTGCCTCTGTATAGTGGGAAAGGGCCCAACATGGTATTATTCATCAGAAGTCTTGCCATTGGACTCTTATGCAGTGTACAGATCCAGGTGTGGAAATTCAGGCCAAAATCACAGTGGTCCAGAACCACCTGCAGGTACTCCCATTCTGCTGAATCAAATGGTTTTTCAAAGTCCACTGCTCCGACCGCAGCCACAGTTGGGAGCGCTGTAGTGGTCTGTACTAACATAATGAGGGCTCTCAAATGATCTACACTGGCCCTACCCTTCACAAAACCTACCTGTGATGGGTGAATAATCAAGGGGAGAATTTCTCCCAGGTGGGACACCAGTACCTTAGCCAAGATTTTAGCATCCGCATTGATAAGGGATATACTGTAGGTCTATAATTAGCTGGCATAGTGTGATCCTTTCCCTCTTTCATGAGTAGTATAATAATGGCTTCCTTAAGGGAATCAGGTAATTCCTCCCTTTTGTGAACTTCCTGCAGCATGTACAGCATCAGTTGAACTGTGCTATCTTGCACAATTTTGTAGAAGTCCGTCAGGAAGCCATTACTACCCAGGGATTTCTGGGGAGCCATACTCTTGATGGCTTGTCAGATCCCACCTCAGTGAAAGGATTCTCTAGGTCACTTAGTTGTACTTCTGAGAGTTTGGGGAGGGCCAGGTAGGCCATGAAGTCTGAGAACTTATCCTCCTCTCAGTGGACATGAGATTTATGTAGGTTTCTGTAAAATCTTACCTTGGTGTTTTTAATATCCTCTGGAGAAGTACTGATTTTGTTACTAGGGTCCTTAAACTATGTTTTGTACTTCTCCACCTGTTGCTTCCTCAGTCTAAGAAAATGACTTGCTAGATTTCTCCTCATTGGTCCAATACTTATGTTTCATTCTCTGGATTTGTAGTTCAGCTTTTCTAGTGGCTAAGTAAATTAATAAATTGTATCCTGAGGGTCATAATTTCATATACCAGATTGGGATTATCTAATTGACAGGGGGGAGGTTTGTATGCTGCTTTTTTTTAACTTGAGCTGCTCCTCTAATCTACTAGCCTGCTTTCCCCTTTGGCAGCAACAGTAGGTAGTAAAACTAATGATTTTGCCCCATATTGTGGCCTTAAACACCTCCCAAATCTTTTCTGGAGCAGCTGCCCCTGTGCGTTGTCCAAAAAATACTGCTTAATTTATTTTCTTAACCATTGCTAAAATTCCTTATTCTTCAGGAGGAGGGGGTCCAGCCATCACTTTGAGGACTTGGGAGGGGAGGAGTCAAATTGGAGCACTATTACAACAAGCACATGATCTGAAATATAATGGGGTGCAGTCTGGACATCAGTGGTTTGAGGGGTAAGCCTGGGTGATGTAAACCAGTAGCCCAACCTACTCGCAAATGCATGGGCTGTTGAGAAGTAAGTGTAATCTCTCACTGCAGGGTGAGTTAGCCTCCAAATATCTGTCAGATGGAGCAAGGTGATAAGATTGCACAGAGTGCAATTAGATTTTACATGGGGTTCAGGCTTAGCATTTGATCTATCAAGCAAATGGTCTAAGGCAAGGTTGAAGTTCCCCTAATAGGATATCTGGGTTATCGAACACCATGTCTATTAACTTTTTGGGAGACTTCATTAACAAACTTAGGGCAGTGTTCATTAGGGGAATAAATGTTAGCCAGAATTATGGGGCCTTTTGGTGTAGACATCTTAGCTAAGATCCATAACCTCTTATCATCAGACTTTACTTCAATCGGTTTCCATTTTAAGTGCCTGTGGCATACACTGGAGACCCCACCATTGACCTTCCCTGATATACTATGGGATTCCCACCTCACCCATTCCCTAGTTAACTGTTGGGCCTCTGGCTTATTTAATTTTTGTCCCCTGCAAGAAGGCTATTTGTGTTTTTAACTGTTTCAACCTGGATAACACATTTTTTCTCTTGACAGGCAAATTTAGGCCCCTCACATTCCAGGAGGTAGCCTCTTCAGGTGTCATATTAGCCTTAGTCTAGTACAAGTAACTTAACCTAGTTAGGAAAGATTGTTATCCTTGGTTGACATCTCATGTAGCCATACTGTGCCTCTTTGGTTGCTAACAGACCCATATCCCCCCGGTCTCCTAATTAGTTTCTACCCCATTTGTGTGCTGCTGAATATAGCACAGGTTTGCTGACTCCTTCCTTGGGTCCACATTACTCCCATTTTATAAAACATGAACCAATAAACTGTATGCCCTGACTGTTCCCTTAGAGCACATAACCAATGCCAGTATATTTGAACCTGCACCTTGGGGAACACCAGGAATCTTAATACGAAGACATTCAACATCAAATTCAATCATTTCACCATGTAATTATAGAATGACAATAACATAACACTCATAACTTTCAAACCTTCTCTAAATACTGGGGAAACTTCCATAATACATCAGGTACCCAGCTTTACTGTAGGCTACCAGTAATCCTGGGAGTCCCCTTGGGGGTATATTCTTATCTCTTCAGCTCCCCTACGCTGTCGCTGGAGGGAGATCTAGATTAGAGGTCTTCTCAGGGAGGCTTTTGGGGTCCCCAGGGACCCACTATGTCACTTAGTCCCTCTTTCAGGCGAGAGGGTGGAGTGAGGTTGGCCATCCAGAATCCTTAAGTCAGATTCTGGCATTGTTGCCCTCCGGTTGAAGGGGGAGATGGGGGGATGGGCGTCCATATCCCAGTTGTAGAAAACAGTGCAGTATCCCCTTCCTTCTTCCTCCTCGCTCAAGTGACCTTCCTCATTATGCCCCAAGTTCCTGCCCTCGGTTCCTAAAGAGAGGCCTCATTCTTAGCACATATTACCCTGAGAAGCAGTAGTGAAGGGGTGTGCCCTTTTCTGAACCCGGTGAGGTACTGCAGCTATACCCAAATGCCTCCTGAGCAGTGGAAGAAGCAGGGGGATACAACACTTCCACCGTGCAGTAAATTGGTCTTATTCCCTACAGGAGCACTACTTACCATGTTTCCATGATGGAAGACATGAGGTAGTGTGCTCTCTTTGAACTGCTGCTTTACATATTTCACCGCCCTTCCACTGTCAAGCAGCAAATTGTACAAGTCATGAAGGAGGAGGCGGTACTGCTTCCCCTGTGTACCTTTTAACCATTTTGCCCCCTTCAAGCTCAGGGCTCCCATTATTTAGAATGTTCCCCGTGCAGAACCAGAACGGTAGGATCGAGGCCACAGGAACCTTCTGTGGTTAACCCCGATCAGCAACACCAAAAATAAACTCAGCCATAGGGTATTACTGTTTGAGCACTTCAGCCCCACTTAACAACATAACCTTCTTGTCCCCTTATTTGTCATTATTATACACCCCTGTAGTCCGTGGCTGGCTAGCTGTGTCTTGCAAAACCATATATTCCCAGCCACTGCATCTGAAAAAGTAAATCTGGTTAGAAGATATTTCTTACTCATACTATATGATTTAAGGTGAATCACAGCTCATTTGTGCAAATGATAAAAGTCCCTGAAGAGATGGTAAGGTCGCAACAACTCTTGCCTCACCATGATGTACACTATCCCTGAGTGTTGTGGCACCTTATTTAGATAAGGGAGCACCCAGATTTCACTTATGGTGCAGAAAGGGCAATCCGAAGGGGGCAACCTGCAGGATCTGTTGCTCTCCACACAGGAAATCACATTTCCCTTTCAATCCCCCCCCCCCAGGCTGAGTAATATGCAGTTCTTAGATCAAGCTGCATACATTCACACTTTTACATGGCACTGTGAGCGAGCAAAATGCATCAGCAGTTCTAACAATACAAAGCCGTGATGATGGTATAGGTGGACATGTCAAGCTTGCATAATGTCTCTGTCCCTCAGTGTCCCTTTTCTTGGGCAATCTGAGCACCACATTCTTCAGAACACACTTTACTGTTGCTCACTCACTCACCTCCTGGTCAGATTTTGTCACCTCTTGTGCAAAGCTTGCAGGCTGGGCAAGCTCCTCTGCAGATTCTGTTATACAGTCCACCCACTCTCAACAAATAAGGGCCCAGTCAGCATAATTAGCCTTTAACAAAGGATCCACAGCCCCTTTACCCTCCATACCACAGGCAGACATGTCCAGGGATGTTGGGGCCAGGTCGCAAAGGGCTTCAGACCTGTTTACACTTTAATTGGTGTGTCCCCAGGAGAGCTACTACTTGTCTCCAACAATCAATGTTGACTTTGAGTGCTTCTTGACCATGCCCTCTGTGGAGACAACATTTCGGTGAGGATGTCTTATTTGTTTCTCCTTTGCCTGTCCCGTTGTACCTGCTGCCATGCTTCTGTGGGAGTAGGATCCTCAATCAGTTGCAGGGCATGGGTTCCGGAGTCGGGTTGTGAGAGCTCCATGTGCTGACAGCTGGCCCCTCATGGCAGTGATGGGGACAGATATGAAAGCTCTCTGTCCCCTTGTATGTCCATCAATAACTGTTCCACCTCTGCTGGGGAACTGAACAACAGAAATTCATCATTATACTGCACTCTCAGCATTGCTGGGTACCTCAACGAATCAGGGATGTTCATTTTGTAGAGTTCATGCTTTACCCCAGCATATGCCTTCCACTTTTTGGAAAGCTCTTAGGAGTAATCTTGAAACAACTGGATCCTGTCTCCTTCCCATATGAGTTTTCCCCTCTCACAAGCCATTCGTAGATACACTTCTTTGACTTGGTATCTGAGGAACCGGCACAGGATCGGTCAGGGCTGTTCACCCTGTTTTGGGTTCGGTGCCAGTGACCTGTGGGCCCCTTCAAGCTCAGGAGGGGCCCCGTTGTTGATTTTCAGAAGGGTCGGCATCGTGCTTTGAAGGAAGGTACTTAAGTCCCTGCCCTCCGCACCCTCAGACAAACCGACTATGCAGAAATTCTTACGCCGGGCTCTGTTCTCTATGTCATCAATCTTCTGCATTAAGTACTGTATTTGCCCGTGGTGTTCGCAAAGCTGTCCATGGTGAGCATGTATGACCGTTTCGTGGTTCTTAGCTGCCTGCTCAGTGCCCCTCACAGTTAAAACCGGTACTCCTTGGCTGGTCTGGGTGATCGTTGCTTTAAGTTGTGCTGTATCACTTAACATTGGGTTCAGCAGCTTTGTTATATTTGCCAGTTCATGCACTGCTCAGGATGACGCAAGTTGTGCCATGGTCAGATAGCTGTCAAAGCAGCTGATGTTCATTTCTGTGGAACTCCCTTTCAGCTGTGATCAGCACGGGAGCCGCAGGGACTCAGGCCTCGTCAATTTCATAGCCCACGAGGCTCATGCCAGCTGCTAACTCGTTCTGTTTTCTGCCATTCCCCAGGACTGATTTACTCGAATCTGATGCCATTTAATAGCTCAAGATCCATGGATGCTAGTCCTGACTTAGGTTTTTGTTTTTATGCAGGTCAGTCCATCAGATGGATTAGATTAGGTCCCTAGAGGTCCCCTCTGTTCAAATTATGCTGCCCCCATCTTAGCTGGCAAGCTCCACCCGACCATTATCAGTTTTACTGCCTTCTCAGGGTACAGAATTAGTTTCAACAAGTCAACACTGTTCTCCTTGGCTACTCCCAGCCAGACAAAGAGCCTTCATACATAATTTTCCTTCAAATTAGCTGATTCCTCATTCACTTATCCAAGGGTTAGACTTGACAGTGAGCTTTATAATCTTTATAAAATAAATAGCATCCCAGTTATTAAAATAAAACCACAAGGGAGACCCCCAATTACACAGCGCATGTCTTGCACTGCCATGGCAGCAGCCCAGGTATGGAAGGGGATTCAGTAGCTGGCCGGCTGGCATGGAGTAGGCTGGGAGGTACTGCCACGTGGCAGTTTTACCAGGTGAGGAGGGTAGACACCAGATCATAGCTTTGCAGTAGCCCTGGGGGAGGCCGATAGAGCTTGCTCAGCCAGAAGGGATGACAGCGTGCATGCTGGCTCACAGTTGGCACTATTAGACACCATGGGGAGCAGGAAGGGATGGAAAACTGAAAGGTGAAGACCTTGTCGTCGTTGGGATGATGATTGTGGAGTTCTCAGTCACTGCAACAAGAATCACACTAGAGTGATCGGTGGGGCTAGAGAACGCCAATCAGGGAGCTCCACCATTGGGGTACGCCATGAGGTGTGAGAACTGGACAGATGATCCCAGAGTGAAAACTATATTAAAAATAAACACAAGGAAGATTTGGGAAATTGGCTGAATCTGACACTGTCTTTGTTATAAACACCACAGAAACACAATCTTTCAAAGTAATAGGGTACTCTACATCTTGAGCAGTGCTGTTCTGAAGAAGCTCCCCGTAGCAAAAGATGAAGTGAGGCCATTAGGGATTTTGTTAGTTCCACTTGCTGTTAGTAGCTCACAATTATCAGTGCTTTATAATAAAAAAGAAGCAGTGTCAGTGGTTCGGCAGGTAGCACACTCATGTCTGAGGCTGGAAAATCAGAAGGCCGTGGGTTCTATCCCCACACCTGGCACTTGGGTTAAATCCAAATACTGACACTGT
Source organism: Neoceratodus forsteri (assembly GCA_016271365.2). Taxonomy (NCBI): domain Eukaryota; kingdom Metazoa; phylum Chordata; order Ceratodontiformes; family Ceratodontidae; genus Neoceratodus; species Neoceratodus forsteri. Next base: position 514,561,766 of record CM057453.1, on the reverse strand, counting down.
AGTGCAGCATGAGGGGGGTGCTGCACTCCTGAGGTGCTGTCTTTTGGATGAGACATTAAACTGAGGTTCTGTCTGCCTGTTCTGGTGGTAGTACAGGTGGATGTTAAAGATGCCATGACACTCCTCGAAAAGAGTAGGGGAATTTTTATTGGTAATAACATACAGGCTTTTCTGAAACAAATACTAAAATGGTACATAAGTCAAAACCATGCAAAATAAGCAAAACGTTTCCATCTATGTTGCAGTAAGTAAGTCTGTTTCAAGTTTTTTAATGGTAAAAACTACGCAACTTTGTTAAAGAAATTAGCACACCAAAAATAATAGCAATACCTTTATTCTATGTACTGATAGCCTGTAGTCAGAATCATACAATACTAACCCTCGTTACCTATTGTGGTAGTACAGCGACATTTATCATACCCCCCCCCTTTGTTTTCCTCCTAACTTGTTCACCCTCTTGTTATTCCATGTTAATTTAGGATGTGGCTCAACGGCTGGTGCCAGGAAAAAAGGACACCAATTTGTAGGTACTGTAACTGGAAACAGTTTTATTTATTTATATTTATTGGATTTTGTTGACCCGGTAAGCCCACTGGGCCTAGAAGTTCCTTTTTCAGGGGCAACCAGGGGTAGGGGGGGATACAGATGGTAAGCAACTGAAACTGAACCAGATTAAACGGTTGGTGGTATTTTTAGTGAATGGGAGAAATTTGGCCAGGACACCGGGGAAATTCCCCTACTCTTTTTCGATAAGTGCCATGGGATCTTTAGCATCCACCTGAACTACCACCAATCCAGTCAGATTGGGACCTTGGTTTAATGTCTCATCCGAAAGACGGCACCTCAAAAGTGCAACACCCCTCTCATGATGCACTACAGTGTCAGTACTGGGATATTAACCCAAGTGCCAGATATGGGAACTGAACCCACAGCCCTCTGATCTCCCGGCCTCAGATGCGAGTGTGCTACCTACTGAGCCACTGACACTGATCAGTTTTAGGCGAAAGTTCTTTAAATTAGATGGACTGCATCTGACTAAGGAGGGAGTCAGTGCATTGGGGCAGAAGTCTGATGTCTTTGCAGAATATTTAAAGTAGCAAATGGGGAGAGGGGTGCAGCACCCAATACATCAAATGGGAAGAACACCCCTCCCCCCCTCAGCTAGTGATCAAACAGGAGTTCAACATGTTTATAGTTCATTTGCATTACCAGATAAAGAAAAGCAGGGGAAAAACCGGACCTCACCCCACAGCTAATGCAAGGAAATCTGGCCAATGGAAAATCATGTACACAAATGCCTGCAGTCTGGGAAACAAGATCCCAGACCTGGAAGCAACAATGACAGAGGTTAAATTGGACATAGTAGCCATTAGCAAGACATGGTTCACCAATAACCACACTTGGGAGACTTCAGTACCCGGCTATGTACTGTTCAGAAGAGACCGAGGTGCAAAAGGGTGTGGGGGGGGGAGTGGCCCTTTATGTCAATGAAAATATCAAAACTACAGAAATTCAGAATACACATAAGGAACTAGAACTGTGGGTCACCCTGGAAACAGGAAATAGAACAGCCATACGAACTGTGGTTGTCTACAGTCCTCTAGACCAGGGGGAGGACATAGATACATTACTGTTAGAAGATATAGAAAACATGATGGCTAAAGGGGAGGTCCTGATGATGGGAGACTTCAACATGCCAGATACAGATAGGTCAATGCCGGCAGGAACAGCCACCAGAACTAAACACATAGTGGATTCCCTGCAGGGGGAGGGCCTGAAACAATTGGTACAACAACCCACAAGAGACAGAGCTATCCTGGATCTAGTACTGACTAATGGGGAAAGGATCACAACTCTCCAGGTAGACGGTCACCTGGGCGCCAGTGACCATCACATGCTATGGTTCAATTTGGCAACTAGAACTAAATCATCACATCCCAAGGCAGAAATATGGGACTTCAGAGGAGCTGACTTTGATGAGATGGCCAACAGAGTTAAGCTAGCCCTGGCAAGAAGAAATACAGGTGAGAGAGCACAGGAAAAGGTGGAAAGCATTAAGGATGCAATACTTGAAGCAACATCCCATTGTGTTAGGGAGAAAAGCAAGAGCAAAAGAAGGAGGAAGCCACTTTGGTTCTCAAAAACAGTAGCAGAAAAGATCAGAGCCAAAAGGTTGGCCTTCGGGAAATAAAAGGCACGCAGTGGGGACGAAAATAGGAGGCATACCAAACTTCCTAAGGGTAGCAGGAAGGCAGTAAGGCAGACAAAGGCCCAAACCAAGGAAACACTAGCACGAACAGTAAAAGAAGGGGACAAGACTTTCTATAGATACATTAGTGAAGGGACAAAGTCCAGAGGGGGTACTGCTAAGATCAAAGGGGATAAGGGGGAGTGTGTGGAGGAGGACCAAGGAAAAGCATCTATCCTAAATAGATACTTCTGCTCAGTATTTACTGAGGAGAAGGCAGGGCAGGGCCCACAGCTCAGCACCATGGACACAAAGGGGAGGGAGGTGTGCACAAGTCCCTTCAAAAAGAAAGGGTTCTACAAGAGCTCACTAAGCTCAGGGTGGACAAGGCAATAGAACCTGATGGCATACATCCCAGGGTACTAAAGGAGCTAAGGGTGAAACTAGCAGAGCCATTAGCAGAACTGTTTAGTGAGTCTCTGAGCACAGGAGAGGTTCCAGAAGACTGGAGAAGGGATCATGTGATCCCTCTCCATAAACATGGCAGCAGGGAGAAGGCAGGGAACTACAGACCAGTCAGTCTTACCTCAGTAGTGGATAAGATTATGGAGACACTCCTTAAGGAAAGGATAGTGCAACACCTGGAATCCATAGGAGCACAGTATCCAAGACAGCATGGGTTTACAAAAGGAAGGTCCTGTCAAACTAATCTCACAGATTTCTTTGACTGGGTAGCCAGAGTGGTGGACCAAGGGAATGCAGTTGATGTCGCCTACTTTGACTTCAGCAAAACTTTCGATACTGTTCCATATAGAAGATTGATTAATAAGCTGGGTAGGCTTGGGGTAGGTCAGAGGTTGGTTAACTGGGTGGCAAACTGGTTGGCGGGCAAAAAACAGAGAGTGGTGGTAAATGGTATACAGTCAGAAGAGATGCAAGTCACAAGTGGGGTGCCTCAGGGATCAGTCCTGGGGCCAGTCCTCTTCAATACCTTCATCAGTAACATTGCAGATGGACTGGAGGGTAAGGTTTGCCTGTTTGCAGATGACACCAAGATCTGCAACAGAGAAGATGATCCAGATGGGGTGGGCAGAAAGAGAAGAGATCTAGAAAAACTGGCAAAATTGTGGGAAGAATGGCAACTGGGGTTTAATGCAAAGAAGTGCAAGATCATGCACATAGGGAAGAGAAACCATGAAGCTACCTATAGGTTGGGAGGAGAGTTTCTGGCTATCACAAGGGAAGAAAAAGACTTGGGCATCATCATCACAGATTACCTAAAATCATCCAAACAGACCACTAAAGCAGTAGGTAAGGCTAGAGGGATGTTGGGGTGTATTAGCAGGGGTATCACTAGTCGTAAGAGGGAGGTAATAATTCCTCTTTACAAGACACTGGTTAGGTCCCATCTGGAGTACTGTGTGCAGTACTGGTGGGCCATACCTGCACAAGGACATTAACAAAATGGAGGCAGTCCAGAGAAGGGCAACCAAAATGGTGCAGGGACTGCATCAGAAAACATATGAGGGCAGATTAATGGAGCATAATATGTATACCCTAGAGCAAAGGAGGGAGAGAGGTGATATGATTGAAACATTCAAACATCTTAAGGAACATGTTTCAATATAAGAAAAATAGCAAGACAAGAGGACACAGCATGAGATTAGAGGGAGGCCGATTAAGGGGTAATGTAAGGAAGTTATTTTTCACAGAAAGGGTGATGGACGCATGGAATGGCCTACCTCAGGAAGTGGTGGATATGAATACAGTGCAGGTCTTCAAACAGGTATGGGATAGGCATAAGGGAGCAATACAGATGAGTATGAATAAATAGGCCATTAGCAGAGTAAAGGCCTATGGCACATTCATAAGGTAAGAAAAATGGGCAGACTGGATGTGTCTTGCGGTCCTTATCTGCCATCAACTTCTGTGTTTCTATGTTTCTATGATAAGAAGTTTTGGCAATTTTTCCCATAGTATTCTTACTTTGGTATTTGCATATTTCTTGCTCTCTTGCACATACTGACTGAAATGCTTTCCCTGTGTTCTGAACTACCTACTGATGAAAGACATATTTCTGTTGAAAGAGCCAGGCACATCTGGATTGCCATAAGTAATACATGATGAAAATACTTATTTGTAGCGTACTCTTGTGAAGTATAGTCCAGTGTGATGCATAAATCCCTAGAATCAGTTCTTGATATGTAATTCCTGCAAACTAAGGGGACTGCCAGTATGTGGATATGCTAGCCCAAAATCCAATGGCATAAGAGCTCTGTAAAAATAAATGCTCTTGTGTTTCCAACAATGTCTTGCAACCAGGGCGTGGACAGTATTTCTCTGTAAGTGGTTTATGCATGGGTGCATTCCTTACTCCAAGTCTACCATGTACGCTCATCCATAATATGTCCCATACATGATTCAGAATCAGTTTATTATTCAAGAACCCTAACACCGTTCCTTGTTCCTCAGCAAGGCAGAGGGGAAAAAAATGATGGTCTCTGCAGAGTTTGTTTACATGACCTCCTGATATAGTTGTTTCCTTTTGCAGGTTGTCATTAAAACATGGGTGACTTTCCATTGTTTGATTTTAATGAATGCCTCGACTACATATTCTGGTTGAAAAACAGGTTTCCTTATTTTTGCACATTTGTTAGCTTACCATTCAGGCCATAGATGTTCGCAATAGGTCTTGATGGCCTCACTCCATCCCGACCATTGTAACTTGAAAATGGCTCCAATGTTGGTGTATAAGAATAAACTACAATAAAAGACTACATGATTAATCATTCCCAAACCTCCGTGTTTCTTTACTTTACATGGTGTGTTCCTTTTCACCGGTTTAATCTGCCCCTCCCAAGGGCCTGGAAAAATACACTGTAAATCCTAGTGTAACCCCCCTGCAAATGGGGGTTCCCAAAAGACATCCAGGAGCTTGCTTGAATGCTCCAAGCCTGAATGGTGTTTGGCATTTAAGCCATTTATCAGTGAGTGTTTTTAGAGCCTCTGGTACTGTCTCTTTAAGAGCTGTCTGCTTGCAGACATAATTAGTTTGTATGGGGGGACTGTGTGCTTCTCTGTTTGAGTACCACTCGAGCTGCTGCCAATTCACTCTATTTTTGCAGTCACTAGGAGTGCAAAGGGAACCTATCTGAAAGATGTAACTGTTTGCCAGAAATCATGTAGAGTAATAATGAAAATACAGTTTGTTTAACCTGCTTTCTTTGCAGTCAGAACTGTGTCTGCCTAGTTCCCCATTCTGGTTTTGAACTGCTGAACTGGACCAATCAGTGTGGGGTAAGCTAGCTCTAAAATGGTGCCTTGGACGAATCAGAACTTGGACTCATAATCTGAGCCAGCCACAAGAGGATTGCATGGGCAGTGACTCTGGGAGATGTAGTTTAGACTTAGGCGCCTTTTTGGACCAACAGCAGCAGTCTATTGTGAGTGACAGCCAATCCAGTCAAGAACTGGGAGGAACTCAAAGGAAGTGCCCGGTTTTGTCTGTTGGGAGTTTCAGTTTTAGCTTTGGCAGTGAAGGGGAAAGAAACCCTGTGCTCCTTCAGTGCACAGTTTCAGTCAAAAAACGTGTGTAAGGCCCAGAGTTCCGGTCTGCAGCTTGTGTAACTGCTTGTTAGGACTGAATCCGTCCTGTGAAAAGAATCAAAGGATCTCTGAAGAGTAGAAACCAGGCTCACCCTGTAGAAGACTGGAGAAATTGTTGAATTGCACTCGGTCTGTCAGGAACTGAATCTGCTGTGTGTTCTCCCAGGTATTGTGCAGTAATTGCGATCGGGATAGAGAAGCAGCCTGCCTGGTATAGTACTTTCTTTTTACCATATAAATGTGTGAAGAGTCTCGTGGAGATCAAGAGTAGCCCTGCTGACGTTGAAGGACCCTATCTTGTTTGGAGGTCGTGAGTACTAATTCAGAGTCGCTCCCTGTTGAATGCCACATTAAATCCAAATGGAATCACTGTACTGCTGACTGTTTAAACTAATTTTTCTTTTCACTGTGTGAAAAGTTTCCAGCTGCCACAGTTTGGACTAGCCACTAGGGCTTGGGTACCCAGGGACAGTAACTGGTAAGGATAGGCCTGTGCACAGAGCCATAGATAGATAGTAAAGTGATAAGCTAATTAACCTGATTTCCCCCTGTCCTTGTTATATCCCCCTAAATAAATCAGAGCTGCTTGTTTCAGCAAAGTTATACTGCCTGCGGTATTTGTCTATGTTAAAGTACTGTACTGTGATTGTTGCACTGTATCTTATTTCATAGGAGGTCCCAGTGTTGCACTGTATCTTATTTCACAGGAGGTCCCAGTGCCGGAACCAGACCTGGGGGTAAGTGTATACTGTGAAGGTAATTCTGATATATTGTGTGGGCCACTAGTGGGAAGAAAGGGGGGTTGCAGTGTCCCAGAGGGCTGTGACCAAGTTAGTTTAACTATTGCAAACCCTGTCCTCTGGGTGGAGGCACCCGCCATTGGATCCAGGCCCCCCAACCTGTTAGTGGCAAATCAGGCAGGGGTAGTAGCCCCTGGGATAACGCCATCTAGGGGTTACACTAGTTTCTAACCCTTGGGGGGGGTGTAGCTATTGTATACAAAAATGGGTAGTACCAGAGTTTTTATTAATACAATTCTTTTTAGTTTTGAGATCTTCTTTCCTTTCCATGTGTGTACTTTATTTTCAGCTAGACCAATGCATGTTGTCCAATTGCTGAGTGCCATAGCCTGGGCCCCAAATGTGACTCCCAGTATTTTTTTGTCAGAGGTGTCTATGGACGTGTCAGCTACATAGATGGGGGAAACTGGCAACCCTGGTTTCTGAGTGGAAGCCCTACACGCTTATTATAGTTTATTTTAGACATTGAATATAATGCAAATTCCTCCATTACGTTTTTCAGTTCTCCCCCAGAGGTTTCATCTGCCAGGACTACTACCATGTCATCTGCATATGCCATAACTTTTATCTGAGAAAGGCTTAGTGTTAGACTAGACCTGATATTCGAGGATTCACCTGAGTATTTCAAAGTAGCAGATACAGTCCAAATATGTAAAGCATGGAGCCCAAGGTTATATGTTCCACCAAACCACCCATTTACCGGAGGAGTTATATAGGCTATCCTATAGACTCGCAATCAATTTTATAAACTTATCAGGCATCCCTTAGGCTTTCAAGACAGACCACAGATATATATGTGACAGGTGATCAAATGCTTTCTCTTGATCAATACTCAATATAAAACCACTTAGCATATTGTTCCCTCTATAGAATAATTATCTTACCATTATTACATTATCTTATATACTTCATGATTTTAGGGCACATGTCTGTATTGGACTAATAATACTGTCTGCTGCTTTAGCCAGACACAGTGTCAATATTTTCATTAAGATCTTATAGTCAGCATTTAGGAGACTAAGAGGTCTCCAGTTGCTTAACTCTGTTTTGTCGCCCTTCTTATAAATGAATATCATTAGGCCCTGTGACATGCTATAGGATATAATACATGTTAAGAGACAATAGTTAAAGACTTCAGTTAGTGGGGCAACCAATCGTTCCTTAAATGTCTGATATAATTCTGAACTTAACCCGTCCTGGCCTGGGGCTATGTTCTTTTTTAAAGAGGGACTCCGGCCAAAAGTGCTACTTCGCAGAATCAGAATAAGCATACCCCCAATAAATCACATACCAAAAATCAAGTTTCTGTGTTAATTCGTTTTAAAGTTAAGAGCTATTTTGTAACCCTGATTTCACTGCCTGTTCAAAAAAGCCAGTTTCAGTGAAGAGCTGCTGAGGATGTCATCTCCAGAACTCTCAGTCTAGTCTTCCCTGTCAGCAAGCTTACAGGACCTGTTTCTCCAAAGTTTAAAAATCATGTGCAGTGGTTTTTACAAGTAAAACAGGCAGCAAAATTCAAAAACAATTTCTATAAAAACTGTGTGTTTCGGGTTTTGAAACAAAGTCGACAGTTCATGTTTTCAATGCCTTTTTGATGTGGTCCATTTCTCCAGGGTTGCTGAATGCTGAGTCAGCATGCCTCCAGGCTGCAGACACCATTTGGGGTGCTACTCTGCTGTGCCTGTTAGGAAGTTGTATTGCTACTAGTATTGCATAATGTTGGTAACTTCATTGCTGTTTGTCAGTGTCTGCTTTATAATTAGTTTTAACAGGGACCTAATATGTGTTAATTCCTGCAAGTGGTGGAAGTTTAGCCCTGGTAAAATTATCATTTTAATGTGAAATGCAACATAGATGAGTCTGACTGTAGGTTAAGTAACAGCCTGTCTGGGAGAAAACACTAAGGGTAAGATATTCAAAATATTGCACCTGGCGCAAATCAATTATGTCACGATTGCACCACATTTGCACCAGAGTGCTGTATTCAAAAGGCCAAATAGCACAGGTGCAACAGGGTAGCACCAATGCTATGAGATAATGTATGCGCAGCGCAAAGTGAGGGGTGGGGACATGAATACAGGCGCAACGGTATATTCAAAAGTGTAGCGCTGTACAATGTGCATTAGCACAACATGTAGCAAGGCGCAAATTACTGCCCATGAAAAGGTGGTCTTAATGCCAGGCAAACCCAGGATGGGGTGTGTGTGGACACAGCAGCAACAGGAAACAAGCTGTATGCATCCAATGAGGAGGCAGTGTAGGCAGATGGCCACCCTGGGCCACTCCATATGCACAGGCACACAAACTGTGGAATGCAATGCCACAACACTGCTGTGAAGTGAACAGTCATATAAATGTTACAAGTGAGCTAGAATACCACTTGCAGCAAGAAACTATTTTTATGGTATTGTAATGTGTCGTAATGTATACCTAATGTGATATTTGTGTATTGTGTGTTGTTGTGCATTGTATGTCTTTATTGTACACCGTTGCATCTCAGCCACACAGGGTCTCCGGGTAATTCCTGACACTGGGCCTTGGGCTAGTGTGCATACCTGGTGAACAAGGTGATAAAAAATGATGAACAAAACACATACATGGCAGAGACATGCTGCACACAGACGGCACTGCCAATGTCACCATCATCTGGCACTGGTCCTAACCCTGCCAGGTGTTAGTGGGTACCCTAGTGTGCAGTGGACACCATGGCAATGCATCCATGCAGCACACACCTCCAGTTCCCCCATTGGGGTACACCAACACAGTCCAGCAGACACATGCTGCACTGGGGGAATGGAGGGTGTTAATGGGAGGGTGTACAGGTGGCCAGGCTGCACCACATAATAGGTACTGCCACACGGCTGGGGCCATCCACACAGTGCACATGTTCCACTGACAGGGCTGCTTCTGATAGCAGTGTGCGAGTATGATGGTATGTGTGCCCCCCCCAGGGGCACATACCCTACACCTGTCCGGGACCCTCGCACACATGGACAGTCATGTGTGTGGTAGTGTGGGGATCCCATGCCACTGGTGCAGCACATGAGGGTCAACAGAACAGTATGACTGTGGTGTCCACTGTCAGATCACACCTTCCAGCTGTGCTTGTCACTGTGTGGCTAGCACCAGTCACTGTTGCCTGACACACCGTAGGCATTGCTGTGCACCTCACAGTATCACCTACTATAGTACTGTACTATCTGATAAACACTGTGGCAGGAACAACTATTTGCCTCTGGTATGCAGCATGACCACCCGTTCCTGCAGTGCTACTCCCTGGGCCACATCAGTCTTTGCATCTGTGTCCAAACCAAGAGTGCAGCTAATGTTCTGTGAGCTGTGAGCACACAATGAATGTGGCAACCAGTCTGTAATACCAGTCAGACCTACAGGTGGAGCTGTGAGCACAGAAAGAAACGTGGCTACTGACCTGTAATTCCAATTGAACCTACAGTTGGAGCTGTGTGCACCATGTTATAGCGCCAGGAAATCCACATGTAAATCAGGCTTTAATGAGATGCTAATGTGGCTGTTTGCCTGTGGATTGCCTGAGTAGGCTCATTTGCACTGTAGGTTTGAATATAGCAAACTTTAGCACCATGCAAACACATTAGTACCACTTAATACTGTAATGTTCCATTACATGGTTCTGCAGAATTTGGCCTGCACTGTTTGCTGTTGTTGTGCTCCACTGCTTTGCTAGCACACACTTTGCCCACATTGTTCAGCCTTCACTCGCTCCACCTCTGTGTGCACAGGGCTGCTGTTGCAGTTTGCATTGCTCTCAGTTGTTATATTCAGTGCTGTCTTATTTGCTGGGCTATTGTTGCACTGCACTCTTGGCCCTGTTTGCATGCCTTCATTTGCATGCTGTCTTCAACTGATTTAGTCTCGGGGTTATTCCTTTGAATATGGCGTGCAAATGGTTCCGGGCTAATTTTGCCCACCATACAGTGTTAATTTTGACCCGGGGCAAAGTTTTGAATATCTGGCCCTAGGTTGGCTGGGTTGGCTACTGCATAGAAACGCACAGTGAGGTTTCAAAACAGCATTATCTCTCCCACCTCCATTTACAGGGAGGTAGAATTATTGTTTTAAAGTGCCATCCTGAGAAATCACTTCAATTGAATGACAAGTGTGAATGAGCACATCCTTCCACCACATCAGAAAATTATTCAGTCTGCAAACCTCACCAGTGAAAACAGGAAATTTTGCTCACATGCCTTTCCAGTATAAAAAATAAACTGAAACTAAACCTCACTGCATTGTGCTATGATTCAGCATTCAACAGCCCTGGAGAAAAGGACCACAACATAAAGGCATCAAAATAAATAAATTAAAAAAAATACACATTTGTCAACTTTTTTACAAAACCTTAAACACACAATTTTTATAGCAATGTTTTGTGAATGTTGCTGCCTGTTTTACTTGTGAAAACTATTGCACATGAACTCCAACCTTTGAAGAAACAGGGTCTATAAGCTTACTGACAGGGAAAACTAGACTCTGAGTTCTGGAGATGACATCATCAGCAGCTCTTCACTGAAACTGGCTTTTTTTCTTGTAACTTTTAAACAAAGTTACTTAGGGATCTCATTTTTGGCATGAGACTGATTGAGGCTATGCTGATCCAAATTCTGAAATTTATTGATGCCAGAAATGTTGACTGTAGTCCCTCTTTAAAGCCATAATACTCTCTTCTACTTCCTGCCCTTTTATAGGACTTACCAAATTGCTTCTTACTTCTTCGGACAGGTTAGGGATGTCTAAATGTGCAAAATAGGATGGGTCAGGGTCCAGCCCCCCACACACAAAAATAATTTTGCACATAGTCATTCACTTCCCATAAGATCACTTGTTTTACAGACACTTCCTGTCCACAATCTGTCTTCAGATGTGTCATTTTCCTACCATCTACCCTTTTCTGGCAATCTGTAAATGGGTCAAATGTCTGTTTTTTCTGCTGCGTACCAAACTGCGTTTCTTGGTTCAGATATATCCCTCAGCTGTCTCATTTCCTGTATCAAGTTATTAATTAAGGATGCATTGTTATGGCCATACTTCTCAGTTTGGGAGATTGCCATGTGCAACATGGACCTCAACTGTAAATATTTCAAATAATTAGTGGTGGCTTTCTTTCCTGTGTATTGTTTTAATAAGTCCCTCGTTGCTTCTTTAGTATCCTCCCACCATGCCAGGGTATCATCATAAAAACACATAACTGACTCCCAAGCTTCCCCATAAATTATTCCATTCCTTTATTAAATTTGGATCAGATAGCACTTGAATATTCATCCTCCATGGTCCTTTACCAGTGGGAGGTATCTGTCCCCATTGTACCATTATTTTGAGCCTTTTATGATCTGAAATTTCAGTTGCTGTTATTGCTGCATTCTACATTGAGAATGTGGGAGAAACAAAAACAAAATCAATCCTTTTCTGAAGGGTTGTTCTGGCAAACATAAAACCACCAGTTTTATGTTTTGCTCGGTAGGCATCCCTCAGAGAGGACTGCTGCACAAATTTTAACAAACAGTTTGAGTCGCAGAACATTTTATCAGTCCACCTTATCTGTCCTTTCCATGCCACAATTTAAATCACCACCCCACACAGTCAGCCGAGATGTATGCATAGAGTCGAATAACTTGAAACAATTCTATTCCTGCTGCTTTAGTTTGGGGGGCATAGATAGTTAAGAGCCTAAACCTTGTAGCTGAAAAATTAACATCTAAAATCAAAGCTCTGCCTGGAGCAACGTCTTTAAGTTTAGTGTCTTGAAACCCTGTCCCAGCAAGTAAAATTCATGCCCCATCACACCTATCTGTTCCTATCGACCAGCATGTTGGCCCCTTTGTCCATAGTTTATTGGTTTGTGCTATTTCAAATTGTGTTTTGAGATGGGTGTCTTGTAAAAAAATAGTCTGCACCTTAATGTCCAACAATGTTGTAAATGTAATTAGATGTTTCCTATAATTTTTTATACTATTCACATTTAATGTGTGAACTGTTAGTGTACCAGTTTGTGTAGGGAAGGAAGCAAGACACAAAAGGTTCTATAGTTCTCATGACATCTTCCCTAACTTGACTGCTGATCTAGTAACCCAGGGTGGGGTTTTTTTCCCCCACTTTTTCTGCCTCCATTTCCTCCAGGTCAGATGAGGAGTCTGGCAAAGATGAGGAAAATGAAGAGGATCTTGAGTCATTATCTTCCTCCTCTGGCTCCCCCCATTCCTTCAATTTATTCGGCACCCAATATCTATTTTTTAAGAGAATATCCCTACTTTTCTCCCTTGACATAGGTGTGGTGCCTGACCTTGCCCTCTTCTTCTTATCCTTAGTTCTCACAAGAGTAAAAACATTCGGTGGTGGTGGGGGCATTGAGGACAAAGTGCCTGGTGGCGTTTGAGCTGTGCCCTGCACTGTTGTTTCAGATTCACAATTCTCGTTATTCTCTTCTGGTTGTTCCACCATCTCTAGATCTCGCTCATCTCTTGTATCAGGCGTGACCCTGGGGGGTGTACTGTGCCCTGTTTCCTCTCAGAGGGATCTTGCATGCTGGACTGGGCCTGAGACTGTGCCCTAATATCTGCCCTGTGTCTTTCTGATGCCCTGACTGATCCCTGCTATTGTGTCCTTGTGACTATATCCTCCTGAGACATGCATGTACCCCAGTGTGTGATACCCAGTGGTTTTTAGAGAAGAAATGTTGCTGCCCTTCATAAAGGTTGCACCTAAAGGCATTTGTGCAAGCTGTAGTGACACGCCCATATTCCATGCAGCGGGTGCATCTAGTGCTGTCACAAGCATTACTAAAGGGGGATGGGGATCCACATTTAAAGCAAGATTTAGGCTGGCCAGCATAAAATAACATGCCTTTATCCCTACCTAACAGAAAGCTGTTTGATAAATGTGCAATGCCATAATCAATTTGTTGTAGCATTACTTGTACCTTCCACCCCCTGTCCAGATCTGTTCTGAATCGATTATCAGTTCAGCTTTATCTGCTACTTTGCAGTGCTGCCACAGCCAATACAATATGTCTGCTATATTAACACTTTCAGTCCTGAACATAATGGTGATGGTTCTCAGTGCTGGTCTAGTCAGAGGGATTGCTAAGAAGGGGAGCCATAGTGTAGAATCCTTTAACTGATTATAATGCTTCCAGAATCTGTCTAGATTATGAATTTTCTTAAAGCTGATGTCATATTTCGAGTGCCCCATGTGTATCATAGAATATATTTCTGAGACATAGAACTTCATTGAGTCTTTAATCTGGGTTCTTGCCACATAAACCCTGTCAGGTGGCTCTTCTAATCCACCTTTATAAATCAAGCAGACGGCATTCCTGCATGGTGCTGGTTCTCCTGTGGGTCTGAAGCAGTCCAAATGTTGTCTATTATTTCTGTTTGTTTTATCCACCCCGGTTGCTCATTTCACTATTCAAATGTCTTTTTCCTTGTGCACTCCCTGTTTGCCTGGTAGGCTGTTCATCTGCCATTCCAGTATTTCCCTCGGTTATCCTTACTTCAGAATGCATCCCTGTGTAAATGTTTCTCTCTGTTGGGTTATTTGTTCCTGAGCTCAGTTGCAACCCCCCCATTCTGTACTACCAACAACACTAGTATTTGGTACAGTGTCATTAACAGGTTTACCCTGCTCCATAGAGATTTTGTTTGTTATGTCTTTTTCCAGAGTACCTCCATCTGCATTTGTGGTTTGCACTGCTTGCTGCTCTCCACCTCTATCATTTTCTGTCCTCGGTGATGTGCCCTGAAAACTCCTGTAGCGCTGTACTGTGGGATCATTACCATCTGGGATCCAGTTTCTGACTTTGGACTGCACCCACCCCAGTTCAGTTAGAGCTTTTTCAGGGGGGTTGCTGTTGTAGAATTATTTTTGCTTCTCTGTGGTTTATCAGGGGTTACAGCCTTAGGAATCTGTACTCTGTTGATGTTTTTATCCATTGGACTTGTTACATTTTGCTGTGCATTTGATGCTGCTGCTCCAACGGGAACCATGAATACTTTTCCCCTAATTAAAGCTGTTTTTGCTACTGCTAGCCACTGCTCCCCTTCTTGTAGCTGTGCCAGTAACAGGGCTGTTCTTCATTCATGCTTCTCAATGTCTTATGTAGAGTCCGGTGTTATTTCTAAGCTTCTTAAATGTACATTTTGACTTTTCTGATCCAATTGTTCAGCTGTAACACAGTATCCCACTGTTGTTGGTAATATATCCATATTAAAGTTGTTTTCTGTGTCACTTCCCATGACCAGGGCTTCTGAGGATTGAACCTCCAGCCCTTGCTCTCCAGAGTTCTGCTCCAAATGTTTCTCTCATTACGCCATCTTGGACAAGTGGTGCCCTCTACCAGAGAGTAGGGGCATTTGTATTGAAAAATTCAATACAAACATCAAGAAATAAACATAATCCATTTCATCACGTGCCTGAAAGAAAATAAAAAGGTACAAACAGATATGACAACAAAAGGCTGGCATAACACAGAAATAGCTAAAAGTAAAGTAAAATAAAACAAAAGGAAATAAAATAGGATAAAACCATGGCACATAAAGCCCTCCATACCAAAACACCCTTCACCCTCATTGTTTTAAACATTTTTGCAAAAAATAGACTCAGTTTATGACTACATCGATACCATTCCTGAATCAGACATAAAGCATGTATACCAAGTATATTATATCAGAAAACTGACTGTCCTATCTATTGTTTTTTCCTTTACCTAATGTACACTAGCATAACATCTGTTATAATCCTTTCCACAGTTGGGTTAATGTCATCTGGGAATATCTATTAGCATCTTTGCAGTAAACTTCTAATCAGGTTGATTCACATAGTTTCCCAATAGCTAAATAAGTAATTCTCTGTTGCTGAATAACATATCGGCTCCTTGCTTTCCAGAGATGAAATTTCAAGCATGCAAACAATACTTCAAGGATATCTCTATCATAGAGTGCTAATCTACCCTTATAGTGACCCAACACCAACTGTTCATATGTTAGTCTGACATACAGAAATAGATTAGTTGCCGTATTGGTCCTTGTAAGAACAGATCCAGAAGCAAATGTTTTGATACCTTTTATTGGACCAACATAGATGTTACAAAAAGAAAACAATGTTGAAGCTTTCGGACCAACCAAGTCTCCAAGGAAGGACTTGATTAGTCCAAAAAGCTCTGATGTTGTTTTCTTTTTGTAACATCTATGTTAACAAAGGTAATCAGCTCGACCTTTCTGAATATATTAATCTGACCATGGCAAAATTACATCTACTTGCCAAGAACAAGCAGAAGTTTTTAGAAAAACAGCATTCTAGCAAAAAATGTGACATAGTTTCTTCAGGTGCCTGACAGTCCAGATAAGGACATCCTCGTTCTTCTATTGCCTTTGGTTTTAAATTTCCTCTGACATTTAGTCGACCATAGGTGCAGAGCCATAAGTGATCCCACATTCTAATGGGTATTTGTGAATTATTTAGCTGTGACACAGCCCATGGTACATTGATTGGTGTACAGAGTTGATACTCTGGCTCTGTTGGTGCTCTCTTCTGTAATATTATATCATATAATTGTTTCCTATTAGTCGTTAACTACTGTGTTTTTGTTATTTGACATAAGTACATTTTTTTCAAAGTAGGTTTTATAAAGTCAGGCGCCTACAACCTATGTAAAATTTGCAAAGGTCCCTCCTGCCAGTTAGTCAAGTATTGTTACATTAAAGCTTTAGTAACATAGAAACATAGAAACATAGACTTTGATGGCAGATAAGGACCGCTTGGCCCATCTAGTCTGCCCATTTCCCTACCTACAGGATAGGCCGTAGATCCTAGTTAACCAACAGCCTATTTCTTCCTACCCCCCACAAGAATTGCCTTATGTCTGTCCCATGCATTCTTGAATTCTCCCACAGTTTTAGACCCCACAACCTCCTCAGGAAGGCTGTTCCATACATCCAGTACCCTCTGTGAAATAATACTTCCTCACATTGCCCTCTGAACCACCCTCCTTCTATCTTTAAATTGTGTCCCTTGTTCTTGCAAGTCTCTTTTTCTGAAAGATGCTACCCTCTTGGACTTTGTTGATTCCACTGAGGTACCCCCTCTCCCTTCTTTCCTCAAGGGTATACATATTAAGCTCCTTTAGTCTCTCCTCATACGACTTCTCTTGCAGACCCTGCACCATTTTAGTTGCCCTCCTCTGGACTACCTCTATCCTGTCTATGTCCTTGCGGAGATGGGGTCTCCAGAACTGGACACAGTACTCCAGATGGGGTCTCACCAACTGTCTGTATAGAGGGATAACAACTTCCTGTTTTCTGCTGCTGATGCCTCTCCCTATACATCCCAGTATACCCCCAGCCCTCCCTACTGCCTTCTCACATTGCTTGCTAACCTTAAGGTCATCTGATATGATTACCCCCAGGTCCCTTTCCTTTTTTGTTGTTGTTACTACCTCCCCACCCATTGTGTATTCTTCCCCTGGGTTCTTGTTTCCCAGGTGCATTATTTTGCACTTCTTTGCATTGAATCCTAGCTGCCACACTTCTGACCATTCCTCCAACCTTGCCAAGTCCCTTTTCATCCTTTCCATGCCTCTTGTGTATCAACCCTGTTGCAGATCTTTGTGTCATCTGCAAAAGGCATCTTTTCCTTCCAGTCCCTCTGCAATGTCACTGATGAAGACATTAAAAGGACTGGACCCAATACTGAACCCTACGGTGCCCCACTAGTAACCTCTCTTTCTTCAGAGTGGACTCCATTTACAATTACCTTCTGTGTCCTGTTGTGCAGCCAATGTTTTACCAGGCTACCACCCTGGGACCCACTCCCAGGCTGGTTAATTTGACTATTAATCTTTTGTGTGGACTGTGTCAAATGCCTTGCTAAAGTCTAGGTAGGCCATGACCACAGCCCCTCCCTGGTCTACTACTTTGGTCACCCAGTCAAAGAAATCTATTAGATTCGTCTGACATGACCTTCCCGCTGTGAATCCATGCTGCCTTGGGTCCTCTGCTCCACTGGCCTCTAGGTACTCAACTATTCTTTCCTTCAGAAGTGACTCCATCACTTCCCCTACCACAGAGGTCAGACTGACAGGTCTGTAGTTTCCTGCCTCTGTCTTGGTCCCACTTTTGTGAAGGGGAATCACATCGCCTTCCTCCAGTCCTCGGGTACCACACCATCCTCCCATGATTTATTAAAAGAGCAGCTGTGGTTTCACTAGTTCCTCTCTCAATTTTAGAATTCTGGGGTGAAGTCCATCAGGACCCATTGCTTTGTCCACCTTCAGTTTTAGGAGTTCTTGCAGAACCCTTTCTTCTGTGAAAGGACTGGGATTGACCCCCTATCAAGAGTGCTTCTGTTAATTGGATAGGCACTCCCCCTCCTCTTTGTGAATACTGAGCAGAAATATTCGTTCAGTATCCCTGCTTTACTGTCCCCCTCTGCCCACCCACCGTTCATTCTATTCAGCCTCACTAGCCCTCCTTTGTCTTTCTCATCGCTGATGTACCTATAAAGGGTTTTATCCCATTCTTAACTGAGTTGGCTATCTTTTCCTCAGTTTGGGCCTTTGCTATTCTGACTTCCTCCTGCTTCCTTCTGCCTTAACTGGTACAGCTCTCTGTCCTGCTCCTTCTGTGTTTTCTTATACTTCCGAATGCTATCTTTTCTTCTGACTTTCACAGCCACCTCTTTTGAGAACCATAGTGGCTTTTTCTTTCGTTTGATTTGTTTATTTGCTTCACACAAAGGCTTGTTGCCTCTGTGATGGCAGTTTGATGATTCCCCATTGTTGCTCCACACCTCCTTCTAGCCTGTTTGCTAGTGCTTTTCTGAGGCACTCTCCCATCTTACCAAATCAGCTCTCCTAAAGTCCAGTACCCTCACTTTTGTAAAGGCTGACTCTGTAGCTGAGTTTAACGTGAACCACACTGTTTGATGGTCACTTGTCCCCAGATGGCAACTCACTTCTAGATTTGAGATCCTCTCACTGCCCCCGTTTGAGAGTATGAGGTCTAAGATTGTTCCTCACAGTGGGTTCTGAAACTAGCTGTCTAATGCCTGCCACCTGTAGGGCATCAAGAATGGCCCTGCTCTTGGATGTGGCTGCAACAAATGTGCTCCAGTTAACATCTGGCATATTCAGTCTCCCATCAATAGTATCTCCCCTTTCTCTGCCATTCTAAGAATGCCTTCTATCATATCCTTGTCCATTCCCTCCCTGGCATGGGGATCTGTACACAACCCTATGCGGTTGGGTGCCCCTTTCAGTCTCAAGGTGACCCACAGTGCCTCCTCTCCTCCCTGTTTAC
This sequence comes from Neoceratodus forsteri, assembly GCA_016271365.2. NCBI lineage: Eukaryota > Metazoa > Chordata > Ceratodontiformes > Ceratodontidae > Neoceratodus > Neoceratodus forsteri. The sequence goes on along the minus strand of CM057453.1, from coordinate 514,542,846 downwards.
TCTTTTGTTCAGTTGCTTTGTCCTTCCTTTACATAGAGGCTACTCCTCCCCTCTTCTCCCTGCCTGTCTCTCCTGTAGGTTATGTACCCTGTATGTTAACATCCCAGTCATGGTTCTCTGTGTACCATGTTTCTGTGACTGCTCACGATATCCAGGCATCCCTCTTCCATCAAGGCCACCAGCTCAGGAAGCTTGTTGCCCAGACTACGAGCATTGATACTCATTACCCTCCATTTCCTGATGGTCTTACTCCCTTTTGCCCCATCCCTGTCCTCTTGCCTTTGTCACTTTCTCCATTTACCCTGCCCTTCTCTATAGAGCACCTCTGTGTTGCTGTTTGCCACACCCTACTACCGTGATTATTTAGGGGGCTAAGTTTCCTGCTCCTTTCCAGTGCCTCCCCTTGGCTAGTTAAAAGCTTGCCAATGAAGCATTAAACCTATCACCTAGGATCCTGGTTCCCTTCCGGACAGATAGCAGCCCATCATGCCAGTATAGGCACATCACTCCAGGTGGACCCCAGTCCCCAATGAAGCCAAATCCCTGAGCTCCACACCAGTTTTTCAACCACTGATTGAATCCCATGGTGCGGAACACCCTAGCCTCTCCTACGCCATAGATGGGCAGCACCTCCGAGAAGGTTACCGTGCGTGCTACTTGACTAAGGCCCCTCCCCAATTCTGCAAACTCTTCCTGCACTTCTCTAATCCCTTTCTTAGCCAGGTCATTTGTCCCTAGGTGGACAATGACATCCAGCTCCCTCCCCTGTGCAGCTGCTCTGGCAATCCTGAGGATTCGCTCCCTGTCCCTCCAAGCCATGGCGCCAGGCAGGCACCTTACCTCCCTCTCCCTTCCTCCCCCCAGTTTACCTTGCTAACAATGGGTCCCCACGCCAGGGTTGTTTCCTTCCCTGCAGGGTCCCTGCCACTCTCCTGTGGGTCTCCTTTGTGGAGGTTCCCAGCATCCTCCTTGGTCCCCTGCGGGTGCCTCCATAGAGGAACCACACTTTGCCAGAATGGCATAGGAATTGTGGAGAGGTACAGCTGGAGGATGCGCCTTTGTTCCACCACCCTCACCCTCCCTGAGCCCACTGTGGTCCAAGCCACTCCTCTTTCTTGGCAGCCTCTGAGGCAGCGGCAGTGTGGCACAGGTGGTCCCTGGATGGAAGAGGGGTCCCTAAAATCCTGGTCAACTCAGCCGGAGATGAGCAGCCTCCTCCCTCAGCCCAGAGAGGTGCCTGCAGATGGGACAACACCACATCCTCCAGAACGTCTCCCGGAGACTGCTGCTCCACAGCCACTGCACTGCACCACTCCAATCATGTCTTATTTCTGGCCCTTAACTGTTTTCAATCCTTACTCTTTCCTCTGTTTTTTTCTCCCTCTCCTTACTTTCTGCCTGTGTGCCCTTTAAGCTCCTTATTGTCCTGTTCTGAGACAAGAATATCCTATATTTCTCAGTGGACCCTTACTTGCTCAGAGGCAGACCTCCAGCAGCTAGAGGGAGCCGGAGAGCTACTCCTGCCCTTCTAGGATGGTGGGTCTTTGGTGGTTCTGTGATCACTCATTTCCTGCTCCCAAACAGGAAGTTCCTGTTGTCAGTCAAATCCTGTGCCTATAAAATAGTCCAAATCAACCCACCCTTCCCATCCCTATCGAGTAGTAATACTTTTCTTATAGTTCCCATCCAGAAAATTGTGTGGAAACATACCAGAGGATGCACCATCCCCACCCACCCACCCCACCCCTTTTGTATAGGTAAATATGTAAATCTCTCTAACTGGGTTCAGCCTACTCCCCACCACATATGAAAGAATATGCTATAGATTTTTGTTTCGAGGTTAACAGGAATGGGGTACAACCATCCCACATACAACAATAGAGGAATGAGAAATTGCTTAATAATAAATATTCTTTTCCATTTTCACATAATCCAATGTTTTCATTTTTCCACCCTCCAGTCACATTTATGACTAGCATCCAACCAATTTTTTTTTGCAACATATCTGCTTCTCCAAAGTAAAGACCTAGTATTTTAATGAGTTCCTTGGATAATTTAATTCCTGAAATGCTGTCTTCTGTATCTTGTTGCCCAATACTAATACCTATGCTTTTATCAATATTCAATTTAGCCCCAGATACTCTCCCATACACAGGTAATTCTTCTATTATATATGCAACACCTTCTTTTGTTCTCAAAAATAAACATGAATCATCTGCATATGCAGAAACATTTAAAACAGAATTGTGCCCAGGAGTTTGAAGTCCTTCAATAAATCTATTATTGGAAAAATGCCTGATGCAGGGATCAAAAACCAAAGTATATAACATGGATTTAATGGACATCCCTGTCATACTCCTACTGTGAGATGTATGGGACACCCAGATGTCCCTCCTATCAAGGGTATTACAGCTGCCTTTTCACAAAGTGTTTGGATCCCTTGTATAAGTCCCTGTGGAACCCCATATGGTGCTAAGACCTATAGTAAAAACTTATGAGACACCCTATCAAAGGCTTTACTTTGATCTAATGAAAATATAAATCCTGTTTGCTTTTTGTTTTTACAGTAGTTGTAACAGTCCTGTATTTAAATTAAATTATTCTGTATCTTTAGTCCAGGCACCCCATATGTTTGTGCTGGATGCAAAAAATTTGGCAAATGAGGCTGTAATCTTTTGTGGACAAGGTTCTCAATAGTTTTCCAGTCCGTATTTAGAAGGCATATTGGCATCCAATTTTTCAATAAAGTTTTATTGCCTGACTTATATAAAAATGTTACTAAGCCCTGAGCAAAACTATCCCTTATGATGTTATGTTGGAGAATTTCAGTATACACAAGGAGTAACACGTCCAAAAATTCTTCCTCAAAGACTACATAAAATTCTAAAGGCAAGCCATCCTGACCTGGTGAAACATTTTTCTCCATTCCCTTCATAACCTCCCTTAATTCAGCCTTAGATATAGGTTTTTCTATATCGTGTGTAACTGAATCCCGTATTAGAGGCTTGAAGGCTGCAACATAATTCACTATGTCCTGTGTATCTACATGTTGTTGAATGTGAAGAGAAGCCATGTATTGTCCAATAATGCATCTTAAATCCTGAGGAGAACTTTTAATCAAACCATCCTCATCTAATAGTTTAGTGATCTAAGAGCTCTCCACCCTCATTTTACATGCCACACAGGGGTCTCCTGATGGTGATTTTATGCTGCCATAATGTAATTCTGGTAACACTGTGGCCGATCTATCATATTGATACTCTTTAATTTGGTCTTTTAACTGTGTTATTTGTGTGACATAATTCCCTGTAGTGATATTAACCAAAGAATATAAATACTGGTGCTGCTGTCGAAGCGATAAATATTTACAAAAAATTCTCATTTTATCTATGTGTCCCATATTTCTTAAACCAAATCTAGATTTCTTTTTTGTGTCCTCCCACCATTCCCCTGCTGTGTCATAAAGACAAAATACAGCTTTCCATGCTTGTAATAGTTCCTTGATGTTCCTTCGAACCAAACTATCCTTTAACACTGCAGTATTTAACCTCCAACCCCTTCTGTCTCTCTGTGTGTCTTGCTGAAAATACACATCGAGCTGAAGTGTGGAGTGATCTAAGAAGTCCATAGCAATAACTCATAATTTCCTTATTGTAACATTCGGAGATAGAAACCAATAATCAGTTCTGGTTGCCAGGTTCTCCCTTATGTATGTTTTATCTAGTTTGTTGGGATGTAATAAGGTAGCAGCATCCTGCATGCCAGCAATCTTTAAACAATTCTGTATGGCATGGGTATCACACTATAACTTTTTCCCAGCAGCGGTTTTACCAACCACATCTAAGAAAAAATTGAAGGCCTCTCCCAAGAATACCTGTTTTGTTGTAGCCGAAAATGGTTGAATTGATTGAAAAAGATCAACCCTATCTGCCTTGCTTTGAGGGGCATATACAGTAATAAATCTGCAGTACTGAACATCTAATTGCCCATCTAAAATGATTGCCATCTATAATCAATAAATGACTAGTTATCGCATCAATCAATTTTTGTAAAGAAAATGTAACCCCTGAAAATAAAATTCCCAAGTCCATGCCTTCTGTGTCTGTGTCCCCCATTCAGTTTGTTTCGCCAAAACTTCATATTTGTTACTGAGGACACATTTTAATACTAATGTTGTTCACAATCTGGCACTTCTCCATGTTACTGGGGTGGTCTACATATGCTGAGGGGACAGGGGTGGCATGTTCTGAGAGTCCTGAACTTCATCATTTGTAGGTTCATCTGCACTCACAGACTTGTGAGAGAGGGGAGGGGGTTCTTGAACATTTGCAGTGTCTAGATCATCTTTAGTATCCAGTTCAATGTTTCAAGTGTCTGCAGTCATCTATCCCATATTCTACTCTGTCTGTGGACCTTTTTGAATGCCAGTACTGTGGTCTGTTGCCTCCAGCTCCTCAAGTTGACTAGCACTGGAGTCCTGAGTAGGTGTTTCCATCTGCCCTTCTGCCTTTCTTTGTGCTTTTCATATAATGGCATCCTGATTCACTCAGTCTTGTCTGTTACATGATGCCCATGGGCATTTGTAGAACACGTCCCCATTTTTTGAGAGGCACTGGCAGCTGTATGGATGTAGAAATCCTGTTCTCCGTAGTCAGCACTTGCTGTATTATGGGATGCCCATTGACAGTGAGTAAAGGAATGTCCATCCTTATCACAAAGGTTACATTTCTGTCTAGATGTACAATGAAAACATGAGTGTCCCGTCCCTGTGCATTCTGTGCACTTCAAAACTTCGCAATTATTGCTGAGATGCTGGGCTGATCCACATTTGTAACAGTATTTGGTTGATCTGAGTAGAAAAGTATACCCTTGTCTCTACCCAGGTAAAAACAATTTGGTAAGTGCTGAATACCTCTGTCTGTCTGTCAGAGTTGTGTCGTGAAATGCACCCCCCCCGGTTCAAAAACCTTCTTCATCAACAATAGGATCGGGGTACCTTGAATATCACACTGCTTCTCTAACCAGTAAATAATGTCTGATACGTTGATGCCTTCATTTCGAAATAGGATAATTATTGTCTTAAATGTGGGCTTTGTGAAGGGTATGGCTTGAAAAGGGACCCAGATAGGGTGAGTTTTGGGGCTTAAAACATGTTCCAAAATTGATCTAATAGCACAGCAGATCGGAAACTCACATCAAATGTGCTTTCTCCTGGTGCGTGTATCAATGCATACACCTCATTTGGGAAAAAGTCAAGTGCTTGTTTTAATAACATTTTCCCAACAAAAAATCTGTCTGGGGTGTTTCCATACCCCCCAGATATCATAGCTGAACTGCATAGTGGCGTTTGGCCTGATCTACCGACTTCTGTAATAAGCTCAGGTAAGTCACTGGTTGTGCGATGGGGGCAGGGGAGCCCCAGAATCATTTCCCTGTTCTGGGCTGGTATTTGTATGTGGCAGTGCATTAGAGGGTTGCTCTGTGCCAGTATTGGTAAAGTCATTTTGGTGGTTAATTTCATTTGTTTCCTAACCCCTATCAAGAGGTTCAGTATGTTTGTTTGGCTAGTGCCACTAGACTCTTGTCCCTGCTTAGTCATTAACTGTAGCGGAGGTTCAGTCTGGGCTTTGAAAAATATTTCCCCACTTTCCTATAAAGGAGAATATGATGGAGTACCTGTTTGTGTAGAAGCTGCTCCAGCCTCCGTAGTGTCTGCTGTGTGCTGTTTTTCAATACTGGGCGGCATTGCTTAAAGCATGGTCTGGATTGCACTTTTTGCGGTCTGATATTGCTCTGTAGAGGTTCCAGGAATCGGAATCATAGGGTATGGGATCTAAATGCCCTGTCTAGTCCACCCTAGACAGTGCTACTTCTGGCGACCATTTTTCTTTTGGCATATCTGTGTCGCAGTTGTCAGGATCTAGGTTTCAGTCCGGTTTCTTATCTGTTTGATTCTGAGCTCCAAAAACAAAAACTACACTTTGTTTTTTTTCCCAGAATGTCCTGTAGGGCTGCCAGTAAATATTTTTCATTTTCTTCCCTCTTCAGGTTTGGTCCATTTTAAAAAGTATGTTTTTTTCCACATCAGACATTTGTGGGTCTTTCTTTTTTTTTTTTCTAGTTCTCCTGTGAGTTTTCATTCTGATAGGGTAATTTTGTCCACATCCATGTTTACCTCTGGCATGACTCAAGTTACATTAGTTTTATCATTTCCATCTAGTACCTGTGGTATAGCAGAGTTCATGAAAATGTTGGCAGAATCTGTGGAAATCCTTTCCACTGCAGCAAATGATACATTTTATCCAACTCCAGTCTCCCTCTCCTCAGGATCCTCCATCTCATGCTCACAGGAAGCAAAGCCCCTGATGCAAGAGTAGGGGAAATTGTTAATCATATTCATAAACGTAGCAACAGTCATAAATAACAGCAGAAAAATCAAGCATTATGAACAATAGATGGAAAGAAATGAAAACCAGCAAAATAAACTGTCAAACCTTAAAAAACCTACTCCCTAAATAATCATCATTGAGTATTATATCCATACTGAACAAAAAAGAACAAACAAAAAAGAAAAACCACAAAAATATCCCATGAGCAGACAAAAGTAGATTTTCTTTCTTTTTTGACATACATACTACCCTACACCAAGGAATATCAATGTATCCAGCCCCTCCCCCTTCCCCTGTTACCCTAACCAATCAAGTCCCTCCCAAGCCTGTACGCACCATTCTATTCTCATTCGCTGTATTTTGTGATTGTACACGCTGTCCAGTTCATCTTGTAATTTAAATAATAAGTCTGTAATCAAGACCTCCTCACCTAGCAGATATCTGTGACATCTACGATGCCAGTTTACCCAGTTTATACATGCAAATAGCACAAATACAGTACCCTTATTGAAACATGCCCATGGTGCCATCACTTGACCATACACTAGTTGGTCATATGTCATGTTCTGAAAATAGTGGACATTCCAAAATGCATCAAAATCCTGCCAGAATGACTGGATATACTCACAGTCAAAAAACAGATGTTGCATCGTTTCAATCTGTACATTACATTCTTGAACTAAACAAACTCTGTCTGGCAACATTTAATGTTTGTGATTCCCTCACACAGACAATTTAGAGTGCCCACATAACCATAGCATGTCCTTCATTTTAAGCTGAACTCTTCCTTCAAGCATTCATTCTGATATTAAAGAAACATTAACCTTCTGACTTACTGCAAAATCTGGATCCTCAAAACAAGTATTCCGCAGAATGGTAGTATAAAACTGTTTTTTTCCCACCCCCACAAACCATAGTAGTTCAATTTTCCAAACTCTAATATATTTTAAAACAATCTGCATATGAGGAGAAATCTTTTTATCTACCAAGCGCCACTTTCCCTTCCCCCAAGCAGTAAAAATATCTTCTTCCCATAACTGCATTGCAGTCATACCTATCCCTTGTCTGTTATACAAAAAAGGTTTAATGTTTGTATAAAAAAATATTACCAAACAAAAATATCAAGAAGTGTATCATGTTCAGTCCCCCTTCTTTACATGGTCTGTATGTATGATTTCATTTACCTGGATTCAGCCTACTACCCCATAATAAAGAAAACAATAATCCAACACTTTCATTTGCATCCTAAAAGGTAATGGAAAAATATGTGATACATACAAAAAAATAGGTATAATAAAGGAATGCAACAATAAAATGCATTTTTTTCTAGTCATCCTCTGTGCCTTCCATGTTTGCACCTTAATCTGTGCTGCATCAAATGCCACATTCCAATTTACCTGTGCCAAATCCCTCATACCAAAGTAAACTCTTAAAATCTTTACATCTTTTTTAACTACAGGTATCTCAAAATCCGTCACCAGCGGGGCATCCCTTACTTCCAAGGCCACACTCTTCTGTAGCTTTATTTTAATCCCTCTATAGTCTGTACACCCTGAAGAAACCTGGAGTGCACACATCCCTGATTCTAGGGAATCCACTGCCACTACACAGTCATCTGCATACACTGTTACTTTATTGTAAACATGTCCCCCTTATGTTTTATATGGCCAACCCTGTCCTCCGCCTCAATCCTTCTCAATAATGGATCAAGTCCAAAAACATATAATAGTGGGCTAAGTGGACACCCCTGGCTTACCCCATTATAAAGATACAATGGTATGCCCAAATGTCAATTTATCTTGGGTCTAACTTGTACCCCTTTGTATAAGATTTTGATTATGGCGTTAAAAACATTCGATATCCCTTAGCGTCGTAGAACCTCCCACAAATATTCATACTGTATACCATCAAAAGCAGCTTCTTGATCTACTGTCAATAAATACCCATCCAAATTCATCTCCAACCCTTGTTCCACCACTTCCCTCGCAAAAATCAGATTCTGAGTAATAGCTCTACCTGGTGATGCACAAGTCTGCGCTTCCATTATAAGAGATTTCATCATTTTTGCCAATCTAGCAGTAAATAGTTTCACCAGTATTTTGTAATCAGATGTTAAAAGACTCAAGGGTCTCCAATTCCTGATGTCCATTCTATCTCCAGTTTTGAACAAAAAAATCATAATCCAATCCTTCATGGAATTACCCAGACTTCCAGTATGCATAATAGCCATAAAGTCTTCCACTAACACTGGTGCCAAAAAATCTATATAGTGCCTGTAAAAGTCATTCAGGACCCCATCCCCTCCAGGAGTTGTTTTGGGTGATAGTTTTACAATAGTCTCCCTTACCTCTTCTACTGAGAAGGGGGCTCCCAAACCTTTTGCTTCCTTTGTAGGAACTTGTAGGAATACCACCCCACCATAGTTCATAGATGATGTACCTACAGAATCCTTCTGGAATTTCTGCTTCACATGTTGTTGCACTATGTGTTACATTGATGGAAAGTTTGTTTTCAAAATCCCACTTCCATCTCTCAGTGAGCCATAACCCACTGCCCTATTTTTTCTGCAGGAGAATCATAAGGATTCATCTGTGTTTTGTCCCCTTGCATACTGAAGTGTTGATTTTTGGCCATAATTTGCACTGCTTCATATTGTTGCTCAAACATGGCTGTTTTAACTCTTGCCACCTCAATGCTCAAATCCCTACCGGTATCTTTCATACGGGTTAACAACTGTAGATATTTGGCCCTAAGTCCAAGATACTGAATGTAATCTCGTTTTACAATTTTCTTTGACTGCTGTTGTAACAATATTCTAATATCTTGTTTGGTATCCTCCCACCATTCCACCGGGTCATCATATAAAAATCTGATATCATGTCTAGCCCCTAAGAGATGCAATACTTCCTGATGCACTACCGGGTCCTCCAACATGGAAATGTTCAGTTTCCAGTAACCCCTTCCTATGGGAGCCTGATGTTGTCCCCCAGTCTGTGCCATAACTGCTATATGATCTGACATCAGAACAGGTACTACCGTAACACTTGTTGCCCCAATCCGAGTAAGACAGGAACCAGAAATCTATTCTGGAAGACAATACACCCTAATGGAAAGTATATGTAAGGGTAAGATCTAACAAATTATACACACCCTGAAGTCCTGTATTATGTAATAAAGTCTGTAACATACTGATGTCACAATAAATGTTTTCTGTTCTCCAACCCCAATCTCTTTTAGAAAGACCACAGTTGAAGCCTCCCCCCCCAACACAAGTAGCTTGCAAGTATTCAAGCATGGTTCCACTTTCCTGAGGAGACTAGGCCTCTCAGACTTTAGTTGTGGGGCATATATATTAATAAGCCTGTATGCTATATGGTGTCATAGGATATCCAAGACAAACACCCTTCCAGAACATATATCTATCACTTTTAGAACCTCAATGGGTTCCTCTGAAAACAAAATACCTACTCCTGTACATAACTCCTCCCCAACTGACCATAATGAAGGATCCCACTTCCAATCCTTCTGGGCCTGAACTCCGTCAGAGATTGTGTGCAGGTGGGTAGCTTGCAAGAAGATCATAGACCCCTTCTCTGGCTGTAAGCTGGCTAAAGTAACCTGCCTTTTCAGAGCATTGTTAAAACTATTAACATTTAAAGTTAAAATAGTAAAGACCGTCATAAGAAGGAGAAAAAAAGCAAGGGATAAAAAATTGTACATAACACATTAGAAGTCATTTTAGTCACTTTCTTTTTTTTTTCATTTCTTAGGCTTAGGTTTTTCTCCAGGTGGTAAATCCCAGTCACCTCAGTTTGCATAGAAGTCACAGAAGAGACATCAGATTCTCTCTCTGTGTCTTCAAATTCCATGAGTGCTTCAAATGAATTCTGAGTAACCAACGATTCTACTTCCACTGACTGCGGAGGAACCACTAGGGCTTTTCCTAAAGATTTTGAATAACCCTTTGGAAAGGAGATCCTTCAATTTGAACTGGTGGTGGCATTTACAGCAATGCTGGAGTATTATGTACCATGGTCTGGTCTGACATACTCCCAACCTGAGTAATGTGTGAGTCATCTTGCTCTAGTGAACCCCCTTGAGGGTTTGTGTCAACAGTAGCCTGGGGCCCAGAACTCTGGGGAACTATATCAGATATGGGTACTGTGATGAAAGGTTTTGTCAATGTAGCAGGCAACATCACAGTTGGAGAGGCCCTAGTACTAGGTCGTACAGGGTTTCTCTCTATCACTGTCTCAAGAGCTGCAGCAGAAGCTGCCAGTTCCTCAAAGCAAAGGTGCTCCTTCTGTGCCACTGCTAGATACACATCCTGTTCACCCCTAAGTGTCTGATCCAAACTGTTGTGAGAGGCCAAGGAGCAGGTGTGGAAATTATGTCCCACTTCCTCACAAAGATTACATCACACTGGTTGTGAGCACTGTGCACTGTTATGTCCCACCATGCCACATAGGCCACATTTCATCTTGTCACAAACATTACTAAGATATCCCACATCCCCACAGTGGTAACATGCTCGGAGCTGACCTGGGTAGAAAATCACACCTTTGTCTCTCCCCCAAGAAGAAGCAGTTGGGGAGGTGTTTGACAACTCCATCTTCCTGTAGGAGAGTTACCTTGTATTGCCAACCCACTGTCCACAGATGCTCTGCATCCAATATTGGTTCAGGGTAGCCTTGTACAGCACAATGTTGCTTTAGCCAGTATGTTATGTTGGCAACATTCACACCTTCATTCCTAAATAACACTGTTATTTGCTTTAAAGAGGATCTCGTAAGGGGTATTGCAATAAATGGTTTCCACAGAGCAGTGTTTTTCAAGAGGTGATATTGTTTCCAAAACCGTTCAAGGCCAGAGGAATGCTCAAAGCTAATGTCAAAAGTCATGTCACCTGGCATGTGAATTAGGTATATATCTTGTAAGCATTGTACTTCATACTGTTGTTTAAAAGGGCCCTGCCCATGCAAAGTCTATCAGGAATATCATCCAATGCACCTCTATATTTGAGACAGACTGCATTCCTCCTTGATGCATGTTCTGAGGATAAGTGCACATTTTCTGGAAAAAGGCACTCTCTGACATTCGTATGCCATACATTAGTAGAGGGTTGTGCAGCAGGGGCTTCTGCCACCATACATGGCTCAGGGGCAATCTGCTCAGTTGATACTACAGAGGGAGTTGGCGCTACCTCTGGTGCCAACGTCAGTGAGTCTGGATGATCTGCGTCACTCACTTCCATACCTTCAGTGGTCTCTTGCTCCCCTTCCAATTGTTTAATGTCCTGCAGTATGTGGGTTGTTTCCCCACTCACTGGCGTCTGAGACATTGTTCCAGGTAGCTTCAGCTACCCTGGTGGGAGAAAAGCATATGAACCCTCTCCAGTAGCTCTGTCAGAGCTTGTAGAGACAAGTGTAGCTAAAGGTTTGTTGTACCCTGCATACTCCAGAGCATTTATTACCCATCCCAATGTATAGAAGAGAAGGTCTTCAGTGGGCTGTGACATGATTGTAGAGATCTGGCCCCCATTTACTCCTTCTGTAGACCGCGAAGCTGTATTACCCCTTTTTTTCCCTTCTGAGTGGCTTGTTTAGCTGTAATTTTTTTACTTACAGCGCCCACCATGATTCCAATTGTAAAAGTAATATTGGGCAGCATTACAGCATCAGGAGGGGTCAGCACCTGTTGTTGACCAGGAGCTGCTTGCTCAGCCTGCTCTTCACCTCCTGACTGCAAATCAAGCATCACATCCCCAGGTTTTAGGTTAAACCCATCACCCTCCATATCGGAATGGCCCACGGTACCTTTCATATAGAAATTAGAGTCCTCTATCAGCTGTACATGAATAGGCTTCTCCACGGTATTCCCTGTTGCCTCCATCACTGTTTCCAACCCTTCGTAAGTTGGCTTCTTTCCTTGTTGTGCCTGGTCCAACCCCAGAGGCACTACCCGTCAAAGCAGGTCCTGCTGCAAATGTTCCTTACATCACTGAAATTGGGCTTCTTCTGCTGCCAACAGCCCTCGTAGCTCTGTGTCCATTAGGACTTCTTCCTTTTTACTGCCGACATCCTCCGTTCCTCTCCTCATGCCGGTCCAAACATTGCATTCATGAAATGCACCCTGAAGTTCCTCTGGTGCAAGGACAAATCCCTTATTAAGTACGTCCTGGGTATAGGTGTCTCATAAATCTGAGATCAGGGAGGAGACCCGCTACCCAGCCTCTCCAGCAGCCATGCACTCCATCAGCCGAGTTGGACTGGCCATCTCTGCACCAGTCTCAGCGCCCCCTACCGAAGAGTAGGGGAATTTTTTATTTGAGGAAAAAAATTGAGATACAACCCACACAATAAAACATAAACATAAACAAAAAATGCAAAAACAACTAACACAAAGAATGGGGTAAACTGGTAAACAGAAAAAATGAAAAACCTACACTAGATCAGTGCCAAAAACCACCCCTCCCAAAAGGAGGAATTTATCAATGCACATCAATCACAAATTTAGTAATCCGCTGCAAATTCTTCCAGAGAATCTGTAGTTGTGCCATAGGAACAGTCCATTTCTCTATAGAATAAATAGACTGCAAATCTCTTATTTCTGGGCCAGTTCAGCAAGGCTGTTTTTCTTTTTGCTGCAACATAAAACAACATCCTGCCATCCATATATTCCATTTAATGACAGTAAATAAAAGATGTAAAGTGTTCTTGTTCCAATGATGCCAAGGTCCAGGTAGGTACCCATACAACAAATTTTGGTAAGTCACAAATCTCAATTGAGGCATTCCCCAAAATTCAGATAGAAACACCCAGAAGAGGTGAATAAAAGAACAATCAAAAAACAAATGGACCAGAGTCTCTTCTAGATTAATACAAACAGGGCAGCTACAGATGCGTTCCTGCAAGGACTTATGTTTTTGATTCACCTTCACATTCAGACGTTCATGGCAAGATAGCCAATGAACATCCCACATATGGGCAGGGATGCAGGCATTCTGTATTAAGTACTGAAGGGAACTTAAGCAATTAGCAGGACATTTTTCAAAAAGGTTTTGCACAGCACATAACTCCAACAAGAGAGATTTATACAAAGTCTTATGTGTCATAGTAAGAAGCATATTTGGGGTGACATGCCATTGCTTTAAATGAAAAAAAAAACAAACATCTTTCATATACTCTGAAGTCCCTGGGGTCTTTCTAATTAAATGTGGACTCTGGTACTCCCAAGGGGAAAACCAAAGGGTACAGTCTGACAATAGCCAAGGTTCCCAGCCCTGCCGCCGATCAACTAAGAGAGGTCTGTTATTATCCATAAAAAAAATACTACTAAAAAATAATAGGGCGGTTCACCATGTGCAACCCATCCTTTTTGACAGGCAAATAAGTGACATTTCATTTTATGGGATTTAAGCGACTGCCCCACAGCGCCTGGAAGAAAATCCCAAACAAGGAGGTTTTACATTTTCTCAGAATAGGAAACAGTGAACTAAGATACAAAAAAAATGGGAAGCAAAAACATTTTAATTAAAAAGACCCGTTTCTTCTTTCCAAATTTCCAAGTATTCCAAAGAGCTACCCGACACCTACCCAAAACTAATTTTTCTTCCCAATTAAATAGATCCATATCAGGAGTACCAAATGTGATACCCAATATTTTAAGGGGTTGTCTCAAAATGACAATATTATGACTATATTGCAAACGGGGCAGGTCAGAACCCAAAGAATAACCAACCATCCACCCATTAATAATGGGAACTACTGTGGCTGTACAGTACAAGGAATTGATACCACATAAAACGGTATCTGATACCCCATAATAATGTAGAACTGCCCATAAAAAAATCATAGTTGATTGAGTCAAATGCTTTTCGCTGATCAAGGGATACAACAAGACCCAATAAAGGGTGATGGAGATTGCGATCCATGATTTCCCGAATCAAGATTAAATGATCAGCAATCTTTCGATTAGGGACCCAGCAAGATTGCGCCTATGACACAACCAGTTCAGCCAGTGGCAAAAGTTGCGTGGTCAGTATTTTAGCATAAATTTTAAAATCAGAATTCAGTATACAGATATGTCTCCAATTCTGGAGCCTCGTTTTGTCACCACTTTTATAAAGAAAAATCAAAGCACCGTTAGCAAAATCCAAAGGAACATTCCCAAAAGTAAGAAAACTAGTGAATAACTGTGCCAATTCAGCTGAAAAAAATCCCCAAGTTTTTTATATAATTCACTAGCTAGACCATCAGGGCCAGGCATTGTCTTGCATCTTAAAGACTGAATGGTAGTCTTAACCTCCAATGAGGTAACATCTTGGCTCATATGTAGTACAATATGGTCAGGGACAGTAGGAAGAGAGATCTGAGACAAGTAAGAGGAAAACTGGGAAATATCGGAAGGCAGGACACAAAATAAGTCAGTGGAATATTCACCCACTGCACAGAGTTTATCCCTCTTAGTTACAAGTAACTGTCCATCAGACCCAGTCAAAGCAAATATTTCTTTCTTTCTAATCCTATAATCATGTTGCTGAAAGGGGCAAACAGCACAGGGTTTTAAATAACTGATTAGCAGTTTTTTTCTTGGGACAATACTAACTGTACAGAAAGTATTTATATAGGTTTTCTAGAAGTGTTATGTTTGTTAAACACAGTGAGGCAAGTGCTATGCATTTTCATAATGTTTTAGCACTTTTATGAGCAAAATGCTAATCAGTTTTTTGAGTTAAATAAAACCCTGCAGCATCAGCATTCCCCCGAGTCCTAAACTAAGGTTGACAATACAATTGTCTGGATTTCTGGTCATGAAAAGATTTCATACTAGATCTCACTTGCTGAATCTGTGCACTAAAATCCTGGGATGTGGTGTGGGCCAAAGTTAGGAAATACTGTAGTTGTTTCCGGTGTTGTAAATAAGATAAATATGCTTGACAGGTGCTATGCCGACTATAATGTTGAATAAAATCCCTCAGACCCCACTTAGTATCAGCTCACCAGAGTCTGATGTTTAAATAGTAAGGCACCATGGACTGTCGGGCCAAAGAATACTCCTGCAACTCAGTGCAAAAATTCTCCTCCAACAATAAGGGAGAATTAAACTTCCAGGACCCAGGTCCTCGGAAAAGGGAAGCAGGAGGCCCAACCCGAACAACTACCATATTATGGTCAGAAAACTCCACTGGCCAAACCTGAGACTCCTGAATAGACAATACTTGAGAAAGAAAAATAAAATCAATCCTCGTAGCTCAATGTCCCTTCTGAAAAGTAGGAGAATTGAGATTAGTTTTCATATAATAACCATCCTTCAGTCTCACTAGCTTAAGCATCTGATTCAATAAAAGTGAGTCACAAAACAACTTAGTAGTCTTGCAATAAATACTTCTATCCTTGAGACTCAGACACAGTTGAAATCACCTGCAAATATCACAGCCTTGGAAGTGTGCAAGTAGAGCTGAAGCAGTCTCAAAAGCTCAGTCCTTAAAGCTTTGGTCTGGGGAGCATAATAGTTAATCAGCCGAAAAGGGAATTAGAAATCATAACATCCAAAATCAACAGTCTACCCGTAACAATATCATACAATTTCAGAACCTTAAAGTTAGGTAAGTACACCACAATCCCCACCCCTGGCCAAAAGACCAGAAGGAAGGTCCAAACAGCCATTCCTGCTGTGCCTAATGGATCTCATGATCCATATGGAGATGGACATCTTGAAGAAAAAACAAACCATCCCCAAAGTCATGCAAAACGGAGAATACCATCTGTCTCCTCGCCACTCTCTTCATACTATTCGTATTAAGAGTGCAACAAATCAGGTGGTCACCCAAGGGAGAAAATATGTAGAAAAGAAAAATCAAGGCAAAAAATCACAACAGCAAGATTTCTTTTTTGCCTGATACTGCCTTCCCTTTCATCTTAACTTTAGCCTTCCATTTCTGTTGTCCCATCCCCCCTTGGGGTTTCTCTGAATCGATAGCACCAGCCGTATGGGAAGAGGCCACAGATGAAGAATCAGGGTCCCCATCAGAATCTTCCAAACCTTCAGTAAGGAGTTCATACCTGTTATGGATAGGAAGATCATCTGTCCTAATGGATTTGGGGGGGGAGAAGTCTGCCTTGTACGAGTAGAGCACCTGAGAGCCTCTCGAGCAAGGTGGACAGGAGGGGGCATTGCAATAGGGAAAGATTCTGCTGGCAGAACAGGGGCTGAAACAGGAGGCTCAACATAAGCTTCATCTGGCACATTAGACACCTCTAGAACTACAGTGTGGGGGAAGAGACCCCTCATGGTCCGGGGGGGGTCGGACAAAAGCCTACTTCTAATTTTCTTCTCTTGAGCCAAAGTAATCTGTGCAAAGCTGGTCATCACCAACATGTTCCATCCTGTTGTGAGTAGCCCAGGCACAATTCTGAAAGTGTGCCCAACCTCCTCACATAGGTTGCATTTCATTTCATTTAAACAAGACGATCCCACATGTCCCAAATCCCCACAAACAGTATGCTTGAGCTTGTCACAGGCATTACTAATATGTGAAATATCCCCACAATGATAGCAAGCCTTTCGTCGACCAAAATAAAACAAAACACCTCGGTCATGACCTAGAAAGAAAGAGTTAGGGAGGTGCTGTAAACCAGAATCAGAGGAGTGTAACAAAACTTTTACCCTCCACCCCCAAGTCCAAATGTTCTCTGAGTCAAAGACAGCCTCAGGACCGTCGGGAACAGTGCAACATTTCTTAAGCCAATATTCCACATCAGTCTTTTGAACTCCTTCACTCCGAAAAAGGATAGTCACTGATTTATAAGCTGTCTTCGTCGAAGGGATAGCTAAGAAGGGGACCCAGAGGGCAATACATTTTAAAGCGTTATATTGGGTCCAGAATCTGCCCAGACCTTTCGAGGTCTTAAAACTGACATCGAACACCGACTCTCCAGATACATGTATAAGAGCATAAAGCTCATGCGAGAAGAATTTCAGAGAATCCTTCAGCAGAGTCCGAGCCACGTAAAAGTGATCGGGGGGTCAGGCAAGCCTCCCACATAAGAGAGGGGGACAGCATTATGCCTCTTATCAGGAAGAATAGGCTGCTTAAAAAGAGAAGCAAAGGTTTTTTCAGTCCCTCTGGTCTGGCATTGAGGGGGGCCTCAGGTGGACCAGCTGCGCTCCTACCCAGGTTCACGGGGGTCGGGAGACATAACTTCAGGTTCTGAGTAAGTTCCAAGTCAGCTGGTAGAGCCAAAGGGTCCTGCTGTTGAACACTTTTGTCAGGCAGTTTAACATAGTGGCTGCGTAACTCAGGAAAGTCAGAAGCAACAGACATTCTAATCGGGGAGGTTCCAGATTTCCATTCCCCAGACATACCATTATGTTCCCACCCTGCCCTTCCAGGCCGTGCTCTACCGACCAGTCAGAGACAGTGGTCTCAGTCTGCCCAACAGGTGCAGAAGTCACAACGGGGATAGGAGGCTGAATGGAACAAGCAGCACTTGCATGTAGGTCAGCAGCAGTATCAGGTACTTTCACCGAGGTGGAACCATTCTCCTTCTCTACTCCAGAAGCCAATTCCAGCATTTGAAAGGCTCTGACGTTGGCATCAAGCTGCGGGGAAACAACAATCCCAGCCACGCTGTCAGAGGAGAGCTGCCAAAGTCTACATTCCAACTACATTTTGCGAACCCAAAAGGAACGTTCTTCTTGGTCAAGTAATTTTTTAAGTGCCCGAGTTTTCAGCAACAGAAACAGGCAGAACTTCCTCCATGTCGGATTGAGAGTCCGATACCCAGACTAGAACGTCACAAGCAGAACCCTTAGGAGACTGATCCATAGCAGTAGCAGAACAAGAAATTCCAGGAGCCTCAGGAGTGCATTGAGGTATAAGTCCAAAATCCATATCTTCTTCAGCATTCAGTACAGAATTCACCAAAACAGCCTCTTGCAAAGGTGAGACAGATGGAGAGGCCAGGTCCTCTGTCTCAGTAGCTCCTTCACCTTCCTCAGCAGTCACCAAAGTGGCCATCTTGAAAGATGGCCAGCAATTCCCCCAGAGGCGAGTAGGGGAATTTCCCCAGTGTCCTGGCCAAATTTCCCCCATTCACAAAAAAATACAACCAGCAACTTAATCTGTCTCAGTGTCAGTTGGCATCCATCTGTATCCCCTACCCGGGATTAGGCTAAAAATAGGCAGAATCTAAGACTCCTTTTCCAGTCAACAAAAACAAAATAAATAAAATAATTCTGAAATACTGAACTCTTTTGAGAAAATTTGTCTCTTTGGGAAAAGAACTCCAGTGATACGCTACTTCTAATGTGTGGATGAGTTAACAGCTAATATAATATGCACTTATAATGATTAAAGAGCTGATTTAATGAAAAACAGCAGACAGGAAAATGTTACAAATTGTAATAAGCAGTCAATTGTACCTTTTTATTTCTCAAGTATTATTCGTTTTGCTCATTAGAAAGTTTTGTAAGGACTATGACTTCACGAACAGTGACATCAAAGGTGACGGACCTGGCATCTGCTGAGTGATTCTTTCTGAGTAGCTGTGATGTCACAGTGCTGATGACATAGTTGGAGGAATATAACTAGATTTGTCAGCTGCCAGGTTGAGTGCTCTTCCACACATCCAGCATAATACTGTCACATAACAAACCTTTCTACTAAGCAAGAAGAAAAAGGAAAAACTTCAGAAATAAAAAAAGTTACAACAGACTACTTATTAAAATGTATAAAGGAACAGAGCTAGATGTGTCAGCTTCCTGGCAGAGTGCTGTTCCACGCATCACACCTACTAACATCAGGTAAAAACTTTTCCAGTCAACCTAAGGGGGGAAAAAAGGACCTCAGCTATAAAAGGTAAAAGTTGACTGCCTTAAAAAAACTTGTATTCATTTTAGCAAGTACACTAGCTCTTTAAAGCTTGCATAAACACACTGAAGACCCTGAGGCACCATTACTACTGCTAGAACTAAAGGTCAGGATTGTGGTGAGTTCTTTTAACTTTTTTTCCTTACAACAGAAACACTGCATCAGGCTTAATCACATAAGCCAATTTAAAAGCCATTTTAGGAGTCTTTAGCCTCTTGTGTCGAGATGGATGTTAAACAATGGGTGCTCAACGATAGCTAAGAATACTAATTAAGACCAGGGGTAGCTTTATTAAAAAGAGGTCTCCATTAATTATGGCAATCCCAGAAAAATGCTAAAGCCAACTCAACATGGGGAACAAGGCACCTCACAAGGCAGGAGAAAAGGGCAGTCTTAGATGTAACGAAAAGGTACACTGTAAATACAAATGCTTCTCCATAATGTGATCTGCTGCTTTAACAGTTTGGAGGGAAACATTTTCAGGGCATCAGGAACTTTGTTCAATAAGGCATGTTCTGTTGTTACTTCTAAGAAGCCATTTGCAAATATTGACACCTGGGAGAAGCCTAAGGGCCCATTTCTGCAGTTAATTTAAATGGAAAATATATGTGAATTCTTGTTGATGCAAAAGAATTCTGTACAAGAAGAGTTAGGCTGCAGCTGAAGGAGTTACCATGATATGGCACTGGGGTTAATCATTTGATTCCATGGCACAAAGGACTCCAGAAAAAAAAAAACTTCTAGATTGTCTTGTCTTTCTTTATTAGCTAAAGCCATTTTCATGGTGAATTCCTTCCCTGAAGTTTCATAACTCCTATGGGTGATTCCCCGGTTGGCATTTGTAGGAACGTGGAAGAGCTTTCTCAAACTTTTTGTTGGGGGCAGGACTTTGGGTTGACTTACCTAGGGGGCTTGCAGCCTGCAAGCACCCTGTGACTAAGTACAGCAAGGTCTAACTGGTTGTCCTTTCAGATTTTCAGTAAATGTGCTACGAGTGTGACACATTGGGCCATTGGACATGAATTAACCTCATCTTAGAAACTGGACTTATTATGGGAAACTGTGCTGGAAATCACAACACAACTGGAAATGACTCAGGAGGATTGCAGAGCAAACCTGCTCAGTTCTGATTGAGTTGGAGTGTGTGGCAAAATTCTGAGACCTTGCAGCCTTTCAGAAACATGGAAACATAGAATTTGTCAGCAGGTAAGGATCCCTTGGGCCACCCAGTCTGCCCAGATGGTCTCTGCCTAGTCTGTCTCTGCAGATCCCACCTGGTCTCCGGTGACCCTCCCTCAATGTTGCTTTTTTATTAATATTCCCATGTGTCTATCCCATGCATGCTTGAAGTCTGTCACTGTCTTCAGTTCCACTACCGGTGCTGGTAGTCTGTTCAGGGTGTCTACCACTTTTTCAGTGAAGAAATACTTTCCCACATCAATCCTGATCACCCCCCCCCCCACCAGCTTCATTGCATGCCCTGTGGTCCTGGTGCTGTTTCACATTTGATAAAGACTCCCCTCCAGCACCTTGTTCACCCCTGTGAGGTACTTGTAGGTCTCTATCATGTCCCCTCTCACTTTTCTCTCTTCTAGGGTGTACATGTTGAGATCTTTCATTCTCTCCTCTTGAGGCTTTTGATACAAACCCTGTACCATTTTAGTTGCCCTCCTCTAGATGGCCTCCTCCCTGTCTATGTCTTGGCTGAGATGTGGCCTCCAGAACTGGACACAGTACTTTAGGTGGGATCTCACCAGTGAGGGGTGTTCCTCAGGCAACTAGTCAAACAACCCACTCATGGAGGGGCAATACTGGACCTGGTACTGACAAATGGGGACAGTGTTGCTGACGTCACAGTGGGTAGCCACCTGGGGCTCAGTGATCATCGTATGACGTGGTTCAATATAAGAACTGGGCCAGATTCAAAACAGACTAAAACAAGGGTCCTGGACTTCAGAAGAGCCGATTTTAAGAAAATGGGAGAATGCCTTTGGGACACCCTAGCAGGGATAGAGAAACTAGGTGGAGTTGAGGAACAGTGGGCAAAAATAAAGGAAGGCATTGGGAATACAGCAAACCTCTGTGTCAGGCAGGTTAACAAGGGCAAAAGAAAAAAGAGACCACTATGGTTCTGTAAAGATGTAGCCAAGAAAGTAAAGGCAAAAAAGTTAGCATTTAGAAGGTACAAGACGACACAGAAGGAGGAGGAGGAGGATAGGGAGGGATAACAGGATAA
Source organism: Neoceratodus forsteri (assembly GCA_016271365.2). Taxonomy (NCBI): domain Eukaryota; kingdom Metazoa; phylum Chordata; order Ceratodontiformes; family Ceratodontidae; genus Neoceratodus; species Neoceratodus forsteri. Next base: position 514,521,347 of record CM057453.1, on the reverse strand, counting down.
ACAAAGGGAAGCAGGGAAAGCAGTTAGGAGCATAAAGGCACAGACAGAGGAGAATATTGCCAAGTCAGCTAAAAAGGAGGATACAACATTCTTAAGGTATATATGCAAAAAGAGGAAAACCAAAGGAGGAACAGTAAGGCTAAAAGGGGAAAGAGGGGGTTTATGTGGATGAGGACCATAAAAATCATAAATATTGAACAAATACTTTTGTTCAGCATTTACTGATGAAGTGTTAGGTGACAGGCCATAGATAAGGGACAAGGGCATTAAAGGAAGGGAGGAAGACACTAGCCCTTTTACAGAGGAGAGAGTCCTCAAGGGACTATCGCAACTAAAAGTGGACAAGGCAGTGGGGTTTGACGAGGTATACCCTAGGATACTGAGGGAGCTCAAGGAAGTACTGGCTGCACCTCTGACAGCCCTGTTCAACCTATCATTACGGGGAAAGTTCCGGGGGACTGGAGGAGGGCAGATGTGGTTCCACTTCACAAAAGTGGTAACAGGGAGAAGACAGGAAATTACAGACCTGTCAGCTTGACTTCAGTGGTGGGTAAAGTAATGGAATCATTACTGAAGGAAAGGACTGGAGAATATCTTGTGACTGTGGATTACAGGATCTAAGCAGTATGGTTTCACAGGGGGGAGACCAGACAAACCTGATTGAGTTCTTTGACTGGGTAATCAAGGAAGTGGATCAGGGCCGAGCAGTGGATATGGCCTACCTGGATTTCAGTAAGGCCTCTGACACCATTCCACACAGAAGACTGGTGAGCAAGCTGGGCAGCCTAGGAGTGGGTCCAAAAGTAGTAAAATGGGTATAAAGTTGGTTAAGAAACAGGAGTCAGAGGGTGGAGGTAAACAAAGTTCACTCTGAAGAAGGCACGGTAACCAGTGGGGTGCCACAGGGGTCAGTACTAGGCCCAGTCCTCTTCAATGTCTTTATTTGCGACAATGCAGGAGGGCTGGATGGGAAAGTATGCCTGTTCTTGGATGACACAAAAATCTGCAGAAGAGTGGACACACGGGGGGGAGGTATGATCTGAAAAAGCTAGAAGACTGGTTAAGGGTTTGGCAGCTGGGTTTCAATCAAAAAAGTGCAAAATTATGCATTTGGGGCATAGAAACCCGGGGACAACATACCAATTGGGCGGGTAAGTATTGGCAACCACAAAACAGGAGAGGGACCTGGGGGTAATAATTTCTGATGGCCTGAAGGTAGGAAAGCAGTGTGATAAGGCAGTGGGGAAAGCTACAGTAGCTAGATGCTCAGGTGCGTAGGGAATGGTATCACCAGCAGACAGAGGGAGGTAGTGATATCCCTGCATAGATCAATGGTGAGGCCTCACTTTGAGTACTGTGTCCTGTTCTAGAGGACTGATCTAAAGGAAGGACATATATAGGGTGGAGGTGGTACAGAAGAGGGCAATCAAAATGGTGCAGGGCCTGCATCAAAAGCCCTACAAGGAAAGACTCAAGGAATTAACTATGTACTGTCTAGAGGAAAGAAGGGAAAGGGGGGACATTATAGAAATGTTCAAGTACCTCACAGGTATTGATAAGGTACATGAGGGTAGCATTTTACAAAGAAAAAGATGCTCAAGGACAAGGGCTCACACCATGAAGCTGGAGGGGGAAGACTTAGAGGAGATGTGAAGAAATACTTCTTAACGGAAAGGGTGGTGGATGCCTGAACAGCCTCCCAGCAGAAGTGGTGGGTGCTAAAACAGTAACAGGATTCAAGCATGCATGGTATGGACACATTGTTGAATACCTAGAGGCCAGTGGGGCACATGACCTAAAGCAGCATGGATTTACAGCAGGAAGGTCATGTCAGATGACTCTAATAGAGTTCTTTGACTGGGTGACCAAAGTAGTAGACTAGGGAGGGGCTGTGGATATGGCCTACCTAGACTTTAGCAAGGCATTTGACACAGTCCCACACAAAAGATTAACAATCAAGTTAGCCAGCCTGGGAGTGGGTCCCTGGGTGGTAGCCTGGGTTGCAAACTGGCTGCACAACAGGACACAGAAGGTAATAGTGAGTGGAACACATTCCAAAGAAAGGGGGGTCACTAGTGGAGTACCTCAGGGCTCAGTACTGGGTCCAGTCCTCTTTAACATCTTTATAGGTGACATTGCAGAGCATCTGGAGGGAAAGGTATGCCTCTTTGCAGATGATACAAAGATCTGTAACAGAGTTGATACAAAAGGGGGTGTAGAAAGGATGAGAAGGGACTTGGCAAGGTTGGAGGAAGGGTCAGACATATGGCAACTTAGATTCAATGCAAAGAAGTGCAAAGTAATGCACCTGGGAAACAAAAACCCAGGAGAAGAGTACACAATAGCAGGGGAGGTACTAACAACAACAAAAATGGAACAGGACTTGGGATAGTCATATCAGATGATCTAAAGGTGGGTAAGCAATGTGAGAAGTCAGTAAGGAGAGCCAGGGGGATACTGCAATGCATAGGAAGGGGCATCACAAGCAAAAAAAGGGAAGTGGTTATCCCTCTGTACAGATAGTTGGTGAGACCCCATCTGGAGTACTGTGTGCAGTTTTGGAGACCTCATCTACGCAAGGACATAGACAGGATGGAAGCAGTCCAGAGGAGAGCAACTAAAATGGTGGAGGGTCTGCATCAGAAATCATATGAAGAGAGAGACTGAGAGAGCTTAATATGTATACACTTGATGAGAGGAGGGACAGGGAGGACATGATAGAAACATTCAAGTACTTCAAGGGAATCAACAAAGTCCAGGAGGGTAGCATCTTTCAGAAAAAGAGATGTGTAAGAACAAGAGGACACAATTTAAAGATAGAGGGGGGACAGCTCAGTGGTAATGTAAGGAAATATTTTTTCATGGAGAGAGTGGTGGATGTGTGGAACTGCCTTCCTGGGGAGGTTGTTGGGGCTAAAACAGTGGGGGAATTCAAACATGCATGGGACAGACACTAGGCAATTGTAGTGGGGGGTGGCAGGAAGTAGGCTGTTGGTTAACTAGAATCTGCAGCTTATCCAGTAGGTAGGTGTAACCCCTAGATGGCGCTATCCCAGGGGCTACTACCCCTGCCTGATTTGCCACTAACAGGTTGAGGGGCCTGGATCCAATGGCGGGTGCCTCCACCCAGAGGTCAGGGTTTGCAATAGTTAACTAACTTGGTCACAGCCCTCTGGGACACTGCAACCCCTTTCTTCCCACTAGTGGCCCACACAATATATCAGAATTACCTTCACAGTATACAATTACCCCCCAGGTCTGGTTCCGCACTGGGACCTCCTGAAATGAGATACAGTGCAACAATCACAGTACAGTACTTTAACATAGACAAATACCTCAGGCAGTATAACTTTGCTGAAACAAGCAGCTCTGATTTATTTAGGGGATATAACAAGGACAGGGAAATCAGGTTAATTAGCTTATCACTCTAATAATCACCTATGGCTCTGTGCACAGGCCTATCCCTATCAGTTACTGTCCCTGGGTACCCAAGCCCTAGTGGCTAGTCCAAACGTGGCAGCTGGTAGGGCCCTTTCACACAGAGAAAAGGAGAATTAAACAGTCAGCTAGTACAGTAATTCCATTTGGATTTAATGTGGCAATTCAACAGGAGCAACCCTGAATTAGTACTCACGACCTCCAAATAAGATAGGGTCCTTCAATGTCAGCAGGGCTCACTTGAGGTACACAAACCTCTTCACACATCCATATAAAAGAAAGTACTATACCAGGCAGGCTGCATCTGTATCCCGATCACAATTACTGCACAATACCCGGAGAACACACAGCAGATTCAGTTCCTGACAGACCGAGTGCAATTTTCAGCAATTCTTCCAGTCTTCTACAGGGTGAGCCTGGTTTCTACTCTTCAGAGATCCTTTGATTCTTTTCACAGGACGGATTCAGTCCTAACAAGCTGTTACACAGCTGCAGACCGGAACTCTGGGCCTTACACACGTTTTTGACTAAACTGCACACTGAAAAGCACAGGGCTCCTTCCTTCTTCACTGCCAAAGCTCAACTGAAGCTCCAACCGACAAAACTGGGCACTTCCTTTGAGTTCCTCCCAGTTCTTGACTGGATTGGCTGTCACTCACAATAGACTGCTGCTGTTGGTCCAAAAAGGCACTGAAGTCTAAACTACATCTCCCAGAGTCACTGCCCATAATCCTCTTGTGGCTGGCTCAGATTATGAGTCCAAGTTCTGATTCGTCCAAGGCACCATTTAGAGCTAGCTTACCCCACACTGATTGGTCCAGTTCAGCAGTTCAAAACTAGAATGGGGAACTAGCAGACACAGTTCTGACTGCAAAAGAGCAGGTTAGACAAACTGTAATTTCATTATTACTCTAAATAATTTCTGGCAAACAGTTACATCTTTCAGATAGGTTCCTTTGCACTCCTAGTGACTGCAAAATGAAGTGAATTGGCAGCAGCTCAAGTGGTACTCAGAGAAGCACAGTCCCCCCATACAACTAATTATGTCTGCAAGCAGACAGCTCTTAAAGAGACAGTACCAGAGGCTCTAAAACACTCACTGATAAATGGCTTAAATGCCAAACACCATTCAGGCTTGGAGCATTCAAGCAAGCTCCTGAAGTCTTTGGGAACCCCATTTGCAGGGGTTACACCTTTCCTGGTTTGGGAAAGCTTGACGTCTGCGCCAAGCAATTCCATAAGTTTCAACTGCAACCATATACATTTGCATTAGGCTCACATGTAATCATCAGTCAATATATCATTTTACCAAGAACACATTTCTGAAACATTGCAGTACGTCACACTTTACACAGTATTACATACATTGTACCATAACTCAAGTTATTACCTCTTGTACATGAAACCTGAAGAGAGGGGCCCTTCCTATCAGTTACCTTGGGGCTGGATGGGCAAGGGCACCATACTTAGAGGGCAACACAAGTAACTTTGAGTTAGCACTGATGCTCAGTTTGGGCAATGAGCTCGGGGACACATACACTCTTTATGGACAACATTGAGAGGCAAGTCCACAGGCCTCCCAAGTGAATCATAACTGAGGTGCACCACAGGCTTTACAGCTCGACCAGTCTTTCTAGGGGAACTGTTACAGTCTCTGCACTCTGAGCCTCATTTTCAGCATTGTCCACACTTGTCAGGGAGTCTCCATGGGGGTAGAGAGGCTAGAACTGGGGCACTTTCAGCTCCAGGAGTTACAGTTTCTGAGTCCACAACATTTGGCTCACATGGAGAGCTTTCGGACACTGGCAGTGGACTGTCAGGGCACTCAAAATACTCTTCTTGTTCGGTGTATCACCAGTCTGCCCCTAATCTATCATTTTCCTCCTGAAAGCTCAAACAGTTCAACCATGCACAATGATTCCATTTCATCTGATCTGATGCTTGCACTTCACTTTCTGGGAGCATTGGTTCCAGGGATGAAGTTGGGGCTTAAACAGTCCAGAAGGCCCAGCTCTGTCTCCAGTATTGACTAGGGATTGCCTCAAACAATTGACTCAGTTCGTAAGAAGGATAGTATTCAAAGTCACTCTACTTTCTTCCGATATGGACTGACAGTCATGCTCAACTGGGACTTGTGGAGGGAACACTTAACTTTGCTTCTGTAGGTGCAGACTTTCTTGATCTTTTCTTAGCAGCAGCTCTAGTCACTGGTCCAGAGGGGCATCTTCTAGGGCTCAGACTCAATTAAGATTTGTCCAATGGGCAGTAAATGATTTCTATGCATTGTTTTTACATCTTTTGAATTATTCTCAGGCCTTACTTTGTACACTGGCAGATCATCTAGTTTGCCCACTACAATGTGAGGGAGATGGTGCCATCTGTCAGCAATCTTGTGCTTGCCATGCAATCCCAGATTTCTTAGCAATACCCGATCTCCTCCTGAGTTCCTGTGCTTTCACCTTTTATCATACCTTCTTTGTTGGCCAGATTTCTTTGGCAGCCATGGTTTGAGCCAGTTGGTACGCATGAGTTAGCTGGGCCTTTAACTTTTGCACACATACTGTAAATAGTTGTCAGCTTGAACCCCATCAGGAGAGACCCAAAACACATCTACTGGTAGTCGAGCTTCTTCCAAACATCAGGCGGTAGGGGAGAATCCAGTGGCATCACTTTTGGTGCAGTTATAAGCATGTACCAGGTGCTAATTTGTTGGCTCCATCTAGGCTTGTCCTTTGGGTGCAGGGTGCCTAGCATATCTAGCAAAGTGCGGTTGAAACGCTCAGGCTGTGGGTCCCTGGGGTGGTAAGGAGTGGTTCTGGACTTTCGTGACTCCTACAGAGAAAGCATCTCTTTGATCAGACGACTCTCAAAGTCTCTCCTTGATCAGAATGGATTTTTGTGGAGCCCCATAGTGAACAAAAAGTTTTCTACAAGTACTTTGGCTACAGGATGCTTTCTGGTCTTTGGTGGGGAAAGCTTGGGCATATCTCGTGAAATGGTCAGTGACCACCAGCACATTACTGATATTTCTTTGATCTGACTCCAAACTTAGAAAATCAATACAGACCAGCTCCATGGGTGCACTGGTGGTTATGTTAACAAGGGGGCAGCCCTCGGGGCAAAGCTTCCTCTGTAAGCAGCGACTACAAGTTCGAATGTGTTGCTCCACATCAGCCCCCATCTTAGGCCAATAGAATCTGGATCTCACCAAGTCAAGTGTTCTGTCTATACCAAGGTGCCCCATGGTTGTGCAAGGACCTCAATACTGAGTCTCAAAGGCAGTGGGCAGCACTAGTTGTTGTTTTCTACTTGTCCCCTCTGTCTACTGTTTCTCTGTATAACAGTTTATTGATCAGTTTCAACTTAGGACCTTCTTTGTATAACAGTGCAGTTCTCAAATCATGGAGCGAATTTGACACATCTTTCCTGCATAGAGGGCTTCTAAAGCTGCTTTGATCATGGGATCGGCGGGATTGAGCCCGCCTGAACACTGTCATTGTCCAGCTGAGGCAGTGCACCAATGTTATTGCAGAAAAGTGGCAATAAGCAGCAGGTATGCAATTCTCAGAGGCTCCAAGCAATCCACCATGCAGTCCACTGCGTCCGTGGGACATTTGTTCCTCCCTGTCAAACTTCTCCGCAGAGTGCTCGAATGTCAGGTTCTGCCAGTCGGACCCAATCATTCTGGGAACAGGCCTCGGAGAGAGCATCAGCATCTATGTGGTTCAGACCTGCTCGTATTCGAGAGCATAGTCATATGTAGATAATGCAGAAAGCCACCTATGGCCAGTGGCATCCAACTTAGCTTGAGGTCTGCACATAGGTCAAAGGATTATTGTCAGTTTTACTAGTATTTTAGCCCCATACAAGTACTCATGGAATTGGTCAACAATAGCCCACTTCAAAGCTAGGAACTCTAACTTATGTACAGGATAGTTCTTTTCGGATGGGGTCAGGCTTCTACTGGCAAAGGCCACTGGTCTCAGGCCATTCTCGTGCTCTTGGTACAACACAGCCCCCAACCCTTGCAAGCTAGCATCAGTGTGCAGGACGCAAGGTTTTCTTGGATCGGCATGGGCCAAGCACTGGAGCATGGGTAAGTTGATATATGATCTCATGAAAAGCAGTCTCACAATCAGGAGTCCAGCGGGCCTCAAATACTTCACTGGATGAAAATACACTCTTTCAGTCTTGAGGGATGCTGACTTTTGGTATTTTTTGTGGGTTGGGGGATACCCTTGAGTAAGGTTAAGTAAAGGGCGGATCACTCTTGAATAGTCCTTGATGAAGCGCCTATAATAACCACAGAATCCCAGGAATCTTTGCAGTTCTTTTAGATTTTTGGCTGTACAGGTGGTCAAGGCCTCAACTTTACTTGGGTCGTCTCTATTCCCTCGGTGGATACTATGTGTCCCACATACTTTACTGATGTTTGAAAAAATTGACACTTATCAATGGACAGTTTAAGGCCAAAGTCCTCCAGTCGGTCCAATACCTTAAATAATCTGCTCTCATGTTCCTCCAGTGAGCTGCCAAACACAATAACATCATCTAGGTATACCAGGCACTCTAGTAAGTTCATGTCCCCACTGCACGCCCATCAATCGTTGAAAAGTGGCTGGGGCACCTGAAATCCTTGAGGCATCCTCATGAATTCATAGAAGCCAGCGGACAGATAAAGGCTGTTCTTTCACGGTCCTCTCAGGGGCAATCGGGATCTGATAGTACCCACCGCGGAGATCCAGCACAGAGAACCACTTGCTCCCGCTTAGGGCAGTCCAAAGCATCCTGAATGCGGGCATGTGTACTGATCAGGATAGTCCGCCGCGTTTAAGGTGATAATCCACACACATCCTTACTGTTCCATTCTTTTCCTCACTACCACAATGGGGAAGCATAAGGGCTTCTGGATTCTTGTATTACACCAGCAGCTAACATCTCTTGCAGATGCCGTCTCACATCATCTATGTCAGCAGGTGCCAGCGTCGAGACCTCTCACTAAATGGTCTTTCGTCATGCAGCCGGATATTGTGCTCAGCTCCTTGCACGCATCCTACATCCCATTCCTTTAAAGAAAACACCTGGTCTCTCTGGGCAAGCTTCTCACTGATCTTCACTTTCCATTCAGCTGGCAGCGAGTCGCCAAATCAAACAAGTCAGGCGTTACCTGTCATTCTTCCTTGAACTCTTGCTGCTGGGTAGCACTGCAGTGTCTGCACAATGCACATTAGCCAGGATGCAACCTCTGTTTACTGAATGTCTCTTTCAGACACATTATGAACTTGGACCATTACCCTTCTGGCATAAGCATGGGCTCTAGCGGGCAAAATACTAGGCTTGACCAGCAGTCCTCTGGCAATTTTCCATCGCCTGGTGCATCCAACATTAATATTTTATTCTTAACATCCTTTCTGATAGGACCTCTCCTGTAAGGTACACTGGCATTTGGGCCAGGATCAGAGACTCAGGATCCTTCTTCCATACAATTCCGACCGTTCCTCTGGTTCTGTTTTTCAGCATCTCTCTGTGCCTCATAGGCCTTCTTAATTAAAGCCGAACTCTTAAAGCTCTACTAGTCTTGACCCCTGTTTTCATAACACAACTGTGCCAGCCTTCCTAACATATGAGCATTTGTTCCAATCAACAAAGGGACACCATCATACAGTCCAGTGGGGACACACTAAGGCTAGGGTCTCGACTTGTTCGCCACTCCAGCCACGGAGGTGGGGAAAGACAGCCAAATTCGGATATACCCGGAATAGGGTAGGCCTTCTCACTTAACCCCATACATGCAGTCCTTCTAATGGTTGTAAGGGTACGTCTGACAAATGCTTTGATACCAATCTTGAACATAATTGTCACTTGGAGCCACTGTCTAATATAGTTTTGTAGACACTGCTCACCTTTACAGTGGTCTCCATGGAGGGACCCACTATTCTGGACCAGTCTGGAGAGGCGGTAGTGGGGGCCTGGGCAACTGACCTTGCCACAAAGGACGTGAATTAGCATTTTGGTGCCTCACTGGGATCATGTCGGCACCTCTTAACCACTGATTTCTTCTCCAAAGCTCTCCTTGTAGCCTATATGCAACTTTGTCAGTGTCTTTGGGGACTGGCATTCCCTTTCATGTGCCCATCTTTCCCACAATTATAGCAAAACATACTTCTGGAGTTTGAGCTGGCCGAGGCGCCACACTGGGAGCCTGTAGGGCGGGTATTACTAACTGGAAACCTTGGTGCCATCTCTGTCTGCGCGTGAGAAGCATTTGGAGACATCTCGTCCAGTTTCTCCACTTCCATGGTCAAGGAATCGAGTTCAGAGCTGTTATCAGCAGGAGATACATGGGTGGGTACCCCACCCCATAGCAGATGCAGTCGGATATAGGTCAGGGTCGTGACTTGCAGGCGTGGGCTTTCATAAAGGGACTGTTTTTGAATTCTCGAATCTCTCTCAACAGTTCGCCCCATTGTGACATATCTTTTCCTTGTCAGAGCACTCATTGACTGCCAACCTCTGCCCCTGAACTTCACTTGATGGGTCACCCTCAGTCACTCGGTCGTAGCCGCAGCTATTGGTGCAGGTCCCTCCCGAGGTCGCCTTTTCTCAACCTCGAATTTCTCTCATTAACTCATCATAGGAGGGTGGGGATTCCAGTCGATCTGCCAGGTGTAACTGAAGCAACAGCAGTTCTGAGAAGGGGCAGACTTAAGGATCCTGTCCAGCCTGGTTCGTCCAGTTCAATCGCTGGCAAACTACCTTTCTGAGGCATTCTTGCAACAATTTTTCCAGCCGAGATACATACACAGACAACAACTCCCTTGGTACTGTTGTGCATCTCTTACTCTCCACCATAGGTCCTCATCAGAATCTGGGCCCATACACATTCTCCAAGGCCTCAAGATAGGCCTGTGCAGTCGCTTCAGGGTTACTGGCCCGTTTAGCACGGATGGTAGCCAGGGCAGGACCTCGGAGGCTCTACTAACCTCTTCGCTTTCACCTTCCCGAGTACTGCCATTCTAGCACTTTGGGGCAACATAGTCTATCCAGGTCTCCCAGTCATCCTCCCTTGGGGGTGGGGAGGGTGCCAGAGAAGATCCTCAACCTTCGGTAAGAGTCGTGACTAATGGCAGGTGCAGAAATAGGAGTCTGCATTGGTTCAGCCACCATTACGGGCACTGGAGCAGGAGAGGGTGTTGGGGAGGAACACCCCAGGTGGCAAGAATAGTTTCTTCAAGTCCTCCACAGTTTTCCCTCTCCCAGCAACAACATTCAGCAAATTTCTCCTCAAAAGTTTCAGATAGTGGTGGGGGCTGATTCCCCGGTCTTTACTGTCCTTAGTTATCACTCTCAGCAGTGAGGGCTCCTCTGGGGTAATGGTCTGTGGCACTTTGGAGCTATCTATGGGATCCTTAAACTCTACTAGGGCCAGGAAAGTGTGGGTGAGCAGATTAGCATGCCGACCCACCACCACAGGGTTTTGTAAACCTCCCACCTTGGAAAGTACTCCTGCACAGTGTCCGTATTGATACCCAGGGGATGTCCAGGATAAGCTAGCATTTTGGGGTCGATCTCCTCCCAGTACACCACCTCCACCAGCCGTGCACAGCCACTTTGTCGGGTACCCATTTTTTCTTAACAGTGGTTCGTGAATATGGCCACTAGAGGACACACAATCCCAGCGGTGAGCCTCCAAGATGTAACCCCAGATGGCGCTTATCCCAGGGCTACTACCCCTGCCTGATTTGCCACTAACAGGTTGAGGGGCCTGGATCCAATGGCGGGTGCCTCCACCCAGAGGTCAGGGTTTGCAATAGTTAAACTAACTTGGTCACAGCCCTCTGGGACACTGCAACCCTCTTCTTCCTACTAGTGGCCCACAATAATATCAGAATTACCTTCACAGTATACACTTACCCCCAGGTCTGGTTCCGGCACTGGGACCTCCTGTGAAATGAGATACAGTGCAACAATCACAGTACAGTATTTTAACATAGACAAATACCTCAGGCAGTATAACTTTGCTGAAACAAGCAGCTCTGATTTATTTAGGGGATATAACAAGGACAGGGGAAATCAGGTTAATTAGCTTATCACTCTAATAATCTATCTATGGCTCCTGTGCACAGGCCTATCCCTATCAGTTACTGTCCCTGGGGTACCCAAGCCCTAGTGGCTAGTCCAAACTGCGTGCAGCTGGTAGGGCCCTTTCACACAGAGAAAAGGAGAATTAAACAGTCAGCAGTACAGTAATTCCATTTGGATTAATGTGAATTCAACAGGGAGCAACCCTGAATTAGTACTCACGACCTCCAAATAAGATAGGGTCCTTCAATGTCAGCAGGGCTCACTTGAGGTACACAAACCTCTTCACACATCCATATAAAAGAAAGTATACTCAGGCAGGCTGCATCTGTATCCCGATCACAATTACTGCACAATACCCGGAGAACACACAGCAGATTCAGTTCCTGACAGACCGAGTGCAATTTTCAGCAATTCTTCCAGTCTTCTACAGGGTGAGCCTGGTTTCACTCTTCAGAGATCCTTTGATTCTTTTCACAGGACTGATTCAGTCCTACTGCTGTTACACAAGCTGCAGACCAAACTCTGGGCTCATACACGTTTTTTGACTAAAACTGCACACTGAAAAAGCACAGGGCTCCTTCCTTCTTCACTGCCAAAGCTCAACTGAAGCTCCAACCGACAAACTGGGCACTTCCTTGAGTTCCTCCCAGTTCTTGACTGGATTGGCTGTCACCACAATAGACTGCTGCTGTTGGTCCAAAAGGCACTGAAGTCTCAAACTACATCTCCCAGAGTCACTGCCCATACAATCCTCTTGTGGCTGGCTCAGATTATGAGTCCAAGTTCTGATCTGTCCAAGGCACCATTTTAGAGCTAGCTTACCCCACACTGATTGGTCCAGTTCAGCAGTTCAAAACTAGAATGGGGAACTAGCAGACACAGTTCTGACTGCAAAGAAAGCAGGTTAGACAAACTGTAATTTCATTATTACTCTAAATAATTTCTGGCAAACAGTTACATCTTTCAGATAGGTTCCTTTGCACCCTAGTGACTGCAAAATGAAGTGAATTGGCAGCAGCTCAAGTGGTACTCAGAGAAGCACACAGTCCCCCATAAACTAATTATGTCTGCAAGCAGACAGCTCTTAAAGAGACAGTACCAGAGGCTCTAAAAACACTCACTGATAAATGGCTTAAATGCCAAACACCATTCAGGCTTGGAGCATTCAAGCAAGCTCCTGGAAGTCTTTTGGGAACCCCCATTTGCAGGGGGGTTACATAGGGAAATGGGCATACTAGGTGGGCCAAGTGGTCCTTATCTGCCGTCAAAGTCTATGTTTTTGTGTTTCTAAGGGGACCTTAGAAATAAGGCAAGGGGGGGAAATGACCGGAGATTGAGTAGGGTCTGCGGTGGCACTGTAGGTGGGGAAAATAGGGCAGACTAGGTGAGACAAGAGGTCCTATCTGCTGTCAACTTCTATTCTTCTATGTTTCTTTGACTGATACAGTGGTAGCAATACCTCCCTCCTCCTGCTGGTGATACCTCTCCTTATACATCCAGCATTCCACTGGCCCTACCCACTGCTTTGTTACACCGGCTGGACCTGTTCATCCCTCTCACCAGGCTATATTTATGACCTGATGACAGTGGGCTTGGTCTACTGAACCCAAAGTGGTCCACTTAGTTTCCTAATTCAGATTTCTTAGTAAGGGGATACTCCCTCTCTCCAAGCTGTGCATGACCTAACTTTGTGCCTACAGAGGCACCTTTTGACTTCTTTAAGACTGCATTGTTTCCCGACACTAACTGCCTCATATTTTGATCAAATATAACAATCCCCTAACTACCACATTAAAATCTGGCAGGGAAAACTGCTAATTTTGCAATGATCAAGGCAAAACATCACAACTTCTTTCACTATTGAAGGACATTGAAGGTTGTGGTGGATGCAGTGTAATCTTGTGGATAGAGAGCACCGCACTTAGAAAGAAGACTACAGATTCAACCACCCGCCACAACCATTGGTTCACTATGACCTTAAGCAGGTCACTTGAACTCTTTTTGTTTATCTGCCCCCAACTGTTACACTGACTAGAAGCAGAACTCCACTCTACGTGAGGTGCTGCATCTAAGTTTAATTGCTCTTGGTAAACAAATTGCAATCTAAAAACATATATAAAGTTTGCGTCAGGCATCATTCATTTTACAATCACTCAGTGGGCTCAAAGGGTATCCAATCTCTTTAGGACCAAGTGATTATATCGTTGACAAAACCAAATCATCTCTCTAAAAAACAATTTAATATCCCAGTTCAAGTATCTTCAGCTGAGACACCACCTAATTTCTGATACCAATATGCCTCAAGACAATCAAATGTACCACTATGGGTGCAGATTATGTTGCAAAAAATATATTCCACACAGAAATTTGCAGCTGTTACCTACACAGCAATGGCTGATTCTATTCCAGATACAGTAAAAACAAAGGACAATTTGCATAAGTAGCAGATGGGAGACAGATCTTCACTGGGAGAGCACACTTAAAAAATACTGAATGAGAAAAGCCATAAATTGCTTAAATATAATACAGCCAATGAAAGATAATTTAAAATTCCAATCAGCCTTTTTAATTCCTCAGCTGAGACATATATACATTTATGCCATGAACATCCTTTGAATGCAATACGTGTAAAAATAAACAGGAATGTAAACATTGTGGATTACTGTATTTCAAGAGACTCATGCTTCAGTTGAAAACAACCTAAACTTACCTTCTATGGCACTACCATATCAAGAATCCCCCCAGCTGTCTGTGAAGTTACTAAAAACAAAAAAAAAATGAATGACACGTTTTTAACATCAGACAAAAGGATCATTCTGTTTAAAGAGGAGTTCTGGTGAGAAAGCAAATGATAGTTGGCACTAGCAGAACTCATAATCAGGGTCGGGGGGTTGTACATAGACCATGAGTGGACATGGTGTGATGGCTGTTGGGCAGGGGTACCTACACCAATTACCTGCCCCATAGTAGCAGCATCCAGTCCAATAATATAGTCAGCCCAGCTGCTGTCTAACCTGAGCAAGGCACAGTGTTGTGTACAAACAGGCACAGTAGGGATGTAGTTCTGGGTGTGTCAGGACAAGGGACACTGCCATTTGTGTGAGGCAGTAACCATCAGTAGTGCAAGTGGCTCATGACCATACCTCTGTATCTTGTGCACAATCACATTCCACACAGGCTCACTGACCTTGATCAGTTAGCACCTCTGCATGCAGGCACGATTCATGTCAGTGGCCCCCACAGTGCAAACCCACGTGTCTGTGCCCCACACTAGAAAAAGCACCATCCAGTCTGACAGCACAGTGTGTACCTTTCATGCATAACGCATATGGAGGACATTGAGCAGGGACGTGGAGTTGCTGAGCAGTCCTGTGAGTCCATGGCTATTTGCCATGGATCTCCCTCATTGAATAGATTGGGAGACACTGCTAAGGGCATTTTCAATTTGACAAGCAATAACTTGCAGAGTTGCATAGGGAGGATCCACGCCATAACAGTGGTCAAGGTTCTGGCTGCCCTGACCTCTGTAGCCACCAGATCCTTCTACAAGGACATGGTCATGATCAATGGGACGAGCCAACTAGCGGTGTCTAACTGTATCCCTCACTTCCTGGAGGCCATAATACCACATATGGCTGAGCTGCTCCCTCAGACCATGGTGCAACTGGGCAGCACAAAACAGAAGTTCTAATGCACTGCCCACTTTCCAAATGTGCTGGAGCACAACTGAGTCCTCCAGTGTTTCCATGCTGGCCTCCAGTGGCAAGAATAGAGGTACACAGATTTAGAAGAGAAAGAGTTTCCACAGGCTGAACTACAAAGTTGTGTGCAGTGAAAAAAGCATTACTGCCAATGTGGTTTAATTCTCATATCCTTGGCTCCCCTTATAATGCATCCATCTTCAGTGCCAGTGGTGAGAGGTGACAGCTGCTTGCCATGCCAAGGAAAGTTTGTTGAATTCTTGTCAGTATGAATGGGATATAGCCGCATGTGTACTTCTGTGTGTGTCGTGTGTGTTTGCCCACCATTCTGTTATTCTTTTTGCAGCAGACTTTCCTTAGAGGAGTTATATCTTCACTGCATTCCTGAACCTGAACAGCCCAGCAAAAACAGGCAGAGCAAGGTGGATTGTTCAACCAGGACAGTGACCAAGTGGAAGCATTGCCAATCCATTTTCATACTGTACCTTGACTAATTTGGGGAAAAGAGAGGCCATGATAAATGCACCCAGTAAAGTGTACAGGGTCTTGTAATGTGCGACACTGGATATACCCATTGATGGTGGGGTCAGGAGGCA
Organism: Neoceratodus forsteri; assembly: GCA_016271365.2. Taxonomy (NCBI): domain Eukaryota; kingdom Metazoa; phylum Chordata; order Ceratodontiformes; family Ceratodontidae; genus Neoceratodus; species Neoceratodus forsteri. Next base: position 514,505,527 of record CM057453.1, on the reverse strand, counting down.
TGAGAAACATCTGGAGGGGCGGCTACCATATGTAACGCAAATGTTGAGTTGACTGACCTGCTGATGCTACTTGACTGATACCTGTCTGGAGGCAGCTTATAAGTGTTTCTGAAGGGTTAGTACAGACTTGAGTGCAGAGATGCCTAGCTTACAGTTAACAGTTGTGTCCTTACCTAGGAAGAGTGCCATTCCTGCTGTCTCCAAAGATGGCAACCAGCAAGTTCTCAGATGATGTAGCTGTGTGAAGAAATTGCCACACACAGTTGACTTGTTAATAGGCATAGGGAAAGCAAGTGGTAAATACTTGTTAAGTACTGCTTTCCTCCCCTACTTGTTTACTTCTGTAATTTGTTTCAGAACCTAAGTGAATGTTATTGTGTTGAAAAAGAACACCCTTTGTTGTGAAAATATGCACTGTTGTTTCCCCTAGAGGTCCACTTTTTTTTTTTTTTGTTATGGATTGCTGGACACTTTTATACTTCCATTATTGGGGGTAAGAGAGATGAGTTAATATGCTCTACATATTAGATGGGGTTTTGTAATTGTGAGTTGCTCCCTTGTGAACAGGATGCAGAGGTGGCTTATAGTGGAATTTCCTGGGTGATGAAGCATTTGTATTAAGAGCCAAGTAGATACCAAACTTGCACTATGGGGCAGTAAGTAAATAGTTTTCTTTGTTTCCTGTTACATAAATGTAGTCTGTTCTTAACCAAATAAAATAATAAAAACACTTTTTTTTTAAATTCTCTTTTAGCTCCCATCGCCAGCTCCCGAGGCATCTCTCTGGCGGTTCACTCAACTCCTGCCTCCACCGCCCACCTGAACTCCTCCCTCGACCAAGGAATTGGGTGATGGGTCCCCCCTCTCCTTCCTGCACCTTGTGGGAGGAGGTGGCCACCACAGAGAGTCAAGTCGGGGTTGGAGCCGGACTGAGCATGTGGGCTTCTGCCACTAGGGTCCGCCGTTGCCTCCCCAGGTGCTGGGGTTTTCCACTTTTCTGTTGCTCCCACCTTGATGCAGGATGTGCAGTGCTGCCCAGCAGACGCATGCCCACAGGATGGCCACCTGACATCATCTCCCTTTCCAGGTCCCCGACTGCAGTGCACCCAGTCTCCACTGGGAGCCATTAGCATCATGGGACATAGACCCCACCCTTCCCAGGAGAGGAGAGTAGTCCATCAGGTGCTCAATCCTCTCCTCCCCAGCTGACCCCTGGCTCCCCAGGCTTGTTCCCGAACCTGGGTTGCTGGCGTGGTGCTAGGTAAGGCAGATACCTCATCCCTCAGCACCACCGGGCTGGCCAATAAAACACATTAAGTACATTTAAGTAGTCACTTATGTGCTGCTTTCTAACATGGATAACATGGATAACATCTATGATGCAGATGCACATACCATTGTTGTACGGCACAGCATGTAGCTGGACCCTTCTGCACTGCTCAGGATCTTTCCATACTTTTTTTGAGAACTGTTGCTTGTTTTTTCAATATCCTTTGCTTTCCCCTTTCCTCTATTTCAAGTGAATAGGCATAAATGGAGAGACTGCTAGTCTCTGCAAATACTTTAGTGGTACAGACTAAGACTATTTGAGGCCCTGTACACAGTTATAGGAAAATGTTGCTAAGCAGTCACAAGGAACACTTAGCTGCAGCCCCTTGTTCATGCCAAAACAACAAAAATGGGAACAAACACTCAACCTCAAAAGGAAGGCTGACTGCCACTATTACTTAGCAAACTGTAAAATGTCTATTGTTAGTTACAAAACCTAAACACATACATACCACGAGTGTATAAGCACCAAAGAAGATTTAAACATACAGCCTAGACTCAGCCCAGTGGCACTGAGGGTTGAAGTGCTGAGCACCACACCTCGCACCACTCTGATGACCAAGGTTCAGGAATGGACCCGGGTTGCTCAGGGGTCAGCAGGGGGAAGGAAGGATTGAGCATCCATAGGCAGTTCTACTTCCTCGAGGAGGGGGTATAGCGCCGCATGCTGTAGACTGACACCCAGCAGTAGCTGGATGTTAGCACAGGTGCGCAGTCACGTATGGGGAGGGTTCACATCCAGGTTGCAAGGCTGCCTCCATGAAGGTGGGGACAGCCACTCCACCCACTGCACGATCATGGGCCTGGGGAAAAACAGAAGGAAAAGCCAAGAGCCAACAGGGTCCAGGTTGGCCCTGTGCATCCTTCCACACTGCCGCCCCGACTTCTGGATTGTGCTCCGGTGGGAGAGGGTAAGCCATCGCTCCTCACCCTAGCCCCACCGCTGGGGTTAATCCACAGGGGAATTACAGGGGTTGGCAGAGTGGAGGACGATCAGGGTCAAAGGAAGAGCCCCTCTAAGGGAGAGCCGGAGACACCTGTCAGCTCCATGGTGGCGGAGTAAACTGTAAATTAAAAAAAAACATACTGCCTAGAACTGAGAACTGAGACTCCTGTAGCATCCCAATGTGTTGTGGGTTATGTGGCTTCCACTATTCTGTTCTCATGGTATGTACTGTACATGTTCATTTTTGTAACTATCAAACTTTTTAGAGTTTGCTAAAAAAATACTTACTATTGCTCTTCTTTGAGAGGTTGAATGTGCATTCCCACATTTGTCGTTTGGCTTGTATGTGACCCCATTTTGGGAACTGCACCTTTCCACCAGTGTGGTGTATGTTATTATTCTTTTTGTTGTGGTAAATACTTGTTTGTTCCCCATTATGCCATGCACAACAGAGTTACAAGCCCTCCCCTGCATTGTCACTATTTACATTGCAAACATGTGTTGGATCATCATGCAAGGGAAAGGGAGAGGGGAAATTGTTTAACCAGGAAAGACACTCTAAGCTGAAGCTTGTTTCCAGATGTGACCTGGGAGCACAAGGGAGTTAAGTGACTTGCTCAGGGTTACACAGAATGCAAGTGGGGGCTGTGGGATTCAAACCCAGGTCTCCAGGTTTGTAGCTCAGAGCCCTAAGCCACTGCACTATACTGCATCCTGCAAACAGACATCAGGGCAATAAACAAAGCATGGTAACTGTTGCAGAGCTAGTTGTAAAGTTTTGTGACACTCCCTGACAGTTGAACTAACTCAAGTAGGCGACAGGGGGAGTCAACAAGCTACAACAGCCTCCAGTAGCACCAGCAAGGTACCAAATTGGCATGTAACAGGTAATTGCAGCAGCAAGGACAGAAACTACATAGAGCACTCCACTGGATGCAAGGGACTGTTGGGTGGAACAGGAGTGAGAAGAGGAGCAAAGGGTCAAAAAGGATGTTTGGAACAGTACAGGAAAGTTTGGAAGATCTCCGGCCCAGAAGTAGGCATCCAGGTGAGGGTCAGGCAGGGTGGGGGGAAAACTATGATGGTAGTGCCATTTCCAGGATTTATGTTCATGGCATAATGGCATGCAATTAAGCAATAATACATGACAATATATGTATCATGATGGGATATATCACACCACGGGTGGTGGGGCACAAGGCTACAGTCCGAGTGCATTCATCACCCGAGAAGTGAACTTATCCCTGCACAGCACACACCCTGGAGTACATTATTGCTATTATACAATGTCTTGTTTTAATAAAAAATTAAAAAATTTGAAACGGTTTTGTAGCTGGTTTTGACCTGTGCAAGCATATTCCTTTTTAAAAAGATCCTGTTTCTATTTGCCCACTAGATGGTGCTGTTGCATAGTTGGTTCCTACTCTAACTCTCACTTGCCCTGTCATCTCCCTCTCCCAGCTCTCTTCAGTTTATCTCAGTTTACGTTTCTTTTATCTCCCTTCGCTAGTATAGACACATCCTCCCAGCCCTGCTGCCAGCCCAGGGACTGAGAAAATATACTGCTGCTTAGCAACCATGTGTTTTTGTGCCAGCCAGTGGAGGAGTGGGAACTCAAAGACGACTGCATGCCAGAGACAGGCACTGTAGGAAGCCATTTGCAGTAGCGGTTTTAAAATTAAGCTTCCTGCTGGGGAAACCGTTTGTGTATTTTTTTTTTTTATCTCACTTGTAATTTATTTTTAGTAAACTGAGTCAGGAATGGGATTGAGACAGGGAGAAGCCACATGCTTGACACAGGAAGCAGCTTGCAGTGGGGTTTTATAAGAAAACTGAGATTCAGGCAGGAAACTTGCTAAGAAGGGTAGGGTAGAAAATGCCTTGTTTTGTATAGTGGGCACCTTGATAGTTCAAGAGTTACTGATGTGCCGTGACAGTGGGGGTGTTTTGTGTTGGCAAAGATACCATGATCTAGGCATTTTACCAGGTCATGTGTGTGCTGGACCTTGGTACACTGATTTTGTACTGGGATAACATCACCATACAAGGTGGAGACTGATCAGTGAGAGGCCAGCAACATTTTTGCTTTTGTATAATGGGTAATACACCATGGCCAAAATATTGTGGGTGTGTAAGTCAGAATGTTAGTGGGTGCAAGCCCTGTTTGTACCCACTAACATCTGGACAATTGATTTTCATTGCAATGTAGTCAGCCTTATGATTCATAGAAGTTTTTGCGGGCAGTTCAACAGAGAGCCTCCTTGCACCCTGAATTTGCGTCATCACCAACTGCAACTGAGAATCCAGCCCTAGAGGTCTTGAGATTCCTTTTCATGCTGTTCAGTACCTGAGTGAACGAATTCTCATTCTGTGAGACTGTCACTCTCAATTTCCCTTTGAATAAGTTTTCTAGTTTTCAGTTGTTGGCTCTATAGTTTGCTTGCCTATATAATCGTTGAAATATTTAATTGAGCATAATCTATACAAGTGGGGAAAGCCAAAGTTAATGTTGGATATCTGTTCATATGTAGGTTCATACAAAATTTACGGATTGAAGTTGGCCAAATGCCCATTAGTACCATCCTTTAAGACAGCAATGTCAGTGGAAAACCGAAATCATTTTTTAGGTAAATCTCCAGCCCTGTTTAAAGGACTTTAAATTGGTAGTATTCACTAAGACAGCTGATAGTGCTTCCATGGTCTGATCACCGTAAGTGAAGCAACCATCCCATTTTTTTGTGTTGGAAAGAAGCTTTCTCAGTTTCTTATTGTGACCTCTTGTTATGTTTATATTGTCATGATACTTTATACCCATCCCATTCATTATTACAGGATTGTGTGCAATGTTGTATATTAGCAGTATGTAACCTCTTTGGGGTCTTTGCTCCCGAGTATGTAGCCCCAATATTTTACAACTTTCTTTATATGGTTTATTGTATTTATGCAACAGGTGTCAGGATAAAAAGTGGCAGATAAATCCATTTATCCGAGTCACTGTCTAGATAAATGGGGCATGATGTAACCACTGTGGGAATAACTTAAAGTTATTACCATAATGAGTACATCATACCTCATCACCCCCACCCCCACCCCACCCCGTGTGCTCAGTCGCCTACCCACCGGTACTACTTTATTTTCCCCAGCATGTCTCCCAACAGCAGGTCTCCAACAGCACAACACAGCACTTCTACACTCATTTATATTCACAGTCACAGAACATCAGTATACAAATAGTTTCCATACTGCTTCAAGAAGTAATGTATTTCTTATTCTTAATTTTAAATACTTGTTTCTTCCTTCACATGTGCCGCCAGCTCCCGGTTCTTCTTGCTCCACTAGCTCTGTCAACGTCTTACCACAACACCACGACCACCAGAACAGCTCCAAAAGGAAAAAAGAAAATAAAAGAAAGTTATCCCTTCTCCGCTCGTTGACGTAGACAGCATGTGTAAATCAATAACTCCCCTTTCCACTGAATATACAAATGCAGCTGCTCTTACTAACTGGATTCACCATTCTCCCTCAATTTATTTCAACCTACCGCTCGCTCAACCAATCAGCGGTCATGCTGTCACATCAATGTGATGTCCAAACACTGAATGCACTGCAACCAGACTTGGACAATGATGGCAAGTTACAATTTGCTAAAAAAAAAATCCCCTAACATTTGCAACATAACAAAGAAATCATGCACACAAGAAAAAATCAAGATGGTCACATAAGGTTTAAACCTGCTGCATAAATCCAATATGCGAGGGGTGCCTGTTGGATAACTAACTTATTTGTACAGTAGCCTGTGATCTCTCATGGACCTCACTCATAACTTCGCCACTCATGAGGTTACTCGAGGTCACAGGCTACTGTACACATAACTTGGTTATGCAACAGGCACCCCCCGCATAGCCCTTACATATCCTTAATTAATTTTGTTGTCCTTCATTATACACTCTCAAGATATGGGCTTCAGAAATGGGAACAGTAATTGAAGTCTGGACATAGGTATAATCTGTATAGCTGCAGGAGCACTCCATCTTCCTGCTTACAAACTATTTCTTTATTACGATATAAGATAATTAGATTTCTTTATAACTCCTTGGCAGTGGGATCTGGAGTTGAGGTCATTTGTCGCAATAATGCCCAAGCCCTTTTCTAATGCTGTAATGCTCAATACCATGTTGTTTAACATACAATGTAACTACGGTTCCATGTGATAACGGCGATCATGCAAAGGCGATCACCGTTACGGCGAATGTACATCACCAAAATCGAGTTTGGTGATGTACCCCCAGTGCACAGCAAAAGTGCACCAGGGACTTAGATTTTAGGTTGTGATGTGGGGCACACCCCTACTACAGGATTCTCAACTCCGGGATGGGGGAGGGTACAAATTCTTAAAAAGAAATTTCAGGTTGGGTGCACAAAAATGTAAGCGTACCTGGACTCGAACCCAGAACCCTCGCAGCTCTAGGCTGCCACCCACCCGCCATGCTACGGGGCCAGCTTGGCAACTCCACGCCAGACCAACCCTTCCGCCCTTCCGTCGTGCTCACCCCCCAGCGCACATATATATATAATGATGTCCCATCACTATATGCATGAACCTCCCCCATCCGGTCATCCTTCTTCATTGGTAGCTCTGTAGACATGTACCAGGACTGAGTCGCCGTTTTTACAAGTGCTCAATCGCCGACGCCCATGTCACAGGCTACCGTATCTACATTGAGCATTATCCTTCAAACGAAAAACACAAAGTTTAGATGGTCTCACCATTATTTTTATGATTCTGTATTTTTTATGCCAAATAATTTTTACTTTTTGTTTTTCATTTTAAAACATCCAGATTAGGACAGTCTCCTCTGCCTAAAAAAATAGATGTTTTATTAATTCTTACAGGATCCTTTGTCCCTGAGGCTCACACATTTTCTTTGTCTCTGGAGCATTATGATTCCCCAGAGGCATGACAACACATTTGTTGACACTAAACACCATACTGTTTACATAGGTGGCCACACTGATAACCTGTCCAGGTCTAATTACATTTCTGCTGCTTGATGCAGCATCACCACTGTTCCCCAAGTTTGCTGTCATCAGCAAGCTTTAGAAGGCAATTCATTGTATTAACACCAAGGCCACTTACATGGATTCTGAATACATTTGGCCCCAGTATTACATTTTTAGGGTTTACACTTGTAACAGCTGTGGACTGATGGCCCCCTATGGTCACTATCTGTAACCTGTAATTTAGCCAGTTGTGTATGCAGATTGTTAATACTGAGCTAATTCCTACTGACTTCATTTTAAATTCTAATAGATTGTGTAGTAGTAGGACTTTGTCGAACGCTTTGGCAACTGAGATAGATAACATATACAGGTTTTTGTGAATCCAGTGACTTGCTAATCTTTTCATAATGTTCTAGTAGGTTTGTAATGCAAGATCTACCGTTAACAAAGCCATGGTGTGCTAGCTCTATTACCCCAATTGCAATAATTGCTACTCTGTTTTATCCTCGATATGGGATTCTTTTGCACACAATAGTTGTCAGGTTTATCAGTCTATAGTTTTAATAGTTGTTAATGTATAATTTTGATCCTTTTTAAATGTTGGGACCACCTCAGCATACCTTCAGTATTCTGGTACAACACCTGAAGTTAGTGATGAGTTAAACATTTTTGTTAAAGGGCTTGAAAGCTCATGTGTTAAGGTTTTAAGCATAAATGTGTGCATGTCCTCTGGGCCTTGAGATTCAGGTTTGCCAGAATCTCTTAATTTCCCCCTCTATAAATTTATTTTGAACCTTAATATTACTAGGAGACATCGGGGCAGGGATGAGTTAAGATCATGTGCTATAGCAATGTCCTGTTGTAGAGTACCATATTTCATCGATTAGAAGTCATGGCTTCTATTACACATTGTGTTTTTGGCCACTACTTCCAATTCAGGGGGACTTGTATTTGAAATCCGCCCAAACCATCGTAATACTTGTTTGTTTGTTTTCAATCTAAAACACTATGAAAGGTACTTTGAATTGTATGAGGAACCTATTTTTATGTAGAAATGTGGAATGCGTGAGCACAGCAGGTGGAGCAGGTTATGTAGGTCAGATCCAACGGCAGAAATGGAGAGATCAATCAAAGCTGACTGACTTTCAGAGCCAGCCATGTCACCTGCCATGGTACTGCTTGTACTCAACCACAAACAGAAACCCAAACCCATTTTGGCAAACTAATAATTTAAGAGCAACAGCACAGCTGAGCTAGACACCTTATTTGTACCGCAGTACCTTATTTGAGTTACAGCGTGGCATTTTGGCATGGCATGGAGTGCTACCTTCTGTTGCTGTCTGATTCCTTATCCCACTCCCATCAAGAAAACTATCAGATTGTATCAGCTGACGTAATACGTGGATATGAAAAAGCATTCCTTTATATTGTTTTTCACCTTTTGTGTTATACCTGTAACCATCCATTACCTTCAGCAACTCAATGCACACCATATCCACATGGCTCTCAGTTTCAGTACAAGGACAAGAATGGTATTTCTTTATTTCACTTATTTATTTATTTGTACGATCTACTTTAGCAAGACTCTAGCACTACTATTATTAAAGTTAAAATATGAGTGAAAAACACAATACTGATGGAGGGCTCCATTGTCCAGGCATCCAGGACAGTAGATAGGCTCTGTATCTTTGATTAGAAGCCTTGTGGGCCTTCTTAGTTGAGTAGTGACCTTAATTCATTCAAATGGGGCATTTAGAATATTGAAAAATGTGATTTAAAAGCAAGCCCCATTGATGTCAATGGAGCGTGCCTCCATGCTCTGCCGACTAGTGCATTACAAAACACGAGAGAGCTTGGGCATATCACTGAATAGGGAAGTGGAAGGGATCAGGCCCTCAGCTCCATGGAACTAAAATATGATCCCTTCCACCCCTAAAGCCAGCTAATGAAACAAATTCTGGACAGAGCCGACAGGGCTGCAGCCGAGAAATTTGGGGTAAAAATATTGAAAATGTGTCTTTTAATATTTTGACACCAAATTTTCAACATAGCCTCATTATGACCCTGCCTCATGAAAAAGGACAGGGAAAATGTTCAACTCCAGGCTTAAAGGTGATTTTGCGCTGGGACTGCAAAATCAACGTTCAGGACACAAAAATAATTTTTGGGCAGGAGTTGAAAAAATGACAGCTGTCACATTCATGAGGTGCTGTAAAGAAATAGCTATGTTGAAAATTTGGGGTAAAAATATTAAAGATTGCCAAAGTTATGAGCCTGCATTCTCAAAATTCAATGTAGGCTTATAACTTTTTATTGTTTTTTCAATATTTTTACACCAAATTTTCAACATAGCCTGCTTATGACCTCAACTCATGAACAAGGGCAGAGAAAATGTTCAACTCCTGCCAGAAAGGTTATTTCACACAGGGACCACAAAATCACCTGTCAGGATGTAAAAAAAACATTTTGGCCAGGATTTGAAAAATGACAGCTGTCACACTCTTGAGGTAGTCTAAAGATATGGCTATGTTGTGAATTTGGGGAAAAAATATTAAAAATTACTAAAGTTACGAGCCTGCATTTGCAAAATTCAATGTAGGCTCATAATTTTGTTGTTTTTTAAAACATTTTTTACACCAAATTTACAACATAGCCTTCTTATGACCCTGCCTCGTGAACAAGGACAGAGAAAATATTCAACTCCTGCCCGAAAGGTGATTTCGCTCAGGGACCACAAAATCACCTACTGAGACAGATCTGCTTAATAACAGTGCAATTGTTCATGAGGAAGGGTCCCAAAGAAGGCATGTTGAAAATTTTAGCCAAAAATATGTAAAGATACCCAAGTTATGCTACTAAGTTCAAACCCCAAATGAAATACATTGAACCGCATTCTGTACCTGTTTCTTCAGTTTGTGGTTCAGCTTTGAAGAGTGAAGATGTGTCTGCGATCCAGAGAGGATTACGGTGTTGGACCCCTGATGGGTAAGTAAGGGCTTGTGGGGATGTGGGGATTGGTGCTGAGTGGGGGGGGGTTGAATAGGGGGACATAATGTTGCAAAAGACATCGATGGGCTTTTTTTTTTTACCAGGTAAAAAAAATTCAAAAAAGGACAGAAGGAATCATCATCACGACACGGGGGTTGGGCACCCCCAGTATCATTGTTATATTTCTGGGGTGGAGGTGGGTGCTGAGAGGAAGGGTCATGTGGGGGGATAAAAAAATATATAAAAAAGGGAGGGCACAGAACACAATCGCGACACTGAGGGATTGGGCACCCCTAGTGTCATTGTTATGTTCCTGGGGTGGGGGGTGCTGAAAGGGAGGGTTAGGTGGGGAGATATGCATAATATTTTTTTTAAAAGAAATCATTAGTCATGGTGGAATACAGCACACTCTGCCATGATCAAGATGGCCGCCGCATAACACTGCACATGTGTTAGTGATCGAGCATGCGCAGTACAGGTTGGTGGCCATCCTGGACAGGGCAGAGTGTGCTGTGTTCCACCATGACTGCTGACACAGAAAAAAATATTGCAGTGCCACTTCCTACCGAGACAATGAGAAGAGTGCTTCACAGGCGCTGACGTGACTGTGTTGAAATGCCAACATGTTGTTCGGTTGGAAGGAATGTGCTGACTGCTTTTTTTCTTAGCAAGAAGTCTGCAGGGCTATGCCCACTGCAGCCCTAAAAATGTTGTTAATGGAGTTAAACTCAGAGGGGCCTATCATTCTATGGCTTGGGGGGATATCTGAGGAACAGCATGAAAGGTGCTCTTTAAGTCTCCCCATTCCTGACTGTTACTGTCTCCAGGTGTACGTGGGGCCAGAGGGTTGGGACCTCTCTATACCCTGCTTTTCTACAAATTCTAGGGGCTTATAACTTTTGGGGGAGGGGAGAGTAGGGTGGGTTGGAGTGTGCCTCAAGATTTATATGTGTTTTCTTGTTCACTTATTAGCATTATGCTACATATATAACAAATGTGATGACACAGTCATTTAAAATTGTTACTTGGAACGTAAGGGGAGTCAGAGACTTAAATAAGTAATACCAGGTTTTGAAACACTGTGCCTTACTCCATGCCAACATTATATTGTTACAGGAGACCCACTTGATGGCAAAGGAGGCTCTTTGGCTGCGCCATCAAGGGGTCACTCAGGTCTTTGCCTCCGGAGACTCCCTCCTCGACCAGAGGTGTGGCCATACTGGTAATGGGTAACACTCCTTTTCAAGCTAACTCTATCACGGTGGATCCAGGGGGAAGATTTGTTCTGGTCAAAGGTTCCCTCTCTCGTACCGAAGTTGTTCTGGGATGTCTATATGACCCAGTTGGGGGGGGATCCTTCCTTCCTAATGGACTTAGCTAACAGACTCTCTTCTTTTCTCCCTACCCCTCTTATTATAGGTGGGGATTGGAATATTCTTCCTACACAGGACTTAGATAGGTCCTACACACCTTTAAAACCACCCTCCACATCTCAGAGATCCTTGAGAGATTTCACAGACCTTCTAGGCCACTGCGATCCATGGTGCATCCTGCACCCTACTCACCGCCTCTTTTCTTATTACTCCAACATTCATCAATCCTGGTCTAGGCTCAATTACATCTTAATCAGTCTTCCCCGTCTGTCCAGTCTTGGACAGGCCGGGTTGGAACCAGTTGTCCTATCTGATCACTCAGTAGCTTGGTTGGTCCTCTCCCCTGATCCTAATTTTCAAAGAGATACAGTTTGGAAGCTGAACACTCAGCTTTTAAAAGACAATTCTATTATATCCAATGTCCAATCCCTAATATAAACTTTTACTGAGCCTAATAAAGGGTCATTCCAAAGAGAAGACCTGGAGTAGTGCACACTCAAGTGTTTCCTAAGAGGGGAGTTTATTAAGTTTGCCTCCAGGAGGAAGAAGAGGAGAGAGGCTGAAGCCCTATCTCTTCTAGCACAAATCAGGGCAACCAAACTCTCCCTTTCCACAGACACTTCACCCCAAACTTTGGAAACACTTCTCTCTTCAAGAAACTCTTATGTAGATCTGTTAAGGGAAAAAGCTGAGTATGCCATCTTAAAGACTCGAGCCAAATATGTGGAACAGGGTGAGAAAGCTGGTAGGCTCCTGGCTCTTCGATTGCGTAAACTGGAAGGCTCCAGGTTAATTCCCTCCATTCAGGGCCCCAGACAGGTCCATTAAGACCTCCCCCGAGAAATAGCCCTAGTGTTTAAGGATTTCTATAGTGCCCTCTACAACAAACCACCTTCTCCTCTGTCCTCTCAGGAAATAAAGGCCTATTTGGACTTGGCTGATCTCCCACACCTCCTCACCCACCACCAGGAGGTTCTTTCTTCCCTCATCTCTCTATTAGATGTAGAAGAGGCTATTGCCAGTCTGTCATTGGACAAAGCTCCAGGGCCTGACGGCTTCCCTTCTAAGTTTTATAAAATCTTTTCTAAGGAACTATCCCCTCTACTACCAGACTATATCGATATATGCTCAATGCCGACATCCTGGACCCATCTCTTTTAGAAGACACCATCATCCTTCTCCTCAAACCTGATAAACTCCACACAGATCCCACAAACTGTCGTCCCAGTTCCCTGTTAAATTATGATGTTAAAATTCTCACCAAAATACTCTCCTTACAGATTAGAAAGGTATGTTTGCATCTCCTGAGTCCGGAACAAGTAGGTTTTGTTACATAGAAACATAGAAACATAGAATTTGATGGCAGATAAGGACCGCTTGGCCCACCCAGTCTGCCCATTTCCCTACCTGACGGATAAGCTGCAGATCCTAGTTAACCAGCAGCCTACTTCTTCCTACCCCCACCCCCTATAATTGCCTTATGACTGTCCCATGCATGTTTGAATTCCACCACTGTTTTTGACTCCACAACCTTCCTCCGGAAGGCCATTCCATACATCCACAACCTCTCTGTGAAAAATACTCCTTAAATTACCTCTGAGCCGCCCCTCTTCAAATTGTGCCCTTGTTCTAGCACAGCTCTTTTTTGAAATATGCTACCTCTTGGACTTTGTTGATTCCCTTGAGGTACTTGAAAGTTTCTATCATGTCCCCTCTCCCTCCTTTCCTCGAGGCTATACATATTAAACTCCTAAGTCTCTTCATATGTCTTCGGTGCAGACCCTGCACCATTTTAGTTGCCTCCTCTGGACAGCTTCCATCCTGTCTATGTCTTTTCGGGATTGGGTCTCCAGAACTGCACGCAGTACTCCAGATGGGGTCTCACCAGCTGTCTGTACAGAGGGATAACAACTTCCTGTTTTCTACTGGAGATGCCTCTCCCTATGCATCCCAGTATCCCCCCAGCCCTCCTTGCTGCCCTCTCACATTGCTTGCCCACCTTTAGGTCATCTGATATGACTACCCCCAGGTCCCTTTCCATTTTTGTTGTAGTTAGTAGCTCACCCCCCATTGTGTACTCTTCCCCTTGGTTTTTGTTTCCCAGGTGCATTACCTTGCACTTCTTAGCATTGAATCTAAGCTGCCATACATTTGACCATTCCTCTAACCTTGCCAAGTCCCTTCTCATCCTTTCCACCCCACCTTGTACATCAACTCTGTTGCAGATCTTTGTGTCATCTGCAAAGAGACATATTTTCCTTCCAGTCCCTCTGCAATGTCGCTATAAAGACATTGAAGAGGACTGGTCCTAATACTGAACCCTGCAGTACCCCACTAGTAACCCCCTTTTTCAGAGTGGACTCCATTTACTATTACTCTGTGTCCTATTCTCCAGCCAATTCTTTACCCAGGCTGTCGCTTGGGACCCACTCCCAGGCTGGCTAACTTGTATATTAATCTTTTGTGTGGGACTGTGTCAAATGCCTTGCTAAAGCCTAGGTAGGCCATGTCCACAGCCCTCCCTGATCTACTACTTTGGTCACCCAGTCAAAGAAATCTATCAGATTTGTCTGGCATGACCTTCCCGCTGTGAATCCATACTGCCTTGGGTCCTGTGCCCCTCTGGCCTCTAGATACTCGACAATTCTTTCCTTCAGAAGTGATTCCATCATTTTCCCTACCACTGAGGTTAAACTAACAGGTCTGTAGTTTCCTGCTTCTGCCTTGCTCCCACTTTTGTGAAGGGAATCACATCTGCCCTCCTCCAATCCTCGGTACCACCCCATCCTCCTATGATTTGTTAAAAGGGTAGTCAGTGGTGTCACTAGTTCTACCCTTAGTTCTTTTAGAATTCTGGGATGAATCCCATCAGGCCCCATTGCTTTGTCCACCTTCAGTTTTAAGAGTTCTTTCAGAATCCTTTCTTCTGTAAATGGGCTGGTATCAACTTCTGTATCCAGAGTGTTTCTACTGTTTGTTTTAGGTACCTCCCCCTCTTCATTTGTAAATACTGAGCAAAAATATTTGTTTAGTATCTCTGCCTTTTCACAGTCACCCTCTGCCCACCCTCCCTCCCTTTATTAAGCTCACTATCCCTCATAGTCTGCCACAAGTGTGCCTATAAGGTTTTATACCCTTATGTGGTTGGCTGTGTAACTAGATGACTATCCAGAACTACCCCTGATTTGAGGGCCTGGATCAACAGGTGCCTCACTCAAGGTCAGGGTTTGCAACTTTCGATCCAGCCTCTGGGACTGCAGCCCCCTTTCTTCCACTGACACAATGACATCAGAATTACCTTACAGTATACACTACCCCCAGGACTGGTTCCGCACTGGGACCTCCTGTGAAATAGATACAGACAACAATCACAGTACAGTACTTTAACATGGACAAATACCTCAGGCAGTATAACTTGCTGAAACAAGCAGCTCTGATTTATTTGGGGGATATAACAAGGACAGGGAAATCAGGTTAATTAGCTTATCCTCTACTCATCTACCTATGGCTCTGTGCACAGAGCCTATCCCTATCAGTTACTGTCCCTGGGTACCCAAGCCCTGAGTGGCTAGTCCAAACCGTGGTAGCTGGTAGGGCCCTTCACACAGAGAAAAGGAGAATTAAACAGTCAGCAGTACAGTAATTCCATTTGGATTAATGTGGCAATTCAACAGGAGAGGACCTTGAATTAGTACTCATGACCTCCAAATAAGATAGGGTCCTTCAATGTCAGGGCTACTCTGAGCTCCAAGAGACTCCTCACACATTTGTATGGTAAACAGTCACAGGCAAAAGTCACTTAATGGCAGCAGGATTCGCTTGAGGCACACAAACCTCACACATTTATATGGTAAAAAGAAAGCACTATACCAGGCAGGCTGCATCTGCATCCCGATCGCAATTACCACAATACCCGGAGAACACACAGCAGATTCAGTTCCTGACAGACCGAGTGCAATTTTCAGCAATTCCTCCAGTCTTCTACAGGGTGAGCCTGGTTTCTACTCTTCAGATATCTTTGATTCTCTTCACAGGGATTCAGTCCTAACAAGCTGCAGACCGAACTCTGGACCTTACATGTTTTTGACTAAAACTGTGCACTGAAGAGCACAGGTTCCTTTCCTCTTCACTGCCAAAGCTCAACTGAAACTCCCAACAGACAAACCGGGCACTTCCTTGAGTTCCTCCCAGTTCTTGACTGGATTGGCTGTCACCACAACAGACTGCTGCTGTTGGTCCAAAAAGGCGCCAAGTCTAAACTACATCTCCCAGAGTCACTGCCCATACAATCCTCTTGTGGTTGGCTCAGATTATGAGTCCAAGTTCTGATTTGTCCAAGGCACCATTTTAGAGCTAGCTTACCTCACACTGATTGGTCCAGTTCAGCAGTTCAAAACCAGAATGAGAACTAGGCAGACACAGTTCTGACTGCAAAGAAAGCAGGTTAGACAAACTGTAATTTCATTATTACTGTAAATGATTTCTGGCAAGAGTTACATCTTTCAGATAGTTCCTTTGCACCCTAGTGACTGCAAAATGGAGTGAATTGGCAGCAGCTCGAGTGGTACTCAAACAGAGAAGCACACAGTCCCCATACAAACTAATTATGTCTGCAAGCAGACAGCTCTTAAAGACAGTACCAGAGGTTCTAAAACACTCACTGATAAATGACTTAACGCAAACACCATTCAGGCTTGGAGCATTCAAGCAAGCTCCTGTAAGTCTTTTGGGAACCTCCATTTGCAGGAGGTTACACCCTTCCTGGCCTGAGGAGAAAGCTTGATGTCGCGTCAAGCAAGTACCCCCATAAGTTTTAACTGCAACCATACACATTTGCATTAGGCTCACACATGTAATCATCAGTCAATATATCATTTTACCAAGAACACATTTCTGAAACATTGCAGTACGTCCTCTTTACACAGTATTACATATACACTGTACCATAACTCAAGCATACCTCTTGTACATGAAACCTGAAGAGGGGGGCCCTTCCCTATCAGTTACCTTTGGGGCTGGAGCGGGCAAGGCACCATACTTAGAAGGGAACACAAGTAACTTGGAGTTAGCACTGACTCTCAGTTTGGGCAATGAGCTCAGACACATACACTCCTTTATGGACAACATTGAGAGGCAAATCCACAGGCCTCCCAAGAGGAATCATAACTGAGTGCACCACAGGCTTTACAGCTTGACCAGTCTTTCTAGGGAGAACTGTTACAGTCTCTGCACTCTGAGCCTCATTTCAGCATTGTCCTCACTTGTCAGGAGTCTCCTGGGGTAGAGAGGCTAGAACTTGGGGCACTTTCAGCTCCAGGGTTGCAGTTTCTGAGTCCACAACATTTGGCTCACATGGAAACTTCGGACACTGGCAGTGGACTGTCAGGGCACTCAAAATACTCTTCTTGTTCTAGTGTATCACCAGTCTGCCCTAATCTATCATTTTCCTCCTGAAAGCTCAAACAGTTCAACCACGCACAATGATTCCATTTCATCTGATCTGATGCTTTGCACTTCACTTTCTGGGAGCATTGGCTCCAGGGACGAAGCTGGGGGCTTGGACAGTCCAGAAGGCCCAGCTTTATCTCCAGTATTGACTAGGGGATTGCCCCGAAACAATTGACTCAGTTCGTAAGAAGGATAGTATTCAAAGTCACTCTCACTTTCTTCCGATGATGGACTGACAGTCATGCTCAACTGGGACTTGTGGAGGGAAACTTTAACTTTGCTTCTGTAGGTGCAGACTTTCTTGATCTTTTCTTAGCAGCAGCTCTAGTCACTGGTCCAGAGGGCATCTTCTAGAGGCTCAGACTCAATTAAGATTTGTCCAATGGGCAGTAAATGATTTCTATGCATTGTTTTACATCTTTTGAATTATTCTCAGGCCTTGCTTTGTACACTGGCAGATCATCTAGTTTGCCCACTACAATGTGAGGAGATGGTGCCATCTGTCAGCAATCTTGTGCCTGCCATGCAGTCCCAGATTTCTTAGCAATACCCGATCTCCTCCTGGAGTTCCTATTAGCTTTCACCTTTTTATCATATACCTTTCTTTGTTGGCCAGATTTCTTTTGGCAGCCATGGTTTGAGCCAGTTAGTACGCATGAGTTAGCTGGGCCTTTAACTTTGCACATACTGTAAATAGTTGTCAGCTTGAACCCCATCAGGAGAGACCCCAAAACACATCTACTGGTAGTCGAGCTTCTCTTCCAAACATCAGGCGGAGGGGAGAACCCGGTGGCATCACTTTGGTGCAGTTATAGCACGTACCAGGTGCTAATTTGTTGGCTCCATCTAGGCTTGTCCTTTGGGTGCAGGGTGCCTAGCATATCTAGCAAAGTCTGGGTTGAAACGTTCTCAGGCTGTGGGTCCCCTGGGGGTGGTAAGGAGTGGTTCTGGACTTCGCACTCCGCACAGAGAAAGCATCTCTTTGATCAGATGACTCTCAAAGTTCTCCCTTGATCAGAATGGATTCTTTGTGGAGCCCCATAGAACAAAAGTTTTCTACAAGTACTTTGGCTACAGTGGATGCTTTCTTGTCTTTGGTGGAGAAAGCTGGGCATATCTCATGAAATGGTCAGTGACCACCAGCACATTACTGATATTTCTTTGATCTGACTCAAACTTAGAAAATCAATACAGACCAGCTCCATGGGTGCACTGGTGGTTATGTTAACAAGGGGCAGCCCTCTGGGGCAAAGCTTTCCTCTGTAAGCAGCGACTACAAGTTCGAATGTGTTGCTCCACATCAGCCCCCATCTTAGGCCAATAGAATCTGGATCTCACCAAGTCAAGTGTTCTGTCTATACCAAGGTGCCCCATGTGGTTTGTGCAAGGACCTCAATACTGAGTCTCGAAGGCAGTGGGCAGCACTAGTTGTTGTTTGTCTACTTGTCCCCTCTGTCTACTGTTTCTCTGTATAACAGTTTATTGATCAGTTTCAATTTAGGACCTTCTTTGTATAACAGTGCAGTTCTCAAATCAGTGGGCGTAATTTGGACACATCTTTTCCTGCATAGAGGGCTTCAAAGCTGCTTTGATCATGGGATCGCGGGATTGAGCCGCCGAATACTGTCATTGTCCAGCTGAGGCAGTGCACCAATGTCTATTGCAGAAAAGTGGCAATAAGCAGCAGGTATGCAATTCTCAGAGGGTCCCAAGCAATCACCATGCAGTCCACTGCGTCCGTGGACATTTGTTCCTCCCTGTCAAACTTCCGGCAGAGTGCCCGAATGTCAGGTTCTGCCAATCGGACCCAATCATTCTGGGGAATAGGCCTCCTGGAGAGATCAGCATCTATGTGGTTCAGACCTGCTCGGTATTAGAGAGCATAGTCGTATGTAGATAATGCAGAAAGCCACCTATGGCCAGTGGCATCCAACTTAGCTGAGGTCTGCACATAGGTTAAAGGATTATTGTCAGTTTTACTAGTATTTTAGCCTCCATACTAGTACTCATGGAATTGGTCAACAATAGCCCACTTCAAAGCTAAACTCTAACTTATGTACAGGATAGTTCTTTCGGATGGGGTCAGACTTCTACTGGCAAAGGCCACTGGTCTCAGGCCATTCTCGTGCTCTTGGTACAACACAGCCCCCAACCCTTGCAAGCTAGCATCAGTGTGGGACATAAGGTTTCTTGGATCGGCATAGGCCAGCACTGGAGCATGGGTAAGTTGATAAATGATCTCATGAAAAGCAGTCTCACAATCAGGAGTCAAGCAGGCTCAAATACTTCACTCGGATGAAAACACTCTTTCAGTCTTGAGGACGCTGACTTTTGTATTTTTGTGGGTTGGGGATACCTTGAGTAAGGTTAAGTAAAGGCGGATCACTCTTGAATAGTCCTTGATGAACGCCGATAATAACCACAGAATCCCAGGAATCTTTGCAGTTCTTTTAGATTTTGGGCTCAGCCAGGTGGTCAAGGCCTCAACTTTACTGGGTTGGTCTCTATTCCTCGGTGGATACTATGTGTCCCACATACTTTCACGGATGTTTGAAAGAATTGACACTTATCAATGGACAGTTTAAGGCCAAAGTCCTCCAGCGGTCCAATACCTTAAATAATCTGCTCTCATGTTCCTCCAGTGAGCTGCCAAACACAATAACATCATCTAGGTATACCAGGCACTCTAGTAAGTTCATGTCCCCACTGCAGCTCCATCAATGCATTGAAAAGTGGCTGGGGCACCTGAAATCCTTGAGACATCCTCATGAATTCATAGAAGCCAAGCGGACAGATAAAGCCTGTCTTTTCACGGTCCTCTGGGGCCATCGGGATCTGGTAGTACCCACTGCGGAGATCCGCTACAGAGAACCACTTGCTCCTGTTTAGGCAGTCCAAAGCATCCTGAATGCGGGCATTGTGTACTGATCAGGGATAGTCCGCGGTTTAAGGTGCGATAATCCACACATCCTTACTGTTCCATTCTTTTTCCTCACTACCACAATGGGGAAGCATAAGAGCTTCTGGATTCTTGTATACACCAGCAGCTAACATCTCTTGCAGATGCCGTCTCACATCATCTATGTCAGCAGGTGCCAGGCGTCGAGACCTCTCCACGAAATGGTCTTTGGTCATGCAGCGGATATTGTGCTCAGCTTTCCACACGCATCCCTACATCCCATTCCTTTAAAGAAAACACCTGGTCTTCTGGGCAAGCTTCTCACTGATCCTCATTTTCCATTCAGCTGGCAGTGGGGAGTCACCGAAATCAAACAAGTCAGGCGTTACTCTGTCATTCTTCCTTGAATTCTTGCTGCTGGATAGCACTGCAGTGTCTGCACAATGCACATTAGCCAGGATGCAACCTCTATTTACTCGAATGTCTCTTTCAGACACATTATGAACTTGGACCATTACCCTTCTGGCATAAGCATGGGCTCTAGCGGGCAAAATACTAGGCTTGACCAGCAGTCCCTCTGGCAATTTTCCATCACCTGGTGCATCCAACATTAATATTTTATTCTTAACATCCTTTCTGATACGGAGCTCTCCCTGTAAGGTACACTGGGCATTTGGCACCAGGATCAGAGACTCAGGATCCTTCTTCCACACAATTCCGACTGGTTCCTCTGGTTCTATTTTTTCAGCATCTCTCTTTGCCTCATAGGCCTTCTTAATTAAAGCCAGAACTCTTAATGCTCTACTAGTCTTTGACCCCTGTTTTTCATAACACAACTGTGCCAGCCTTCCGAACATATGAGCATTTGTTCCAATCAACAAAGGACACCATCATACAGTCCAGTGGGGGACACACTAAGGCTAGGGTCTCTACTTGTTCGACCACTCCGGCCACGGAGGTGGGAAAGACAGACAAATTCGGATATACCTGGAATAGGGGTAGGCCTTCTCACTTAACCCCATACATGCAGTCCTTCTAATGGTTGTGAAGGGTACATCTGACAAATGCTAACTGATACCAATCTTGGAACATAATTGTCATTGGGAGCCACTGTCTAATACAGCTCTTGTAGACACTCCATTCACACTTACAGTGGTCTCCATGGAGGACCCACTATTCTGGACCAGTCTGGAGAGGTGGTGGGGCCTGGGCAACTGTACCTTGCCACAAAGGACATGAATTAGCATTTTGGTGCCCTCACTGGGATCATGTAGTGCACCTCTTAACCACTGATTTGTTCTCAAGCTCTCCTTGTAGCCTATATGCAACTTTGTCAGTGTCTTTTGGGGACTGGCATTCCCTTTCATGTGCCCATCTTTCCCACAATTATAGCAAAACATACTTTCTGAGTTTGAGCTGGCAGGCGCCACACTGGGAGCCAGGGGGGGTATTACTAACTGGAAACCTGGGTGCCATCTCTGTCTGCGGCGTGATAAGCATTTGGAGACATCTCATCAGTTTCTCCACTTCCATGGTCAAGGAATTGAGTTTGGAGCTGTTATCACAGGAGATACATGGTGGGTACCCCCACCCCCTAACCAGATGCAGTCAGATATAGGTCGGGCCCGTACTTGCAGGCGTGGCCTTCATAAAGGGACTGTTTTGAATTCCCGGATCTCTCTCAACAGTTCGCCCCATTGTGGCATATCTTTTCCTTGCCAGAGCACTCATTTACTGCCAACCTCTGCCCTGAACTTCACTTGATGGGTCACCCTCAGTCACTCGGTCGTAGCGCAGCTATTGGTGCAGGTCCCTCCTGAGGTCGTCTTTCTCAACTCCTCGAATTTCTCTCATTAACTCATCATAGGAGGGTGGGGATTCCAGTCGATCTGCCAGGTGTAACTGAAGCAACAGCAGTTCTGAGAAGGGGAAGACTAAGGATCCTGTCCAGCCTGGTTCGGTCCAGTTCAATCGCTGGCAAACTACCTTTTCTGAGGCATTCTTGCAACAATTTTTCCAGCCGAGATACATACAGACAACAACTCCCCTTGGTACTGTTGTGCATCTCTTACTCTCCACCATAGGTCCTCATCAGAATCTGGGCTCCCATACACATTCTCCAGGGCCTCAAGATAGGCCTGTGCAGTCACTTCAGGGTTACTGGCCCGCTTAGCCTGAATGGTAGCCAGGGCAGGACCTCGGAGGCTCTCACTAACCCTCTTCGCGCTGGCTTCCCGAGCATTGCCATTCTAGCACTTGGGAGGCAACATAGTCTATCCAGGTCTCCCAGTCATCCTCCCTTGGGGTGGGAGGGTGCCAGAGAAGATCCTCAACCTTCGGTAAGAGTCGTGACTAATGGCAGGTGCAGAAATTGGAGTCTGCATTGGTTCAGCCACCATTACGGGCACTGAGCGGGAGAAGGTGTTGGGAGAACACTCTCAGGTGGCAAGAATAGTTTCTTCAAGTCCTCCACAGTTTTCCTTCCTCAGCAACCATTTAGCAAATTTCTCCTCAAAGTTTCAGATAGTGGTGGGGCTCATTCCCCGGGTCTTTACTGTCCTTAGTTATCACTCTCCAAGCAGTGAGGGCTCCTCTGGGGTAATGGTCTGTGGCACTTTGGGCTATCTATGGGATCCTTAAACTCTACTAGGGCCAGGAAAGTGTGGGTGAGCAGATTAGCATGCCGACCCACCACCACAGGGTTTTGTAAACCTTCCACCTTGGAAAGTACTCTGCACAGTGTCCGTATTGATACCCAGGGGATGTCCAGGATAAGCATAGCATTTTGGGGTCGATCTCCTCCCCAGTACACCACTCCACCAGCGGTGCACAGCCACTTCTGTCGGGTACCCATTTTTTCTTAACAGTGGTTCGTAAATATGGCCACTAGAGGACACACAATCCCAGCGGTGAGCCTCAAGATGTAACCCCTAGATGGCGCTATCCCAGGGGCTACTACCCTCGCCTGATTTGCCACTAACAGGTTGAGGGCCTGGATCCAATGGCGGTGCCTCCACTCAGAGGTCAGGGTTTACAATAGTTA